>CM066734.1:89509000-90109000 GCA_033961575.1 Aselliscus stoliczkanus | reverse complement strand
GAGGGAGTCTGAAAATGCTGTTAAGAACACGCCCATTTATAGATGGGAGAAATTGAGACAAGCAGATCCGTAAAATTTAAGAGTAAAGAGTGAGTTTAGGGATAATTTAATACAAGCTAATAATTTAGTTAAATGAAAATATTGAGGACCAGAGAAGTTTTTAGCCCAAAGACATATGATAAATAAACTGGCATTAATCAGAAAACTCTAGGACTAATAACAGCCTTTGGCAATTTTGTTAAATTTCGTGTGATTACCTAGTTTATTCTGAATATTTCAACCTATACATGGGATTCTTTACCAGCTGAGAGCCATTTTCTTAACTACTAAAAATATGGTTTAATCAATTACAAAGTGGTGAGGTACAAATAGTCACAAATCATAAAGGAAAGTTGAGATTTTAACTCCAGAATCAAGGCTCAGTCAGCTCAATAGAACATGTGGATCTATTAAAAACGTTTGACAGTTTAAACATACTTTCTGTGCTTCATTTCATTTAGTCTAGAATTTTCCTGGATCTGGCTCTGATTAAAGAAGGCATGGAGAAGGTATCTGGAAAGTTCAATTCAGAAATGAAAAACTCAATCCTCTCTGCCAATTCCATTTTTAATGTTAGATTAAATGAAGTTCCAACTAAGTATAAGGAGGGTTCAGCAAATAACTACACAACAGATTTTTTATTCTTTTTTCACACAAATACCTCTATTGTCATAGAGAAAAGCAAGTAATGCCTAACGAGGCATTGTCTTTTCCCATTGATTCATATCTTAATTTTATCTGCCAATCTTGCCAAGTTGTGGCAATGATTCCAGAAGCTACATGAAAGGCACCAAATTTTTCCGCAAAAGAATGGAACCAATGACATGTTTTGCCTTCCTGTTCCTTCTTTAACTAAAAGACAGAAAACTGCTTCATTCAAATTTCCATGACCTATTTTCTTAGAATTTTCCTTTTCCACCACACACTTCTGTATGTTCCCTAACACGAAAAGTATATTAGAACTTGACCAAAAATTATGTCAATCTTCAGGGATATATTTCTATCCATCAGCAAGTAAAGAGCTTTTGTTCTGAACCAGATATCTATTGATGCAAAAACTTACTTTAAACATCCATTGTACAATCACGTGTGCTATTCTCATGTCCCAAGTTTTGAGGGGAGATCCTGAGAAGAGCAAGAAACTTGCTGAATGGTAGCCTACAAGGATGATTAGGAAAATAAACTAAAATTAATTTTAAGAGGAATAAAATGAATTGAAACAGCTTAGTCAACTTCTGGCATTTGATATTTTTATACAATTTGTACATGATTAAGCCCAGATGTTAAGTTACAATGTCTAAGTATTAATTGCTAATATCACTTAGGTTATTAAATAATCTGCATTTTAAAAAACACCTCTGAAACTAAATCTGGTGATTACTAGTGATATGAACTAAAATTCATCTGAATAATTTACACTTATTTCTACCAAACCTTTATAATTCAGTGTGCTTTATTAAGTAGAATTCTAACTATTTTTAAAAATAGAGTGTTTAGTACTATAGTGCTCTTAGCAGCATATTCAAAATTGTCAAAAAGTGGAAATAGCCTAATGTCCATTGATTGATGAATGGATAAACTAAGTATGGTATATACATACAATGGAAGTTATTATCTTAAATAAAATCCTGATCCATGCTGCAATATGGATGACCTTGAAGACACTAAGTTAAGTGAAATAAGTCAAACATTAAAGGACAAATATGGCATGATTTGACTCATATGCGGTACACCCTAGAGTATTCAAATTCATAGAGACTGGAAGTAGAACGGTGGTTTCCAGGGGCTAGGGTTAGGGCAGGAGAAAAATGAGAAGTTATTGTTTAATGAGTACAGAGTTCCAGTTTGGAAAAATGGAAAAGTTCTAAAGAATGATGGTGGTGATGGTTGCACAACAGTGTGAATATACTTAATGCCACTGAACGGTACACTTAAAAATGATTAAAATGGTAAATTTTATGTTGCCACAATTTTTAAAAGTATGTTTATTAATAAAGTTTTGTATTTTAAAACTCAGTGATTCTATTAACAGCAACTGTAGTTATATGTCACCCTTTAGTAATGTAGATAGAGATGACATAAATTATCTTTGTTTCACAGATGGGGGAAATGAGATACAGGATAATAACCTCTATAAAACCACAAAGGACATCAGAGTTCAGGTTAGAATACTGTTCTCTCATCCTTTTTTTTCCCTTTCATGTATACAAAATTATGCTCATAATCCAAAATATAAGGGCCATCTTTTGTGAAATTGATGTTGGCCATCTGTTCTTTCCTGACTCTTCCCTTTGGGCCACAATTTTACCTCAACTGACCAATTTCTTATACTTCATGCATTAACTTAAAGACAGGTCCCTTCCAATTTCTTTCCCATACTCAGTTCAGAGTACTGAAAATTCATTCAGACATACCCTCTCCAACTGGGATAAACTATATCTCTTTTCTGGTCTCTCACCCAATCTTGCCCATTTCCCAAGCCAAAATTCTCTGGCATTCTGCCAAGGATAATAAATGAAACTGGGTTTAATTATGAATGAATAATGACATATTAATATAGTTATTCCTTCCAGAAAATGTATTCTTTTTCTAGGGTTCCCTATACTTTGATCTAAAGAGTCAATCAATTTGGGGATTCTCCACATTGAGCTGATTCCTTCTGGGTCAAACTTTTTGTGCTTAAGCAACATTTGGCACCACCTTTTAGACATATGACTTTTAAACTCCACTAAACCTTAAGCTCTAAATGGACTTCACACTCTTCCTTAGCATTTAATGGTCTTTTGTAGTTTATTCAATACCATTCATTATTGAGGACCCATAATAGCTAAGGAAATCCATACTGAGCAATGTGGAAGCTGCTTTGCCTTTTAGAATCCTACAATTATAAGAGACAGTGCAGATGCATTAGAAGTGAAATGAGAACTGTTGTAGAAAGGAGCAGATAGAGTGTTACCTACTATCAGAGAGGAGAGAGCTTATTTTCATATTATAAATGCAAGACAAATTTATGGAGTAGGTGATTCTCAGATAGCACGTAATCTCAAAATGATTTTGTGTTTTATATGTACTAATGTACTTCTCTTAGTAAATTTGACTTCTTATAACAAAATACCACAAATGGAATGGCTTATAAAAAAAAAAAAAAACACATATATTTTTCACAGTTTTGGAAGCTAGGGAAGTCCAAGATCAAGGTGCCAGCAAATTCCTTAAGAGTCTGAATTTGGTAAGAGTCTGTGTCTTGTTCATGCATGGCTGTCTTCTCCCTGTGTCCAAAAGGAGACAAGGGAGCTCTCTGGGGTTTCCTTTATGAGGGCACTAGTCCTATTCCTGAGGGCTCTGCCTTATAACTAACTACCTTCCAAGGGCCCCAACTCCTAACACCACCATATTGGGGAGTAGGTTTAAACACTGATTTGGGGGCACACAAGCTGTCAGTCTAATAGCACTACTTTATGTCAAAAAGAATTCTGCAAAATAAATTTTCTTCTTTTTAAATATATTTTCATATTTATTGCTTAAATATATATTGAGAATTCTTAAAGAAAAATATTTTATTTCATTTTAGTTTTAGAGTTCCAGATGGTATTTAAGTAAAACGTGTAACAGAAAAATTGTATATGCCTATGTAAAACTTTTTTAAAACATATTTTTTTCAATTACAAGTGACATACTATATTATATTAGTTTTAGGTGTACAACACAGTGATTAGACATTTATATAATTTATGAAGTGATCATCCCAATAAATCCATCTAACACCATACACAGTTTTTACAATACTATTAACTATATTCCCCATACTATACATCCTCATGACTATTTTGTACCTCTTAATCTCCCCTTCACTCATCTCTCCACTCTCCCAATCTGGAAATTATCAAAATTGTCTCTATATCTATGAACTGGTTTCTGATTTGTTTGTTCATTTTTCCTGTTCTCTAGACTCTACATATAAGTGAACCCATATGACATTTGTCTTTCTCTGTCTGACTTACTCCACTCTGCACAATACTCTGTAGGTCCATCCATGTTGTTGTAGATGGCAAGACTTCATTCTTTTTTATGGCTGAGTAATGTTCCACTGTATATATGTTTACACCCCTTCTTTATCCATTCATCCATTGTGGAACCCAAGTTGCCTCCATATCTTGGCTATTGTAAATAATGTTGCAATGAACGTATGAATGCACATTGTGTTTTGGCTTTCTTTAGATCAGTATCCAGAAGTGGGTTTACTGGGTCCTTCTTTGTCTCTTATTATAACATTTGTTTTAAAGTCTATTTTAACTGGTATAAGTATTGCCACCCCAGCAATTTTTTTCATTTCCATTTGCTTGAAATATCTCTTTCCATCTCATTACTTTCAGTCTGTGTATTTTTGGTTCTGTTTTTTGTTTTTTGTCTGAATTGAGTCTGTTGTAGGCAGCATATGTAAAGGTCTTGTTTTTTAAGCCATTAACTTACCTTATGTGTTTTGATTGGAGCATTTAACCCATTTACATTTAAAGTGATCGTTGGTAGATATGTTGGTAGATATTACCATTTTATTATTCATATTTTTTATCTGTTTTTTATCCCCCTTTTCTTCTTAAAGAAATACCTTTAACATTTATTGTAATACTGGTTTGGTGGTGAGGAACTCCTTTAGTATTTTCTTGTTTTGGAAGTTCTTTATCTGTCTTTTGATTAAATGATAGCCTTGCTGGGTAGAGTATTCTGGTTGTAGGTCCTTGCTTTTCATCACTTTGAATATTTTGTCCCAGTCACTTCTGGCCTGAAAAGTTTCTGTTGATAAATCAGCTGACAGTCTTCTGGGCACTTCCTTGTAGGTGAATCACTTCTTTGCTCTTACTGCTTTTAAGACTCCCTCTTAGCCTTTAATCTTTGGCATTTTAATTATGATGTGTCTTTGTGTGGGTCTCTTTGGGTTCATCTTATTTGGGATTCTCTGAACTTCCTGAGCTTGTTTGTCTATATCCTTCACCAGGTTAGGGAAGTTTTCAGTCATTATTTCTTCAAATAAGTTTTCAGTTCTTTGCTCTCCCTCTTCTCTTTCTGCCACCCCTATGTTGCAAATGTTGGTATGTTTAATGTTATCTTAGAGGCTCTTTAAACAATCTTCATATTTTTGGATTCTTTTTTCTTTTTGCTGTCCTGATTGGGTGTTTTCTGCTACCTTGTTTCCAAATTGCTGATTCAATTCTCTGTTTCATTTAATCTACTATTGATTTCCTCTGATGTGTTCTTCATTTCAGTTACTGTACTCTTTATTTCTGACTGTTTTTTTTTAACACTGTTTGAGTCTATATAACTACTTGTCTCATGGAGGAGAACACTGGAATAAGTTATACTTTCTTGCTATAGCAAGCTCAAATTGTGTCAGACAGTTTTGATCATCTGCCACAGAGTGTTGCTTGCAATTGACTGGTTCTTTCTTAGGTTTTCTGTCTCCACTTTTATGTTTCCTATCTTTTTGATGTACTTCTCCCTGAGATCACTGAGCATCCTAATAACCAGTGTTTTGAACTTTGCATATGGTAGATTGCTTGTCTCCATTTTGTTTAGTCCTTTTTCTGAAACTTTGTTCTGTTCTTTCATTTGGGATATATTTCTTTGTCTCCCCATTTTCACTGTCTCCCATATTTGTTTCTGTGTATTAGGTAGAGCTGCTATGTCTCCTGGTCTTAGTAGAGTGGTCTTGTGTATAGGTTTCCTGTGGGGCCCAGTGGCACAGTCACCCTGGTCACAAGAGCTGGGTGCTCCAGGTGTGTCCCTTGCATGGGTTCTGTGTGCCCTCCTGTTGTAGTTGAGCCTTGGTTGCTGTTTGTACATCAGTGGGAGGAATTAACTCTTGGGCTGATTGGTTGTGAGGACTGACCATGACTACAGTGGAAGAGCTGTTGCACAGGAGCTGTTCCTATGAAGCAGGATTCACTGTAGCAGGCCTCTGGTGATTGCCTAGTCTGCCCTTTGGGTGTGTGGTATGTGGGGGTGGTTGGGCGGTGCTCTGGTGTGATATGTAGCTGGCCACCAGGCATGTTGGTTTTGGGGGCCTCATGGGAGAGATTTTGTTGCAGATCAAGGTCAGTTGCTGCCTGTGTCCTGCCTAGTGCAACTTGGTATGAGCTACAAAGTGATCTGCAGATGATTGCCAATTGTGCTGGGTTTAGAGGTACCTATGAGAGGCTAAGCTGCAAACCAATGCCAGATACCAGTAGTGCTGGGCTGCTTAGCAAGAGATACAGTGCACATTGAGGCCAGATGCTGCCTCTTTGCGGTATGTGAACCTTTAAGAGATTTCAGGAAAGTCTGTGGTATGAGCCAACACAGGCCATTTGTATGGAAAAGTGACCAGAAGCAGCTTGGGTGGGCCTGCAAATTGGGCAGGGCAGAGTCTCAGGGAATCACCAGGGTGGAATGAGAGGCATTAGCCAGGTTAATGGAGACTCAGACATGGCTCCTGCCTGTGGGTCCATCCGTGAATAAGTCCTTGCATGGACCCTTTAAAAGGAAAACCTGAGACTCTAGCCACCTCTCATCTCACTCAGCCACAATCTCCACTGCTTTTTATAGTTAGAGAAGTTATAAGGAATTCTCTCCCTGGCACTGGAACCCTGGACTGTGAGCCTGTGAGCCTGAGACCTTTCACTCCTTAGGGAGAACTTCTGTAGTCGAGGTGCCATCATGATTTTTAACCACCACACATGGGTGTAGGACCAGCCCATTCCACATCACTGCCCTTCCTAACAGTCTCCATGTTGCTTCTCTTGTATATCCTTAGTTATGGGATATCTGTTCAGCTAGACTTCAGGTGATTTTCAATGTCAATTGTTCTGTACTTTAGTTGTAGTTTTGATGTGGTTGTTAGAGGAGGAAAGCACATTTTCTTACTCCATCATCTTGACACTATCCATGTGAAATTAACAGTAAACATGGCAACAATTTCTACTAATACTTAGCTTTGCTTCTATACTTTTTAATGAATTGTTGGGAGCCAACAGCATCCCAGTGTCTGACAAGGTCACATTGAAGTAAAGATCCATGCTTAGCACTGGATGTTTGGGGTGCTGCCTTATGATTGGTCATGTAATATCTCTTGCCCCTATGAACCCATGTGCCTTACCTCTACATCAAATCCTATAGGAGACAGTACTCTCACTGCATTTATGGCAAGTTCCTGTGGTACCCCAATGAGATAACTATGCAGCCAATGATGGGCAAGATTTCCTAAAGAAGGAAACAACCCAAGCCAGGCAGCAGTTCTGTGGGGACCCCAGGACTGGAAACAGAGGCTCAGACCTCTGGCCATGTAGGCCAACAGCCTTCCTGTGAGAAACTGATGAGAACATCAGTCCTTGAGCTCACTTGCCTAAGGCCACTGCTGTGAGAGCTCTCCTTGGAGACCAAGGTCTCCAGGTCATGAGAGTTCTGGGCAACTTACTGACCATGGGGTATGTTAATCAATAGCCGTATTTGAATTCTTTGCCTTGTACCTTGTTGCAGCAACAGATACTGAAGCTTTGACTGAGAAACAGATGCTACCTCCATAGGATAAGACAGGTGTGAGACCCCTCTTTAGTTGCTAGGTATTGTATTTACATAGGAATAGACTTTAGATGCTTTTACCCTAAACACAGCCACTGTGAGTCTTAGTAATAACTCAAATATACGCCCTGTGAGTCTCACGATTGTGTTTAGCTGCTAGAATTTAGGATAATTATTAGATAGTCAAGATAGTCATGATAAGCATTTTTTTAGGTGACATACAGAAACTAAGTCTGGGCCTCATAGAGATTATCATAGTAAAAGACAAGATAATCCTTTAACGGAAGAGCAAGTCACAGTGCACCCTGGAGCGAGCAATTACTAGGAAATAAATACTGTGAAAGCCCTCAGAAAGAGATAACATCAAACTCATGTGAAATGTAACTTGTGACTTGTGATTGAGGTATTGGAAAAGAGTCCCTATAAAGGGGACATGCTGTAACAATAAAGGGTGACACTACTCTGAAACTCCCCCAGTGTCTCCTCTCTCCCTTATTTCCCCTCGCCAACGCCGTCTCCACCTGAGAGAACCCCTGGACTCACGGAGGGTGCTCCCCTGCAATGAATAGAGGATCATACATTACATTTAAGTGTGTGCATATATACATTTATGCATATATTATTAAATATACAAATGGAAGTCTATTGTACACAATGTTCTGAAGTTTATTCTTTAACTTAACATCTTAGTGATAATTTTTATCAATACATATAATCCACACCATTATTTTAAGGTCCACAGAGTATCCATTGTATGAATATGCCACAATTTTGAATTATCATGAACACTGAACTTGTTTCTGGGGTCTTTCTATGTTTATTAACAAATCAGTGCTGAAATGAATATCCCTATACAAACATCTTTCTGCATATGTACAAAACACCTGTGGCTACATTTATGAAAATAGAACTGTTGGATCAAAGGATGTGTATATTTAAGGTTATTTATTTATTTTTTAAAAACATTTTATTGGGGAATTGGGGGAGGGGAACAGACAAGTTGCTGCCTTTTTTTTTTGTTGTTGTTGTTCTTCAGTCTAGTTGTGGAGGACATTGTTTCACTGGCCCATGTTGGTATCACCATTGCGCTCTTCCTGAATGAGGCAGATCGGTTGCCAGCCACTGGATGATCGCTCATCGTGGCTATTGGCAGCTCACACTGGCTGCCGGTCACTCACTGTAGCTTACGGCAGCCCACCGCAGCAGGGGCTGCAGCTTACACTGTTACTGGGGCTCACAGCCCAGCTCCAGGTGGAGCTGTTGTTAGCTGTAGAGGGCAGTGTCACTGGGCCTCATATGTGGGATCCGAACCAGGGCTCCTGGCATCCCAAGCCAGCTCTTAACCAACGCGCCACTTGGCCGGCCCTATTTAAGGTTATTTTTTGAGCTATGGCTACATTGTTCCAAAGAGGTTGCATGGATTTATATATATTCTCATTAACAGTTGATAGAAGTGTGGTTTCCTACACCCTGACTAATCCCTTTTTTCCTCAAATTTATGATTTTGCTCATCTGATAGGGTTAAAATGGAATCTCCCTAATGGTTTATCTTGCATTTCTTTAGTAACATGGAGCATCTATTTATATGTTGATAAGCCATTTGTACTTCCTTTTTCTGAGAACTATCTAATCAAGTGCTTTCCTAAGTTTTTTCCAAGAGAAGAGAGAATCTGGAAGAGGCAGGAAACTCACTAGAGATCCAAGTTATATCTGTTTAGTGCATGTCCCAGCTTGATGCTACATATTTAAAAACTGATTGACTTTTAAGAAGTTCCAAAAAGAGACTTGTATATCTTGCACCTACTTATTTATTCATTTGGAGATATGAAGTATGGCTCTGGGAGGAAGGAGTGACTCCATGGGGAAAAGGAGGGAGATGAGGATGGAGAAGAAAATGAGAAAAGTGAAGGATGAGGAAAATAAGAGAGAAGGAAGAGGACAGGATAAAAAGAAGAGGAGGACAAGGAGAAAGACTAAGAAGAGATACATGGAGATGATGAGGAAAAGGGAAGAAAGAAAAGTATATTTTTGTTTGAACTAATTTTTGCCCCATTAGAGTAGTGTTGTTAATGATGTACAAAATTATTTTATGTATAGTTTTTCTAAATTTTGTTTTTCAGGCTATTGGTAAAAATATAGAGAGTTTCAGTATATACTCAGAACTTAATAAGTATGTTTTCTTCCAAGATTAACATCTACAAGCTTACAATTTTCTGGAACATTTAATTGCCATTGTTTTGCTTGTTTGGCATAGAATCTGTTTATTGTAATGAATAAGCAGATACAATTTAGACCTCTTATGGTAACTAATTTTAATACTTTCACCAGATTCCTTTTGTGTCTTTGTATTCAAATCTGTATGCACTCTGGCCAAGAACAGAGAGTGTGCTAGGAAATGTCCAGTGAGTTATTATAATTAGTGTGGGCATACTTAGAATTAAAGTAGGGATTCAGTAGTTATTATATAACTTACAAAGCTTTCCAAATTTTGTAAATTCTGGTAATTTTAATTATTCATCCTTTATTTGATATCCGTTAATTTCTAATTGCTGTATTTAGTGCTTCTGTTTTATAAAATATCATGACAGAAGCAGCAGCAGCATGAGGTCCATACTTTATCCACCTGTGCTTTGCAAAAATTCATGACTATTCCAAAAACAATGCATCTCTGAAAGAACAAAATTAACTGGTTATTAAGTGATAACTATACAAGAGAAGATAATTAGTGGCCTTCAGAAAGAAATTATATTCGTAATCTAAAAAGAAAAAATTATTGGTCAAAAATAAGTTTAAAAGTTTTGAAAAAATTCTTTTTAGAGAAAATATCCAAGAAATTAAATTATAAACCTTTGCTAAATGCAAGGGAATGTAACAATTTTTTGATAAATTAATGTTGGTAAGATTTAGGAACGTATTAAGCAATTTAGAAGTCTCATTTTATTTTTCAGATATTGTTTCAATATTTTGTAAGCAGAGCATTGTATCAATAAACAAAGAAACTACACACATCAGTGTTTCAGTTTGGCTCTGGCTCTTCCTGAAAAATAAAGGTTTTTTTGCAATAACTTGAAATAAAAAGCTAAATGCTCTTCCTTTTCTTGTTTCCTAACCAATATCCATTAGCCTACTTCATTCTATATACTATAGAAAGGTCATATAGCATTGTTCCAATCTATGAAACTGTCAATATGTGCCGAATATGTGTTCCTCAAAAATGAGATGATTAAAAGGATGTTGCTACTTGAGTAGATGTTTGTATTTAGGAACATAAAATAATCACCCCATCAGAAATTCAACTTAAAAGGGAAAAGAACAGGGGCCGGCTCAGTTGGTTAAGAGTTGGATTAGAGAATGAGCTCTGAGCAATAGGGCTGCTGGTTTGATTCCCACATGGGCCAGTGATGCTGCGCCCGAGCTGCCAACAAGTGGCAGGATGGCTCAGTTGGTGTAACAACAATATTGCCTGTTCGATGGTGGGCTACACTCACCCACAACTAAGACTGAACTCAGCACCTTGAGCTGAGCTGCCGCCCAGATGGCTCAGTGGATAGAATGTGCGCTCTTAACAACAAGGCTGCTGGTTCGACTCCTGCATGGAACCGTGGCTATGCCCACTCACAACTAAGATTGAACACAGAGCTTAGAGGACGCCAGCTGCCGCCGGGAAGCCAGGTGGTGACTGGCGCCCTCCACAACAAAGACTGAAGAACAACAACTTGGCTGGTGCCCTTCCCCAATCCCCAACACTGTTCCCCAATAAATCTTTAAAATAAAAAAGGGAAAAGCAGAAAAAGAGAAGCATTTGAAAGGTATTTTATAATGTATCTATTCATCAGCATCTTATTTTTTCTTTTATAAAAGCACTATTTTATTGTATTGAAACCAAGTTTTTCATGAGTCATCTCATAAAAATAATTCATCTCCTTAATAAATAAATCATCACCTTTTTCACAAAAAGCTGCTTATTTCATCTGTATTACAAAAATAATTTGAAATGAGTATGGTAGATGTGTCATCTAAAAGGAAATCCATGAGTTGAAACTGACACTGAATTTCATAGAGACTTACCCAAACACTAATTTAGAAGGTTAGTATGTATTTATCAAAAGATACTGTTTACTAGAATGTTTGTTTGAGAGATCCACCCAGTACAGGGAGCAATACAGTAAGGATAAAAATTCAAGCTTTGTTGTTATTCTTTTTGTATCTGTCACTAAACAGATATATGGCCTTAGGAAAATTATTTTACCTCTAGGACTTATTTCATATGTAAACTGCAGGAGTTAGACAAATAATGGTTTCCCAGAAATGAGTCCTATGCAGGGCTCTGTAGACAAACATTTGATAAAGTAGCCCTCTTAGATGATATATAATACATGGTAGCATATTAATAATACAGGAAAAATTGTTTGGGAAAGAAACATGTAGAACATTGTATAACCATAAAATTCTTGTCAAGAAAAAGCTTCCTAAAAAATGTTTTGATTAAAAAAAATGGAAAAAGGATCCAGTATTTTTATTAGCTCTAAAAATTTATAACTTAGGTCCAGGGGCCCCTTCCCTGTGAGACCTCCTCAACACTCAACACAGCCTCAAGACATCTTAAGGGACGCACACTGCTGCCTCAAATTCATTTCTGCTTACAGGCCACCCACTGGCTTGCTGCCATGGCCTACACCACCACAGCAACGTCACCTGGATTTGCTCATCTACCATAGACTGTTAGAACTCCTTTGGTCTAGCCCTAACTGTGGGTTCATACTTCGTCCCTCCTCAGCAGGAAGCAGCCAGCGTGGTCTTTGCCCCTTTCCCTAACAGCAGTTAGGGTTACCTCATCAGAGGGGGGATTGAGATAGGAAAATTATAGGTAGTCAGGGAAATTGCCATGGTAGAGGGAATCAGGGTGGGAACCATAACAGAGCCAGGACGGCTAATTGTAGTAGCTGACTGAGGGATTTAAGTCACAGGACCCCACCAGAATGACAAACTTGGGAGAGGAAGGAGGAGATGTTTTTTTTCTCAAAGCCTATAACAAAGAAGTCAGAAGTTGAATTTCACCTCCAAGGGAGGGATTAAGACAGGTTAGTTAACATAAGACTGTCAGGAGTCCTTTCTTCAACACCAGTCTCTGCTAACATGGTCCTCTCAGAACAGACATTGATGAAGCTCTAAGGAAATTAGACAGTTTTGAAAAAACGCCTCCTCCAGGTTGGGCAACAATGTAAATCTGATAATAGCGTCAAGAGGTCCCCCTCCCCAGACATACAAAAGGTATAAAAACCAAGGCTTTTGCCCTAACTAGTGGGCAACCCAGTCGGGACTCCCTCTTGTTTTGAGAGCTGTTACTTTCTACCCTAATAAACTATCCTCTGCTGTAAACTTAAATATATATATATATATATATATATATATATATATGATTTAGTAGTTATACAACTGGAAACTCATACTCCTGAATACTGAAATTTAAAATTATAACTTAAAAATAAACTGATGAAAAGACCATAAAAATTATATATGTAAAATCCAAATAATTTATATTAAAATTAATTCTAATCAAATATTCCTAGTTTTTTATTTAAATATATTGGGGTAACATTGGTTAGTAACATTATATGTTTCAGGTGTGCAATTCTATAATATATCATCTGTATATTGCATTGTATGTTAATTAAAGTCTATTCCCAGTTTTGATAATTAGAAATTTGCAGGTTTTCAACATAATTCATTCGTAGAATAGCTCAAAAGATGATCTGATCACACATCTACTTAAAAGTAGTATTTTTTTAACAATCATATTCATTTTAGTGTTCTACTTTTCAAAGCAACAAAGTTGCCTAGCCTGGAAATTTTTCATGTGGTCTCAAAGTCAAACATTAAATTTATATAATAACAAGTACTTTTATTAAAAAAAAAAATCACTCAATATTAAAATTCTCAAACCCTTTCTTAAATGCTTTCCTATAA
Organism: Aselliscus stoliczkanus; assembly: GCA_033961575.1. Classification (NCBI taxonomy): domain Eukaryota; kingdom Metazoa; phylum Chordata; class Mammalia; order Chiroptera; family Hipposideridae; genus Aselliscus; species Aselliscus stoliczkanus. The sequence continues at coordinate 90,095,443 of CM066734.1, read as the reverse complement.
TTTGCCCTTTGTGAGTGTGTTGTTGGTACATGAATGAAAAATCCCTATTAGACATTTATACTACTAGTTCTTAATTATAGAGCACAGATTCCATTGAGAAGAGATCTCTGGGTGCTAAAAGCTAATCAAATAATCTTAGAAAGTCCCTCTGACTGCCATTTAATACTCAATCATGCGTTAACCATAAATTAAGCATTCAGTATCTGGCAGCCTGATAGCATGGAGGTGCAGGGTTGTTATTTACAATTTGATCTGCCACCAAGCAGTCCAGCCCACTTACAGAGAATGAACGTTTAAATTGTTGACACTTAAATGCAGGATAATGTACATATAAATTGGCCTTTCAGATACCGACTGGCTGTGTTTCTAATTTTCATTTAGCAACTACCAATGATCATAAGTTTTCTTCTTAATCTATCAAAAATCAAAACTACCTCACTTATGTTCCTTTCTTGTGTCCTTGCCTAGGCTAGAAAACTCAGCTATGCTTAAGTGATAATGGGCAAAGGAGTTTCATAATAGACTTCTAAGAGTTAAATACTTAATCCACATGTATCATGGCAAGCTGGTTGGCCCTCTATGAGCATCACTCAGGAAATAATTATTTTTCCCCAAACTCTGAGACAGCCTTGCACTTAAAAACATTCAGGTAATGTGATTTTTATAGCTACAGATTTCAATAAATCCACTTACTTGTTGGTGAATGGACTTTATCTCTTGAATTGTATAGGCAATTTGTCTGTACTTTTTGTGTTGTAAATAATAGTTGATTGAGGTAACAGAATAAGAAAGCTGGATGGATATCAGGATCTCTAAAATCAACAAAGTTACTTGTTTAGAGACAAAGTTCAGTTCTTATGCACTTATTATTAGTCTTCTAATCTTTAACATATGTTGCTTTCTCACCCACACACTATTATTATAATCATCTATCCCACTTCAATGTTATTGTCACATTTTTATTTATTTATTTATTCTTTTAAAGATTTTATTGGGGAATTGGGGAAGGGGAAGAACATTGGGGAATCGTGGAAGGGGAACACATAAGTTGCTGTCCTTTTGCTCTTCAGTCTAGTTGTGGAGGAATTTGCTGCACTGGCGCATGTTGGTATTATCATTGTGTTCTTCCCGGGTGAGGCAGTCACTCGCCAGCCATTGGACAACCACTCACAGCTGCTCATGGCAGCTCATGAAAGCTCACGACAGCTGCCGGCCAGCCCCACTGCAGCCTATGCCATTACTGGTGACTCACAGCAGCCCAGCTCCAGGTGGAGCTGTTGTTCACCATCTTAGCTGTAGAGGGCGCAGTGTCACTAGCCCTAATGTGGGATCCAAACCGGGGCTCTGATGCTCAGATCTGGCACCCCAAGCCAACTCTTAACCAACACGCCAGTCTGCCGGCTCTATTGTCACATTTTGAATTTGACCATCCTCTTCTTCATTCTCTCACCAGGGTTTGGGAACTTAACTGTTTTCTGCCTGACTTACAGCCACATATGCTTCAACATTCTTCATAAGGCCAAGCTCCCCCAGGGCTAACTCAACCATTTTCACCATGGCCAAGTTATTCTTTCAACAGCTTTCATCATGTCATTACCATAACAGAGAGGTTAAAGATTTGTTGACTAATACACATTATAAATAGCTCATACATAGGAAATATATGCAGATGTAATTAGATACCATAGATACCAGCTTCAGTCATTCCTTCCTTCTCCCATCCCTTTCGGTTGTATTCTAAACTGTTACCCTCCTCAAAGCTATGCCTGTCTCTGACCCTTAGATCAAAATAGATTATTTCTCACCTCTCCTCCTACCTCAGCAGGAAACTTGAAGTCACCAAGTGTGAGTTAGGTTGAAGTGTTGCCTTTACAAACTTACCTACATTGGCTACAATTATTTTCTTCTGTTCTATCATTGAAGAAAAGATGTTCCTTTACCTGTTATTGGTACCCCTTCACTTTGTCTGGGCCATGTGTCACAACCTCTATATACTTTCAAGTAATGTGCTTCATCAGTTAACCCCTTCCTCTTTTCTGTTTCTCTCCCTTACTTTCTGATGGTTTATTCTCTTCATCTTACAGACAGTTGATTCACTCCCATCCTTAGAAAGCCTTTCCTTGTCCCAGTCTCCTGATTTTCTCCATTCTCAATCAGGATTCTTAAAACAGTTGTCTATATAAAATTCTACTTGCTTATTTGACATTTGTTTCTTAGATCTGCTTTCTGCCCCTAGTATTTCACTGGAATTCTCCTAAACAGTGTCCTGGAAAAAGGTCAGCAATTGTGATAGACAGATTTGTAAAATGCGGGCCCCAAAGATCCCTGCTTCCTGGTATTTATGCCCTTGTGTAATCCTCTTCCTGTGAATGTTATATTCTCCTACTGAGCAGAATACTACAAAAGTAACATGATGTCACTTCCATAACTAGATTTCAAAAGACTATGACTTCTGTCTTGCTAGCAAACTCTGTCTCCTGCTTTTTTGGCTTCCACAATTTTATGAAGCAAGCAGCACTGTTGGAGAGGCCCATGTGACAAGGAACTGACAGCAGTTTCTGGATAACAGTCAAAGAAGAACAGAGGTCCTCATTTCAATAATCCATAAGGAACTAAATCCTGACAACAACCATGTGAGCTTGGAAATGAATTCTTCCTCAATTGAACTTTCATATAAAACTCAGTCCTAGTTGACATCTTGACTGCAACCTTACAAAGCCTTAAGAAGAAGACCCAGATAAGCCATGCTTATATATATGACCCACATAAACCATGAGAAAATAATTATATTTTGAGTTGATTTTTCTTTGCCAATTTTTTATACTTCTTTTTCTGTATCTCCAACATCCTGAACTTCTATCACTATGTTCACTTCTGCGTAAACACTAAATTAAGACAAGACTTAACAGTTTGTCTCCTGCTGTCTTCTCCTTTTACTCTATGTCTTCCAAGGATCTCAGTCTCCTACTATTTGAACTAATATTTTCATTCTGAATACACAACTCATGTATCTAAGTGCTTACTACACATCTCTACCAGAAATCTCTACTTCAAACTTAACATGTGCAAACTAAAATGCATTATTACCCCTGACAATTTCTCTTTTTTAAGAACCATAACTGACCAGACACTAAATGCCTGGCAATTCTGTCTCTTGGATCCAAACATGGTCTACAATTCCTATTGTTTCTGTCTTAGATATGGCCCATACTACCTTTACCTTTAATTATTTCAATATTTTCTGACCAAATTCCTGCCTTTATAATTACCCTCTTAATGTCATTCTATAGGAGAGCAGATTAAAAGAAAGCTCTCTTAAAAGAAAGACCCTTCTTGTCTACTTTCCAATTTTGTTTCTTCTAGTCAGTCTCCTCCTTCTACTCCTTTCCCCATGTCCTTGACACCATCAAACTATTTATAGTTGTCTGAATACAATTTGTTATTTCAGGACTAATCATTCTCTCTGCTATAAATTCTATTCCCTCCATACCTAATTACATGAAAAACTCTTTGACTACCAGCTCTGCTGTCACTTCTATTCAGTTTAGTTCAGTTAAGCAAATACATGTGGATCAATTTCTGTAGGCAAAGCATGGAACTGGGTCTAATAATCCTGAAGTAACTAATAATCTAATGGAATATTAGAAAATTAAAAGTGGCATGACAGCACCATGTCAAAAATTCTGTGAGAAGGGCCATTAACCCAGATAGGGGATTCAAGGAAGATCTTCTGGAAGAGGTTTACCATCAGTTAAAAGTAAGACATGAATGAGTGGGATGATTTATACACTATAAGAAGTTTACTACTTAAATCATTTCTTCCTATATGTCTCTTCCTCTTCTTTTCCAAGAACTAATTGAACATTCCTTATGTACTACATCATCTATTAACATGCTTCTATTGTTGTTTTGTACTATTAAGTGTTGAACTTTTGTTTGAGTCACTATATTCTTTATTTGAGTGTGAGCTTTTGAAAGTTAGAACTACCTGGGACTCTGCCTCATTGAAGGCCTGAGGCATTTTCCACAGCCGCCAACTAGCCCGGACCTATGCACCACTGGAGGCTCTTTCAGTAGCAGGCCACCAGCCCCATCCCATGCTGTAATCTTTCTGGGACAATTCTCAGGAGTCTGTGGGTCTGAGGCAGGTAGTGTTTGCCCTTGGTGTGCTCTGAGACTTTAGACAGGGGCCCCAGACTCAGCACTGGTGCCAAACCTGGATCTGCATTAACCTGGTGAACACTGTCCCCACCCTGGAGACTCTTTGGGACCGTGTCTCACCCTACTCATGTACTCCTGCGGCCCTTTCAGCATCTGCCTTACAGGCAGCCTGCAAGTAGCAGCAGGCCTCGGGGTGCCCTGTGTCTTTTGTTAAGCTGCTCCACACCAAGTACTGGTAGCAGTCAGCCTCAGTTTACAGTGTGGCCTCTTCCATGCACCTCCAAGCCCAGCATAGGGAGCAACCAACTTTGTAGCTCCTATCAGATAGCCTTAAGCCAGTCACAGGCAGCGGCTGACATTAGCCTACACAGGAGTCCCTCCCACAAGGCCCCAGAACCAACACACCTGTAGGCAGGCTTCTGACCACAACAGAGCATTACCCAGTTGGCCACAAGTGACACACATAAAAGGTTGTCTCAACAGGCACACAAGCCTTCTGGAGCGAATCCTCCTCAATGGAGTCAGTCCCCTCCCCATACAGCAGCTCATAGGATGTGGGCATGGTCAATCCTTACAGCCAGTCAGCCTGAGAGTCAATCCCACCTACTGACATGGAAACAGTAATCAAGGCCCAATTACAATAGGAGGGCACACACAATCCACACAGGGACATTTCTGGAGAACATGACACCAATGATCAGGGAGGCTGCGCCACTGAGCCATACAGAACACCTACTACATAAGGTGGCCAGGGAAGATTAAGAGACATAGGAGATCTACCTAATACATAGAAATGAACACAGAGAGGGAGTAAAATTAAAAAAACAAAGAAACATGTTTTAAGTGAAAAAAATAGAAGAAAAATCCAGAAAAAGAACTAAACGAAATGGAGGCAAGTAACCACCCAGGGACAAGAGTTCAAAATTCTGATTATAAGGATGCTCAGGGAACTTAGTGAGAACTTCAACAGAGAGACAGTAAGCATTAAAAGTAACATAGATAAGGGTAAAAAGGATCAAATATATGGTGATGGAAGGAGGACTGACTCTTTGTGGTCAGTTCTATATATCACAATGTGATATATAGATGATATATTACAGAATTGTACACCTGAGACCTATGTAACTTTACTAACAATTATCACCCCAATAAACTTTAATTTAAAAAAAGTAACATAGAAACCTTAAAAAAAAGTCATAAATGAATACAATAACTGAAATAAAAAATACACTAGAAGGAATCATCTGCAGAGTAGGTGAATCAGGGGGATTAAAACAGCAATCTGGAAGACAAAATAATAGAAAACACCCAATTGGGATAGCAAAAATAAAAAAAGAGAATTTTAAAAAGCGAGGATAGTTTGAGACCTCTGTGATAACATCAAGCATAATAACTTTTCAACATGGACATACCAGATGGAGGAGAGAGAGAGCAGGTGATTGAAAACTTATTTGAAGATATAATGACAAAAAGCTTCCCTAACATGGCAAAGGAAATAGACATACAAGCCCAGTGAAGCTCAGAGGATTCCAAACAAAATGCAATCAAAAAGGCCCACACCGGGCCGGCTGAGTGGCGCATTGGTTAAGCGCTGGTTTTGGGATGCCAGCGGCCCCGGTTCGGATCCCACATGAGGGCCAGTGACACTGCCCTCTACAGCTAACAACAGCTCCACCTGGAGCTGGGCTGTGCGAGCCCCGGTGATGGTGTAGGCTGCAGCCCCTGCTGCAGTGGGCTGCCATAGGCTACAGTGAGTGGCCTGCAGCCAGTGTGAGCGGCTGGCAGCCAAGCGTGAGCTGCCAATAGCTGCGGTGAGCGACATCCAGAGGCCAGCGACCGATCTGCCTCATCCAGGAAGAGCGCAATGATGATACCAACAGTGAAGCAACATCCTCCGCAACTAAACTGAAGAACAAAAAGACAGCAACTTGTCTATTCCCCTTCCCCGATTCCCCAATGCTGTTCCCTTCCGCCAATTCCCCAATAAAATCTTTAAAAAAAAAAAAAAAAAAGGCCCACACCAAGACACATCATAATCAAAATAACAAAGGTTAAAGACAAAGAGAAAATCCTATAAGGAGCAAAAGAAATGCAACTACTTATTTGCAAGGGAGCTCCCATAAGACTGTAAGCTGATTTCTCAACATAAAGTTTGCAAGCCAGAAGGAACTGGCATGAAATATTCAAAGTGGTGAAAAGCAAGGACCTACACCAAGACTACTGTACCCAGCAAGGCTATCATTTAAAATTGAAGGAGACATTAATAGCTTCCCAGACAACAAAAAGATAAAGGAATTCATCTCCATCAAGCCAGTATTAGGAGAAATGTTAAAGAGACTTTTTAAAGAAGAGAATGTGTGTGTATGGGTGGGGGTGGGGGTGGGGGTGGTAGAAAACATAAAAATGAAAAATAAAATGGCAATAAATATGTAACTATTAATAATCACTTTAAATGTAAATGGATTAAATGCTCTAATCGAAAGGTAAAGGGTAGCTGGAAAGATAAGAATACAAGACCCTACATACGCTGTCTATAAGAGATCCACTTCAGGTTGAAAGACGCACATAGTCTGAAAGTAAAAAGATAGAAAAAGATATTTCATGTAAATGAAAACCAAAAAAAGCTGGGGCCACAATACTTATAGCAGAAAAAAATAGATATTGAAACAAAGACTACAGTAAGACACAAAGAAGGGCATTACATAATGATAAAGGGATCAATCCAACAAGAGGCTATAACCCTAGTAAATATCTACACACTCAACATAGGAGCACCTAAATATATAAAGGAAATATTGACCTATATAAAGGAAAAGATAAACAGTAATAAAATTATAGTAGAGGACTTTAACACCCCACTGACACCAATGGACAAATCTTCCAGACAGAAAATCAGTAAGTAAACAGTGGCCTTAAATGACACACTAGACCAGATGGATTTAATTGATATTTTTAGAGCATTTTACCCTAAAGCAGCATAATATACATTTTTTTCAAGAGCACATAATATATTCCAAGACAGATGACTTGTTAGGACACAAAACAAATCTCAATAAATCTAAAAAGATTGAAATTATATCTCCTCCAACCACAATGGTATGAAATCCAAATCAATTAAAAGAAAAAAAAACTGAGAAACACACAAACACAAGGAGGCTAAGTAACATGCTACTAAACAATGACTGGATTGGGGCTGGCCAAGTGGCTTGTTGGTTAAAAGTTGGCTTGGGAGCACGAGCTCTGAGCAGCAGTGCTGCCAGTTCATGAGGGCTAGTGTTGCTGCACCCTCTATAGCTAAGATGGTGAACAACAGCTCAACCTGGAGCTGGGCTGCTATGAGTGGCTGTCCAATGGCCGGCAACCTATTTGCCTCAGCCAGGAAGAACGTAATGATCACAATACCAACATGGGAAGAGCGCAATGATCACAATACCAACATGGGCCAGTGAAGTGACGTCCTCCACAACTAAACTGAAGAACAAAAGAACAGCAACTTATCTGTTCCTCTTCCCTGATTCTGCAACGCTGTTCCCTCCCTCAATTCCCCAATAAAATCTTAAAAAAACAAAACAAAACAACAATGACTGGATTAATAACAAGATTAAGAAAGAAATCAAAAGATACCATAAGACAAATGAAAATAAAAGCACAACAACCCAAATAAATGGGACACAGTGAAAGCAATCCTAAGAGGGAAATTCATAGCAATACAGATCTACCTCAAGAAACAAGAAAAATCTCAAATAAACAATCTAACCTTAAACCTAAAGGAATTAGAAAAAGAACATCAACCAAACCCAAAGTGAATAAGAGGAAAGAAACAATAAAGATCAGAGCAAAAATAAACAAAATTGAGAGCAAACAAACAATACAAAAGATCAATGAAACCAAGATGTTCTTTGAAAAAATAAATAAAATTGGTAAACCTTTAACCAGACTCATCAAGAAAAAAAGAGGGAGAATCCAAATAAATAAGATCAGAGATGAAAGAAGAGAAGTGACAACTGACACTACAGAAATAGAAAGGATTCAAAGAAAATACTATGACCAATTATACACCAATAAATTGGAGAACCTGGAAGAAATGGATAAATACCTAAAAACATACAATCCTCCAAGACTGAATCAAGACTAAACAGAAAATCTGAACACAATGATTACTACTAACAAAATCAATCATTAAACAAAAAACTCCCAACAAACAAAAGTCCTGGATGGAATGGTTTTACAGGTGTATTTTACCAAATATTCGAAGAAGAATTAACACCTATTCTTCTCAAACAATTCCAGAAAATTCAAGAGGAGGAAATGCTATTAAGCTCATTCTATGAGACCACCATTAACCTTTTTTCAAAACCTGACAAAGACATTACAAAAACCAAAACAAAACATTATTTTCCAATATCCCTGATGAACATAGATGCAGAAATCCTCAACAAAATATTAACAAACCGAATTAAGCAATACATTAAAAAAATCATACACCACTAATAGGTGGGTTTTATTTCTGAAATGAAAGGTTGGTTCAATATCTGCAAATCAGTTAACATGATACACCACATAAAATGAAGGACAAAAATCATAAGATCATATCAATAGATGCAGAAAAAATCATTTAACAAAATCCAGCATCCATTTATGACAAAAACTCTCAACAAAATAGGAATAGAGGGAACACATTTCAACATAATAAAGGCCATATCTGATAAACCAAAGCTAATATCATACTCAATGGGGAAAAGCTAAAAGCTTTCTCATTCAGATCAGGAACATGACAAGGATGTCTACTTTTACTCAACACAGTTTGGAATTCCTAGCCACAGTAATCAGATAAGAAAAAGAAATAGAAGACAGTCAAATTGGAAAGGAAGAAGTAAAACTGTCATTTGCAGATGACATAATACTATATAGAGGGAACCCAAAAGAATACACCAAAAAACTATTAGAACTGATAAATACATTTAGTGGAGTAACAGAACAGAAAATTAACTTCAGAAATTGATAATATTTTTATACCTCAATAACAAACTATCAGAAAAATAAATTAGGAAAACAATCCCCCGTTAACAATTACAAAAAAAACCCCAAAATACCTCAGAAAAAATTTAACTGAGGAAGTAAAAGACCTATACTCAGAAAATTATGAGACATTAAAGAAAGAAATTGAAGAAGATACAAATAAATGGATGCATATACCATGCTCATGGATAGGAAGAATTAACATAGTTAAAACGTCCATACTACCTAAAGCAATCTACAGATTCAATGTAATCCTTATCAAAACACCAATGGCATTTTTCAGAGAACTAAAACAAATAATCCTAGAATTTATAAGGAACCATAAAAGACCCCAAATAGTTACAGCAATCTTGAGAAAAAAGAACAAAATTGGAGGTATCATGCTACCTGATATCAGACTATCCTACAAGGCCATAGTAATCGTAACAGCATGGTACTGGCATAAAAACAGACACATAGATCAATGGAACAGAATAGAGAGCCCAGAAATAAAACCACTTCTATATAGTCATTTAACCTATGACAAAGGAAGCAAGAATATACAAAGGGGTAAAGCCTGTCTATTCAAAGATGATGCTGGAAAAACCAGATAGATACATGCAAAATAATTAAACTGGATCACCTTCTTATGGCATATAAAAGAATAAACTCAAAATGGATTAGACTTCAATGTAAGACCTGAAATCATAAACTTCTATTAATAGAAGCAAACATAAGCAGTAAACTCTCTGATATTACTCTTAGTAATAATTTTTCTGGTATATCTCCTTGGGAGAGAATCAAAAGTAAAAATAAAAAAATTGAAGTACATCAAGCTAAAAAGTTTTTGGATAGCAAAAGAAACCATCAACAAAAAGGAAAGAAAACCAACTTAATGGGAGAAGATGTTCACCTATGATACATGTGATAAGGGGTTAATACCCAAAATTTATAAAGAATTCATATAACTCAACACACAAAAAAAATCCAATTAAAAATTGGGCAGAGGGCTGGCAGAGTGGCGCAGCAGCCCCAGTTCGGTCCCACATATGAGGGCCAGTGACATTGCCCTCAAAAAAAAAAAAAAAAAAAATTGGGCAGAGGACCTGAATGGACATTTCTCCAGATGGCCAATATAGACATATGATAAGATGTTCAACATCGCTAATCATCAGAGAAATGCAAATTGAAGCTACAATGAGATATTATCTCACACTTGTCAGAAAGGCTGTCATCAATAAATCAGAAAACAAGTGTTGATAAGGATGTGGAGAAAAGGGAACCCTTGTGCACTGTTGGTGGGATTGCAAATAGGTGTAGCCACTATGGAAACAGTTTGGAGGTTTTTCATAAAATTAAAAATAGAATTACCTTATGACCCAACAATTCCATTCTGGGTATTTATCCGACAAAATTTGAAACACTACTTCGAAAAGTCATAGGTACCCTTATGTTAACTGCAGCACTACTTACAATAGCCAAGATATGGGAGGAATCTAAGTACCTATCTACAGATGATTGGATAAAGAAGGTGTTTATCCAATATATATATATATATATATATATATATATATATATATATATATATATATATACACACACACACACACACACACACACACACACACTATTTTACCATTTTACCATTTGCAGCAACAGGGATGGATGGATCTATTATGCTGAGTGAGATAAATCAGACAGAGAGACAAATACCATATGATCTCACTTATATGTTGTTCTAAAGAACAACGACAACAACAAAAAAACAGGAACAGACTCATAGATACAGAGAACAAACTGATGGTTACCAGATGGGAGAGGAGTTAGGGGCTAGGTGAAAAAGGTGAAGGGATTAAAAAGTACAAATTACTAATTAGAAAATAGTCATGGGGATGTAAAAGGAATACAGTCAATAATATTATAATAAATATGTATGGTGCCAAGTGGGTACTAATTGAGGAATCACTTCATAAATTATATAAATGTCTAACCACTATGGCGTATACCTGAAACTAATATAAAATAACATTGAATGTCAACTATAACTAAAAATTTTTTAAAAATTAAAAAAGGAAAGTTGGATATGTCAATGTCAAGGTCTCCTTATTTTCTTGGATTTGTAGTAAATGCTTACATCCTATAGAAAAAAAAATTGAGTCATCACTGTAACTGCAACAATAAGTATTATTTTGGTAATTTTATAGATGCTCAATAATTGCTTCTTTTATTTAAAACCTGGTTTATTAAGGCATAACTTATATACAGTAAAATGAAATTTACATAGAGCAAAATGTATATAATTTAACTGTACAATTCAATGAATTTACTAGTTGCTTCTTGATTAAATCAATTTTGTAATCTTTTGTCATCTATTATTTCATAGATAATATTCTATGCATCAAATATTAAGCTCCCACTACTTACATAGCTGTTTATACATTGTAGGGGCTCAATAAATAGTTTTTAAATAAATGAACAAGCCAACAAAAAGTGTTTTCATGCTATCACTTCATTGTTCACAAAGGAAGAAAAGTAATAAAACTACTTCTATATCTGAAGTAATAATTGCTAGTAATGTTATAGTATAAAGGAAACTTACCTTAAATACTCAACATTAATTTTTCTATATCCCAGACCCTAGATTGGTCAAACATATTTTAAAATTAAAATTGAATTCCTTGGCATTTTGTGTAATTTGTTTGGAAGCTGTTTCAGAATCAAAATATCACTTACCTTCTGCTAATCACAATTTTAGAAATTATTCACGAGTAGACAATCACCCGTGCCAAAAATCACCTACAAAAATTTGGGCTGGGTTTTTGCCAATCAAGTATGCCAATTAATTACACCACAAGGGCTGGTTGGCCCTGGATCAAGTAAAGCCTCATTAATATTCAAGGCAACTCCTAGCAGAAAGAAGACAGGAAAAAAAAATAATAATAATAACACACTTAGACCAAGGAAAGCTGTGGAAGAAGAAAAGCTATTTCTTTAGTGTTTCTTAGAATGTTATACATTTCTTGCATCTAGTCCCACCTGAGTAATCAGAATTGGCACACAGACTCACCTTGCAGATGGATCAGGTTAACACCAATGGAAAGGAAAGCAGAGACCGTAGCTGCCATGCAGGTGTTTGGTACTGGCTTTGCCCTCAAACAGAAGGTAGCCTTGGGTGATGGTAGTGAAAGGAAAGAAATGAACTAGTGACATAAATCATAATTTTCAAAGTGATATGTGTGTCATTTTCCCACTCAAGATAAACGAACACGGGGAACCCTTATACTCTGGAGTTGACCACCCTTTGACTGGCAATCCATTTTTGTTATAATGGAAGATTTGAATAAAAGTGATAGAGCACTTTGCTTTTATCTAGTGTGTATCTGGGGACAAAAGGCTGAAGGGCTTCACTTTGTCTATTCCTCTTGCTGTATCTTCAAGTTCCCTCATTCTTAGAGAGCAGTATTCGTGTTGTCCACTTGCCCTGTTTACAGTTTAAGATCTAATTTTACCAGAACCTCTACATCTAAACGCTCCCTTGGCTTTTTTTTTTCTTTTTTTTAAAGATTTTTCTTCATTGGGGAATTGGGGGAAAGGAACAGCGTTGGGGAATTGGGGAAGGGGAACAGACAAGTTGCTGTCCTTTATCTTTCAGTCTAGTTGTGGAGGACGTCGCTTCACTGGCCCATGTTGGTATCGTCATTGCGCTCTTCCCAGATGAGGCAGATTGATCGCCGGCCTCTGGATGGTCACTCACCGCGGCTATTGGCAGCTCACGCTGGCTGCCAGCCGCTCACGCTGGCTGCCGGCCACTCACTGTAGCCTTGGCAGCCCACTGCAGCAGGGGCTGCAGCCTACACCATCGCCGGGGCTCACACAGCCCAGCTCCAGGTGGAGCTGTTGTTAGCTGTACAGGGCGGTGTCATGGGCCCTCATATGTGGGATCCGAACCGGGGCCGCTGGCATCCCAAAACCAGCTCTTAACCAATGCGCCATTTGGCCGGCCCTCCCTTGGTATTTTGAAAGACATTGTATTTTAATAAAGTCACTGGAAACCAGAAATAATTAAACAACTCTGGCCTTTAAATCCAAGTTACTCTATGATGAAACTGAGAGAAGTTATTTAAATAGGTACAATAGTAAGGAAAACTCTTATATTCTATCCATTATAATTACATAGAAATTAATATAAGCATGATTTGTTTGTGTATGCTGCAACTTATTTTTAATTAGAAACAAGAATAAGTAATTTTTTATCATCACCCACTTATTCCAAAAAAGTAACTTTTAAGAAATGTTATAGACTCCTTCACTAGGCTGGAAATTTCTCAAAAGAAGAGAGATTGTGTGCCCAGTAATTTCACAGTTGTTGTCACACGATAGGTGCTAAATAAATGTGAAAGAATGAAATGCTATAAGTGCATACTAAAACAAAAAAATAGTTGCATTTCATTGTACAATGAGAAAGTGAAATTGATAATGTGTTATGAATTAAAGACAAATTAAACAAAATTCAATATATTTTTCTGACAATTATATTTTATCATCAGAAGATGTCCTTTATATTTGCATAACTAAATGTCCTATACAGGTGATTTTCTCAACACACACACACACACACACACACACACACACACACACACACACGGTCTGCTCCAAAAGTGTATTTAAGGCACCCATTCCTCACAACATAGAAACTAGTTCGCAGTTTCAGAAAAATAAATTTCTTTTTTCTTGTTTTACTACTTTCTTTTTATTTTTCAATTACAGTTGACATTCCATTTTATATTAGTTTCAGGTGTACAGCATAGTGGTTAGACACTTATATAACTAATGAATTGATCCCCTTGATAAACCTAGTACCCACCTGAACCATACATAGTTATTATATTATCGAGTATATTCTCTATGCTGTATTTTACATCCCTGTGACTATCTTGTAACTGCCAAGTTTTACTTCTTAATCCCTTCACCTTTTTCACCCAGCCCCCCAAACTCCCTCCCACCTGGCAACCATCACTTTGTTTTCTGTATCTATGAGTTTGTTTCTGTTTTGTTTGTTTGTTTATTTTCTTTTTTAGATTCCACATATAAGTTAAATCAGATGGTATTTGTCTTTCTCTGACTTATTTCACTTAGCGTAATATCCTCTAGGTCCATCCATGTTCCTGCAGGTGGTAAAGTTACCAGCCAACTGAACAGCACTTCCCCACCACTGAGGAACTTTTGCATTCTCCTTCCTATAGAAATGTTAAGTCTCCTCTCTAGTTTCTCAGTTCTTTAGTTTCTACTCTACTCTTCTAATCATTTTCTGAACCCAAACAGTAGATTGTTCATAGAAATCTCCTACCTTGCTTCAGATAACTACTTGAAAGCCTGTGACTTCCTAATATCCTTCAGGCCAGTAAGCTAAATGCCAAACCCATTCTGGGTCCAGACAACTAATGCCACCTGAGTGATGGACTGAATGGCCACAGGTTTCATGAGAACTAAAGGTTTATTAATTAAAATCTTTTTTTTTTCTCACTCAGGGGGCTTGGGGATACAGGGGACACCCCAGCAAGATTGCCAGTCACAACCAAGCCGATGCAGTCTTCCAGGCAGAGCTCAAGATCCCTTCCTCTCAACTGAGATCAGCTAGGGTGAGAGTTCTATGAAAACCCAATAGGCAGGGACAGCTCTACGTCCCTGCCCAGCAGGAAACAGCTACAGAAGAAGAGGACTCCTGTCCCTCAGCTTCCCAGAGATTTTATGGGGATCATGTCTCTTAAGGGGAAAACTAGGCAGGCAGTTAGAGGCAGACATTGGGTCTCTGCATTCTGCACATCTCACAGAATGTGACCGCCAGGTGACCTCCCCTCTGCACCCAAAACTTCCATTCATTGTAACTATCTACCCCTAAAACAAATGGGTACGAAATACCCGACTGGATTAGACCAGTCACTCACACCTGCACAGAAAAGGCCATAATGACCTTTATTTCACCCAGGCCTCATTATACCATTATTATAATATCATACATATGCCTGGAGGATTATTAATATTGTTATAACAGACTGAATTCTGTGAAGGAACATGCACAGATGAATTAATAGCGTCTTGTCAATTACGGGTGCCAATCAAGTAGACCCATGCCCAGAGGGGAACAGATAAAAACTTCAAGTCCTGGGAAGTGTGCATGCTCTTTTCCTTTTGACCACTGCTCTTTGTAACCTTTAGACCCCTTTCTTCCTTTTCGAGTCTTTGGGCCTTGCCTTTGTGCATGGCCCATTCCATATTCTCCAAACTTCTTGAAATAAGTTCTCTCTTCTAATAAACTACCTTTTACTACTTCACTCTGACAATTCTTTGCTCAAGTTGCCAAGGACCTGGACTCTGCGCCGAGAAAGGGCCCATTTTCCGACAACAAGATTCCACTCTCTTTTATGGCTGAGTAATATTCCATTGCATATATGTACCACACCTTCTTTATCTAATCACCTATCAATAGACACTAAGGTTGCTTCTATATCTTGGCTATTGTAAATAATGCTGCAATGGGGCCTGCCGAGTGGCGAGTGGTGTATTGGTTAGGAGTTGGCTTGGGAAGCCAGCTCTGAGCAACAGGGCCCTGGCTCAGATCCCACGTGAGGGCCAGTGACACTGTACCCTCTACAGCTAAGATGGTGAACAACAGCTCGACCTGGAGCTGGGCTGCCTAGAGTCGCCAACACTGTAAGCAGGCATGAGTTTTCATGAGCTGCTGTGAGCCGCCATGAGCCACAGTGAGCACCCATCCAATGGCCGGCGAGTGACTGCCTCACCCAGGAAGAGCGCAATGATAATATCAACATGGGCGAGTGAAGTGACGCCCTCCACAACTATACTGAAGAACAAAAGGACAGCAACTTGTCTGTTCCCCCTCCCCAATTCCCCAATGCTGTTCCCCTCCCCCAATTCCCCAATAAAATCTTTTAGAAAAATAAATAAAAATAATGCTGCAATGAATTCAAGAATGCATAAATCTTTTCAAATTAGTGTTTCAGATTTCTTTGAATAAATACCCAGAAGTGAGATTGCTGAATCATATGGCAATTCTATTTTTAATTTTTTGAAGAATCTCCACCCTGTTTTTTCTAGTGGCTGCACCAATTGCTATCCCACAGATAGTGCAAATGTTCACCAACACTTGTTTGTTCATTTGTTGATGATAGCCAGTCTGACAGGAGTGAGGAGGTATCTCATTGTGGTTTTAATTTGCATTTCTATGATTATTAGTGATGTTGAACATCTTTTTATAGGTCTATTGAACAGAAAAATACATTTCTTAGTTTAAATTTACATCAAGTTACATCTTACAATTGATACCAAGTTTTCAAAGATTTGGAGGGCCCGATTTCATCAAGGTTCGAGCTCAAATTTCCATAGGTTTCCTTATATGCCCTTCCTCTGTTTGCAGGGAACTTTTTCGAAACATATGACCTAGGAATAGGAACTCCACCCTGAGATGGTAACCAAAGTCTATATCCATTCCACATCTTGCTTCACAGATATCTGACTTTCTCCTATTTGTTTGTAGAATACACAAAATTGTGTAGGGTACATAAATTCTACACTCTAAAGAAAATATGTAGTGAAATCTCAGATGAGAATTCATGAAAACATATAGATAATATACAATGACATACAAATTAGCATCATATAAACGCGGAATCATCAGGCAATTAGAGAAGGCAGGACAGGCAGGATTCTTTTGCATAACACAAGAGAATAAGAACCAAACTCAAATCAACTGTAAAACAAGGTGGGCAAGTCAAAGTCCAAAGATATGCAAGAATGTGGATTAGGGAAATTAGAAGCTCAGAAAGTAAGGCACACACAACCAAAATGCTCTAAATATCATCTGGCAGAACAATGAGGAAAATCACAAATTCAAGTATATCAGAACAGCGCAAAGCAAGGACTAGAATTAAAGCACTGGCAACAGATACAATGGAAGCTCAATCCAAGAACCTTTATTTACTTCTGTAAAGAAAGTAGCTAACTTGAATCATCAATGTAATGGGAAGACCATAGCTTGAGTGAGAAGGAGCCAGGGACTACCGAGTGAGCTCCAGACAGAAGTTGGAACTCACAGGCTGGAGCAGAAAACATTTATTCACTTAACTAGGGAAGAAAAGGTGGCCTAGGCTCAGAAAAACACTCTGTCCAAGGTGACACAACAAGGCTACTAAATCTGAGAAGAGGCCTTTCAACATTCTGTCCCATAGATCATACATCTTACTGGAATAATGCTTTCCCAATTAAGATTCCTTTTTTTTTTTCTTAATTTTAGAAACAGTTACAAGTCAGATTTCAATGAGAATTTCTTCATGACTAAGGACAACTGCCCTCCTCTCTCATAAATAGAAATGTACATTTAGGTGAAATGGGACTGAGAATTTATTTAATGGTGGTCTTAAGCACTAGTTCTTGAAATTGTTACTGTCCTCTTATATAGTCTGAGAAAGATATATTGATGCCATAAGCTCTGACACTTGGGTGATTACCAGCCATTATAGGCTGTTTTGGAGCACTCATAGGGGATCTTATTTCACAGAAAACAATCTGCAAAGGAAATCACTAATAAGGATGGTCTATCACTGAAGACCTCATCACCTGACAAAAAATAGCTTCATGTTGACATTTTCATTCAATGATTTATTTAGAAGTTTCAAGGTCCTTTAAATCCTATTGATTTTGTTTTAAAACACCAAATAGCATTGGAAGAACTAGGCTGTATTTTAAAAACCTGACTATGAAATTACATAATTCTATTTGGAATTTCCACTTTGCAACAAAATAAAATCAGTAAAATTTAGTAACAAATGAGCAAATCTCACCCATACATCTTCTTGTATAGTCTGGCTGTGGAAGCAATAATGTTATTGAAAATAACATTAAACCAGCCCCGTAAAATAAATACAGAGGATTATAGTGTGACAAAACTTTTAATCATTTAATTTCAAAATATTTTATTTAACAATGGAAGTGACTATGTCACTTTTTCATTTTTAGAACTGCACTACTGGTAACATATAGGTGCCTCCTTAATGAAGCCATTTCCCCCATCTTCCTTTCCTCTTTTCCTTCTTCTCTATAAAGTCCATCAATTCCTGAAATGATCTTTAGTGACTATGAGGAAGCAGCAGCCTGGATAGAAGTGAAGTACTCTTCACTGGGGTCAGACTACCTGATTCAAAATCCTTCTCCACCAGATAGCAATTTCGGTACTTTGGCAAAGTAATTTAGTTGTTCCAAACTTATATTTGTTGTGAGGACTAAATAATATCAGTATTTTTAAAATATGTAATAAATATTATTATTAGGTACTGTGGCTTGGGAACAAATAGGGATAGTTTGTTTTTGCCTTTTAGGAGGTTACCTGTTAAAGAAAATTTACACATGAAAAACAGCATAGAAATAAGTGCAAATGAAGTAGATAAATGCAAAGAAGACAATAGAACAAAGAAAATTTTGTTCAGTACATGTGGTTATCCTTGGAGATCTTATTGAAGCTCGTGGGCATTCTTCCACAGTTCATTGCTTCAAACCCATGACACTTGGCTCTTATGCTTGGGTTAGTCTGTTGACACTAAGACTTGATAGGCTATGGGACCCACTGGGACTTCATTTAGTGCAAATATAAAAGATAGAAATGTAATGTCCAGCCAAGCAAAGTAATTGATGGGAGATGGAAGCAGGTGGGCAAATTTTCCTCCCTTCCTCCCATTGACTCTGTGGATGCAGGATGTTGATACACATCCCTGAAGAGTTTCTCTGAGATTGAGCAGTCAGCTAATCATGAAGTTATAAACATCTTGGTAATATGCTGACTTATATCTATTATTTCTCTCTTCAACTATATTTCCATTTGCTCTCACACCAGTTTACCTAGGATTGTACTGAACACTGAAGTGTTAGCATAGAAATTTTAACTCAGGTTCTATATAGTTCCTAGGAGACTCAGGCTAAGAGAGTGGAGAATGAGTGATCCTAGAAAAGAGATATTCAAGTATTTTGGACCAGACTTGTCCACCAGTCCGAAGGATTAACAGACCTTATTCCTGGCAGTAGGCGAGGTGGTAATAACCCTTGTCATTAACTTGCAGTTATTTGAGATGAGATGATGAGTTTGTGGGATATACAGTGGGTATCATACTTGTACTTGATAGGTGTGGCAAATATTGTCAGTGTCCCACCCTCAGATTTTCAGTGTGCTCTGCAAAGAGACAATATCTGCATTTATGAGTCTAAGTGCTCTTTTCCTCAGAATGATGGGAAGACTTCATGCTTTGTGCACAGCGGAGTGGAGGTGTTGAGGAATGAACACTCCCACCAGGAGCTTTCACCTTAAGACTCTTGGAAAGTGGTATGTAATCACTTCAGTTCCCTTGTCCTTGGGTGGACAAATTTTGAGGTATGGGTCTACAGTTTCCCAGAAGCTACCTCAGGGATTAAGCTCCAAATGCCTGCTGTGGTAGTTGATTTAATAATACACCCTTTATTTTATACATTTCCTTTCCTACCAGTATAACATGTGCTTCCTAAGTAGGATCCTTGCACTGGTTTCAAGGGAAAATTTAAACTAAGGCAATCAGTTTGGGGAAAATAATGATTATAAGGAATGTGGTATAGGCTGGCTGCTTTTGATGGCATTAAATGCCGTGTGTGTGTGTGTGTGTGTGTGTGTGTGTGTGTGTGTGTGTATGTATGTGTGTGGGTGGGTGGGGAACATACTAACCAATTAACTATCAATTAAGGCATATTGGAGAAGCCTGAGGGCATCTATGGTTGCTTGTCTTTTTCAGGCTGGACTTGATTGGGATGATGCCATGAAACCGGGCTCCCTAATATCAAAACTCTTAATCATCATAATGCTATTAAAGGCACAGTGCTCAGTGGGCTTCTTTGACTTCTAATGGTAGTATAAACAACATCACATGGGGAAACCAATTCAACTCAGTTACTGGATAGCTTGAAAGACTGCCAGTTTCAAGTGGGGTACAGAGAGACAGAGGGTTTTTTAGTCTATGCAAGTTTTGTTGCAAGCTGCCTTGCTGTTCAGACCGTATGATCTAGCATATCAATCATGCTAGAAGAATCTGTGTTGACTAGGATGTAACCTAAAATGTCTTGCAAGCCCTCCTAGGAAAACTGCAGTACAGACAATAGAGTTCGAGGGGAAGGCCATGCCTTCTACTGCAGAAAAGTATTCATTTTACAAATAGTTCAGGCTTGCTAATGGGTCTAAATAGAACCTGAGCACCTAATAGAACCTAAATAGAACCTGAAAATTGGATACCAAAGACTGAAAGTAGAGCTGCCCATCATGAGCTGGGTATTATCAGATTCACTGTCATAGCAGAAGTTCATTGTATGCAAATAATGGAACTGACACATTCAAGATTGAACCTAGGCAAGGCCAGGTAGCATAAGTAAGTTACATAACTGCCCATTCTACCTCTGTCGTGGCAAACATCTTCCTCAATTTACACCTTTGTTACCATTAAATGCTTCTGTGATGGAGGAAAGCCTGGTTCACAACTATATTTTTGGTAGCCAAAAACCCCATTATGGCTCATTAAAAACTCACAGAGGTAACCCAAAGTCCAAAGTCAAAGGAAATTCTGCCATTCTCTCATTTGTGAGAGTCTTATTTGTCTCATTTATGAAAAGTTAATTTAATCATTCACTTCATATGGAAGTAGAATTGGCAAGAAGTATATTCATTTACTACTGAAAACCCAACATTTCATCACAGAGACCATTGCTAAGTCTTTATAGACCATTCCTTAGGGACACAAGCCAACCAACTGTCAAGTCCATTTAAAGACCTCCTCCACCCAGTAACATAGTAATTTGTCTTCATTAGAAGCAGTAAATACTCATATGTGAGTTTGACTTTCCTGTCCATATTGCCTCACCCATAACTGCCACCTGAAGACATATAGAATAGCTGATCAAAAAACATAAAAACTCACACAATAATCTCTTGGACCAAAGGACTCATTTTACACTAAGGGAGAGGAGATTATGGTATTCACTGCCCCACCACTGCGCATCATCTATGCCAACCTGATATAACAATGGAGTAGCCTATTAAAGGCTCAGCTAATGTACTGGTTTAGGGACAACATGCTGCCTGTGAAGGCGTTGTCCTAGGATTTGGTGTATGTGTTTTACTAATGACCAATATGTATGAAATGCTAAAATATGCTGAGTCCAGGAACCAAGGAATGAAAGAAGGATTGGTCTCATCTCATTACTTCCAGTGTCCCACTTGCAGAATTTGTATTTCTTGACCCCAAAGCTTAGGTGCTATCTGCCTAGCAATTTTGGTTCCTGGGAATATTCCTTCTGCTAAGAGTCACAATAAGGGTTCCATTGAAATGGATGCATCAAAAAATTTAGCCATTCTGGGCTCCATATGTTGGTAGTGGACCAGCAGACAAAGAAAGGAATTATTGCACTGGTGGGGATGATCAACCCTGGTTATCATAAGAAGCTACGATTGTTGCTACACAGTGGAGACAAGGACGAGTCTGACTAAAGCCTAAGTGTTGTTTTTTTGTTTTGTTTTTTTTTAAAGATTTTATTGGGGAATTGGCGGAGGGGAACAGCGTTGGGGAATCGGGGAAGGGGAACAGACAAGTTGCTGTCTTTTTGTTCTTCAGTTTAGTTGCGGAGGATGTTGCTTCACTGTTGGTATCATCATTGCGCTCTTCCCGGATGAGGCAGATCGGTCGCTGGCCTCTGGATGTCACTCACCGTGGCTATTGGCAGCTCATGCTTGGCTGCCAGCCGCTCATGCTGGCTGCGGGCCACTCACTGTAGCCTATGGCAGCCCACTGCAGCAGGGGCTGCAGCCCACACCATCACCGGGGCTCGCACAGCCCAGCTCCAGGTGGAGCTGTTGTTAGCTGTAGAGGGCAGTGTCACTGGCCCTCATGTGGGATCCGAACCGGGGCCGCTGGCATCCCAAAACCAGCGCTTAACCAATGCGCCACTAGGCCGGCCCTAAAGCCTAAGTTTTAAAACCTTTTGCTGCTTCATTGCCCAGTGATAATAGTAACTAATAACTGTAGCAACATAGCCAGACAAGGACAATACAACTGAGAGGTCAGACCTCTGAGAATGAATATTTTGGTTTATCCCACCAGGCAAGCAACTTTGGCCCACTGAAGTGCTAGCATGGGTAAGGAAACTTTTAATGGGCATTTAAAGAAGGAGGTAATAATATCAATTATGTATTTAGGATCAGGAGAAACAGTGGAAATTATAACTTGATTTAAATATTTTGTGGAGACAGGAAATGACCACCTTCTTGAAGGACTGGACTACACTCAAGGAAAAAGGGAGGTCATCTTGACTCCAGGCAAAACTCAGATATCATTAGAGAACTTGCAGACCTGAGTGGCTCAGGAAAAAGATTGTTCCAAATTAAGTCCTTGAAACTCTGGCCTTGCATTCTGTGTAGGGAAATCCTAGGAACAGCTCATATTATTCCCACAGTTGTTAGGATCCAGATTGCTGTCACCCTGCCATAATTACAGACCAACAGCCAGGCTATGGAGGCTGACCCCATCCCTCAGTTTGTTTGAAGGCACACACTTGTCTCTTACTCAGAATGCAGCAATGTGTATTTATGTATATATGTGACGGGGTCAATGTAAATTTTTGTTGATTTTTGTAAATTTTTGTTTATCTTTACTCTGTGTTGCAGTTCATAAAGATATTCATCTGTTGTACACAGGTTCTCAACAAAGAAAGGAAGTTATACTTCTTCTCATGTGCTTCTTGTCTCCTACTTCACTCATCCATTAACATTCTTGCCTTTTTCTGTCTGACTTATTTCACTTAGCATGATAATTTCAAGATCTATTCATGTTGTTGCAAATGGCAGTGTTTCATCCTTTCTTATGGCAGAGTTGTATTCCATTGTGTATATATACCACATTTTCTTTATATGATCATCTATCTAAGGACACTTTGCTTGTTTCCATGTCTTGGCCCCTGTAAATAATGCTGCAATAAACATTGAGGTACATATATCTTTATGAATAAATGTTTTCAGATTTTTGGAGTAGATACCCAGGAGGAAGATTGCTAGGTCATATGGTAATTCTATTCTATAGAATTTTTGTGTAAATTATAAAATTATAAAGTTCTATAATTTTTTGAGGAACCTCCATAATGTTTTCTATAGTGGCTGCACCAATTTACATTCCCACCAGCAGTGTATGAGGGTTCTTTTTTCTCCACAGCCTCTTCAGCACTTGTTATTACTTGTCTTGTTGATAATAGCCATTCTAATGGGTGTGAGGTGATATCTCCTTGTAGTTTTGATTTGCATTTTCCTAATAGCTAGTGAAGTTGAGCATATTTTCATGTATCTGTTGGTTGCTTGTATGTCTTCTTGGGAGAAGTATCTGTTCAGGTCCTCTGCCCATCTTTTCAATCAGATTGTTTGTTTTTTTGTTGTTGAGTTGTATAGGTCAAACAGAAAAAGTTGGGAACCATATGACTTCATTCATATGTGGGATATAAAACTGAAAGCAACAAATGAACAAGACAAACAAAGAAACAAAAGCTCACAGACACAAAAAATCAAAACTAAAAATATATTCTTGCTATAGCACTTGATAACTAAAGATTGTGATTATTGTAGGCTGAAGTCATTTTTGTTAAGTAGAAATGAAAATAATTGTGCTAGGATTTGCAAAAACATTAAAGGAAGAATGATCAACAGTGCTGAAAGAGAAGACATAAAGTCAGTGTGATCTGTATGTTATACTTGTGAGTTGGGGTTCCTCTGTGGAATTAAAGATATGACCCCATAGCATAGCTCCAAATGTGTCAGGCTCAGGGAGACATGAGCTGAGAAAAGCATTGCTCTGTCAACTCTGTCACTTCTGCCCCCAGATTCTTATGACTCCTACTCCACAACTTCCTCCCTTCAATCCCTCTTTCTACATATGATAATGGGTCAGATACCTCACAGAAACCAGAAAGGTGAGTAGATCCTGGGTTTTTGTATTCAGCAGTATGAGCTGCTTCTGAGATTTGTAAACTAGAATAATAATTACAGTCCTGGCACAATGAGATCATACAAAGCAGAAGGGCAAATATTTCTGAACTACCAAGTGGTGCATGGGTCCGTTAAAGCATTGGTCTTATTGTAAAAACTCTGTAGTCCATAAAAAAAAGAATTGTCAGAGATCACGAATATGTTGGCCCTTGGGAAACCAATTTGACTCTCTAGTTTTCCTTACCCAATCTACTAATTCCAGGGTTATAAGAATATTAAAGAAAATATTGAAGAGACTCTGAAGAAAATAATAAAAATGTAAAGTTTTATTATCACTATAGATCCACACTTTCCACAATGCAGAAAGGTCTCAGGTCTACCAAGTTCTGAGGGTTATATCTGATTTCCTTATGCATTTATTCTTGACTTCTATTTTACTCTTTCATCTCTTCCATCCTTCTTCACTCCCTTCCTTCTCTCCCTCCTAATTCTTTCCATTGACTGAAAACAGAAAAAGCATATTTACCACTAACCTACTAATATATAATTTATTTCCAATTATTCTCTCTCCATTGGTAACATTTATTCTTAAGAGGAGAAGGGAAGGACAGAGACAAAACCAAGACACAAAAGCAACCAAATACTAGATGTCATCCCTGCCAGCTCCCTTTTGGGAATGTTGGGAAGCAAAGACTTCTATTTCCTTTTCAAGGTCATTTCATGTTTGTTATCATTGGCTTGGAGCATGATAGCCTCCTGCTCCCTGGTGCTTTTTTAAGTTTAAATTAGTTTCCAATAAAGATGCTCTTGCACCTTGCAGGGGGAAAGCATTGTTTTTAATACACTTGTAACTAATGCTGCTGGTCCTCGGGGAGTTTCAAAGGACCTCAAAGGCGATAGTTCTCTACCCGGGAGCAAAGAAGCCATTACAGCTTGTACTGGAAGATTTAATAGGTGTCATAATTTATCATGTAAACCGAAAAGTGTTTCTTAATTAAGTGCGTACGTTAATGAATTTTTTAATTTGATCCCTGTAAGTACCTTGCTATACTAATTGCAATATTCTACACATTAGTCATCCGCTGTTGCCCTTGGCTATTTTCTACCCTGAGAGGAAGAGAAAGAGAGCTTCTCAGTTAAAGTT
This sequence comes from Aselliscus stoliczkanus, assembly GCA_033961575.1. Classification (NCBI taxonomy): domain Eukaryota; kingdom Metazoa; phylum Chordata; class Mammalia; order Chiroptera; family Hipposideridae; genus Aselliscus; species Aselliscus stoliczkanus. The sequence continues at coordinate 90,070,094 of CM066734.1, read as the reverse complement.
CATTTAACTCTTTCCACCCAACAAATTAGATATAGTCTTACTCACATTGGAGTGACAGCTGTGGTTCAATTTCACTGAGCTTTCAGAGTACCTGTATGTAGGAACCAACTTAAATGTCTGTTACTTTTCAAATCATAGGAAGCTGGGGTTACTGCTTAGCAACTGAGGCCCTGATGCTTCCCAAGGGGGCATGTCCTTTGGTTCTCCTGAGATCAAAGAGGTTTATAAGGGCTAAGATGGAGAGAGGTGCCACATTTCTTTTGTTCTGCTATGAGTTTAATGAAGGACTGTACAGTGTAATTAATGAAGGATTAAAATTTGTACAATACTTCCCAAACTCAAAACAACTAAGGAAAAAATAACACAGGTATATCTACTTGACTGTATATAACATCTACAATGAATGAAGTATTATTTGTAATAATAAGGGAAGTACTTATGATATAGTTTGAAGTCTAAAGCACAAGAAAACATTATGGTACAATATGGTTACAACTATAAAAAATAAACAAAAAATGTTTTCAGGGAAAATTATTTGGCAAATGTATTCATTGATTATAGTGATTGTCTTCTGGTAATATGATTATGGTAATTTTTTTCTTGTTATATTTTTGTAACTTCCAAATGTAATACAATGCTTATGTCCTTCTAAGGAAAAACCCCTTTATTTTCAAACAACTGGTATAATATTATTATATGAGAAGACTTCAGGCTTCATGTTAATGAGAGATGCTCTTCATTTAAATAGCTATTCTATAGCTTTTTTAAAGTTGTTTTTGATGTTTAAACTTATCCACAGTTGAGTTGACAGAAAAGCTGCAATTAAAAGGTGTTATTAAAAAAGGGTTAAAAACAAAAAGCCTTCAATGCTTGGCTTTTCTCTTTAAGTGAACATATAGAATTATTTAGGAGGAAATAACTGTTTTGTAATAAATTTTATTTGGTTTTCTTGAGTTTAGAGACACACTTTCTTTTTTATATGCTATCTACAATAGATGATTTACAAGATTGAGTTGCAAAAGAAAATCAACACATTAAGAATATGAATAAAGGCTGGCCAAGTGGCTCACTGGTTAGGACTTGGCTTGGGACACCAGCTCTGAGCAGCAGAGCCCCAGTTTGGATCCCACATGAGGGTCAGTGACACTGTGCCCTCTATAGCTAAGATGGTGAACAACAGCTCGACCTGGAGCTGGGCTGCCGTGGGTCGCCGGCGGGGTAGGTTGCAGCCCTTGCTGCAGTGGGCTGCCATGAACTATTGTGAGTGGCCGGCAGCCAGAGTGAGCCACAGTGAGCTGCAGTGAGCGGCAGTCCAATGACCGGCAACAAAAGGACAGCAACTTGTCTGTTCCCCCTCCCTGATTCCCCAACTCTGTTCCCCTCCCCCAATTCCCCAATAAAATCTTTAAAAAAAACCAAAATCACCCAATGTTCTAGTTCAAATGTAAATTCTCATTTGTGAGCTGGGGTTATGAGTTGAAATTCTGCATTTCTACCAAGCTCCAGGGTGATGCTGATACTGCTGGTCTTTGGACCAAATTTCAAGCAGCAAGACAGTTTAGATGATTTCCGATGTTTCTGTTAGATTTCAAATGTATTGAGTCCATGATTCTTTTTTTACATGCATTATACTATTTTATTAAAGTTTCATTTTCAGGCTGGCTGAATGGTTCAGTTGGTTAAGAGCTTGCTCAAGAGTGTGAGTTGAGCTCTGAGCAACAGAAGTTCGATGCCCAGCCCGAGCTGAGCTGCTACTGAGCTACCAACAGGTGGCAGGATGGCTCAGCTAAAAAAAAAAATGCATTTTCAAACAAATGGTACATTTTCTGTAATCTAATTCTTGCTTAGTAGGTTGGACATCAGAGAATGCCTTATGATAACATAATGTCAGACTTCCATTGTGATTCTTGTCTTGACTGTAGTAACAATGTGAGTCCATCAGAAACATCAGAACTATAATATCATTTTCATTTATGAGACTTTTTTCTTATCCATTTATTCATTTAATAAGTGCTTACTATGTACCAGCACTGTTGTTATTCAGCAAGATAAATTCATTGGAGAAACCTATAAGCTTATTTAAAATGGGAAGTTGGGGGCCGGCTGGGTTGTTCAGTTGGTTAAGAGCTCACTCAGGAGTGTGAGCTGTGAGCATCATGGTTGCTGGTTCAATTCCCGGCCTGAGTTGAGCTGCCCTTGAGCTGCCAACAGGTGGCAGGATGGCTCAGCTAAAAATATAAAAATAAAATAAATTAAAAAATAAAATGGGAATTTGGTCTATATTTCTGACCTTGTAATCCTGTCTCTCTTCCATAACCTTTATGGTCAGCTTGCTTTGTCCTCAGAGCCTTTGTATTGGAATTTCCTTTTCCTCAGAATTTTTTCGTGGTTGGCTGCTTCTCATCTCTGAAATCTCAGGTCACCATGTCAGCTCTTTAGAGTTTCTATGACTTTTCTATCAAAAGTTGATCCCATATCCCTTTTATTTATTTATGATATTAACATGTTTTATAATTTGGAATTCTCTTATTTACTTATTTATGCATGTATATATGTATGTATCCATGTACATGTGTATTTTTCCCCACCGTTTGACACTTGTGAAACAGTAATCCTGCATGTTTTATCCTCTGTGATACTCCATAAGTACTTCGAGATTAGACAAGTTTCTTTTTAAAATCTAAACCCATAAACCCAAATCAATTGAAATTCACATGCATATAAGTAGAAGTAAAATCCTCAATAATGATAAGGCAATTTTTGTGAGAGTTTGGTTTCTTTATACAAGTTCATCTGGGGTATCTAATTAGCTGTCTATCCATTGCCTTGGCTTGGAAATCTGGTTATGTACCATTATTATTACTAGGGCCCTATACAAATAGAATTTACATTAAATTGGCCATGTATATTCCTAATGCCATCCTATTTTGTGTGATATTTTTCTAAATATTTCTAGAAAAAGTGAGGATATTTCAATGTAAACCAACATGGAGGTAAACTTGTTTTTTCTTTATACCAAAATAATTAAATGTACTACAAAAGAGAAATAGAGAAAGAGTAAGAGAGTAACACAAAGCGAGAAAGAGAGCAGTCCAGGACAATTCTCATTTTTAAATGGCATGAATGAAAAAGTATAAAAAGCAGTCTCAATAAGTGCACTAAAGCGATATCTGACCTAGTTTTCTGTTGGAAATTTGTTCAATAATTACACATATGTTGTACAGAATGTAAAAAGTCACCTGACAGTTTTTTAGGTCATGCATTTGGACATTAATGAGTATTTCTGGAACTAAGACTATGGTCTTCATAATGAACTGAAAAGATTAGAAGAACCCCTCATTATTATTTAGGTTCTAATATATGGTAGCCAGGCTCCTAATTCATTCACTCTGTCACTTAATCAGAACCCACATCTCAAACCCTGACCATCAAGCTCCAGGAGCTATTGGCCTCATTATTACCCAGGCCACTAAGACTCACAAGCGAATCAGCCAGCACACTTCAGAAAGCTGAAAACTCCATTATCAGTGTCTTCCAACTGTGCTTTGAATACATTATTGATTCCTTTTAGCTGGAAGTTCTCCTGACAAGCTTATGCATACAATTAAATGGATTACACAAAAAGTGTTAAATAGCCTAAGAACCTCTTAGGCTGAACCTCTTAGTCTTTGAGCATCAGCACTGATTCATTCACTCAACTCACCCCTTCCCAGGCAGGAATAGGAAATTAACAGTAACTATACAATATCCTGCACTTCATAGAAGACAAGCACCTCATGTGGACAGTTATCTTTTGCTTTGAAAAAAATCAATTTTGCATATAGCGCTCTGCTGTAATAGATGAACTATAACCTGACACCACTGTCTATTGTATTAGTATATATTTTTAAAAAGCATACACCTAGGGCCGGCCGAGTGGCTCAGTTGGTTAAGAGCTCGCACAAGAATGTAAGCTGAGCTCTGACAACAGCAGTTCAATGCCCAGCCCAAGCTGAGCAGCCGTTGAGCTAGCTCAGCCAAAATTAAATAAATAAATAAATAAATAGCATACACCAACTAAATCCTTACTATTTTTGTTTTCATTTTAAATCAGTTTATGTGATTTAAACTGGGTAGTTGATGGTCAACATAGTGTCTCCTTGAAAACCATTTTTCTCTGCTTTCTAAATATTTTCACAAGTGCTTTTACTCATTTCTATAGATAATCACAAAATATATATCAGTAGACTAGTATAATATGGCAGACTTAACAATACAAATGTGGAATTCCTTGAATATTTTGATATTACATAGTCAAAAGTTTTATTCCTAAAACCCTCTTATCTGTATCAAAAAGCAATCAATCAATCAAAGTGAAAGTAGCAGCTTGACCTGTATTGTTAAACACACACACACACACACACACACACATGCACACACACACAGTAACAATAGGCTTATGTAAGAATCCACCTGTCACACTAGGAATGTACATGTATTTAAAGCCTTCAGGACACATTACCCAGAATTCCTCAATTCCTGCTGAAGAATCTTTCAAACAACTTTCATAAACCACAGGATTTACAGACCTGTGTTGTGATGTCTACAGATCTGCATTAGATGCAAAAAGTAGATTTTTCACAGGGTGAGTAAACAGTCATAATAAAATTGTATAAAAATTGTAAATTTATGCTTCATACAATATATCTGATCTCACCACTGCAAATTCTTTAGTGTTCCCTTTGAGATGAAGATCTTCTCCAAGACTCTTGCCAGGTTTACAACCCAAGAATGTCTTTCTCAAGGATTTGGGAGCCATCTCTTTGAAATGTAATAATAAAGATAGAGCCCCTACCTCCCAGTCTCTGTGGGAAGGTAGGAACCTAACTTTGTTAAGTACTAATTAGCAAAGACGGATGGCCTAATCAAAATGACCAACCTCCCTTCTAACATCCTCACGGAATTTTCCAGTAGCTCACCCGTGTGCTTCACAACTCTTCTGCCTTTTGTTTCAACAGAATTGAGTTCAACCTCCCTTCCATGTTGCTGTAGTCTTGACTCCTATTACGAATCTTAAATAAAATTGTCCTTGCCTGTTTAACTCGGTGCAGTGCAATTTTTCTTTCAAAGTGCCTTGAGGAGTTTCTTTCAAACTATATTTTGCTCAGGTGTGATCAAATCAGATTTTAATCCTCTGAGTAAAATCAGTTTGACTTTATAATAAAACATATTTCATAAAATTAGAACAAAATATTTCATCCATGAATGATATGTCCATTATATAAAATTTTGAAAATCAAGATAGCGCAACTAAAACATATAGATTTGGCATTGTGGAAATTTGTCCTACATGCTTTGTATAAATTTTCAAACACATTCAAGAATTTGATTTCCTGCAAATTTTAATTTTAATTCATTTCATTAATAAGATGAAAGGATTTCACTTGCCAAAATATTATTTACTATGCGATATAGGTAAATACCTCTCTAGAAATCTTTTTCTCTCCTTTACTTTTCATGCTCTCATTCTGTGCCTATGCTATTCTGCTCTTTCTGTTATATCTTCCTTTCAAATTGTAGCAACTATAACCAAAATCCTTTAAATATGCCAATACTTCAAGTGTAATATAGCTACTTTTAACATTACCCAAAATATGCTCATTCTTAATGACTGACATAGATTATAATGGAGATTATATTTGATCTCCAAAATTGGTGAAATCAAAAAAAATCCTCATATTTAGTTTTCATATGCCAAATTTTCTGGTCTTCTCTGGGATTTAATATCAAATCAACAATTGAGTCATATTTTCTGTGGGGCTATCAAAAGCTCAGGTTAGAAATTGCTATCAACAAATGAATGCCACTATCTTCCAAGTAGCTGGAAATTATTGTTTCCCCATGAGGAATGTGAATGTTTCCCTGTGCTTAATGTAAATCAAGGATCCAAGTTTATGTCAGACATTAGTGGGTATTCATGGTCCTGCCTCATGCCTCTTAACTTCACTGCTTCAATTTTGAGCCAGAGAAAGCCCCAACTGCTTTGCTTCACAACCAAGAATTGAGAGGCTGATCAAGTTCCAACTCTCTCTGGCAATCATTTTCAGAATCCATACTTTTCCTCTTTCTTCTGTCTTTTGTGTTTATTAGGGAGTAGGGCAGAGTTATCTGTTCTGCTCCCATTCACTTTTGATTCCCCCAAATTTCTCCATTAGGGAGAACTGATAAATTGTACTTATCTCTGATACAGAGCCAGTCACATTCACGCTGTGAAGCCACGACAAATGGACCTACACATCAAACCCACACATGCATATTGCTCCATTTTTTCCTTTCTCTCTGTCAACCTGATTACAGCACTTTTAATGGAAAGGAAAGAAGAGAAAATCTATAAAAGATATTGAGAAAGTCACTAGGTTGGGTGAAACTACAGCTTTTGTTGTTATTGTTTTTAATTTAAAAAAGAAAACAAAGTATGAACTATGCAAAGACCAAAGGGACCTCAATGTACTCTAAATCTATAAATATTTAAGCAGGTCTCCCCCTCCCTAACTCCTCAACAACATATGCCAGTGTCTCCTTTAGCTCATAAGAGCCTGTCCCTCCTGTGGCTTTGGAGCACCTGAAATCTCTGTGTGGTGATTAGGCGAGTCCGTGCAGCCCCAGGCCTGACTCCAATCACTTTCTCCTTGAAAATTGCTGTACCTTGATGCACTAGCACAGCACAGAGCAGGCCTTGGGACTGGGGTTGGGACTCATTACAACCCAGAGACTTTAGGAGACTGTTTGCATGGCTGGAACATCTTCTTTGCGGGTGGCTAATTAGTGTTTCCCCAGGGCTGCCACTCTGTGAATACTTAAGAGTAATCATCGCCAGCTAACTGCATGAGGAGTGTATCTAAGCAATTTTACCAAGTCAACTGACAACAGCTTGAAGTTATATTAGCCCTGTTACATGAAGACAAGTGCTCTCCACCCAACGAAGACAGAGAATGGCACCACTCAATAAATCACCCCAGCATCTTTGAAAGCTTAGCATCGGTTCTGAGCCATTAATTTCAGTGAGGTCTTTTGACAAGATGTTTTGAGATTCTTGAGCTAAATTGCAAAGAGCAAATTCTCCTAGTTACCAACCTGGCAATCCATTTAAGTCCTGGGGAAATCAATCTTTTGGCATTTTTGTCATCAAAGAGTCTTATCACTAAGGACATAGAGAATAACTTTCCTTTAAGAATATAATATAAATGCATATCTAGCTTCTGCGTTCATAGAATTATCTGAACTTTCAGAAACACTGAACACTTGGATAGGATTAGGTATACTTGAAAGTTCCCTCTATTGGCCAAACGCCAGATAATGTTACCAAAATTGTCACTTGATGACAACATAAATTATCCAGAAAACTGAATGTAAAAGTAGGCAAATAAACTTATAAAAGTTATATTAAGAATACATTAAAGATGAGAGCAGTATTACAAGGGCAATGACCAGTCAGAAGCTTGCATTTGTTCCATAAACATATTTCTAACTATCAACAGGCGTTCTAATAGGTACTGGGATATAAAACATTTCAGATGTTATTCCAGGAGGTCCCAGGACAACCTTCTTTATAAAATAACTGTTCTCATTTCATGTTATTTTAAAGAGAGTCACCACTCTCCATACCATGAAATGGATGATAATTTTGGCAGAAAAGAACTGGATATTTGTAAAGAAATCAGAGAAACCAGACACGAATCTATCTTTATTTATCTATCTTTATCTATCTATCTATCTATCTATCTATCTATCTATCTATCTATCTATTCTATCATCTATTTCTATCATCTAGCTTTAACAAAAAGGGATGAGAGATGCTAGCTTTAGAGATTTAAAAAGTACTAAGCACACATCAAAATAATTTATGAAAATTTTTATTTAAGGAAAGATCTGATGGTGCTATAGGTATTTTTTTTTTAAATGACACAAAATGATCACATTTCTTGTTCCAATTATTGAAAAATGATTTAAAATATAAAAGTTTTCTTTGAAATACTAGGTTCTGAAATTGAACAAAACTACTATCAATTTCAAATTTCAAACAAAAATAACAAATGTTAGTATTCTAAGGGGTCTAAGGGAAGAAGATACCTTAACTTTAGTCACATGTTTTATAATAGAAATGCAGTGAAGCAGTACTGAAATGAAGGTGAGGAAAGTAATTGGCCAAATCTAGCAATATATAATAATTTAATGGTGAAAGGAGTATGACTTTGAAACCTTTGTAGAATGAACACAGTACTAAGATGATTAAATGGCTTTGATGAATTTAAGACATACATAGGTATGATAGAATTAAGTTTATGGGGTCATATTAAGTCATATTAAATCTGTAAAATTCTTGTACATACCTATCCAAAAGTTATTTACAGGTTCCCCGCCCCCCCAATTAAATGGTAGTTACAAAATGCATTTAATTTTGTCATAATAATTTTATGTCAATTAAAATAGAATAAAATTTAAATATAACAATAGTTTTGTTTCTTTAATAAAATTGATTTAAAGTTAACCTGTTATCTATTTTTCAGATTTTTTTTCTTTTCAGAAAGAAAAATAGTTTTGAATTTATCATTTGTTCTTCCAGATCCCAGATAGAAAGTTTTCCTACAGGCTTCCAAATAAGAAGTAACTTTTGAACACAAAAGGACAAGCATATTAGTTTACTTTAAATATTTTTGCAAAGACTTCCTATAATAAGTTATTTAATATAAAGAAATTTCAGATGAAGATAAATTCAAATTTAGAAATCAGTATTCACACACCCCTGATTCTTTGGCCTCTTGAGTGTTTTGGAAGCTCATATGCTGATAACCTCTGAGATCTCCTCCATCCATCCCCATCAATAATGCATAATGGGTACAACATGTTTAGTGACTTACATAACCATAGAGGAAGCACTTAGCACTTATTTAAATTCCTTACAAATGTCATCACTACTAAATTCAAAAGATGTTAATGACCAAGTATATGTAATGCTCATTCATTTTCCTTTTCATTTTTGTTTTAATTCCATTAAATTTCCCACTGATTTGGTGGTGCCATTATAAGCCAGATCTTTCACTTTAGGGAAATGAATTTATGCAGATATATTTGTTGAAGATGTATTTTATAACTGTGTAAGTTGGACTTAGATGTATGAAAAATATCAAAACTCAAAAATATGAATTTAATTTGGCAGTTTTATGCGACAGCTATTAATTTATTGCAGAATCGGTCCCTTGTTTCATTACATACTAACAAATAAGCTGAGGATACACTGGTCATTAAAAACTTATATCTTAAAAGGGGTGGTAGATGAGGGTAAATGGGATCAAATATATGGTGATGGAAGAACTGACTCTAGGTATGAAAACACAATGTGGTATAGATGATTTATTACAGAATTGTATACCTGAAACCTATGTAACTTTAGTAACCATTGTCACTTTAATTTAAAAAAAAAGATTTCCTTCTTTATATTCAAAATATTTAATTTAGGGCTAGTAGAGTGATACGCTGGTTAAGAACTGGCTTGGGATGCTGGCTCTAAGCAGCAGGGCTCCGGTTCGGACCCCACATATGAGGGCCAGTGACACTGCCCTCTACAGTTACAATGGTGAACAACAGCTCCACCTGGAGCTGGGCTGCGGTGTCACCAGGCTATGGCATAGCTGCAGCCCTTGCTGCAGTGGACTACCATAGGCTACAGTGAGTGGCCAGCAGCCGGTGTGAGCTGCCAAGAGCAGCCGTGAGTGGCCTTCCAGAGGCTGGCAACCAATCTACCTCACCTAGGAAGAGCACAATGACGATACCAACATGGGCCAGTGAAGCGATGTCCTCTGCAACTAGACTGAAGAACAAAAAGGAGAGCAACTTGTCTGTTTCCCTCCCCCAATTCTCCAATAAAATCTTTAAAAAAAATATATATATATATTTAATGTAGAAATTATACACTTTTTAAGAATAAACTATGAATTCATAAGAAGCAATATTTTTTATCCTCTCTTTTGCTCTCTAATTTCCACAAAAACTTTGCCTTTAATCACAGGTGAAATAGACTTGACTGCATTTTTAATAGAAACTTTTGTCTTATTAGAAATAAACTATTTTCAATGGTGAATTTCACATAAATTTAATTTTTCACTTTGTTTTGAATGAACAGATAATAATTTTGTAGATTTCTCAAAAAAATACAATGATTTTAAGAGCATTTCAACTATTTCATGCTGTTTTAATTTTCTAGAATTTTTATTCTAATTATAGATTACATATCCTTTTATTTATTCATCTAAATCAATAATTGAAATTTTGTTTGAAGCAAGATAACATCTTATCCTTTAGGTAGCCATATGTCTCAGCTTTCTTGGGACAGTCCCAGACTATATCTGTTGTCCAGGCATCTATCCAGATTAACATTTTTTACTGAATTTTATATTTTTAAAATCAAGTATTGTTATTAATATATGCATAAAATAAAGCTTATACCTCTACTTAGTTCTAAGTTTTGCCATGATCTCATCTAGTAGTTTATGGTTAAATTTGAAAGGTGATTAAGAGTAACCAGTATCTCCAATGTTTTCTTCATGCCATATAGCAAAGAGCAACCTTTCAATGACAACATACTGAGCACTCACAAAAAAAAAAAAAAAAAAAAAAAAATCAACAACAAAAAACAGTTTGAGTTGAAACTCCAACAGCTAGGGACAGTGAATACCTTCTGGTCTTGGATGGTAGTAGGAAAAGTATTAGACAGACATGGCTGCACCAGATGACCACTTAGGGTTCTAGGCAATGGTTTTGTGGTCCACACCGCAAAGGATGCATGAAGCTATCAGGTCATCAGCAGGTTAGGCCAGAGAGAAGGCACAGGTTAGTTACGCATGCAACTAGCCAGTAACTACAATGTGTGTAGGAAATGGAGGCTGAGTAAGCCTGTTGTTGAGTATAAAAACTTGTGCTGTCCAACAGGGAGTCACTAGCCATGATTATTTAAATTTAAGTTAATTAAAATTAAATAAAGTTAGGGCCGGCTAAGTGGCGCATTGGTTAACAGTTGGCTTGGGACGCCAGCTCTGAGTAGCAGGGCTTGGGTTCGGATCCCACATAGAGGTCCAGTGACGCTGTGCCCTCTACAGCTAAGATGGTGAACAACAGCTCGACCTGGGCTTCTGTGAGCCTCCAGCAATGGAGTAGGCTGCAGTGGGGCTGGCTGGCAGCTGGAATGCGCATTTGTAAGCTGCCGTGTGCTGCTGTGAGCGGCCATCCAATGGCCAACCAGTGACTGCCTCACCCGGGAAGAGTACAATGGTAATACCAACATGGGCCAGTGAAGTGACCTCCTCCACAACTCAACTGAAGAACAAAAGGACAGCAACTTGTCTGTCCCCCTTCCCCAATTCCCCAATGCTGTTCCCCTACCCCAATTCCCCAATAAAAATTAAAAAAAAAAAATTAAATTAACTTAAAAATTTAGGTTCTCAATCACAGTAACCCTATTCCAACTGCACAACAGCCATATTTCACTAATGGCTACAGTATTGGACAGTACGGATATAGAACATTTCCATCATTTTTGCCCAAATTTCTATTGAACAAGGTTGATATAGTGTATGCTCTTTTGCTAGTTTTATAATTTACTGTATGTTTAAATCCTCAAGTGTTCATTTTACTTTTCGGTAAGCATTTGTATTTTGTAATAAACTCTTTGACAGTAATGGACTCAAAAAATCAAAGTGCATTGTACTGAAAAGAACTACATTTCTCATCCTAAGGAAAATTAATGAGGAACATCTAACTTTTACAAAAAGTTGTTGACTTTTTTGTGATCCACCATGGGAACCATGGTAATATCACTGACTGTGAAAACCATAAGAAACAAATCCGATAAAAAGCATTAATAGTTAGTAGTTGCTTTTAAAATAACCTATCTGAAGACTCTATTTTAACATATGCAGCCACAAAAGTTGCACTTTATATACTTTGTTGAGGATAACTTTTCATTTAGTTCAAACAACTGTGTATCTAAACTGATGTCATTCATTTTCAAGTTTAAGCTATCTTGTATATGTACTAAAAGTGAAGAGTAGTTGCTATTAACGTGTTAGTTCCATCACGGAAGACTTTTTGTAAACAGGTAAATGATGCCAGGGCCTGCATTAGGCCATTTGATGCAGGTGTCAATCATTCATTCATTTTTATTGGTAAGCAGTGATATATGTACTACAATTTGTTTATTCAGTCACCTATTGATGAACACTTGTATTATTTCCCAAGTTTAGACTTCATAAATTAAAATGTTCTTGTACAAATCCTTTGTAGACATATGTTTTTATATCTCTTCAATGCACACCTAAGAGTGGAGTTGCAATGTCATAGGGCAGATGTGTTGTACCAATTTACACTCTCACCATCAAAGTATGAGGGTTCCAGTTGTCCCACATCCATAACAACAATTAGTGTTAGGATTCTATGGATGCGAAGTGGTATCTCACTGAGAATTTGCAATTCCTTGATGAATAATGATGTTAGGCATTTTTTCTGTGCACTTATTGGCTATTTGTGCATCAAGTCCTCTGCCATTTTTAAAACTAGCTTATTCAAATTTTTTATTGTTAACTTAGAGAAGTTCTTTATGCATTCTGAATATAACATCTTTTATATTTTCCTTCTGGTACATTTTGATAAACAGAAAATTTTAATGATGATGAAGCTGAATCAAATTTTTTTTTTCTTTTATGGTTTGTATTTTTTCTGTCTTCTCCAAGAAAATTTTGGCTACTCTGGGGTTATAAATATATTATGTTATGTTTTCTTCTAGAAGATATATGATTCTGAATTTCACACTTAAGTTTTGGTCCATTTCAAATGATTTTTTTGTGTGTGTAAAGAGTGACATAGGAGTTTTCCACACAGATGTCCAATTGTTCCAGTAGCATTGTTTAAACAGATCTTTATTTCCCAATTGAAATTCCCTTTGTGCCGGGGGCCGACATCTGACAAGGCCACATTGCCCTTCTCAGCACTGGATGTTTGGAGTGCTGCCTTATGGTTGGTCATGTAATATCTCCTGCCTCTATGGACCCATGTGCCTTTCCTATAGGAGACAATATATTCACTACACTTGTGACAAGTTCCTGTGGTACCCCAATGAGCTAACTACGCAGCCAAAGACGGGTAAGATCTCCTAGAAAAGAGGGGGGACAACCTAAGCCAGGCGGTAGTTCCTTGGAGACCCCTGGACTGAGATATTGGGGACTCAAACCCCTTGGAAACTGAGGCACAGACCTCTGACAACATAAGCCAAGAAGCCTGCCTGTGGCCTAAGGGCCCTGCTGTGAATGGTCTCCTTGAAGATTAAAGGTCTTCAGGCCATGAGAGTTCTGGTAGGAGGGGACTTGCTAACCATAGGGTGTGTTAAATAACTTTGTTTAAATTCTTTAACAGATACTGAAGCTTTGACTGAGAAACAGATGCTACCCTTTATTGTAAATATGTAGCCCTCCTAGGACAAAAGATGTTAAGTATTGTATTTACATAGAAATAGATTTTAGATGGTTTTACCCTAAACACAGCCACTCCTAGTCCTTTTAGTATATGCCTTGTGAGTCTAGCTGCTGGAATTTGGGATAATGGCTAGGTAGTCATGGCAACCACTTTTTAGGCTATTTGTAGAGATAAGTAAAGACTGAGTAAATCCTGGGAACTAGAAACCACCAAACTCCTGTGATTGAGGCAATGGTCTAGAATCCCTATAAAAAGAACAAGCTCTGGCAATAAAGTGTGACACTTTTTTCTTTTTGACTCCCCCGCTGTCTCCACTGTCTCCCTTCTTTACCCGCGCCCCCCCCCCCCCCGCCCCAACCAATGCAGTCTCCACCTGAGGGATACCCTGGTCAGCGGAGGCTGGTCCCCCGAACCTTTGCATTTTTTTTCAGAAATTGATTATCCTATATATGTGCATCTATTTTGAAAACCTCTATCCTGATTTATTTATGTCTGTATTCCAAAACCACAATGTATTCTTTCTTCTAGCTTTATATTAAATCTTGAAATTAGGTAGTGGAATTCTCTAATTTGTAAGACTGGTTATCTTCATACTTTGCATCTCCATATAAATTTAGAATTAGCTTGTCTGTTTCTTCAAAATAACCTACAGGACTGTATATATAAATGTAGGGAAAATAATTGATATTGAACCATCCAATCCATGAATGGAGACCAAATAATGAATGCAGTCCAACGTACCTTGCAATATATTGCCTTCTGCCTTTTCTTCCTGGGAGATATAAAACCACTGAGGGCAATAACCCATGACTACAGCACAATGAATAGTCCATAGTTAACACATAATTAGCACAAATTCCTGGGTTAAACTCCAAGCTCTGCCATTTATTAGCTTTATTTCTTTGGGGAAACTACTTAATCTTTTGGTGTTCCAGTTTTCATATCTGTAAATTGGGGATAATGAAAACTTCATAAAGTTGTTTGGAGGATTAAATGAGATAATCCACATGTAGTTCTTAGAATACCGTAAGACATAGATTCAGCTCACTGTAAATGTTACCTGTTATTCTTGCTAATATTTTTATTCTTATTGCTTGCTAACTTAATTAATCCTTCTCTCAGTTGATAGGTGTGGCAACATCTTAACCATCCCAGAGATATTTATTAATCTTAAACTTTGCCAAAGAAGGTATTCTTTAATACTGAAGTGATAACAGCTTTAGACCTGTTTTCATGATGTCTTACTTTCTTAAAGGTGACTAAACAACTGTTTTCAATGTCTCTTTCAGTACTTCACATTGAAAAAGATGAAGACTATTACTTGATATCACAATTCATGCTTTCACGCTCTTCAGTCATGCTAAAATAAAATACTTCTTTTGATGTATTAATGCAATGAAGCCAGGCATTTGCTAGGACCTCACATCAGACCCAGCTGGAACACATTTCCTATTGGAGGTCATGCAGCCTCAGTGCGGCCCATTCAGCTTGAAATAAAATAATATTTATTCTAATAGACTAAAGAGAAATAGATGCAAAAACATTGGGAAGAAATGATGAACATCTGAAAAGGTGCCAAAACCAAAAATCCTGCCTTGAGTAAAGAGGAACCAGTGAATTTGTAAACACAGAAGTTGTCAACATTACTCCATACTGCTTTGTAAATTGTAAAACGCCTGTGATGAAGTTGTGCCAAAAGCAAGCATTTCAAAGTAACAGTTTACATTGTGTCTCTCCATGCATTGACTGTATTTACTGTATCATGCAAGTAAGTATCCCAGAAATACCAGTGGGCTAGATTTGCCCAGCTGTACATCTCCATATGTGAAATAGTTTATAGTTTCTTTGTGTCAAGGTACTTCAAGGAGAGCATTATAGAAAACTGACCATCCAAATGAGTTGAATGACAGCACATCTACTAATGGATACACGATGAAACTGAGGAATTTCCTTTATCACATTTTCAGAAAAAAAGAATTAATATAGACTATCTCTTTAAAAAAAGACAGAGCTCCAAACATTTACTTGTGTTGTGGATGTGTTAGAGTTCCTTTCAACAGATTTATTTAATGTAGGCAATTCCATATAAAATATGTCTAATACGCATTTCCCTATGTGTTACATCTCTATAAGTCTAATCCTTAATGAGCTTAGCGGAAAGAAGGCTGGCGTATGATGTCTGAAGTCTTACTCTCAGTGCTGTTCTGCCGTGTGAACTTGAACAAGTCACTAAAACAGCTTTAAACCTTTGTTGATTAATTTTTGCAATAAGAATAATAAAATGTTCCTTCGTATCTTCATAGAGTAACTGTGAGTTTTTGCTAAAAAGTACAGGTATGTGAAAAGTAAGAAATGCAGGTGCAGAAAACATTTTATTTCTTGCACCTGGAAGTAGGTCTCACACCTAGGGTGTTGCCTGGCACATGGTAGCCACTCAATAAATATTTGCCAATAAATAATTTATTACTAAAATATGAAAAATGAAATTACATCTATGTTGTGCTATCTGATACTTTGACAAAGTCAGTGAAACAGTGGGACAATTATTTAAGTAACACAGGCTTAAAAGTGAACTATTATCCAAAAAAGGAGTTTTCTATCTTTGGATCAATTTTGTAAATGGATTTAATTTGCAATAACTTGACAAGTCACTTTACTTTTTCAGTGCCTATAAGATCAATAAAACTGAGACTCAGAAAATGAGAAATTGGCTCAGATAAAATAAGGCCAGAATTAATTATGTCCTTTAGCAATAGATTATAGAATCAGTAAACAAACAAGAGTATGAACACAGAAGCAAGACTGGGATCAGCCATTCTAGTGTCAGGCAGATGAAAATCTGAAGGAGAAAGGGAAACTAGGAGTTCAGTTCACAGACAGAGGGAAAAAAACAGGTTGGCTGAGTACCTTTATCAAGAATTCTAAAATACAGCAAAAACTAAGGAAGAATATCTGCCAAGTAGAGTAGGCAGAGCTGGTGGTGATTTAGTTATAGGCTCTCCTAGCTGTGATTATCCAAGCAGAATAAAAATGGAAAGTGTTAACCAGACGTTCTGGCCAGGAAATACAATTTCTGTCAGTATTGGAAACAGACAGGAGCCAAGTGACTGAGAAAATGGAAGTATGCCGGAAGTAAGCCGCTAAATGAGCCCAAGGTAATAACCCACACTAGGAAAATGGGAACAACCTGAACTGAACTGACGCAAGCTTGGCCAATGCGATACTGCCAAGACCACTTTATTATATCCTTTTAACGCAGGCCAGGGTAGACCTTGGGCAGAGGAGAAGCAAGAACCACAGAAGAAAGTTAGTGAGCCTACGTGCTAAGAACAGTGAGTTACAGGCTATGACATAGTCTTTTCCAAATGATTTCCAAAAAAGGACTTGTAAAAAAGGCTGGCTACTATCATGACAGAATGATGAGGCCAGAACAGGAAAATAATCATGAGTTTTCTCTCAAATATGGGAATCAAAGATATATATGAAAAATCAAGAATAAATATCTTCTAATAAGTAAACTGAAAAATTCCTCTCATGCATTTTTCTAAACTTTGTTCTGAATAAAAACCAAGCTTGCTAGAATCTAATAATGGCATCTATATTTTAAGATACCCCAAAGCATAAATTAATCAATAGCATGTTAATTTATACCACAGAAATGTATTTTTACTTATTCATTCAGTGAATATTAACACCTTTGGAGAGTCACTTTAGTCTGATAACTAAGAACATAGGCTCTGGAACCAAATTGTCTGGACAACATAAGCTCCACTTACCAACTGTATAAGACTGAACAAGTTACATAAAGTTACATAACCTCTTTGCTCCTTGGTTTCCTCATTTCTAAAGTGAGAATAATAATAGTA
Source organism: Aselliscus stoliczkanus (assembly GCA_033961575.1). Taxonomy (NCBI): domain Eukaryota; kingdom Metazoa; phylum Chordata; class Mammalia; order Chiroptera; family Hipposideridae; genus Aselliscus; species Aselliscus stoliczkanus. Next base: position 90,052,728 of record CM066734.1, on the reverse strand, counting down.
CTTTCCTCAATAATGTTATTATATTGTTATTGTGATAACAACATAATTACTTATAAATATACTATATATATATATATATATATATATATATATATATATATATTGCTATTATACATATAATTTGTAAAAGCTACTTAGTGCCTGGTACATAGCAGACATTTTACATGTTGGCTATCAAATATTCAATAAATATTTATAGAATCTCCAATAGACTAGATGTCACAGGCAGGATTCTCTGAGACAGATGCTGAGACAGTGTTTGGTATGTCAGATATTTACTAGGATTAAAAAGAGCTGAAAAGAAGGAGGAAGAAACAGAATTGGGCAGAGGGAGAAGTTGAACTTCAGTGCAGGTCTGACAAACACTTGGCCAGAGTAACAGGGAGTTATAAAGTATATGCAGCCAATGAAGATTGTCTCATCATGAGCTGAAATGGCCATAACATTTATTTCCCAAATGTGATCAGTCAATAAATGAGGAAACAGTCCTTAATTAAAGAGTGATTTTGGTGGTGCATTTCCATGTCCATCACACAAGGTCATGGAGAAATCAAAATGGAACATTTGACCTCAAATGATTCATAGCTAGTGGAACAGCCATTCAATATTCAATATAAAACTTTATAGAAATATGAAAGAATACATAATACAAATAAGGGTAACCTTCTTAATTTCTTAGGCTCTGTATGATAAGATATAAAAAAAAATTATACCACTTTTATATACAATATTAATAGATACTACACAAAAAAATTCCAAATATTAATCTTTTATCTAATAAACATTTACTGCCCCTCTAATGTAAAAAAGTTCTATGAGGGATGCTATGCAAGATAAAAAGTCATACATGAAATTGTTCCTTCAGTCAAGAAGATGAAGCTCTATTAGGAGAAATAATATATGCATCCAAATGTTTGCAATACAAAGTTTATTATAAATGCCATCTAAATGGTACAATGGCTGATTCCTGTACAATGTTGCTTATTGTACCATCTAAGTGGTACAGTAATCAATGGCTGATTTTTGATTGAGCAAGGTGGTGTTTTCCAGACTTGCCTAAAAATAAAATTTCCCTGGAGTCTTTGTTTAATCCTAGGGCACTAACCCAAACCACTGAGTTGGACTCTAAAGAAAGAACAAGAATCCACACTTTAGCCACCTTCCAAACACCCTAAGGATTCTCATGATGAGTCAAGTTTGAGAAACACTGTTGTAGGAGAAACAGAATGTTGAAACCTGAAACACTGGGATAGAGTCTTGGTTCTGTCCCCGGCTGATTTGGTGGCCTGAAGTACAAGTCTGTCCTTAAGATTATGGAACTAAGGGCAAAAGAACAAATGGAGGCCTGTACCATTTGTCTTAATATTTAAAATTATAAATCAAATTAACAAATTATAAAGGAAAACATGACCTACCCTACTGCACCCTGACAAAAACACATTATAACAACTTGGAAGGCCAGGTTCAAATTTAGATTCTAAGACTCCTCAGATTTCTCTTTGGAATGGTGGGGAATGGGGAAAACCGACCTCTGGATCCCAGCCCACAGCCTCTTTTTGTCTCGTGCCTAGTTTCTGTCCAAAGTGAGGGGCCCATGTCCAAGTTCAGTCCACCTTCTTTGAAAACATCTGTCCCTTCTATACCTGGGGTAGGGGTACATATACCTTCGATCTATCTGCCTTGAGGAGGAAAGAGCCAGGGAAGAAGGCCCAAACAGTCCTCGAGAGAGGGCTCAGAGCTACAGAGGCAAGGAATTTCAGTGTACCTGGAACAGAAAAGGAGGGGGTAGAGGCTCCTCTTGGCCTGGTAGTTTCCTACCCCTTGGGAAGAGCATAGCCCGATGAAGGCCAGGCTGCAGTCTTAGAATACAGGGCCCAAGATAGGCTCACCTCTTCTCCATGTCCAAGGAGGTACTTTGTGGTCAACAGGTCAGTCTGACCCTCAGTTCTTCACAATAAAGTGGATCTTATAATGCCTCTTCACAAGTTGGCTTGTGAGCCTAAAACAGGGTGTTTCTGATAACTATTAGTGTTTATAGGATCCAAATGTTAGTTGTTATTATAGTCCAGGTATAAAGGAAAGAGGAAATATTTCTACTTAGAGATCAGGAAAGTCCCTCTATAGAAGTTGGCATGTAATCTAGATTTCAAAAATGAGAAATATATTATTGACAGTCCCAAGTATCAACTGTGATGCATGGAACAGAATGTCAGGCCAAAGGAATGGTGGGAACCAAGGCACGAAGACGGGTAATTACTGTGTGTTCCACAAACAGGGCACAGTCTAAAATGTCTGAGTTGGAGAGGTTCTCCTCAGGGAAGTGTGATTTATGATGAGAAAGGTGGACTGGGTCAACATTGGGGTAGGGGAGAGTGGGGGGCTGGATGCGAGAGGGAGAGTGGTTGAATATGAATCTCAGAAATATTACCAACCTCTAACTAAATTAGGACAGCCTTTAGATTTTCACTTTCTGACTTTATATGCACACACACACATATCACACAAAAAGTTAATTATTTTAAACACCACTATAAACTTTCTCGACGTTTTGCATAAGTATTTCTCAAGACTATAGACAATGATGAATCTTTTGCGATATATTTTTTCTCCTCCTCCTTTTCTTTTTTTGCTCTGTGGCCCTAGGTTTAGCTCTGAAGAAAATAGATGTGTGAACTTAGGTAAGTTAGTTCACAACTCTGAGCCTCAATTCCCTTTTCCATAAAATAGAGATAATCATAGCTACATTACAGATTTCATGGAATTGTATTATTTTTGCCATTTTTTAAATTCATTTGGGCACCTTTTCTACTGCCAGTTGTCCTAACTTTCCTCACTCTGTCACTTTCCTACCTCCTTGTTGAAAATGGCATTTATGTTTTTGTTTTCTTATTGTTTTCTCTCAGATTATTAGAGAAAAATGTAAAGATAAAGAAATAATTTTTTTACAGTTTGGGGAATATAATTAATAATGTTGTAAATATTCTGTGGAATGTCAGATGATCATAGGTCTTGTTAGGGAGACCGTTTCATGGATGGAGTAGAGGTTTGATCACTGCACTGTATTACTAAAGCGGAGGTGGTATACCTACTGTAATTGAATATATATAGATAATCACGGGATGTGGATTATACTGCGGAAGAGAGTCAGAGGAAGAGTAATAGATATATATGATATGGGGGGGAGTGGGGTGGTGTATTGGGGGTGGGGGGGTTGTCACTTTGAGGGGTAAAATGTATAACTAATGCACTGTGTTGTACACCTGAAACTAATTAAAAATAAAATTAAAAAAAAACAAAAAACAAAAAACAAAAAAAAACAACAAAAAAAAAAGAAATAATTTTTTTAAGAAAGCCCTGAGGGGTAGAACTGAGAGACTTCCCTGAAGAAGAAACTCGGCCTGCGAACAACAGTTTCAGCCCGTGCCTTAGGGTTCCAGATTGTCCTTCCTGATGGCCTGCTCTATAGATTTCAGACTTCAGACTTGCCTAGCCAGCCCCCAACATTGTGTAAGCTAATTCCTCACAATAAATCTTTTAATAAAAAAAATAAAAAAATAATAATTTAAACAAATGATTTGTAAATGAATACTAGGCAAGGGGTTATAGGATAGAAGGCTACTAGTGATGGCTAAGACATCCAATCAGAGATACAACTGCTCCAACGATGGGTCTGAGGTTCTGCAATGTGAGCCATTATTTCCACTGAAGCTTTAGTTGCCAAATTATTACAAATCATAACTTTTGAATCAAATTGATATAATGTCAAAATATTTAGGTTAGTGCTTTGAATATCTGGCAAAACATGCCACAGCGAAGCAATCTCTATCTCACATTAACTCTTTCAGTACTTTTTCCTCACTGCTTCTCTGGACTTACCACTTTTTACCTTTCTCTACCTTGTAAACTACTTGACTCTCCAATTGCCCCATTACTTCTACGTGACCATCTTCCCTTGAAAGACAGATTTATGTTTATTTATCCTTGTAAATCCTAACACTTAGCACTTTACCTTTAAGTAACACAAATTAGGTGTCGAATAAATCCTTGGATGATTCTTTCCAACAACAAAAAAATTTTTTAAGGCATATGAAATGCCAACTCATCTCCAAACACTATGCTATATAATGATAATGCAACAGAAAATGCAATGGTTATAATGAAGGAAACAGAAGAAAATAGCTTATTCTAGTTTGGGGAGGCCTGCAGGGAGAAAGCTCCTTGCTGATTCTAACTGATGCATGCAGAAGCACTTGGCTACAAGAGGGCTGGAGGAAGGATGTTACAGAAGCTAGAATGAGCAAATCCTAGAGAGGAAAAGGAGTTTGATGATTCTTATTTCTGAACCCTCAGTTCCATGTTGCAAAAATACAAAATATGATTTTAGAGTAGCAAGAAATGAGGCTAGGAAGGAAGACAGTTTCCCAATTAAGAGGATGTTAATTAGAATGTGAAAAGGCTTAGATTTTCTCAGACTCACTGAGGGATCTTTGAGGGACTTTGCAGCAGGGGAGCCTAATCAAATATACATAGAGACATCCGCCTATTATGTGAAATTCGAATTTGACTCAGACAGACAAATGTGAAGGTAAAGAGGCCTACAATTGGAAGCTGTTTTTGTAGTGTAGTTTGGAGATGCTGAAGGTCAAAGAGCATAGCTCTAGTGTGAGGGTCCTTACACTAGAAAATAGTGTGAGATTTTTTAAGAGTGAAAATTGGCTGGACTTGGAGATTCATTGACTTTGGAGTGTATTAGAAAGGGAAGATTCAAGATTGACTCATAGCTCTCTGGTTGAGTGATTATAGCCAAGGATTTTGTTTAAAAAAAATAAAGGGGAATCAGGTTTATAAAGACCATTGAGTTTCTAGATATACTGAACTTAAAAGTAGGTTATGCTCCTATGAATGTACAACAGGTAGTTAGATATATTATGATTGAGCTTGGGAGAGATCTGGGTTGTTTAACATGCTTATGGATGTCAATTTTAAACCTTGGGACTAAAGAAAACCACCCAGTAAGTATATGACATGACATGAGCAGTGAGGACTGATAAGAGTGAAAGCATGGACAGATGAAGACATGCCCGAAGGGGTAGGGGGGAGAGGGGACAGCTGAGAGATAAGAAAACTGGAATGTTTGGAAAGCCAGGGATTGGAAAATTTCAAAAAGAGTGATTATTAAGATTAAATGCGTCAGTAAGATAAAATAATATAAAGACTGGGAAGCATAAGTGGATTTGTGAATCAGAATATCATTGTTGACCTTTTCAAAAGCATTTTCAGAATACCAATTAAAGGAGAAAATCAAATTGCAATGTGTTAAAGGATGAATGAAAGAGTGAAATAGTGACACATTAAGAAAAGACTACTTGAGGGCTGGCCAAGTGACTCAGTTGGTTAACAGTTGGCTTAAAGATCGTGCTCTGAGCACATGGCCGTCGGTTCGATTCCCACATGGGCCAGTGAACACTGCACTTTGGCTGAGTTGTCGCTGAGCTGCCAACAGGTGGCAGGATGGCTGAGCTGGTGTAACAACAAGATTGCCTGTTCAATGGAGGGCTACACCCACCCGCAACTAAGACTGAACTCGGCACCTTGAGCTGAGCTGCCGCCTGGATAGCTCAGTGGATAGGGCTATGCTCTTAACAACAAGGCAGTTGGGTTTGACTCCCACATGGGATGGTGGCTATGCCCACCCTCAACTAAAGACTGAACTCAGCACCTTCAGCTGAGCTGCCGCCCAGATGGCTCAGAGGATAGAGCCTGCGCTCTTAACAACAAGGCTGCTGGTTCCACTCCCCACATGGGATGGTGGCTACGCCCACCCGCAACTAAGATTGAACACAGCACCTTAAGCCTAGAGGCCACAAGCTGCTGAAGGGAAGCCAGATGGTGACTGGTGCCCTCCACAATGAAGGTTGCAGGACAACTTCCTCCACAACAAGACTGAAGAACAACAACTTAGCTGGTCCCCTCCCCCAATTTCCCCAGTTTAAAAAAAAAAAAAAAGAAAAAACACTACTTGAGGGAAATTTGAATGAAAAAGGGGAGCTATAAATTTTTTAAAAAGTCAGTAGTAACAGAAGCATAGGATTGAAGGGGCTACTTTTTTTTCTTTCTCTTTTTTTTTTAGGTTGAGAGAGTATTGAGTATTTTTAGAGGTTGGAGTGGTAATAGTAAAACTTAAGTGATACTTTGAAATAGCTAAAATATATTAAACATATTATATGTCAGACATTGCACTAAGTGATTACATGTGTGAATTTATTTACTGCTTACAATAATTCTCTGAACCATTATTTTTACAAAGGATAATGCTGAGGGTAATAGAGATTAAGAGAAATTATTAATGGTTACAGAATTAATAAAAGGTGGAAGTAGAATCAGAGCCTAGTTGACCAAACTTAAAAGTCTATGTTTCTGATCATTACTCTGAAATTAGGTCTCTAGAAGGGAGACAGAAATTGAAGATATGAGTTGGAATGATAGTGAAGGAGCAGGTGGGATGGGATGAGGTCAGGAGCACAGGTGGAACGGGTACTCTTGAAATGAAGGAGAGATACCTCATGTCTGAGACTGGAAAGAAAAAGGAAAGGAAGGGTTTGACAGTATATATGTTTGTAGTAGTAGAGCAGAACTAAGAAAGAACAATTCCTTTTTGTCCCAATTTTGTCAATAAAGGGATGGAATATGGTCCATAGCTTGGAGTAAAGGGGAGATTAAAGACTTGAGAAAACTGCTGGAAACTACGAGGTCAGACGACTAAGTTCACGAACTCATCCTAGAAAAAGTGCTACATACTTCATTGCTGAATATCACTAAGGTCACCTTTGAAGTACTCCCCTTGGGAAGCTATGCACCAATGCCAGCACCTAGTTCACCCTTCAAAACAATTTTGGAACTCTTTCTCTGGAATGGCCATCAGAGCTGTTGTCATATTACCCTTGATGTCCTGAATGTCTTCCTTTCAATATTTCCTTTATCTTTGGGTAAAGAAAGAAGTCATTCGGGGCCAGATCAGCTAAGTAGAGAGGGTGTTCTAATATAGTTATTTGTTTACTGGCTGAAAACTCTCTCACAGACATTGCCAGGTGAGCTGGTGCATTGTCGTGATGCAAGAGCCATGAATTGTTGGTGAAAAGATCAGGTTGTCTAATTTTTTCTGCAGCCTTTTCAGCACTTCCAAATAGTAAACTTGGTTAAGTGTTTGTCCAGTTGATATAATTTCATAATGAATAGTCACTCTGATATAAAAAAAAAAAATGTTAGTAACATCGTTGCAACAAGTTCGTGCACTTAATTGTCAGACCTCATATAACAGATGTTGAAGGAAAGGGAAGAGGGAATTGACAAAGTTCCAGTGTAAGAATAATAGGTGGCATGGAAGTGTTAATTAGCCTGACTATGATTTTCACCAGTAGAGCTACACTTCATGGGTATAAAGCAGAAGGGGGCAACCTTTTTCTGTAATGAGCCAACTAATAAACATTAGAGGTTGTGTGGTCCATATGGTCTCTGTTACAACTATTCAACTCTGCTTCTGTAGTGTAGAAGGAGCCATAGACAATGTGTAAATTAAAAAACATGGCTGTGTTCCAGTAAAACTTTATTTATGGACACTGAACATTGAATTTCATATGATGTTTATAAGTCATAAAACAGTCTTTGAGGTCTTTCAATCATTAAAAAATGTAAAAATCATTTTGAGCTGGCAGGCTATAAAAAAGTGGTGGGCTTGATTTGGCCATAGTTTGTCACACCCTGGGGTCGGGGGGGAGCACAGAAACTAGGCTGTGACTTTGATCTAAGATTTGGCTTTGCTATTCTAGGGAGTCACCAGCACTGGTGGAAGTTGGGGTGGAATGGGGTGAAATATTTGCATAATTAAGCTTTTGCCTCTTAGCTCCAAATCCATCTTTTTATACTCTGCTCTGTGAAGCTCAGGTTGGAACTCTACAAACTCTTCCCTTTTCCCAACTGACCTCTGTTGGACTTTATACATAAGAAGCTATAAGAGGAGGCTGGGGGCCGGCCGAGTGGCGCATTGGTTAAGCGCTGGTTTTGGGATGCCAGCGGCCCCGGTTCGGATCCCACATGAGGGCCAGTGACACTGCCCTCTACAGCTAACAACGGCTCCACCTGGAGCTGGGCTGTGCGAGTCCCGGCGATGGTGTGGGCTGCAGCCCCTGCTGCAGTGGGCTGCCATAGGCTGCAGTGAGTGGCCCGCAGCCAGCGTGAGCGGCTGGCAGCCAAGCGTGAGCTGCCAATAGCCGCGGTGAGCGACATCCAGAGGCCAGCGACCGATCTGCCTCATCCGGGAAGAGCGAAATGACGATACCAACAGTGAAGCAACATCCTCCGCAACTAAAACTGAAGAACAAGAAGATGGCAACTTGTCTGTTCCCCTTTCCCGATTCCCCAACGCTGTTCCCCTCCACCAATTCCCCAATAAAATCTTAAAAAAAAAAAAAAAAAAAAAAAAAGAGGAGCCTGGGAGGCAGAAGGAGAAAAGCTGAGCTCGTCCCTGTTTGTTTTCTTCTGCAATGATTTTCCCTCCGTGCAGTGGTAGTTACTTCAGGTAAAAATTGGTTCCAGTATTGTTTTTCCAGACTTCCAGAACCAGCCTCATCGCACCTTCTCAGAATATCCAGCACTAGCTAGTTGTAACCCTCTTCTCAGAGATCTGAATCCCAGTGCACAGAGACTCCCTGCCAAGCTCCTGAAGTTCCAGCAGCAGCCAGGTAGCACTTCCTCTGCAGAAGACTAGGTCCTCCTTCTGGAAGGCCTTTCTTCTAGCATCCAGGTTCCAATATTCCCAGCCTCTTCCCTCTGTTCCACCAGCCCTAGGATTGGTGTTTCCTTTCTTCAGTGACAATCTCGGTGCTACCTCAGTGTTCCTCTTTTAATAATTCAGTAATCCAGTGCCCAGAAGGACAATTGCCTCTATTACACTAGTTGTTAAAAATGATTGGTGTGGAAGGAACCTGAGCGGGTGGAGGGGTGGGGCCAAGGACTGGGCTGAGCGGAGCATTGCATGCAGAACCCAGGCAGCGCATCCTGAGCTGCAGCAGGTCACCTCGGGCCCCATCGCAGACCTGCAGCGGGCCCAGGGGGAAACGCAGAAACTGCTGCCAAGACCATCCACATCACCCCAGACGGTGCCCTGTCCAACGTGGACCTGATGGAAGCGCTGCCGCACCCTCACCAGCAGCCATGCGTCCCGTCTCCACTTTCTTCCATCATGTACCAGACTAACTATGGTACAAACTTTGAGAATACGAATGCAATTGTCACAGACATTGCAAGGTACATCGAACAGGCTATGGTTCCCTCCAGCATGATTACTGACTATGTGGAATTGTGTCTTAACCAAAACCAAAGATTTCTTTAAAAAAGATGGTGGCTTTCGAATGACACGTTATTGACTCCAGGAAGCTGGTGGCCTAAATCATTCACAAGTGAGGCCAGTTGTCTTATGGGTCTGTGTCTGACCCCTCTGTGGGGGATTACCTCCTTCCCTCTCAGGCTTTCATTGATTTTATTCTCATGCAACGCTGAAATTTGAAGAATTACAGATTCCTCATTCACAGCTGTGCCTGTGGCTCAGTGTACCTTTCTCACTGTATCAGTTATATTCTAAAGCTTTGTTTTGCTATATACTCTGCTCATTCATTCAATAAAGATTGTGTACTTGGTAAATAATAATCATAAGTATAATAATAATTAATAATAATAATTGGTGTGGTTTCTCTTTTTCTGACTTGGTTCAATGAGAGATACACCAGGGCTATTTAACCCCTCCAGCTCTGCTTTGACTGGTCTTTCTAGAAGCAGCTGTATCTCCTTGAAACCTCTTTGTACATGCTCTCCCTTCATGATACCAGCCCCTGCCAAGTGACCTTCACCATTGTTCTAGTTCCCTTTACTGCCCCACCTTCTACCCTTTCCTGATTTTGTCTTTTCAGTCCTGGGGATGGTAGCAACTTCCTATTTTTGGTAATCTCTGAAATTTCTCACCATCCTCTATGAAGTTTTTCAGCTCATCCATCACGTGATTAATTATTTGTAATCAGAGTCCTAGTGTGGTTCTGTTTTACAAACTGAACCATACTGATACAGCCCATGAAAAGTATAATTCAGTTACTCACACAATCATGACATTCAGGCTGGGTAGGAAAGAAGTCTGTCTGACTACGAGAACATACAGAAATCACAATAGTAACAACCTTCATTGGGTCAAATAATGGCACCTTGGGAATAAAAAATAAGTAAGTTGTTGGCTATAGAAAGTTTCAATAAGAAAGTGAGATAGTTAACATTTTGTTTTAGAATGATACAATATAATTTAACATTTTATTTTGAGGTGAGGAAATCAACTCAAGCAGTGAGAACAAACAGAATAAAACTGCCTCTTTGCAAAGTCAATTGTAATGAAGATTAAAATATTTATTTTCCAGCTTTATCAAATTGCCATTTAAAACATATTGAAAAGGAAACTGCTACCTGCTCTTACCAGATGTTCTGCAAATATTCAGCATCACTTCATATGCATTAAGTTACTATGCAAAAGCAACACTGGAACTCAAACATATTTCTCTTGCCAATTTGTTTTAGCTGAAAACAAATTTTGTCTATCAAGATTACTATTACTATTTTTATTTATTTATTTTTTAAAAGATTTTATTGGGGAAGAGGAATAGCGTTGGAGAACCGGGGAAGGGGAATGGACAAGTTGTTGTCCTTTTGTTCTTCGCTCTAGTTGTGGAGGACATTGCTTCCTGGCCAATATTGGTATCATCATTGCGCTCTTCTTGGGTGAGGCAGATCGGTCACTGGTCTCTAGACGGCCGCTCACACAGGCTGCCAGCCGCTCACGCTTGCTGCCGGCCACTCACTGTAGCCTATGGCAGCCCACTGCAGTAGGGGCTGCAGCTATGCCATCCTGGGGACTCACAGCAGCCCAGCTCCAGGTGAAGCTGTTGTTCATCATCTTAGCTGTAGAGGGCAGTGTCACTGGCCTTCATATGTGGGATCCGAACCAGGGCTGGCGTCCCAAGCCAGATCTTAACCAACGCGCCACTCGGCCGGCCCACTATGATTATTTTTAATTAACTTTCTTAAGGTTGTTTTTAAACTTGTTGTAGAGTATCACTAGATACTGCTAATAAACAATAAAATCAGAACTACAGATTTCCTGATTTCCTTATTCTTTAAAAGGAAAGATGTGACAATTTTGCGTTGATTGACAGGTGACACAGTAACACTAGTAGTTATATTGTTACAAGAAAACATGCCATTTCTGAGTTTACTGAAATGTCTGACCAACTACATTTTATTTATTTATCTTTACTGATCACTGTACAGTATTAGACAAAGTAGATGGCCTGCTTTTCACTGAGCTTCCAGAATACCAATCTCTTTTGGTTTTTCCCCTAAGTTTAAAAATCTACTTTCTAGTTCCTTCTCTTTTCCGATCTCATTTGTATTAAAGTATCCCAAGATTCAGTCTTTGAAACTTTTCTCTCCCCTATCTACATTCATTCTCTAAAGGATCTCATTTAGCTCCATGGCTTTACATACCATCTATACACCTCTCATCATCCCAAAGTACATTTCCATCCTATGACTCCCATCTGAACAACACACTCATATAGCCAGCTACCTAGTTCGCATTTTCCACTTACACGTCTTACTGACACATGAAGCTGAACATGTCTAGAATGGAGGTCCCATATCCGCTTACCTGCAGGCTACCCTACCTCTCTTAATGACAACAACTCCTTCCTTCCAGTTTCTCAGCCCCCAAACCTCAGGGTCACCCTTGACTCCTCTATTTTTCTCATATTTCACACCTAATCCATTGACATATCCCACTAGCGCTCTCTTCAAAATATGTCCAAAATTGTACCACATCTTACACCTTGACCAAGGTGAGTCCCCAGAAGGCACACACAGCCCATTTGTAAGTAATTGTGAGTATTCAAGAATAAAAAAAATATTAGTTTCTGAATATATATGTATTAGTTTTCCAAATGACTACTAAGTTATTTAGACAAAAATACTAAGTTGTTTGTGACAAACTACTTAATGAACAGAACTATTAGGTAATTCTTTTGGTCTAAAGACACTGTAAAAAAAAATTACTTAGACACTGTGAGCTCTGTGAAAATAAAGTTTAGGAATATCTGTTCTAGGCATTCTACCACCTTAAGCATTTACCTTCTGTTCTTTCTGTCTGGAAAGTTCCTCTTCCAGACACCATCACCTCCTTTAAATCTGTGCTCAAATGTCACCTTGAAGAGAGGCTGACTCACCACCCTATTTAAATGACAACTAGCCCTCTACTTCCATCCTGGTACTTCTGATCTTACTAACCCCATTCTATTTTTTCCCACATATTAGACTTCACCTCAATTTATTTTTTATGTTTATTGTTATTCTCACTAGGATACAAGGAATAAAAGGGTCTGTTTTGTTTCCTGATATATTTCAAATGTCTAGCACATGCCTGGCCAATAGTAGTCAATAAATGATAGTGGAAGAAATAGGTTTATTTCAAGACCTGCAAAAGTGGCCATACACAGGGGAAAATAATAGAAAAGATCTATTTGTTTAAAATACTCATTCAAAATTTAATGTGTTTTTTGATATTTAGATGAGACAAAAGGGTATTTCTTTGAATACCAGGCTAAGGAATTTCATCTATATAACCATAAAATAAAATTCATATTCCTTTAAAAATAAATCAAAAAGAAAAAAAGTCTTCTGTTCTATTAGTTTTGTTATACAGAGTGGTAAAGATGATGTAAAATTGTAAAAAGGGTAATAAAATTAAAGATATTAAATGGGAATAATGCCAATATTGTAAGAGTTTTCTTAAGCACAATTATCCACTAGATATACTTATTGATCATCAATAATATGCAAGCTGCAGGATTAAAAACTGTGAAATATAAAAACTCTAGGCCCTAATCTTGGAAAGTGCATAATTGTATATAAAATAGTTGCTAATTTGGATGGAAAGTTCTTAGTGCCTTGAGACCCATTTAGACAGAGTGTAATGGGGACAGAGTGAATGGGGATTAAGAAGAAAGAGAAGGAAAGAAGAATTTGAGAAACTTCAAGGAGAATTTAAGCAAGGCTATAAACAATGTTTAGAATTAAGAAATGCACAAACTGTGGGGTGGGAGGGGAATAGATCTAGGAAAAGAAGGGGAAAAATATTTTTAAAGAAATTACATGAATAAAGAGGAGAGATCCAAGATGGTGAAGCAGATAAGCACTGTGCTTGCATCCTTTTGTGAACACATTAAAATTACAACTAAATTTTAGAACAACCAACCTGGAGAACCAACTGAAGTCTAGCTAAACAAGAGTACTACAACTAAAAATATAAAGAAGCCACGTTGAAGCAGGTAGAAGAGAAGGAGACACAGAATTGGCACCACGTGGTGGTTGAGAATCAGGAGGGCTATCTCAATGGCTTTGTTTCGCCCCAGAAGAGCAACGGACCCCAGCCCCCAATAGCAGGCTCTCCAGCCCAGAGTACTGGTACTAAGAAGACAAGTTCCCACAACTTCTGGAAGGCTGTGGGAAATGCAGATGTCCTCTTAAATGGCTTGTGCACAGACTCACTCAGTTGCATGCACTCATTTGGGCTCCAGCAAAGGGACAGTGACTCGGGGGGGCGGGGTTGGTCTCAGAGACATACTGAGAGGCAGGCTGAAGTGCATGGCTTCAGGGAGAGGACTGGAAGACAGTCAGCATTTTCCCAGTGAGGAGTCTTGTTTTGTGCAGTCAGCAGGTGGGTGCCATCTTTTCTGTGTTGAACCCACCCCCACCACAGCCAAATATGAATCTGATTGGCTTGGTGAGCTCCAGTCCTCAGTCCGGCTGAACCTGCCCCACCCAACTTGCACACTGCTAGAGGAGCTTTTTCCGTGAGCAGCTGGCCCCTCTGCCATTGAACTCTTTTTTTGAAAACTATCAGAGTCTAGCAGGCCCAGGTGGGCAGTGACTGGCCCTAGTGTGCGCTGAGACTTTTGCTGACTCACTCTAGGCTCTGCATTGGCACCAAATCAGAATTCACATTAATCTGTTGACCACAATTCTTCCCACTCTAGTAACTCTCTGAGACCCTGTGTCATACAACTTGCAAATTGCATGAAGCTTTATCAGTGGCTGAACTTTAAGGGAATCAGCAGGTGACAGCAGGACTCAGGGTGTCCTGGCTTTTTAAGGAACTGCCCCAGATCCAACACTAGTGGCAGCTGTCCTCGGTTCATAGCGTGGGCTCTCAAATGCGCATCCAGGTCCAGCACAGGCAGTGAACAACTGTGGATTGCTTTGTAGCTCCTAGAGAGTCATAGGCAGTGGGTGACATAGACCTGCACTGGAGTCCTTCTCAAGAGACCCCAGAATCAATATACTTGGAGGTTGGCATCAGAACACAGAAGAACACTACCCAATTAACCCCACAAGCAGCACACACAAAGGATTATCTCAACAGGCACTAGAGCCCACTAGGGTGAATCCCACTCATTAGAGTAAGCCCCCTGCACAGCAGCCTGTAAGCTGTGGACATGGCCAAACCCCACAGCCAGTCAGCCTAAGGGTCAATCCCACCCACTGATCTACCAAGAGCAATCCAGATTCAACTACAACAGGAAGGCACACACAACCCACACAAGGGACACTCCCAGAGCACCCAGCTCAGGTGACCAGGGAAACTGTGCCACTGGAGCCCACAGGACTCCTACTATGTAAAACCACCCAGCCAAGACTGGGAGGCATACCAGATCTACCTAATACAGAAAAAAAGAACTAAATGAAATGGAGGCAAGCAACCTACCAGATAAAGAATTCAAAACAATAGTTATAAGGATGCTCTAAGAACTTAGTGAGAACTTCAACAAAGAGCTAGCAAGCATTAAAAAAAAAGAACATAGAAATCATAAAAAAAGAACCTGTCAGAAGTAAAGAATACAATAACTGAAAGGATGCACTAGAAGGAATCACCAGAAAACTAGACGAAGCAGAGGATAGAATCAGTGATTTGGAAGACAACATAGCAGAAAACACCCAATCAGAAAAGTAAAAGAAAAAAGAATCCAAAAAAATGAGGATAGTTTAAGAGCCCTCTGGGAAAACGTGCAGCTCAACAATCTTCAAATTATAGGAATTCCAGAAGGAGAAGAGAGAAGGCAAGGGATTGAGACCCTATTTGAAAAAATAATGACTGAAAACTCTCCTAACCTGGCAAAGGAAATAGACATACAAGTTCAGGAAGCATAGAGAGTCCCAAACAGGATGAACCCAAACAGGCCCACACCTAGACATATTGTAATTAAAATGGCAAAATTTAAAGACTAAGAAAGAATCCCAGAAGCAGCAAAAGGAAGGCAACTAGTAACTTATCAGGAAGCTCTCATAAAAACTGTCAGCAGAAATTTCTCAACAGAAAGTTTGCAAGCCAGAAGGGATTCACACGAAATATTCAATGTAATGAAAAGTGAGGACTTACAACCAATATTACTCACCCAGCAAGATTGTCATTTACAATTGAAGGACAGATAAAGAGCTTCCCAGAGAAGAAAAAGCTAAAGGAGTTCATCACCACCAAACCAGTATTACAATGTTAGAGGGACAACTTTAATATAGAAAAAAAAAATCGAAATTATGAATAATAAAATGTCAATAGCTACATGTCTATCAACAATTACTTTCAATGTAAATGGATTAGCTGTGCCAATCAAAAGACTTAGGACTGAATGAATAAGAAAACAATATTCTTACATATGCTGCCTACAAGAGATTCACTTCAGCTTGAAAGACACGCAGAGAAAGTAAAGGGATGGAAAAAGATATTTCATGAAAATGGAAATGAAAAAAAAAAAAGCTGGGATAGCAATACTTATACCAGACAAAATAAACTTTAAAACAACAGCTATAAGAAGAGACAATGAAGAATCCAGTCATCCCCTTTCTGGCTATTTATCTGAAGAACCCAGAATGCTACTTCAAGGGTACATGTGCATCCATATGTTCATTTCAGCATTGTTTACAATGGCCAAGATGTGGAAGCAGCCTGCATGCCTGTCAATAGAAGAATGGATAAAGAGAAAGTGGTACATATGTACAATTGCTTGGCCATGGAAGTGACTGGGTTCCTGCCATCTGAAGCAGCATGGATTGACCTGGAGGGTACTGTGCTGAGTGGAGTATATCAGACAGAGAAAGACAGATGCAATGTGATTTCACTTATATGTGGAATCTAAAGAACAAAATAAACAAATAAAACAGGAATATACTCAGATACAGAAAACATTTTGATGGTTGCCAGATGGGAAGGGATTTGGGACTATTGATGAAAAACAGGGAAGGGATTAAGAATTACAAATTGATTGTTACAAAGTAGTTATGAGGATGTAGGGTATAGCATAAGGAATGTAGTCAATAATATTGCAATAATTATGTATGGTGTTAGATTGATACTAGATTTGTTGGGGTGATAGATGGGAAGGGATTTGGGGAGCAGGGTGAGGAAGGTGAAGGGATTAAAAACTAGGAATTGGTAGCTACAAAATAGTCATGAGGATGTAAAGTAAAGCATTGGGAATATAGTCAGTTATGGTAATACCTATGTATGGTGCCAGGTGAGTACTAGACCAGTCAGGGGGGATCACTTCTTAAATTATATAAATGTCTAACAACTATAATGTACACTTGAAAATAATATAAATAATATTGAATGTAAACTGTAATTGATACATTCAAAGGGGGGGGGAAGGAGAGGGGAAATAAGAGGTCCAAATTTCCAGGGATAAGACAAATAATTCATAGGAATATAATGTACAGCATGAGGAATATAGTCAATAATATGGTGATAGTGTAGTACAATGTCAAGATGGTCATTGGACTTATCATGGTGATCACTTCTTTAGTTGTATAAATGTTGAATAATAATAGTATACCCCTGAAACTAATATAATATTGTATGTTAGCTACATTTTTTAATAAAAATCTTTTAAAAAAAAAGAAATTCCAAAAATAAAATAAAGTAAGTCTTGTTTAGCCAGTTATGGGTAGATTTATATAACAATCACTAATCATAAACATAAATATGTAAATCTGCCTTCATGTATTTGAAGGACCCTTTGGAATCATTTGATACTGGTTTTTTTTTTTTTTTTAATCTTTGTGCCTGTCCTGGGCTTGTTTGCCCTCACACTCACTCCTTGTTCTCCTCCTGTTCTGCCTACAAAGCAGGAGGGCAGACCCAGCAGGCTCTAGTTGTCAGGCTCCTGTGTCAGCTGGCTTCTGTCCAAGTTTCGCTATTAAGTGGCATTGGCAAAACAATGGAGAGTAAGAGAAAGGGAGAAACCAGGGTATTCTTTCCCCTGTTTCTTTACCTTGAATGCTATCTCTGGTAGCAGCTGTGTTTCTTCTTTTGTGGCTTCAGTGTTTCCAGGCTCTTAGATGGGCCTGTGTGGTTCTGAGGCAAAATAAGTAGCCTAGGGAATTGACCTCCCCCTCCAGAATGCAGCATGAGACACCTCACTAGTTCCAGTTTCACAAGAAACTGTATCTGGCACCTGCACCTAGAGAAAGACAAAAACCAGTTTTTTTGTGATAGGATCCCTGTCATAGCATCCCTGACCTTTAGCTAATTTCATTGTCATTATAATCTCATTTACATTGTGGTTTCTAGGGCTCCCATCATGCACCTGATGGCATGACAGTTCTGAGGAATCAAATAAGGAAGAAAAAGCAGGAAATGAGGGTCCCACTTACTGGGAGGATATAGACAAGCCATGTCAATGGGCCTTCATTTTAAATCCAGCCCCTAAGGGATAAAAGGCCCTGTTTGAGACCTCCTTGGGGAGACCCAATCTCTAAGTTCGCCTGCACTTCCCTTTTAAGTGTGTACTTTTGCTTTAATAAATGTCAGTTTTCTGGGGCCGGCCGAGTGGCGTGGTGGTTAAGAGCTGGCTTGGGAAGCCAGCAGCCCCGGTTCAGGTTCCACATGTGAGGGCCAGTGACATTGCCCTCAAAACAAAAAACAAACAAACAAACAAAAATCTCTTTCAGGTTTCTGCATCTGTCTTGCTCTTGAATTCTTTGTTGTGCGAGACCACCTGGTCATTGCTGCTCCAGGTTGAATCCTCTCTTGGACATCGCAGTGAGCCTCTGGTGACATTTCCAACTTCCACCAGGTAAATCTCTCCCTGTCTCTGCTAGTACTTCTCTATTCTAGGCTTATAAAAAGTTTCCTATGTTTTCATCCTTGAGTTGTCTCATTATTGCATTTGGATTTGCAACTCTGCTATTGCCTATGAAATCAGCTGTTTTAGATTCCCTCCATTGCAAATAATGCGGTTTCCATTTTCCTGATTAGACACTGACCCTGAGTTATTCAGTAATTGCTATTTTACTATCTGTTATGTATTTAGTTGTACCCCACCCCCCCCACCCCCAATTCGTATGTTGAAGTACTAATCAGCAGTATATCAGAATGTGACTGTATTTGAAGTTAGGGTTTTTAAAGAGGTAATTAGGTAAAATGAAGCCATATGGGTGTGGCCTAATCCAATAAGACTGGTGTCCTTCTAAGAAGAGAAGGTTAGGACACAGATATGGCACACAAAGAGGGAACATGAAGGCAAAGAGGAGAACATGGCCATCTACAAGCCAAGGACAAAGTCCTTGGAGGAAACAACCTTGTACACACCTTGATATCAGACTTCTAATCTCCAGAAGTGTGAAAAAATTAATTTGTTTTTTAAGGCACCCAGTCTGTGGTAATTTGTTATGGCAGCTTGAGCAAACTACTACAGTATCTCTATAGATATTCTATTTTATTGAAATTATTGTGTTAAGTGAAATAAATCAGACAGAAAAAGTCAAGAACCACATGATTTCACTGATATAAAACTGAAAGCAACCAAGGAACAAGAGAAATAAAGAAAGAAACAAAAACTCATAGACACAGACAATAGTTTAATGGCTACCAGAGGATACGCAGGGAGGGAGTGATAGAAGAGGGTAAACGGGGTCAAATATATGGTGATAGAAGGAGAACTGACTCTGGGTGGTGAACACACAATGTGATATATAGATGATGTATTGCAGAATTTACACTTGGAACCTATGTAATTTTACTAACCATTGTCACCCCAATAAATGTTAATTAAAAAAATAAGAAAATATAGCTTCAAAAATGAACTGATTATGTAGTATGTATGGTATAATATCAAAAAAATATATTTTCTAAACTTACAGTTGTGATTTCTTTATAAATTCTTCATCCTTCTCAATTTTGAAGTTCAGTTTGTAAACACAGTTCCCTTGAGGGTGTTCTACAGTGTGTGAAAGCAGATTATTTGATGGATCTACAGGTAATTATGTGCAATCAAGAATCACATTCCCTTACTTAGTCAAGAGCCCATATCCCATATTTTATTTCTTATCAATTGTAACATGTGCATAGTTTTTAGCTTAATTCACATAGAAACCCTGTGTATCTATTTATTCCTACTCTAAAACAACATATAAAGATATATAGGGACCATTACTACAAACCCAGGAGAATATCCAATGGCATATATAACCAATCTTGAACTAGGAATAATAATTAAACAATAATAATTTTCACCTGAAGCCTATAATTCTGCCCCTCTATACATGTATTATACATCATGAACCTTCTATGGGATTTCTCAGCATGGCTCTTGGCTTGTAAAAACTGTATGTCATGAGACTATTAAAAATAAGAGTACCGCTAAGTATCTGAAATCATGTCTAATTTTTTGGTGTTAGCAAAGTGTATTCTCTGCATTTTAATTTAATCCAAATTATTTTATACACAATCTGTTGAATGTGTGGCACTCTGTAAGGCATATTGCATGTGGCCACTGAAAGGCCATGACCTGTCCTTACTTAGGTACAATCTATTTATACACACCCAGGAGAGGTATAGTGGAAAAAGAAAAATAACAACAGTTGTTAGCCTTTCATAGTTCTTAATCTGTGGACATATACTCAACTGAAAAGAGATTTGGAATATTTGACTTGGAAGAGGTAATAGCTAAGATAAAAATGGGAAAGAAAAAAAGTAAGAAAACCAGCCACTTCTCCCACCCCCAGTTACACTCAGTCTTAGACATTTATTCCCATCTAAACTCATTGTGCAATGGGTTTACCTTTATTTACTCAGCTTTTTTTTTCTGATTTACCCACTAGACTCTCAGAAGGACAAGAACTGTGTCTGCCTAGTTCACAATTGTGTTCCAGAGGCTTCCCAGAAACTATTAAATGGTTGATACTTGACAAATGTTCCTTGAATGAATGAAGAAAGGGAAAAGGAGAAGAACAAAGGCACAGACTGTTATTCCTTACTTTTTTTTTTTTTTTTTTTGAGGGCGGTGTCACTGGCCCTCGCATGTGGGACCGAACCGTCCCAAGCCAGAACTCAAGCACTGTGCCACCTGGCCGGCCCCAGACTGTTATTCCTATGTGAAAGACACTACTACTAAGACTATAAGACACGTACAGCGCTCCTCTCCCCTCAGATAGTTTACACTGAAGCCAGAGAAAAGAGAACACCAGACAAGAAAAAGCGATCAATAGTGCTGAATGAAAAAGCCACTGAATGCCTCAGAAGTTCAAAGAAGAGCAAAGGGTACTTACTAAGAGATGGAATTATTGAGGATATGTAGAAATAACCAACAAAAAAAAAAAAAAAAAAAAGAGAAAAGAAGCCAGTCACAGGAAGACAAATACTGCATGATTTCACTTATATGAGGTATCAAATACAGTCAAACGCATAGAAGGCAAATAAATAAATAAATAAATAAATAAATAAATAAATAAATAAATAAATAAATAAAATGGAATGGTTGTTGCCAGGGACTAGGGGGAGAGGCGAAAGGGGGAATTTCTAACCTGTGTATATAAAATGTCAGTTATACATGATGAATAGGTTCTAGGGGTCTAAGGAACAACGTTGTACTGATAGATCATAATATTGTATGATACACTTAAAAATCTGTTATGAAGGTAGCTCTTGTGTTAAGTGTTCTTACTACCATAAAAAAAAAGAAAAAGGAACAGAGGGAAAATAAAAATACTACCATTTTTCATGAGTATCAACCTCTGAAAGTTTCCCATACTGCAAAACCATCAGTTTCTCTCATGTTATTTCTTCTCAAAGTCTGGCTGTCACAGTGAAAGAGTTATACACTTTCAATGCTCTCTGTGAAACCAGGGGTCAGCAGTCTATCAGATTCTTCAGTGATGATACCAGCAAGGCCCTCTAGGATATCAGTGGATTCCTGGCCTGTCTGGGTCTATCAGTCCATCTGATGACAAGAAGGCATCTCATGGCACCCGGTACTCTGAAGTGTGTTACTCCTGTCCCCTCAGGCTGACTGGAGTGCCCATCTGCCTTGGTTTTCAACAACTGCAAAGAAGCCCAGCATGCAGGGAATGAAATATCTACTGGGTAAGGGCGACTGTCAATTCTGAAAACACTTGTCAGTTTGTACGATTGCCTCTAAGGGTCTCAGGTAATTTTTATGCATTGTGGCAAAATATTCCCAACCTAAGTCTAAACATTTGGCAACTTCCGACAGAGTGTAACTGAATATCATTCATTATGATGATTTCCTAGTTTTATCTACCTTTCTAAATAATTATTACAGACGTTTTCAGTCCTGGTAGCTGGTTTTGTTTTGTTTTTTAACTAGATTTTCAGTTTATAAAAAATTGGGCAGTAAGTATGTTACCTTGTATTGGGATTATTTATTATTAATAAACATTTTTCAGTAAATATGTATTAAAATATTAAATATACAATGAATTAAGCAAGTATATTGCTGTGTAATATATGTGACTCTGCATATAAAACAATAATAACCTTTGGGAGGACGCCATTAACTCATTTCATCATTTCAAATCAAACTTAATCACTTGGCCAATTCATTTTATTCTAAACATAGCAAGTTAACATGTGAATAAATATATAGTTCCTACTTGATATTATAAAACATATTTTTCTGACAGTTTTCATCTCTGCAAAATTACACTTATAAGTTTCCCCCAAGCTGAGTACAGTATGGTAAGTGATGGACTCCAATCTACTGAAGAATAGTTTATCCAGGTATGACCTAAAGGCTTTGGTAGACGCAGACAGTTGGATCAGCCCCAGTACCAGCTAAGTATTCATTAAGTATAATGTTCACCTTCTTGATGATACATTTCAGCCTGTTATAAAAAGGAATCCAAATGCCTTAAAAGAGCCATGAACTATTTTGATGTCCATGATAGGATATCCTTTAAACATTCTAACTGCCCCTAAGAAATGCTAAAAGAGTATCTAGTTCTAACTGCCTCCAATAAAAATGATAACCTCCAGAGCAGTCACCTAAAATTCACCTGAGACTTTCAGGATGACTAGGATGATGCCAAATCCAAAGATATTCTATTTTTCCAAAGACCTGATTAAACCTGATGGTTGGTTGAGGTCACCAACTGTCAATCAACAAAATGGCATTTTTGTGACCATAATAGACAGAAAGACTGTCACTCTCACAAGGTTTATCATTCAAACATGGCATACACTGAATAATTAATTCATGAATGCTAGAAAAAAGGAAGTTCAAGGTAGGATGGGAAAGTACAGTAAGGTGATTTAACTAGGGGTCAGCAAAGGTTTTCTTGTAGAAAGAAAATGATCTAAAGTTACCTTGGAAAAGAGACCATATAGGAGAGAAGGTAGGATGTTCAGGAAGATAAACCTAGCATATAATCCAAGACTACTGGAGAAAATTAACGGGTCTGTAGCTGTTTCTCAGTAGACAGTAGATTTTGTGTCTAGACCATCTAACTAAGAGAACAGAAATTGTATCATTTTAAAAATAAATTCTAAAGAATAAAAATGTAAGTCTCTGTTCATGAGACACAGTGATGACTGGACTAACTTGGCAGAGTCCACCCCTAAGTCATGAATACATGGTAACATTCTCCCTTAGAGACAGAATGTCATATCCACACAACAGAAGAAAACGCACCACCTTGCTCCCAACAAAACAGACCTTTCCAAATGCCACCACAACCTGTCTAGTTGTTGTCTGAATGAAAGTTGGTAACCCTAATTCACACATTACAGTGTCATTCAGGTTTTATGAGTAAATACTACCAAAATGGCAGCCCCTTGTACACCACTCTTCCCTCACACACATTAACTTAAAATACAAATAAAGTTTCATTGGACATTTGTTTTAGCTTTAAATTTTAGAAGAGGAAAGTTTCCTTAGAGGTTACCTAACTTTTACCCCTGACAAAAGGCCTGAGAGGAATTTGGGAGATCATTTGACTTGCTAAAGATCACAAAGATAGTTAGTCAGAGCTGGAGCTAAAATCCTGATTCTCATTCTAATGTTGTTTACATGACTGCATACAGATATTTTTCAAATTATTTATATATTGCTGTTCTTTAGCAAATGTGATAATGACTGGGTAGAGACCAACATTCATAAACAAGGAAAAACTATTGGTCAAGTTATTAATATTCTATTATAGGACAACTATAATTTTGTAAATAGTGACATTGAAACCTTGATATTAATCATACTAACAATAATGTAGGTTTGAGTCACAAATTTGCAGTGACACTGAGCAATGACTATAAGACATGGCATATACTGTTATAGAAAACAAGTGTATAAACATGGTTCTAATAATGACTCAATGACAATAATTCCAATTTTTCCAAGTTCTGTTTGACCTGCAGCCCCTCTAGCTTCTTTATTTATTTTGTTGACATATGTAAACAATACATTCACAAAAGAAGTGCAATAAAATCTTCCCATCACATTGCTTTAACTTGTTTGTTCTCTTATAAAGTATTCTCAGGCATCTCACACAAAAGCCACTATGAATACAAGCAGCAGGAACATTACTGGCTAAAAGCAGGTTCAGATGTCCATTAGACATTCAAGAAAGACCACAGCCTCTAAGTCTCCTCTAAGGCAGGGAGGGATCTGAGACCCCATGCCTTTTCTAGAAGGGTTTGCATGCTCTGGATCTTGTGCAGAGACATCATCAAAACAACCTTTCTCTCTCCTACATCTCTTTTTCTCCAACCAGGTAAGAAGCTATAGAGTAACATGATGGGTAATGAGCGGACAAAATCAAAGAAGCCATTCATTCCATTTTGCTCACTTAGTCAGCGACAATGAACCATATACAACAAGTCTTTAAAATGAAACACTTTCCTCCCCCAACCACGCCACACACACACACACACACACACACACACACACACACGCACACAACACACCGAGGAAAGATTTAAAGTCTGTATTTTTTTTTTCAAAAAAAAAAAATGGGGTGGGCAAGAAAGAGCATCTTTCACATTCTGCATTTTCAGAGTAAGTATCCAACGCGACTTGCCATGATAACTAAATTTATTATTAACTGTGTATTTCATGATGTTAGTGACAATATGTTAATGTGATTTTTCACGTCCTCCTGCAGTGAACAGATGGCTCCTTTTACTTTACTTTCCACATCAAGTGTGATTATTTCTTGGTGCCAAAAGCCACCTGCCGCTCTTCGGTCTCCAGTCTAATTTTTTATGTTGGTAAAACACAGCAGGACTTGTTATCAGTTGGATGGCATCTTAATAAAAGGAGACATGCCAACATATTGACATCATGTTCAAGGGGAAATTTCAGCCCCTTCCAACCCTTAACCCCCTTTTTCCTAGTCCCTTTCAAAAAGTGAGGGAGAAAAACAACAAGAAATAGATGCAAAGACCCCACCAGATTCAAGATGTTTGATTACAATTGTTGGGCCTAGAGCCAAGATGCTGAATTGGCTGCCCTTTGTTCCTAAACCCAAGCACCTCACTCAGGGCTCTGATCTTTCATCCTGTGTAATGATAATTAGCCGTAACATCTTCCAAAGTCAAATGTAAGCAGGAATACATTAACATTGAGATCAGTGTCAGGGCAATTTTCACTGGGAAAATGACAAAGAACACACACATACATGTACCCACATACACAAAATCAAAACTTTCACGATTAAAACATTCATAAAATCACTTTCAGAGCTGTGAATATTAAACTCATTGACTGGTCTGTTCTGAGTGCTTACCTAGAAAGCCAGGGCCTCCTAATGCGGGTGCTGTGACTCCCACAGCCCATGCTTAACAGAGGAAACATGAGGAATAAACCACAGTGGCTTGCTTTAATTTTTCCATTCTTTATTAGAACAAAGAAGGATAGTGTATTAGGTGATTTGTGGTCCAAGAAGAGGTCTTCCAGGCAATTGGATGGCATGGCTCTCAACAGCTGGTCCAGCACATTTGGGAACAGCATGTAGAAAAATGCGTCAGTGTTTTGAAGATTACCAACTGTGATGATGCATTGGTTATGACACAATCTAAAAAAAGTTAAATTTCCTAGCCACAGACTATATAATTCAATGCCCTTACCATCAGGGCACACACTCTCAAACTAAAGGTTAAGGTTAGTTCAAATTTGGTGAAATTGAAACTTTCAAAACTGATTCCCACTCTTTAAAGATTGGAAAGAGTAGAAATATTCTTGAATGCCAGATATTTCTTATTAAAAGCCAAGGAGTTAAACATGCATCTGGCTTTTTAGCATTTACAAGGTTTATAAAGGCAGAAGAAAATTCCTAAAATAAAAGTGCAAATATCTAAATGAAAAAGATTCATGATTAATGGTTTTCATGAAATGAACAACTATATCTAGATTATTCCACCACAGAATCTCTCAAATTAAAGTAAACTTGGCATTGACTCTTTTATTCCTTTCAACTGGTCCTCCAAATAAACAAAAGAATCTGAATGAAACAGATTTTTATTAACTGTTTTGCAGCTTGACCAGCTTTTTTTGCATTACATTTGCCCAATATTTTGTTATAAAAATTTGCAAACATATAGAAAAGTTGAAAGAACTTTACCACCAACAGCATAATATCTACCACATTGATTCTACAATCTTTTACTGTGTTAATTTTATCATATATCTGTTCATTTTTGCATCCCTTTATTCATCCATCTACCTTATATTAGATTGTAAAACGAATAACCAATAGCTCAGTCAGCAATCTAAATTAAAATTATCTTGACTTTATGATTATTATTTAATAAAGTCAGGATCATATATAGTGGTGTTTATTAACTCATTCAACAAATATTTCTTCAGTTTCTGCTTTGGGTCAGACACTGTTCTGAATGCCAAAGAAACAAGATGGAATAAAACAACTAAGATACCTGCCCTCACTGAACTTATAATTTAGTTGGCTTGACAGAAAAAGCAATAATTAAATGAATGGTTCTCTAAAACATGATATGCAAAGGAAGGTAATGTCCATTGGGACTGTTCTTAACTTGGATGTTGTAGTAAGGGCAAGAAGAATATTTATGCACTGCTATATTATTGCCTATAATATAGCCCATATAGAGAAACCCCTCAAAACATATTTGTCAAATTACTGAATGAATGAATACATTTTAAACTTTACAGTGTGCCTATCATTTAAATGATTGCACACTAAGGTAAAACTGTACTCTAAAAGAGTGGACTTAAAGGTAAATAAATGGACTAAATAAGTGGACTAAAAGTCAATTGGTTAAACAACTCTAATTTTAATAACCTTATATTAAAAGACTTTTTGAAGAAATATCTGATTTGGGGGGTGGCTATTCTAAATAGTATATCCACCATTAAAGCATTTGCATCTGTATGGAATGTAATACAGATGATTAACAATTTCCTTGTCAAGTTGAATGCTTTCGCAAATAAGATAGGGCCAATGATTATTACAGAAGTACTTACACTAGAATATAGGAAAGTTATTATAGACTAACAAGCAAAAGATTTATGTTTTTATTTTTCTTTCTGAAATAAAACAAATAGTGGAGTTAATTTAAGATTCCTAGTTTTTAAAAAAAACAAACATTGGTAGTCAGTTTTGGTTAAATCCATCATTTAGTTTCCAATTACTCTAAGAAAGTTAAGTCAATCTGGTCAACTTTTCTTTCTAAACTAAATTGGAACACTTATCTGATTATTTAACAGCTACAATTTATTAACAGTGAAACTAACATATCTCAGAACCGATGACTTTATAAATGTCATCTGCATTAAAAACAAAATACTTAAAAGTATCCCTAGGTTCAAAAACTAATGGGAGGGCCAGCTGAGTGGCTCAGTTGGTTAAGAGCTTGCTCAAGAATGCGAGCTGAACTCTGAGCAACAGCAGTTCGATGCCCAGCCTGAGCTGAGCTGCCTTTGAGCTGCCAACAGGTGGCAGGATGGTTCAGCTAAAAAACAAAACAAAAAACTAATGGGATTGGTAACGTGTGTGTGTGTGTGTGTGTGTGTGTGTGTGTGTGTGTGTGTGTGTGTCTTGGTGTGGCAGGGGAGAGGGATG
This sequence comes from Aselliscus stoliczkanus, assembly GCA_033961575.1. Classification (NCBI taxonomy): domain Eukaryota; kingdom Metazoa; phylum Chordata; class Mammalia; order Chiroptera; family Hipposideridae; genus Aselliscus; species Aselliscus stoliczkanus. Next base: position 90,025,260 of record CM066734.1, on the reverse strand, counting down.
TAGAGAAGTAATTTGGGGTAAAATATTTTTATTTTATAGATTAATCTATACATAAAATATTTACTACTGCCAAATACTTGGGAATAAAAAATAGCATTTAAAAAGATTTACAACAATCTGTTCCATGAAATTCAAACATAGTATGGTAAATTGACATACTGGTAAGTGTTGCCTCTAAATTTTTACTTAGGGAGTCTCTGCTAAAATTGTAAAAACTAAACAAAAATATGGTCAGGAAAATCTGTACTATCTAGTATTGATTTCAATCCTTTACTGTTCAAATCAAGTCTGGTTGCTAATTTTGCTTTTCTGAATTCATGAAATTCCTTGGAAGATTTTTATTTAAAGGGAAAAATATGATCTAGTTAAGATAGTAATATAAGAACATTATTGTTGACTTTTAAGTACTTTCTACCTGTTCTGTTGATTTCACTAAGGATAAATGTGCTTCACCCTTAAACTAATTCAAAAGTTAGTCTATGGCCTAATGCAGAAAATTTCTATTCATTGAGGAGTATTTAATAAATTTTCATTAGTGAGAAAATGAATATTTATTCACCAACTTTCCAAACTGAAATTTTAAGTGGATTTCCATTCTGGCCATGATGAAGTAACAGATATTAGATTTATCCTCATTTATCACCTGAAACAATGAAAAAATGAACAAAATATATTCAACAGCTTGTGTAATTAAAAAACATATAACATCAGTTCACAAGATACTGGGTATCAGGCAATAAAGGGCAGTGATCCCTAAGAGGCAGGAAACAGATGGCATGAATACTATAACTTCCCAGCTTATTGCCTTGAGAGAGTTTTGAGGCCACGGCACTGGGAAGGGAAACACAGGTGAAATGTAGTGGAAACCCTGTGATGAGGAGATGGAGATGAGCATCCAGAGAGATGAAGACAACTAGAATGTGCAGGGCATGGCGTTAGAAAAAAGAGCTGCATAGGAAGAGGTCTCTGGAGATCTTCAGTGGGTATCCCCTTAATATTGACTATCAATCAGTGCATGTGTGAAAGGAAACTATTTGAGGCTGGGGAAAGATGCACAAGAAAAGATTGAAAATAACAGTTTCCAGTGTTAACCCAGGAATGCGAACAGGGACTATTCCCACCACCCATGAAAACTTCATTTTTCACAGGCCTGGAGTAGAGTACACTGAAGGGTCTCATCACAATAAAGGGGAATAATTAGCCCTTGACTGAGGACTGTGCTGTTCCAAACAAATCTTATATGCAGGACCCAAAAGAATCAAACTGTTTCCAAGTAAGTTAACTTCATCCCAAAACAAAGCTCAAAATTTATAGGAATACAAAAATATTCAGCAACCCAAACATGTACAAGTCACAATATTTGGCGTCTAATCAAAAATTATCAGGCATTCAAAAAAGCAAGGAAATACAACTCATAATGAGGAGATAAATTAGTCAAAATTTAACCAGAACTAATACAGATGCCATAGTTAACACAAAATGAAATTAGAAGTTATTCTAGCTGTACTTCATGTGCTCAAAAAAATAAGCAAATACTTTTAAAACTCCAGTTGAACTTCTTGGGAAGAAACTCACATGTGTGAGGTGAAAAATACACTGGATGAATTAGCAGATTAAACATTGGAGAAGGAAAGATAAGTGAACTTGAAGACACAGCAATAGAAACTATCTAAAATGTACCATAGAAAGAAAAAAATATATAATAATAAATAAAGCATCAGTGATCTGTGACACAACTCCAATATGAGTGGAGCCTCTAAAGCAAAGAAGAGAGAGAAAATAAAATTTATTTGTAGAAATAATGGCCCAAAGTTTTCCAAAATTGATGAAATCTATAAACCCACAGACCCTATGAACCCCACACACAGGAAATAAGAAATTACACCAAGTAATGCCATTATTTTAAAACTAACCAAAACCACTGATCAACAGAAAAAATACTTAAAGGCAATGAAAGAAAAATAGACATGTTAAAAATAAGGATGACAGCGATGTTCACACCTGAAAGGACATAAGAGAGAAGATGGTGGAGCAATAGTTTCAAGCCTTGAAATTAAAATAAAAAATAAATAAATAAATAATTAGAATTTTATATCGAGAGAAAATATCTTTAACTATTAAGAGGAAATACTTCTCAGACATTCAAAAGTGGTAAGAATTCATTTCCAGCCACTCTCACTACAAGAAATGTTGAGGAAAATCTTAGAAGAGGAAAGAAAATGATAACAGAAATATGGATCCACACAGAATGAAGAGTACTGGTAACTAATTATGTGGGCAAATATATGCTTTTTAAAAAACTAAAACCCCATTAAGAGTTGGGCGGTTGGGGGCATGCTGAGGCCTGAGCCACAGGGGTGGAGTGAGAAGATGTAACCCTGGTTAAAGAGCAAAGATTGCCTCGAGCTGCTTCAAGTTCCGTCCAGGCAGCCACTGCGCCTGCGCTTTACGCTCCCCATGTACTGCATGCCCCTCCCCCAACACCTCCATCACCTGGGAAACGGCACCAGAGCGGCTGAGTCTACCAACGGGTTTCATGGCAGCCCCGACGAAAGCAGTTGTGGGGCCGTTGGTGGGGGCAGTGGTCCAGGGGACTTACTCCTCTAGCTTTCTGGTTTTCAATTCAAAAACAGCGGAACTACTTAGTCACCATCAAGTGGAATTAACTCAAGAGTTTCCAAAAGAAGGATGGGTGGAACAAGACCCCAAGGAAATTCTTCAGTCTGTCTACGAATGTATAGAGAAAACGTGTGAGAAACTTAACGAACTGCATATTGATATAGCCAACATAAAAGCTATTGGCATCAGTAATCAGAGGGAAACCACTATAATCTGGGACAAGTTAACTGGAGAGCCGCTCTACAATGCTGTGGTGTGGCTTGATCTAAGAACTCAGTCTACCGTTGAGAATCTCAGTAGAAAAATTCCAGGAAATAATAATTTTGTCAAGTCCAAGACAGGCCTTCCACTTAGCACTTACTTCAGTGCGGTGAAACTTCGTTGGATTCTTGACAATGTGGGGGATGTTCAAAAGGCAGTTGAAGAAGGTAGAGCTCTTTTTGGTACCATTGATTCGTGGCTCATCTGGAATTTGACAGGAGGAGTTAATGAAGGTGTCCACTGTACAGATGTAACAAATGCAAGTAGGACAATGCTTTTCAACATTCATTCTTTGGAATGGGATAAAGAGCTCTGTGACTTTTTTGAAATTCCGATGAACATTCTCCCAAATGTCGGGAGTTCTTCTGAGATCTATGGCTTAATGAAAGCTGGGGCCTTAGAAAGTGTGCCAATATCTGGGTGTTTGGGGGACCAGTCTGCTGCATTAGTAGGACAAATGTGCTTCCAGGAAGGACAAGCCAAAAATACGTATGGAACAGGTTGTTTCTTACTATGTAACACCGGTCGTAAGTGTGTATTTTCTGAACATGGCCTTCTGACCACAGTGGCTTACAAATTAGGCAGAGATAAACCAGCATTTTATGCACTGGAAGGTTCTGTTGCAATAGCCGGTGCTGTTATTCGTTGGCTAAAAGATAATCTTGGAATTATAAAGACCTCAGAAGAAATTGAAAAACTTGCTAAAGAAGCAGGTACTTCTTATGGCTGCTACTTCATCCCAGCCTTTTCGGGGTTATATGCACCTTACTGGGATCCTAGTGCAAGAGGGATAATCTGTGGTCTCACTCAGTTCACCAATAAACGCCATATTGCTTTTGCTGCGTTAGAAGCTGTTTGTTTTCAAACCCGAGAGATTTTGGATGCCATGAACCGTGACTGTGGAATTCCACTCAGTCATTTGCAGGTAGACGGAAAAATGACCAACAATAAAATTCTTATGCAACTACAAGCAGACATTCTGCATATTCCAGTAATAAAGCCCTCTATGCCTGAAACAACCGCACTTGGAGCTGCCATGGCAGCAGGCGCTGCAGAAGGAGTGGGCATTTGGAGTCTTAAACCTGAAGACTTGTCAGCTGTCCTGATGGAACGGATTGAGCCACAGATCAAGGCCACAGAAATTGAAATTCGTTATTCGACATGGAAGAAAGCTGTGATGAAGTCAATGGGTTGGGTTACAACTCAGTGTCCTAAAAGTTTTGATTCTGCTATCTTCTCTAGTCTGCCCTTGGGTTTTTATATAGTGAGTAGCATGATGCTATTAATTGGAGCAAGATACATATCAGGTGTACCATAATAACACCAAGCATGGATTCCCAAGATGTGAGCTTTTTCCATGATGAAAGAATCCAGCAATTTTGTCTCTTAATGCGATGACACCAACACAGACTCTGAATTTAATTATAGACCACTTGTTTCATGATTTATGAGAACTCTACAAGTAGATCTGTGGCTTGCAATAAATAAATTACAGCAAAAAGAAAAATAAAAACACTGTAGGAAAATTTGGTGTTTTTTTAAATGTTGACAGTTAAGGTTGGGCCAGCCACTTTGGGGTTAACTGCCTCCATTGGTGTAAAATTCTGCCCCATACCCTGTGGAATATAGGATACTCACATTATATCTGTGGAATCTTTCATTAAACATTTTCTAACACTACAGACCAGGATTTGGTTCTCTGTGTGATACACAGTTGATTAAGAGGTGTAACTAACTGCCAGAACTGAGGGGCTTGTAGTTTTTGATAGACCTCCAAAGTCCTCTTTATACATATTAGGGAGACCACAATATTTTTATTGAATATTTAATGAAAACATAAATTCTTACAATAGAAATTTAGCATTCTCGTAGCTTAGATATTTTCCTAGAAAATTTTTGCCAAATTAAAATTCTTCAGGCGTTTTACATGGTCTCACTAATTACACAGATTTGCTATGTAGTTCCTACAAGGAAAAGGGCACCTTTTCCTGTATTTTCTTTTCATCTCTCCATTTTATGTACTCTACTTGGTGTATATATAACACATATGCTTACATATTTCATATACAGTATCCCATTTATTTATTTATTTATTTATTTATTTATTTTTTAAGATTTTATTGGGGATTTATGGGAGGGGAACAGCATTAGGGAATCGGGGAAGGGGAACAGACAAGTTGCTGTCTTTTTGTTCTTCAGTCTAGTTGCGGAGGACGTTTCTTCACTGGTCCATGTTGGTATCATCATTGCGCTCTTCCTGGATGAGGCAGATCGGTCGCCGGCCTCTGGATGTCACTCACCGCAGCCATCGGCAGCTCACACTGGCTGCCGGCCACTCACTGTAGCCTATGGCAGCCCACTGCAGCAGGGACTGCAGCCCACACCATCACCAGGGCTCGCACAGCCCAGCTCCAGGTGGAGCTGTCGTTAGCTGTGGAGGGCAGTTTCACTGGCCCTCATATCTGGGATCCAAACCGGGGCCGCTGGCATCCCAAAACCAGCTCTTAACCAATGCGCCATTCGGCCGGCCCTACAGTATCCCATTTATAAAGTAAGTTTATAAAAAGAGTAGTCTTAAGTGGACCGCTACATACATAAATAGTTTAGTGTAAACATTTGTATACATTTTGGGGCAATGTGTATGCATATAATTTACTAAGAGAAACTTATTGTTAAAGAGACAGTACTTAAAATTTAAGTGTATGTAATAAAAAAGTGTATATGATTTCAACTATATTTCTTACATTTATCTTTTTATTTACTTGGTCTTAGGTGAGTGTATGCTGAAAAAAATGTGGAATACTACAGTAAGCATTATTTTCAAGCAGGAAGAAAAAAGAATTGACTGCTCAAACAAAAATAATCTAGTATGGGGCCGGCCGAGTGGCGCGGTGGTTAAGCGCTGGCTTGGGAAGCCAATGGCCCTGGTTCGGGTCCCAAATATGAGGGCCAGTAACACTGCCCTCAAAAAAAAAAATCTAGTATGGAGCTTAAGTATATATATATATATATATATATATATGAAAACAAAAATAACAAGAAATCTAGAAGTAGATAAAGTACAATAATATAAGGTACATACTATATGGGAAGTGGTATAACATCATTTGAAGTTACACTGATAATTAAAGATGCATACTCTAAATCTAAAATAACAAAACAAAATTATAACTAATAAGCAAATTAAGTACATAAGCTAGGACCATAAAAATACTCAATTGATCCAAAAGAAGGCAGAAAAGAGATAATAAAAGGAAAAATAAAAAGAAAACAACAGCAATGACATATTTAAACCTAGCCATATAAATATGCACATTAAATATAAATGGTCTAATTCCCTCAAATAAAAAGCAATACTGTCATATCAGATTAAAAAAGACTCAAATATATACTGCCTCCAAAAACACTTCAAATATAAAAAATATAGTTAAAAAGAAAAATGATGAAAAAAAGAAATACCATACTAATATTAGTAGAAAGCTGGAGTAGCTATATTAATTATATCAAAAAGCAAATTTCAGAGCAAAGAATATTACCAGTGATAAATAAGGTCATTTTTCAATAATAAAGAGGTTGATTCACCTAGTGGACATACCAATCTTAAATATTTATACACCTAAAACAGAGCTTCAAAATACATGAAGCAAAATCTGACAGAATGTAAAGAAAAGTAGATAAATTTACAATTATAGTAGGAAATTCAACATCTTTTCCTTACTGTCAGTAGACAAATTTAATAAAATATAGATTTGAACAATACTATAAACAACTTAATGACTTTCATAGATCATACCACCCAATAACAGGAGAATGCGTATTCTTTGCAAGTGCATATGGAACATTTATTTACCAAGATAGACCACATTCAAGCCATTAACCAAGCTTCAATCAATTTAAAAGTATTTCATACAAAGTGTGCTGTCTGAGCACACTGGAATTATAAATCACTAAAGATTTCTTGAATCTCCATATATTTGAAAACGAAATAAGTTGTTAAAGTATCCATGAGCTAAAGAGATAAAGAAGAAAAAGAGTATTTGGAACACAATCAAAATGAAAGCAACATATATGAGATACTGCTAAATTTATGAGATATGACTAAAGCAATACTTAGGGAGAAATTTATAGGACTAAAGGCCTATATTAGAGAAGAGAAAATAGTTTAAATTAAGAAAAAAAAGGCCAGCTGAGTGGCATGTTGGTTAAGAGCTTAGCTTGGGACCCCAGCTCTGAGCAGCAGGGCCCCGGTTCGGATCCCAGATGAGGGCCAGTGCCACTACCCTCTACAGCTAAATGAACAACAAACAGCTCAACCTGGAGCTCGGCTGCCATGAGTCACTGGGGACAGCATAAGCTGCTGCCCTTGCTTCAGTGGGCTGCCATAAGCTACCGTGAGTGGCCGGCTGCCATGAGCCTCCATGAGCGGCCGTCCAGAGGCTGCCAACTGATCTGCCTCACCCGGGAAGAGCACAATGATGATACCAACATGGGCCAGTGAAGTGATGCCCTCCACAACTAGTTTAAAGAACAAAAGGACAACTTGTCTGTTCCCCTTCCCTGATTCCCCAATGCTGTTCCCCTCCCCCAATTTCTCAATAAAATCTTTAAAAGAAAAAAAAAACTTGAGATTACAAATTAAATACAAATTAGGTAGAAGAAAATAAATAATAAAGATGAGAACAATAATTAATGGTATAGAAAATAGAAAAAATAATAGCAAAAATCAATATAGCCAGAAGTTCTTTTCTTTTAGAATATCAATAAATTTATAAACTTTCAACCAGACTGACTAGAAAAAAAAGAGATGACAAAAATTATCAATATCAGGAATAGGAGTGATATCCCTATAGATCCTAAATATATTAAAATGATAATACAGGGCCGGCCCAGTGGCGCGGCAGTTAAGCGCTGGCTTGGGAAGCCAGCGGCTGCGGTTCGGGTCCCACTTATGAGGGCCAGGGACGCTGTCCTCAAAAAAAGATAATACAGGAAATTTAAGAAAACTTTATGCCAGTAAATTTGACAACTTAGATGAAATGAAAAACACAAACTACCAAAACTCAAGAAAAAAAAATAGGTAATTTAAGTGGCCCTATATCTATTAAATAAATAGAATTTCTAGTTAAAAACCCGAGGCTCAAATGGCTTCAACTATGAAGAAATAATACCCATTCTACACAAACTCTTCCTGAAAACTGAAAGGGGCATTTTCAAATTCATTCTATGAGGCCAAGATTACAATACTACTCTAAGTCCAACACCAGACAAACATTACAAGGCGAAAACAATTGCAGATCAATATCCTTTATAACTCTAGATGCAAAAATTCTCACCAGAATTTTAACAAAATTAATCTAACACTATATAAAAAGGATAAGGCATCATGACCAAGTGGGGGAACGTAAAGCTAGAATAAATGAATCAGTGTAATTAGACAATTCAATCAATGTATTTCACCATGCTAACAGACTAAGAAAAAAACCCACCCACATTAGATATAACTACACACTGACTAGAATGCCTAAAATTAAAAAGATAATCAATCACATTAAGTGTTGGTAAAGATGGAGAACCAAATATCTCATATGATTGGAAATGTAAAATGGTACAAACATTTTAGAAAACAATTTTAATAGTTTCTTAAAAATATAAATAAACGTCTATCGTATTATTCAAGGTATTTACCCAAGAGAAATGAAAACATGTCTGTACAAAGATTCATAGCACTTTACTTGTTATAGCCAAAAAGTGGACACAACTCAAATGTCCACTTACAGGTTAATGGATAAACAAACCATGGCATATTCATACAATGGAAGACTACTCACCAACTACTGATACACGCTACAACATAGGTGAATTTCAAAATAACTAAGCCTAGTGAAATAAGCCAGACTATATACATAGTGTTTGATTCCATTTATATACAATTCTAGAAAATGCAAACTATTGTACAATGACAGAAAGCAGATCAGCAGTTGCCTGGGAATGGGAGAGAGGGAGATGAGGAGTGTGGGCAGGAAAGGGTAGGGGGCATAGTTACAAAGGAGCACAAAGAAAATTTGGGGGGTGATGAATATGTTCATTACATTAATTATGGTGATGGCTTCCAGAGTGAAAATATATGTCAAAATTAATCAAATTGGACACTTTAAATGTGTGCAGTTTGTAATAGGATCAATTATACCTCAATAAAACTGTTTTTAAAACAGGAAAAATTACCTTCAAACTCTGAAGAAATATAAGCAAAGTTTGCTCAAGTAGGTGAATCTTTGCTCTTCTCTATTACTAGCATACTTATGTATCCTCACTGATTGTACAGTCTACTAGCATGGGGTGTGTCAGCTACAATCTCTAGAAGGTCTATGAGTTTTATTTCCAGTCATTTGTGTGATTAGGCTGGAGAAGTACATGATAATACGGAGTATCATTTAAAACAAATTAATTTCCCATTTCATTTATTTGGTCATAATTCTCAGTCTGGTACCTGCTGCAAATGACCTTATGAAGAGCCACAAAGATATGAAAAAAATCAGGCTAAAAGTCTTCAACCTTTGAATCTCATTCTCCATCAATATTAAACTCCTATGATTATCAGTTTTCCCCTTCTTTAAAAACATAAAAATATATACATATCTCTGTCTTTATAAGTCTCATTTTCATAATTTAACTCATATGATATTGGTAAATTACAGTACTTTGCCCCAAGGCTATAAAGGAGCTTCTATATATTCTATTATAAAATTAGCTAATTAATAATTTCTCTGTATTGCCACTAAGCAGAACTACATGGTTAAATTATGATGGTGGGGTCTCACTGCTTGCATGTTATAACACAGCAAGTCATCATTTAGTGTCAGGCAAATGTGTGACTGAGAGAGCACGAGCTCGAACACTAACCAGAGGAATGAAAGGCAACTAATTCCGATACTATTTCCCAAAGATGCAGTTTGTGAATTAACACAAGTCATACCTGGGAGGGGAGAGGGCGCATAAAGGGGAAGAGAGAAAAAACAAAGAAGGTCATGAAAGGAAAGGGATGTTACAGATATCCAAAGAGAAACAAGCTGTATTAGTAAATCTAACTAAAGACACCTTATGTGGTGGAAACAGCACCGAACAGCTCAATCCTTTCTAGCTTAGCTCTAGCAGTAGCAACCATGAACATCAGACTTAGAGGGATAAGCATCTTCCCCTCCTCACCCCATAAAGAATCCTAAATTACTATCTGTTTGTGCCTGGTTTCTGGTGCTTATGTTATCATTTTGATATTTATGCCTGTAATCTCACAGGGAAGCTATTGTTTCACCAACTGGTGAGCCCTGTTCTCAATGCAGAAGTATAAATGTTACATTAAACAACCCCCATTTATGTGAAACATTAGACACCGACTCTATGATGGTTCGATGTGGAAAATTTGTTTCCATGCCATTTTTTTAAAAAACCATGTAAACTAATAAGATCCCCTAGGGTAACCTTCCAGCAAAGTCTAGCGTAAATACAGTACCATCTCAGTCTGTCACCTAATTTAACCTCCCACTGAAATGACAGCTCTACAGTCTATTTTCATTGTTTCAATCAAAACAAAATGAACAAACTTAAATTTAAATATCCCCTCATAGTTTCCATCGACAACCTTTACAGCCCTATTTATTTGAGCCTTAGAGAAACTGCATGTTATTCCTGTCCTCTGTGTGTTTAGCGTACATTACAGTTCATTATCATATCAGCCCTCAACAAACTCATTTATTTTCCATGAAAAAAAGGCCTTGACTTTTGGTGGGAAAAAAGTAGAGGGTGGTAAGACTGTGTTCATAATTTTATATCAAACTATCTATGAAATTCAGTTCATTGTAAACAACCACACATCTTTCTTATATTCAGTTCTTAAAGTATGTTTTTCAAGTGTCACAGGATATCCAAGTTTGGAAAACCTTTACAAACCCCAAAATAGTAAAGAGACACTGAGTATATGTCTATACTAGTAGCTTCGAAAGAGAGTTAGGCAGAAACCAGGACAAAAATGTTCCAGTGATTGCATAATAAGGATAACTCTGATTTCTCTAGCTTTTTCTTTGAACTGAAGCAGGCAACCCGTTTAACTGCACCTTGCTGTTCTCACCTTTTTATGGCCTTAGCGAAGTGACCAGAGCAGGGATGAGTACATTTTCTCTCTCTCTCTGTCTCTCTCCTCCTCTCTCTCTCTCATTGTAAGATATGATTTGCCTGATCTCAAGTGTATTTCACTGAATAAACTGATCACTTCTTCCCAACTCTGTTTCAAATAGGCCATAGGTATCTACCATTAACTCAGCTTCACAGTTGAGAACATTGAGGAAAAGAACAAGAAAATCACCTTCCCGATCCAAAAAGAGTATGGCTTTAGAATTTAAGAAAATTCATCTAGGGAATATGATTACTTGTACAGAATTTAGTATTTTCTCAAAGGAAACTCCAAGACTACTTGCCACAATGTCAGGAGAGCACGGACTTGAGTAGGGCTTAAGTGGTCATCTGGTCCAACATCTTCAAATACAAAGTGAAACATTTGAATCACTTAATTGATGTCATAAAGACATGTTGGGAGGAAAATTAAAGTCAAAGTTTCTATATTCTAGTGCTCCTTTGGCTTCACCCAACTGACAGGGATTTTCTACCTCAAAGACTCTGTTATGACATTTTACAAGATGAAAGTAAAGGTGATACTATCTATGAATTTCTTGGGAAAGTTAGAGTTGTCTTGGCCAACAAATATTTGGTGCACATATACATACTCATACCCGCACATAATTTTTATGGCAACTTAAGCCAGACACCTGATGCAAGATTCTGAACTATGATAAAATTATTCTCTAGTCATCAGTGATTTTTTTTTATTCCTGAAAAAAATGTTTATTTTATTTTGGGGAGCCATCTCTGAAGTCATGAAACATGCCAGAAATTTGGGGATGAAGTGGTAGACGTACCATTATTTTCTAGACACAAAACTTGCTACTCACCTCCATAACACTGATATCCTTTGAGATTTACCTAGTTCATCCCTTCATTTCAGGGAGAGATGCAAATTTCTTCCTCCTCCCCCGACCTCCTCCTCCCATTCTTCATTCTCCCCTTTGTCTTTTTCTTTTCCCTGAAAGAAATCCATTGAGTCCTATCATATGGTATTTACTACTCATATTCACAAACATCAAAAGGATGGCAATCTGTTTAATATCCTGCAGATGAACACGCACTAAAAAGTGGCATTGGCAACTGGGCACTCGCTGCCTACTGGGCACCAAGCAGCGATGTGCTAAAGATCTGGCGTGTTGCTCCATAGAGAAGAATGACATTCATTACAATTGTATCAAAAACAAATTATGTACCAAATGTTTGCCTCGATAAGTACTTGGACGACCATTTATCTATCTTTCATTCATGCCCTCACAGCCTCTACCTTTCAGCTCTATGGCTGTCAATACTTTGCCCATTTATATGTACGTTCCTCTCCAATTTGTTTCTGCGGGTACACTACAGTTTTACCTTCTCATACCCGCCCCAATGTATATTATGAGAATCATGCAATGCCTACAAATAAGAGGAAGATGGACACAAAGTGTATAAATCTTTTACAAAACAGTTTCTACAAGCATCTCCTGGCGTCTCATTTTTGTCGTGTAACTGACAGTTGTCACTGGAGAACTAAGGCATTTAACTTTTCGTTTTCCAGATGTTAGAGACTGCTAGGAAAAGGTAACCTAAGATTTAGAAAGAGAAAACTTTAAATTTAAAACAGATCCCTAGTGAATTTTAGCTAGAAATTGGAGATCTTATATGTCAGGCCTCTTATTTTAAATATTTAGAAACTGGGATCCAGAGGAGGTGATGGCCCAAGTTCTCGGGGCTGCTCCGGGCCTGGAAATACTGGGATTAGAACCTACGGGAACTTTCTTCTATATCATGTGCCAAATTTTCTTTGAAAATTTAAATTCTAAGATTAAAAAATGCTGTTTTTCTCCAAAATCAGATTAAGAGATATATAGAAATGCTGTGGTAATTGCATAGGATTTCCCCCTAAACAGTCAAAATTGGTTTAAGTGCTAGGGAATTATCTTAGGAGAACTGAATTTAAAAGGTCTCCTTTCTCTGTTTCTTCCTCTTAATTCACACTCTTTTCATTCAGGCATTACCATGACTTCCTGATAATGGTGCCTGATATACTATAGTAACCTAACTTTTCCTGTCCCATATCTCTAATTTATCCTCTACATTTCCACCTTGGTTCTCCCTCTCCTCCCATTTCCTCCCCTTTCCATCTTTGTGTCTCTCAGATTTTAACATAATTCATTATCATTTTTTTTCAGTGCCCTAAATCGCGCCTGGAAAACTCCCCCGCTCCACTGCTCATCTTATCTCCAGGCAAAGAAAGCCTTCTTTGTCTCTCAGCGATAGGAGCTGTCTAGAGGCACAAAGGGAAAAGAGGAGCAGATCTCAAGCTCTTTGTTCCCTCAAAATCCTTCTGGTTGCTCCTATAAACATTTCTTGGCATCTTCTTCCCCTAGTTCTTCATCCTCAGAAAGGGTTTACGGGCTCTGACCTTTTGATGTGGCTCATGGGTTCTTAATAATTGTGGATATGGATGGTCAAAGCAATAATTCGAGCTTCCAGGGAGCTGGTGTCCTCAGGGTCTTCTGCGACCTTGTTCATCAGCTGCTCATGCCTGACTTTCAGCTGTGTTTTCCTTCTGGCATCTCCAAAGATGAGTCTATTCCCAACAGTTCAACCCTCTCATTCCAGAGATGTTCTGGTGGTCTTGAAGCAGTGCAGAGGGCAGAGAGCCATCTTCCTGACTGGGTATGTGGGTAGATTGGACGCTGGGTTAGTGCCTCAGTCAGACTGGAACTCAAAGCCCTCTGCTAGGTGCCACCCAATGGCTCTGAGCCAGTAGGGCCCATGTGGTACCACCAGGTTTCCACGGGTACCGCCCTGTCAGCTCAGGCCCTACAAAGCCAGGCATTATCTTTTGAATGCAGAAATCTAATCCTTTTACCTTACTGCTTTAAAGCTTGTGCTAATTTCACCATTTCCCAGGTGAGCTAATGAGCATGGTATTTAAAATCTGAATCTATATAGTCTGCCTTCCATCTGTTCTAGGTTCCTTCATCCACCAGTGACTTGGCATCCACCCCACCTCCCAGGTGTCCTGGTCCTCTAATGAAATACCCGAATGCCTAATCATCTCTCACTAAACTAGGGTCCCCTGTCTGAGTCTTGTGATCTTTTCACTTAACCGTGTAGCTAGGTCTTCCCAGAAGTTGTCAAAGATCATCTCTGCAAATTTTCTAGGAGACAGAACCAGCAACATAAAATAGGATTTCGTTCATGGTGTTTTTTCTTTCACAGGATAAATTTCATTCTTTCAGCTTAAAAAGTAGATGATATCTTTATTATTTAGGGGTGAATAAGTAGGATTCTTGATGAGATTTAAAGGTTTGAAAAGTTTAATCACTAACCTGTCTTAGAAACCAGTTATTACATTATAACTTTTCAAAAACCTTCTTAATACCAACTTCTTTAGTATTTATTACTTAACTCTGCATGTGGCTTTTCATTAATTCTTCTTTACTGCATTATTCTAAACATAACTCAAACCATATCAATCAAGTTAATCAAATTTCTTTATTTAAAAAAAAAAAAGTCTTGTATCCAGTCCACAAGGCCCCTCATTTCTTACAAAGTCAAGATTTCATTATCTTTTGTCTTTTTGTCTTCTGATTCGTTTGATGCCTATGTCAGTATAATCAACTCATGTGTCAGTTTCCCTCTTCTATATCTTAGTTTCTCATTGATCATGATAGAAGTTTCTGAAGACAGTGAGTTTATCCTCATGGTAATAGTCTCTCATAAAAATCAAATTTCCAGCCTCAGTTTGGTCATATAATTCAGCTTATCAATGAATCAATACATAATTTTCATTAGGTTCCCCCTTTGCCAGGCACAATGGGAAATATAAAATTGAAAACTACATGGTGCCTGAGTTCCAAAATTTTATAATCTAATATTGGCAATAAGTCATATGTAAAAATGACCACAGAGTGAGGCAGTATTTGAAAAATTCTATTGAGCAAATGAATGAATGAATGAATGAATGAATGAACAAATAAGCAGATTGTAAACGCAATAAGTAGTGCAGAAGGGAAAGGACAGGAATCAGAAGAAAAATGTTATAATGGCAGAAACATATTTCTAAGATGTGAACCAGATTTCTAGGATAAATAGGCTATCAATAGCTAAAGATATCAATAGCTACACCTAGTTGTGGGAAATGCTATGAGCAATAGAATCAGAGACAAGTTCACAAGTTTAAGCTTATCAGTTTAAACAGAGCAGATAATGTTGGAAAGAAGTAGATAATAAAAGTTGAAGACAGATTTTGAAGAATCTTGAATGTTAAGCTAAAAACATAGGTCTTATTTTTTTTTTTCCTATAAGAAATTGAGCTCCATGAAAGGTTTATGCTGAGGTGAGTAACATATTAAAAATCTCATGTTTGTGCCTTCTTGACTGCTAGCTTTCATTGCTGAGAGCATGAGCTAGTAGTAGGAGCATGGACTACTGGTTTCAGGTTTGGGTCCTACCACTTACTCTGTGGCCTTTGCAAAGTTACTTAACCTCTCTGTGCTTCAGTTTCTTCAACTCTAAAATGAAGATGAGGATCAGGATGGGTGATGATGACAGTAACGACTATTGTAAGGAATAACTATTATTTGAGGAGTAAATGAGTTAGTGTATGTAAAGTGTTTAAGATCAATTCCTAGATGTGGGTAAGCTCCATGTAAGAGTTTGCTATTATTACTGTCATTATTATACATACAGAAAAAGAGTTGGGTGATCTTTTGTTTATTAATTTTGTAAATTAAATAACAGAAAAGTTCCTAAAAACAAGAAAGAATAGTCATAGACCAACACAGTTTTAATTATCTATATTATAAGCACTGGCTTATAAACCAAGGCATTATTTGGCAACCTAGGTGATAGTTCTATTTATCCTTTCGCGATGAAGAGAATGTAAATAATATAACCTAAAACAGCAAAAAGAGAAGTTACTATAATGAACTTATGTCTAGGCTATGGAAACACATTTTTAAAAAATCTGTACATTGGATTTGATGATGATTTCTTGCACATAACACCAAACGCACAGGCAACAAAAGAAAAATATGGATTAATTGGGCTTTATCAAAATTAAAAACTTTTTGTGCTGCAAAGGACACTATCAAAGGGAGTGAAAAGGCAATATACAGAATGGGAGAAAATATATACAAATAATGTATCTGGTAAGGGATTAATACCCAGAATACATTTTAAAATCCTACCAACTCAATAACAAAAAAATAACCACAACAAAAATCAACCCAACTAAAAACAGGTATAACAGACATTTTCCCCAAAGAAGATATGTGCAAGGTCAATGGGCACATGAAAAGATGCTCAACATAAGTAGTCATTATCACAAAAGTCAAAATCACAAAAGATACCATTTCACACCCATTAGGATGTCTATTATAAAAACAGAAAGAAAGAAAACAAGTAAAAAGAAAAGAAAGTAAGTGTTGGCAAGAATGTGAAACAATTGAGACTCTTGTGCATTGCTGGTGAGGATGAAAAATGGGGCAGGCCCTGTGGAAGACACTATGACGGCTCCTCAAAAGACTGAACTTACAGTTACCTTCAGATCCAGTAATGCCACTTCTAGGTATTTACCCAAAAGAACTGAAAGCAGAGACTCATACTGTTATGAGATGCCTGGAATAGTCAAATTCATAGAGACAGAAAGTTGAATAGTGGTTACCAGGGGCTGGGGAAAGAGAGTAATGAAGAGTTACATTTAATGAGTAGAGAGTTTCAGTTTGACATGATGAAAAAGTCCTGGAGATGAACAGTAGCAACTGTTGTACAACAATGTGAATGTACTTCCTGCCACAGAATTGTACACCGAAAAATGGTTAAAATGATAAATTTTATGTTGTATATATTTACCACATAAAAAACAACTTTAGTCCAAAAAAAATAATAGTTCAAGTGAAATTCTCTTACCACTCCTATATTATATTGGCAGACTAGTTTAATCTCATTGATATAGAAATATTGCTGATTATGAGCAATCAAAAAATAACAAAAGAGAGAGATTGTATGATTCATGGTGGGGTTTTTATTAGAATGTCCCAAAAGAAGTCTTAGGACATAGGATTCATCTTGCCAGGTCAATCATTCTTATCTTCTTTTCTAGGAAAATATATCCTAATAACAAAGAACTTGTATTTTATGTGCTAAAATATACTTTCTAAAGCTAGTTTGTTTGTCTTTAAATGTGGTATAATACCCATTAAGCAACAGTTCCAAATTTCAATATTCTTTGCATAATAAACTTCAAGTCATATGCATTTTTAGTTTCCAGAATCTTTAGGACTCTGAAGAGGGATTTTTCACCACAGAGAATGTTCAGTCCTTCTCCCTAACCCTTTTCTGTTCCTTTTCTCACATCTACTGAAAAATGGGCATGACCCCAAGTATGGCTCTGAAATTGTTGCTTTGTAAAGATATCCATCTGTTCCTTTTATTGTCTTCCTAGTCATATCTGACTGGGCTTGGGATGTCCAAACACATTTCTGTTACTGTCAACACTACAGAGCCAAGAACTCTTTGGACAAGTAAACACCATTACAAGTTAACGCCTTACGTGTCCTCAAAAGAATTGCCCTCGCCTGGGTTCAGAACCTTTATTACTAGAAAAAATGTGAAATACTCAGCAGGAAAAAATGTATTTGGTATTAGACCTGCTATCAAAATGAATTTTAAAGATAAATACTAGGCAACAAAAACCAAAACATATCAAATGTCTAACAAATGTGGCATTTTAAACTTGACTTTTCCTAATGGGCTGGTATTTCAGAGATTATTATTTTTCATGCTTGTTTTAAATAGGATATGTAAACTATATGAAAAGGCATAATTCCTGTTTATTCTCCTCCAGGGTGTAATCACAGGACCAACTAAAAACAATGCAATGGAAACATTTGTTGAGCTAGAGGTTTTTGGGTTTATTTGTTTTAAATGAACAAGCATAAACATGAATTTTATTGTTTTCATTCCCAGAGATTTTCTCGTCTATCATGAATTATAACTTGCTTCTGAGTTGCTATCTCTTAAAGCAGAAATATTATAGAAGTACATTTTTGATAAGTAATTCTATTTCCACAACAGAATATTCTACAGTGTTTTCCAATAAATCCAAATAACTACAGAATAGAAAACTTGAAATAGTGCTACCATTATTACATTCATACATCCACTTGACATTTACTGAGTGTCTAGTATGTACCAGGTATTGTGTCAGCTTGGCAGTGGGAACACAAAGATGAATAAGATAGTTTACCTTTGAAGAATATACAGTTTTGTGGCATAAGCAAATAATGTAAAAAACATCATAGCTATGCCCTTCCATGCCCCTCAGCTACAACACACTGGGGGTAAAAATCAAAGGTAAGATAATAATGTGTTTTCTTGTGAAATGCCACCTCCCCATGCCCTTAGACTCCGCTCTTTGCATGGTTGCTCTAATCTTCATGTGGAGATCACAGCCTTAGAGCAAATAAAATGAGAAGTGTTCTATTCATAAAAATGCCATTGGTTTTGTTGTTTACACATTCTTGCCTGTACCCTTTCCTCTGTAGTCAAGCAGTCTCTGCACCATCTGGGACTAGAACAACCACTAGGTTTCTTTTTATTTCCATATCCAAAGAATATTTTAAAATATCCATACTGGAGCCCCATCACCAGAAATCCTGATTAAATTATGGAAATAATCCTAACCTGCAGCCAGATTTGAGAACTGCTATTCTAAGTGGCTCCCCACTATGATAAATTCCTTGACTCAACCAACTAAGCCAGAGTACAAACCATGCAGCCTTTTGAGCCTCAAGTCATTGAAAGGACTTCTGCTCCTGGGCCTTTCCATCCTTTGCTTCTGGGGACTGGAATTGCTTCTCAATGTGACAAGAAAGAGGCTGAGTCTCGTGAGAAGCTTGACCATCCTTCCAGTCTACTAAAATGGAGGGCGTTATCCCTATCTCATCACAACTTTTAGATCTCAACGGGAGCAGTCCATCCCAAGTAGATGTAAGGGCAATTGCTCAGTTATGCAAGCAAATAAATCCAGGTTTGGCTCAGACTGAATCGGAATTCTATCATATGCAACTGAAAAAACGGCCTGCTAACATAACCTTCCCCAGCTGAAATTTGGGCTATCTATTCAGAGCTTCCATAGAATGTTGTACAATCCTCCAGGAGCAATTAAGTTACATCTTAATTATGTGCGTGTCTCTTTCGTCTACTAGACTACAAGCTTCTTTAAGGTAGATCTCTTCTTTCTTTTTACTTTTTGTTCCCTTGTAGAGTTTGACAGAGAAAAAGTGTTCAATCAAAAACTAAAATAGGGCTGGCCGAGTGGCTCAGTCAGTTAAGAGTTGGCTTAGAGCTCGAGCTTTGAGCAACAGAGCTGCCGGTTCGATTCCCACATGGGCCAGTGAATGCTGCACCCAAGCTGAGCTGTCGCTGAGCTGCCAACAGGTGGCAGTATGGCTCAGCTGGTGTAACAACAAGATTGCCTGTTCAATGGTGGGCTATACCCACCCACAACCAAGACTGAACTTGGCATGTTGAGCTGAGCTGCCGCCCAGATGGCTCAGTGGATAGTGTGCTCTCTTAACAACAAGTCTGCTGGTTTGACTCCCATATGGGATGGTGGCTACATCCACCCACAACTAAGACTGAAAACAGCACCTTGAGTTTGGAGGCCATGAGCTGCCAACACAGGAAGACAGATAGCATCTGGCACCCTTCATAATGAAGACTGAAGAACAACAACTTGGCTGGTCCCCTTCCCCAATTCCCCAACATTGTTCCCCTCCCTCAATTCCCCAATGGAATCTTTGAAAAACAAAAACAAAAAACAAACAAAAAACCAAAATAAAACAAAAAAAACCATGATGGATGAATGAATAAAAAATGAATTATTTTCCTCATATTTGAAGTTTTTATATTCTTTCTTCAATAGAAATGATATCCAGAACTCTAAAATAGCTCCAAGGGAACACTATTTTAATTAAAAAATTAAAGTAATATTAATATTGCTCAGCAGTGGATCTTAAACATCACTTAGGTGCCCCCTACCTGTACGTCCTTTACCACATTTTAGAACTGAACATCTGTCAGAAAGTTGGCAGTATTTTAAGTCAGATGTGAAACATAGTAAAAAAGGCATAAAAAAATCTAAGGCTACAATTCTGAAGCCATTAAATTTTACCCACTGTAAACACTGAAACATTGAAAGTTTTTAAGAATTGTACCTATAACTGAGTAAGTTTTCTGTTAGTCTTTCTTGATTTAAAGCTAGAGCCAATAAAATTATTCAAACTATGGCCCGCTATAGAACAGAAAAAAGTTGATAATATAAATTGTTTGTTTCATCTATATGTATTTATGTCTGAATTTCTTTCATTCAAGATGTAACACATTTCCTTAACAACACACTTTGTGGTTATACGAAGAACCACAGTGTAAAAATATCATATTTGGAAAAATCAATATTGCCTAATAAAGCTGGAGCTATTGAACAGTGGAACGTTCGCAGGGGTCTTGTCTGCAATTTAAAATCCCAAAGTGTAAATTCTCTCATTAAAAAAAATCTCTGTGTGTCTGAATATGTCATCACTCTCCTGAGGCAGTCATGACAAGCTCTTAGCATGCCAGCTGTGAACACTGACTGAATAAACAGGGGAGCTATGAAGATAGCACAAGGTAGGCCATCCTTGCTCCAATGACTAGAAAATTCTAGTATAATGAGTATTAGCCAATTTTAAGGTTAAGTAGAACTTTTTCTAGCTTTTGACAATTACATCTTAACTTTATTCTGGATTTACACTTTAGACTCTTCAAAAAGTTACACTGAAAACAAATATGCTCTTGTAATGACTTAAAACTCAAGTAAAATGTTCATATACCAGCTATTGTTAGGATTGTTTTATTAAAATTGATAGAATAACAGATCATATTTTAGTCTTTTCTGTAGTTTTCTTTTTTAATTTATTAAGTAATAGACTGTATTACTTTTATAATACAGCGAAAATTTAGCAAACACTGATAAAAGCAATAAAGTATTACAAACTTTGGATATGGGAGAAAGACAAATAAAGAGATTAGACCTATCCCAATAATTTTATTCCTGAAATGATCCTCTTGTAGTATTTTCTATCTATCTCAGTCAACGGTGTCACTATCCAGACTTGGTATTCAGAAATCTGACATTCCTGTTTGACATCTCTCTCCCTCTCACCACATGTTACTGCTGCCTAAACCATGTCCATATATTTTCACAAAATCCTGCCAATCTCAGGTCATAAACATTTCTTGAATCCATTCATATTTTTCCATCTCTGCTACCAATACCCTAATTTGAACTACCACTGTTTCTCTCCAGATATTTCCTTTAACAGCATGCTAACTATGGTCCTCTCATTCTCCGGTCTTCTCCAGACTATTCTCCAGTTTAAAACCAGAGAGATTTGAATGTTAAAATGCACATTTAATCATGTCTCTTGAATTCTTTTTCACTATTCTTTGGATAAATACCAAAACATTAAATGTGCCCTTCATAGCTAGACATGGTCTGGTTCTGCCTCTTCTCCCACCTAGAGTCCCCTCACTTCTCTATATTCTAGACACACCACCTTCCTTAATTTCTGGAACATGGCGTTTGTTTGTATTGTTGTGTGTTTGAACCCATGTCTAGCACAGCCTGGGGCACAGAGTAGTTGGCAATAAATATCTTGGTGAATGTTCAGGGTGAATGAATGAATGCATGAATCAATGAAGGAAATTTTGCAGGATAATATCATACTAGGTGGATATGTACTACTATAACTCTTGCTCTGTCATGCAAAATATATATTTTTAACTTGTTTTCTTTATAAATAAACCACTGATCAGGACTATTGTATAATAAGTAAAGAATTCAAGTTATGGGCTGGCTGAATGGCTCAGTTGGTTAAGAGCGCAAGCGCTGAGCAACAGGGTTGCCAGTTCGATTCCCACATGGGCCAGTAAGCTGCGACCGAGCTGAGCTGCTGCTGTGCTGCCAACAGGTGGCAGGATGGCTCAGCTGGTGAGAGCTCACGCTCCTAACAAGGGTTCTGGTTTGACTGCTGCATGGGATGGGGGACTATACCCACCAGCAACTAAGATTGAACATGACATCTTGAGCTAAGTGGCTTTGAGCTGCCCATGGGCGGCTGGATGGAGATTGAACTTGGAGTTGAGCAAGCTGTGCCCTCCACAACTAAGACTGAAGGGTAACAACTTGGTTGTTCCCCTTCCCCAATTCCCCAACACTGTTCTTCTTCCCCAATACCCCAATAAAATCTTAAAAAAAGAAAAAAAAGAATTCAAGTTATAACTCAAAACAATAGTTCTTTGATTTCCATGAAAAGAGACAGTCATCAGCACTATGATTAAGAATACAAAGTCTACTTTATTTATCACATGCATTAATTAAAAGGTATCATTCATTCATTCATTATAGTTTTTATCCATAGAAAATATCTTTGCATGAAGATAATAAATGCATATATACAGAAACACTCACGTTTTGACTGAGAAAGGCACAGCTGCATTTGAGTATAAAAATCACTTCAGTAGCAATTTCTTTGAATGAGTACAATTTTAAAATAAATTTGTACAGCGGCCCTGGTTCGGTCCCACATGTGAGGAGGGCCAGTGACACTGCCCTCAAAAAAAAAAAAAAATCATCTAAAATAAATTTGTGGTTTAGGCTATTTTCTGAATGGGATTGCTGAATTGATTCTGAACTGGGAGTTATAATTTAACCTGGTGAATTTATCCCATGATGCAGTGGCTAGAAACTCAATTATGTGGAGGAGGGGAAATTAGGGCAAGATTAGTATACACTTTGAACTCCACAAAGTATTAAGAATTTAATATATACTATCTCTCTTAATCCTTTCAACAACCTGGAAGGTTACCTGTCATTGCAGTAAGTCCTCCTTTATCCATGGGAATATGTTCCAAGACCCCCAGTGGATGCCTGAAACCATGGATAGTACTAAAACCCTTATATATACTATATTTTTTCCTATATATACATACCTTCTCACTTAAAGGAAGCACTTTACTGCTTTTCTTTAGCATTCTTTAGCATGTCCAAATTGCCAGCATCACTACTCTTGCACTTCGAACCATGATTCATAAAAATAAGGGTTACTTGAACACAAGCTTTACAGTATTGCAACAGTGGATCTGATAACCGAGAGGGATATTGAGTGACTAATGGGGTAGGGAGTGTATGCAGCATGGATACACTGGACAAGAGGGTGATTAGCATCCTGAGTGGGATGGAAGTAGAATGGTACGAGATGTCATCACACTACTCAGAACAGTACGCAGTATAAAACTTACAAATTGCTTATTTCTGGAATTTTCCATTTAATATATTCAGACTGCAGTTGACCACTGGAAAATGAAGCCATGGGTAAGGGGGAACTACTGCATTCTCAGTGTACTGTTAAGAAACAGTGCCTGAACGATTACACAAATATTAAGGGACATAGTATTTGTCTGACTCTAAAGGCATCTCCTGGTTTCCTGTGATTAATTGCACAGCACCGCTTCTCATTATTTTTCCTATTCAACAATCACCATAGGTCTTTCTTACCATTTGGGGTTATTTTCCTATATAAATTTTGAAGTTACTGAACTTTTGTTATGCTAACAGTTACTCTTGTTTCCCCAAGTTACTCCAAACTCTAGTTATGGAATTTACTTTAGTGCTGTCTTGATTGATGTCTTCATTATCTCCATTTCTACCATTCTCTGAATGAGATGATTCATTGAAGATCAATCATAGACTTAAAACTTTTTCCATTTTGAAATTTATTGCCATTTATCTGAATAGAAAATGTTGAAATTTGAAGATTTGGTTTTATCAAAGGTATTTGCTGGAAAACTACTCCTGTACATCTTCAGTGACCTATCTTTTAATTATACGTTTAATATAACCTCCCTACAAAGATTGCATGGTAAAGGCTCATTTATGAGCTACTCACCAAGTTTCTTGTATTCTAACATTACTTCTACAATATACTGTAAATTCTAAAGGAAATAATTTCAAAACCAAAGGTTGTAATAACAAATATTTGAACAAAAACATTCTAATGCCTTTTATACAGTGTAGATTATTAGACTTGCAGCTTTTGGTTTAGCATTATTAAACCAAAGTTAACCATAGAGATGACTGCTTGAATTTTTTTACTTTTCGTATGAGTCTCTAATTTTATAGGCAGCCCAGTTTGAATTAACCAATTAAGATGTAGGATGCAGTTTTGTAGTGCCAGTAACTTGTTAAACATTTCACTGCCAGCTGTCTTTCTTTTTCACTTTTATAAAAGAAAAAATAAAAGTATTTGTTTTTCATGATGGTTTTAGTCCAAAAAATAACTTTTATGTTTTTGTAAAAATGATATCATTACTGAAACAAAAATTCTTCTAAATCATCAACTTTTTGAGCATTGATTCTATGTGGACTAATAGAAAGGTGACAGAAAGAACAAATTTTATTTAAACATGGGATCATACTATATGACTATAAAACACTATCAAACAAAATAATTCTGGACTTAGATAGGAAACACTAATCACATTCAGGAGGACTCTACCCTCATGACCTAACTATCTCCCAAAAGACCTGCCTCATAATACTTCATAATACCATCATATTGGGCATTAGGATAAAGATTTCAACATATGAATTTTGGGAGGATACAAACATTCAGGAGGGAGAGAAAGAGAGAGGAAGAGGAAGGGAGGGAGGGAGGGAGGGGGAGAGAGAGAAAGAAAGAGAGAGAGAGAATATGTAATCTCTTGGAAAGTATGGACAAGTATTTGTCAGACAATTATCTGTGTCTCTTCAGATGATTACTTTTGTGATCTATCACTTACTGAGTGTTTGCTATTTACAGACAAACTTCTAAGCCATTTATGCTAATTATCTAATTTAATATAAGTGCTTCATTGCTTTGCATATGCTATTTCACTTCTTTTTTACACATTTCTCTCTGCTTATTATCAAATTTGAAGGAATTGGATGAGTTACTTACTGGAGATTGTAAAGCAGTGTGGCCATAGGGAACTGAGGAGTAAGCTGAAGTTGTCAACAGACTCTATTGGGCTTGATGTTTCCAACACTTACTCCCAAAATATATAATTTTCTTATACCATTGGAACATTATCCTTCAGTTTTCTTATAGCCAGGCTTGCACACAGAAAAGCACTTTATACTCATTACAATCTGGCCTTTACTATTTTTTCTTCCTCCTTCATGCTGTTCCAGCAGTAGCAAATTCACCACTCACCCTTTTTTCCTCAACCAAGTTCAATCTTAGAACAGAAATCGCAAACCCAAATGCCTACAAGGACCAGATATATGGATACTACAAGTATACCAGCTTTGATAAGCCAGCCTACTTTTTACATTAAAAAGTCTTTTAAAGATTATATAGTAAGACATTTCTTAGTTTCCTTAGTCAAACTCCACTAAAAACAAAGGTTGTAAACAGAAAGATGTATCATATATATGCATACACATACACACACAGAAACACAAAATCAAAAAATTAAAGTATGATGAATAGAAACAATGCACTGATCTCAATGAAATAAGGAACTCATCACAATGCTAAACCACAAACTATTACGCACACCAACCAAACACTGAGTTTTAGGAAGCAGGGGCAGCATGAACAGAAGCAATACATCACATTTCTGCCCTCGAGCAGGACAGACAGTTCTTCCACAAAATAAATGTGCCCATCCTTAAAAGCATATCTATCTATCTATCTATCTATCTATCTATCTATCTATCTATCTATCATCTATCTATCTATCACCTATCTACCTAGTTTTTAAATGTTTTCAGTGCTTTCTCTTTCTAGTGCTGTGGTTTACATAGCCACACTAACCTCTTTGGAAAAACATTTTCCGTTTACTTTGGTAGGGGGAATAACTGATGTCACCCATTAATCCTGTTTATCCTTGTGAAGGGTAACTAAGAGTTATCAGCTAATGCAGTAGTTGTCAGTTTGTAGATTTCTGAGCTGTTTCTTATGTCAACAGATCTAAGATAAAGCATGAGTTTTTCTGACAAATTGCATAGAAACAAATGAACATAACCTTTCCTTTCTACTTGGGATGAAATGTTACTTATTCAGGGTGACAACCCTGATTTCTAGTGTTGATCTGAAAAGCTGGGTGGCAGTTACTATGATTTTGATTAACTTTCAAATGGTGTGGCATCTGAATTATTTGTTGACAAATTCATTTTATAGACCACGCTTTTCAAAACAGGGGACCTATATTCATCACACCATATCTTATTATAATAAATGAAAGTTTAAAGTCAATGTAAACATCCAGCAATATTGAGGTGTAGAAGAAAATTAAATGGCCATTACAAATAATGTTTTTGAAAAACTTAACAAAACATAAAAAGTTCAGGACATACTCATAAGAAGAAAGAAAATGGATATAAAATCATTTACATTATCTCAATTTTAGTGAAAATATAATATATATTCTTATTCATTATATATACATATATAATACATATAATATATACATAAACTAACTGACAGGAAATATGTTAGTATGTTAATTGTCATTACCTGTGGGTAATGAAATTATGGATATCTTCTAAGTTTTTTCTTTATGTTTTCATTGAATCTTCTAAGTTGTCTCCACTAGACATGAGTAAAATGTTATAAAATGTATTCTACAGAAGAAAAAATAATGAAAAAAGTTTGGAATTGCTGCCTTTATGCTGTAATGGAAATTACAAGGTAAAAAGAAAGGTAAATGAATGGTTTCATTTATTTTTTCCAAGATGACTCCTAAGCCTCTCTTTAGGCTCTAACTCTCATTAGCCTTAACTAACACTTGGTTACTTGACCAGCCTAGAAGAACATTCAAGCTCAATATAAAGATGAGATGGGACATGCTTCATTGGATTCTGAACACAAAAATGGTAAAATGAATAAAATTTGTGAAAATAATGAAAGATCTATAATTTTTTAAAAGCTAGCACTTTTTTCCTCTAGTACATTTTATCTTTCAGTATGTTAAATAAAATACACTCTGGTAAACTTTTGGGTTTTCTATATCTTCCATCATTTATGTCAGAATTGCTAGAAATAATACCAATAATAACAAATACAGTATGTCTAAAGTACTTTTGAAATGAAAATCATATTATATGATTCAGTTTTTATTAAATGAAACAATTGGAAATTCTTAAATAGATATGATCTTAGTTGAAACAAAGGATATTTAGCAAACAAATAATTTAGTTCTTAGTTGAATGTGCCTTAGAATAACAATACAGATTTTACATTAAAATGAGTGAGGCTTCCAATTTAATATGATTATTATTACATTTCCAGGTATTACATGAAGAAGAGTTGCCTAGGTTCAAATTTTAATTCCCCCAGTTCAGTGAGGAGATAAAACTGCATCTGAGGCAAAGGGAAGTCAGCAAACTGATGAGTGCCTAACGTAAGTCAGAGCTGGTTACAGTCCCAAAAAACTCTCTGAGAAGTGTTTGGTAAGTTATGTGAGAGAAATTCTTTAAATAGTTAATAATTTTGGAAAAGCATCTAAACTCTATTTCTAGTAGATAAGACATTCTTTATTAATGTTTATTTCGTTGTTGGACATGCTTTTAAAAAGGATATTGAGCCACTTGACTGTTAAAACTATATGTGTGCATCTATTTCATTCCTGTATGACTTCTTCTCCAGGGAAAGCCTTTACCTTCAAGCATCCTGGTGTGTTTCCAAGGTTCCTGGTTCTCAGTCAGTAACAAAGGTGAGGTCAGTAAGGGAACATCAACCCATTCAGCATTAGGGTCTGTGTCAGCTATCACTAACAGCAAGGTTTATGACAAATGAGGAGCCAGGCTTCCAGCTGAATTTCAGTGCAGTTATTTTTGTTTTAATGTATGTGTGAATCAATTAATCCTGTCATAGAAGGGCATCGTAAACTGTGTGCCAGAGTTAATGAGTCAGCCATTATCACATCATTACACCAGCTGGCATAATGTAGCATGTGTTGTTTGTCATAATATACACTGCCATGCTTAACAACCATTAATTGTTTACACGAGCAGTCATATTTTTCTTCAAAGAACCTTCGACGACTGGTTAATATTATGAAGGCTTTTTAAGTTAATAACTGCTACAAGGAAAAGATATTCTCACCAAGACAGACCACAGTGGAAGAAAGTAAAACAAGGGGAAGACAGTTGGAAGACAGTGAAAGCCTTGAGGATCTTTAAAATAAAATTTCAAAGCTTCAGAATCAACTAAATCATAATAGTGATTGCACGGCTGATTTAAATACCACTTAGAAACAACCCCCAAATGAAAGGAAAAATACTGTCTTAAGAAAAAGTTGGTAAGGTGGAATTCCTGATTTGGTATGTTTCAGAGGATCAATGCGGCCTATACCCAAATTTATCTATTACCACCAGGGCTTCCTGAGAGAAGATAGAATCATGGAGATAGATAGAAATATAGATAGATTTTATATATATAAAATCATTATGAAAAGCTTGGCTATTGTGGTTTTCTTGGCTGATGAAAGGCAGAATATGTCCATTTCAGTCCAAAATTACAGTTTACCAGTTTTCTGGGGATTAGTTTTAAGCGACTTGTGAACATTTTCATTGGCCATATGGCTTTCTTCAGCCAAACACAGATACCATGAATAAAGGTAACGTTTCCAAGAGTCAGAAGCAGAAATCATGTTGACCTTCATCCACTTGAACTCAAAGCTCATTTTCTTACTGGAGATTTGGTCATAGGTTAACAATGTCTAAGTTAGCTAAAGAGACTTAATAGAAACATACATTTAATAAAACCATGAATGATTTTACAAGGAAGACATTAAACTGAATACAAGTAAGAAATTAGACAGAATGTGAATAATGAAAACAAAACCTATAATGTACATGAAAGCACTTTGCAAAGTATATACATTATAAGTTACTACAATTATTGTTGCAATTGTATTCCAGGTTCTGGTTTTTTTTTTAATTGTTGATATATACAGTAAAATTGACCACAGACACATTCTCCACAATTGGGAAGAAGTATTCCTGTTTTGAGAATTTAACTTTTCAGGCACTTAGTTTTAGAAATATACATTCTATAATATATGATTTTTGTTTTTATAAGTACAAATATATATATATATATATATATATATATATATTTGCATTTGAAGTGATAAAGCAAGCTTCTTTTGCTGTCCTCTATAACTGCCACTGTATTTAACTTGATATATTTTTCAGTAACACAGCAGAAATGCTTAAAATGAACAAACAGAAAAGTAATGAAATAAAAAAAAGAAAAGCAATATACCATTATCTAGGATTTATCTGGTTGGAGAAGTTCTTCTCAAACTTTAAAGTACACAAGAACTACCTGTGATGATTATTAAAAATGCAGATTCCCAAAGATTCTGATTCAGTTGGCATAAACTGTACTTGAACTGAAACCCAGTAACCTACATTTTAATAGCTCCCTATGATTCTTCCATCCTGGCAGAATCAAAGAAATATAACTTCTAGGGTAAAAATAAATAAATAAATAAATAAATAAATAAATAAATAAATAAATAAATAAATAATACAGACGTGGTAGAAATCAAGGAAAAACAATAACTTTGAACCAATCAATACCACAGAACTTCAAAAATATTTTGTATTACATACAAAAATAAAATGTAATATCCTGAGGTATTAAAAGTGAATCTGTCTTAATATTCAAATTGTGATACATTAGTGTAACAAAAATATAAAAAGTAAAAAGTATGTATAATTCCCTTCAATAATTCGATGATCTGTAATTAGGTTAAAGTATTTTCATGGAGCCAAATTTTCTCCGCAACATCAATACTTTCAGAAAGTGAGATGGTGACTAACATTCAAAATAACTCTATGCTCTCCAGGTTATTCTCCAAGAACATCTCAGTGATCTAGTACTAGAGATCTTTCGGAATCCACAGAAGAAATGGCAATATGCAGACTGAATCAAATAAAACTGCCAGTAGTCATCTGTTTTTGACTAACAAAAAATAGCAGTTTCATTTAGTTCAACCTCCTATCAGCAATGGAAAATATATAAACTACATATCACTAATACTGAAGGCCACACTGACATTTTAAATAGGATAGGCCATGAAGGCAAATAAGTCCTTAAGCTACTCAAGATATGTCTCACATCATGGGTAAAACAGAAATGGAAATGTGAGCCTTCCTTGGAAATGACACAAAAAACGCTGTAAGACTTTCTTGCCTTGGGGCCTTTCCACATCTTGGTTCTTTGCCTGGAAGAGTCTTTAAAGTGACTTATTTCAGGTCTCAGATTAAATGTCAGTCTTTGGAGAACTTTTTAGCCATCTGATTTAAAATAAGTCCTCCCCAGCCCATTATCTCTATTTCTACCCTTTCATACCATACATTACAATTTGTGATTGTATATTTGTGTTTTTGCTCATACCACACAGTCTGTCTCTCCATATGTTATTCTAAGTTCAAGGAGGACAAGAATCATGTATGTAGGTGCACAATAAAAATTTGTTATATGTATTAACTAGTTAATCTACTCATGAATTAACTAGTTAATCTGCTCTGATATACAAGCATCCAAATTCCCATTTTTCTTTCCATTTAAAGTGTTAGGGATATCCCAAAAAATTTAACTATCCAAGAAATAAACATAATGGAAAAGTAACTTCGTTTGCAAAAGTAATTTCAAATAATTAAGTTGCATGGAAATAATGAAGACCATCAAAAGGGAAATCACTTTGAAAACTGTTAACATCATATGCTATATAATATTATTCTACTTGGCACAATATTTTATCATGTTCTGCAAACAAGATATTTTAGCATTTAAACTTAGAGGACTATTTTAACTTTGAGGAGGTTTACAGCAGCTTAAAGAGAAAAGAAGCTATCATCTTTGACAAAGTAGAAATGTAAACTTATTGCTTAGGATGGGAAAAAAGTAAAATGTATTGCTTACATCATAATCAGTTGGTTAAAGAGTACTGATTGCCTAGCCACTTCCTATGGGAAACTATGCTACGGAGGATCATATAATATTGCTACATACACAATACTAGAATGTATGTCAGTTATAAGATTCTTGCTCATATAGCTGCCCTTCCTGAAAGTTAGACAAATCAGGTATGTTGCACAGATAAAAATAAAAACACATAAAAGAAAGAGAAAAGGCAGGAAAGGAAGAAAGGAGGGAGGGAGGGAAGAAAGGAAGAGTCTAGAAATGTATTAGTGCAGTAAGAAAAATACATTCACAA
This sequence comes from Aselliscus stoliczkanus, assembly GCA_033961575.1. Taxonomy (NCBI): domain Eukaryota; kingdom Metazoa; phylum Chordata; class Mammalia; order Chiroptera; family Hipposideridae; genus Aselliscus; species Aselliscus stoliczkanus. The sequence goes on along the minus strand of CM066734.1, from coordinate 89,993,892 downwards.
GTAAATAATGTCATTTATAAATTATTGAGAATTACTGAACTAAGAATTCAATGTTCAATGAATTCAACAACAAAAAATAATGATTTCAGTGACTAAAGCATTGTCTTTCTGTTTAGGCCCATGGATTATTTTAAACTATTCTGGTAATTCTTGCTAACCAGTTTTAATCATGGTATATGCGTATTTAAGTAATCACTGCAGTTCTTACATTTTTCATAATCATTCCTGAAAATGTTTATGAAAATGTCTTATTGGAATGCTCAGAAAATTATTACTCTTTTAGAGGCATAGCAAAAAGTTGATCTGAGCTAGATTAAAATCAATTTCACCGACATGATAATTTTCAAAAATCCTACCTTTAAGTAATAAAAGTAGTTTATAGAGTCCTGACCAAGAGTCTTACTGCTTCTTTCTTCATGAATATTACATTTATTAACACATTCAATTGTATCAATGGAATAAATACCATTTTTACTGTTGTTGCTGTTGTAAACAATTTACCCATTTACTGAAATAATAAAGATGTGGAAAAGTTGTGAGAAATCTGGGTTCTACTGTGCCTGGTAATCACCCTTCTACCTGTGGTTAGGTTACCACCATCAGCATGTGGCTCTTGCCTCATTGTTTGTGAGCTTTGAAATACCAACACAATGAATTCCTAATAGATTTTGATAAAATTACTTTTTCAATTTTGACCTATGAATAACACAATGCCCAAGAAATAAAGTAACCCCCGTTTTTTTTGGGGGGGAAGGAGGTGAAAAGTAGAAACAATGTATCTCTCATTCCTGATCATAAAAATCACAGGTCACAACTTTGCCTGTGATCTCAAATGACCTCAAAATCACCATAGAACTTTTTAAACAGCTGATGAATGTAGTGTTCCTAATTTCTAACTATCAGAGCTGCACAATATGCTTTTCAGGTAAATAATTTTGTTTCAAATTTATTTCCAGTTAAAGTTTGTGGATCAAGCCTGCTAGTTGCCAAATTGTGAATTTGATTAAAAGGTTCCTTGTAATCTCGGCAAGTGTCAAATTGAAGTCATTAAAAACAAGGACTGTAGGGCCGGCTGAGTGGCACGGAGGTTAAGCGCTGGCTTGGGAAGCCAGCGGCCCCGGTTCGGTCCCACATATGAGGGCCAGTAACACTGCCCTCAAAAAAAAAAAAAAAAAAAAAAAAACCACTGTGAAGTCAGCTCCATCCAACGCTCTCCTGCCTCCAGACCACAGCACTCTCTGTTCCCCCTGCCCACTGTGCTCTTACCCAGATAGCCTCACCTCTTCAGATCTCTACTCAAATATTACCTTCTCAGTGAGGCCTTTCCTAACCACAATAATTGAAATTGCCAATGATCCCTACTCCCCATTCACATTCCACATATTATTTTTCTCCATGGCATTTCTCATCACCTGAGATTTTATGCATTTTTTTAATATATCTAGCTTATTATTATTATTCATCTCCTCCACAGGAATGTAAGCTTCATGTAGGCAGAGATTTTTGTCTGGTGCTGCTTTCCTAATGTCTAGCAGATGCACAATTAATATTTATTGAGTATATAAATGAATGAATGGATGAAGAATGAATAAATGAATGTAAATAGGCAGCAAAATAAAAAATTTCTGATGACAAAATATAAATATCTATGAAAGGTGTATATCACAAAAGGTTTTATATTATATTGGGGGCAAAAAGCAATAATGCAAATATATTTGGGTAAGACTAGTTAATGCAAGTTTTTACAAAAGGAAAAAGTCTGAAAGTTATAGTTAACCACAGGCAAATTTGAATACAAATAAAAGCCAGAAAATAATTTGTATTTATTACTCATTATTGAGAATTAATCAGACATGTTAGAGACTCTTATTTTAAGTATGAAAAGGATCTAAATACTAAATACCAATAACCCAGCTAATTAAAAAGTGTTATTACAACTTAAGTGTTCGTGAATTTAAATTAGTGCGTTATTAGAATTTAGTGAATGTTTAGTATTCTGGTAGGAAGCCTGGCTGCCACACAACATTTGGCAATATCACAAAGCTCCTACTGTGCATATACACACAGATAATTGGAGTTTTCACAATTTCCATGGAGGATTATTTGATTTTGCTTTTAACACATCATTGCTGTTATTCTTACTGTTTAACTATAAATTTCTATTACTTTACAGTTTCATCATTATCAATTTAGTATCATTGTACAAATGCCAATGCATATTTTTCAGTCTTCTTGTCCTTTCAGGTTCTTTTTTCTCTAATGTTCCACTAAGAATGTGTTTAAAATTATGAACCAGTGTTCATTAAAAAATACCGTTAAGCCGGCCGAGTGGCGAGGTGGTTAAGCGCTGGCTTTGGAAGCCAGCGGCCCCGGTTCGGGTCCCACTCATGAGGGCCAGTGACACTGCACTCAAAAAACAAACAAACAAAAAAAATTACCGTTAAAAGAATGAAAAGGCAACCCACAGAGAGAGAGAGAGACGATATCCTTAACATATATACCCAGCAAAAGACCCATATCCAGAATATATAAATAATTGCTATCCATATATTTTTAAAAATAGGAAATCCAATAGAAGAATGGTCAAAAGACTTATACAGACACTCCACAAAAAGAATATCAAAAAAGTCCAATAAACATGTGGAAAGGTGTCTAATTTCATTAGTCATCAGGGAAATAAACATTAAAACCTCAATGTGATAATATTACACACACACCAGAATGGCTAAAATGAAAAAGCCTTTAATATCAAGTGTTGGCAAGGATGTGGAGCAATCAGAACTTGCATACACTGCTGGTGAGTGTTAATTTGTATAACAACTTTGAAGAACTGTTTGACAGCATCTAAAGCATAACATATGCATGTCCATGACTTAGCAATGCCACTCCTAGGTATATGCCCAATAGAAATGTATTCATACATATACTAACAAACATACATTACCAGAATGTTCACAGCAGCACTATTTATAATACCTACCCCAATACTGAAAACTGTCCAAAAATGAAATAGCTTAAAAAATTATGGTATATTCACACAATGCAATTCTATAAAGCAACGAGATTGAGCAAACTACAACTGAGTGCAACAACACATATGATTCTCACTAACATTACTTTGAGAGAAAAAAGCTGGACATAAAAGGGTACATACCATATTATTACATGTATATAAAAACATGCAAAATGAATCTATACTGTCAGAAGTCAGGATAATACTTAACTTGTGGTGGAAAGTACACAAAGAGGACACAAAAGGGGGACCCTGGACATGTATAATTTTGTGTTTCTTTTTTCTGGTGACTATTAAATTTATGAAAATTTATCATACTGTACACTTATAACATATGTACTTATCTGTATTAAATGTGCTTCAATAAAGTCTTAATATCTCAATGACAGGGATATGTATTCTGTGTGTGTGTGTGTGTGTGTAATATATATGAGTATCTAAAACCTAACTACCCCTAATATGCAAGTTCAGTCACACTTCATGGGTATTATCAAATATTTTTCTTATTACTAGAAAATGGAGGAGGTAGGTCTTTCAGTCTGCCTACACGGGAAAAGAGCCACTTGTTGAAGCCACAGGTGAAAAGGCTAAGGGTAACTTCAAGGCCCACTTCACGGGTGTGTGACCCACGTCCTCACTCAGGATTCTGTGCTTAGAAGTGCCCTGTGCCTGCTTTAGTGCTCTGCTGTCACTATCTTGAAATTCTTAATAATTTTTTACAAGAGGCATGCATTTTCATTTTGCACCAGGTGCTGAAAATTATGTGACAGTCTTGGATAACTCATTTACCTTTTTTAAGTATCTGAGGTTGTCTCCGTATTTAGACATTAAGAAGAAATAAACTTATATTTTGTAGAAGAGGCTTTGTTTAGAAATAGGAAGTCCTAGCAGTTCAGTAAAATAGTGCCTTACATATGTATACTCAAGTAGAGGCACAAAAAAAGAATTAATAAAAGAAACGTATTACTGGGCTAGTAATGACAATTTCAAAATGGAAGGGGATGATTATTAGGTAGTTTTTGTAGAAAGATAGGCAATCAGGCCAAACAATATTGTATATCCCTCCTACGTGCACAATTCTATATGTTTCAGTAATTTCCTGTTAATTTATCTTAGCACAACAGAAAAAGTTTTACAGAAAACTTTCCCTTAGGAATGTTGAAAACATTCTAAAGGGTGTCAATTAGTTCAAAGGCACATTATTCATTTATTCATTCATTCATCCATCCATCCATCTTTCTAATCATCCATTCATTCTTATACCCATCTATCCACTCATCCCATTGGCAACAAAAGACATACAAACACAAATCAGACATGGATGCTATTTGAAAGGAGAAACAGCTATCAATAAGTACATGTCAGACATGACAGAAAATAAGTTCTAAGATATACGAGTATATATTGTTGAGGAAATTTGGAGGGAAAACAATTATTTTGAACTGGGAAAAATCAGAGGTGGCTTTATAGAGAACAGTTTCTATATTGGAATTTGAAAGCTAGATAGGATTTGGATGTACACAGAAATTTGTAAGATATTTTGCACAGAAGTTTGGAAGATATTTTGCATAGAGGTTTGGAAGATACCTTTCTCTTGTTTTTTCTTTAATACCTAACTCAAGTATCATCTGCTCTAGAAAATTTTGCTCACTCTTTTCTACCCACTATTTTTCTACTACTACATAGGTAGACTGAGCCTCAGATTTAAGTATAAAATGGGATAATTTTAAGGAAAAAAATAAAGAAGCTATAACTACACATTAGGAACCCAACAAAATGTAACATACATTTTAGGAATCCAATAAAAATAAAGTTCCATAAATGTCATTTACTTAACTGAGACCTTTCTCCACATTCTTTGGCTTTGAAGCACCAGTATAGTGAGTGGTTCAGAACGCAGACTCTAGAACTGAAGGCCTGCCTGGGTTTGAATTCTAGCTTCAGTTCTTACTAGTTATGCAATCTGAGGTAAATTACTTAATCTCCTGTTTCTTCCTTTGCCTGTAAAATGAGGATAATTGTACAGTTTTCCAGATAGGATTATTGTGAGAATTAGGTGAATTAATATATTTAAATGGTGTGTATGTATATATTATTATTATCATCATCATCATACTATTAGTCCAGAAACTATAGTAGGTCTTTTATTCATAGTTTATGCATTGTATGATTTTAGAGGCATTGATAATGATCCTTGTCTTAAAAAACACCTTTTCTTACTCATTTCTTGTTGCTCTAATCTTCACGATTACAGGTTCGTTTCTTTGCCTTAAATCTTGTGTCTTTTAGAATTAAATTTCAAGTTTAAGATTGAGGGAAGGGAATCTGTTTGATTTATCTTTATGCTTCCCTACCATCTCTGTTTTCTAGTCTATTTCCCCTTCCCTTGCCCAGTCTTGTCAGGATCTCTCAGAGACACCAGCCAAAGCTGGCCAGTATTCTCTCCTCAAAGGTCTTCTCTTTTCAGCTCCATGCTATACCTACCTCCTCTAACTTTGACCTTAAGTTGAAATATTCCAATCTTTTCCCTTTCCCCCAACTCTTAAGGGATATAGCTATTTCCTTTTTCAGTGATAATTTAGAATTCTCTTTCTCACCCTTTCAGTGACCTAGTTTACACTTTTATAATGAAATATAAACAAACAATTCTCTCAAATAACTGATGTGGTTTCTATTTCCTGACTGGATGGATCCTGACTGATATAAGATTACACTTCTTGCCAGGAGGGCCTATAACATACTGTGGCCAGGTTTTTCAATCTACAACAAATGGTGAGACAAATCATGACATTCCTCTGTTCAGTTTTCCAATGGCTTTGTATCCCATTCAGAATAACAACTCAAGTGCTTTCAATGGCCACAATGGCCTCTTTGCTGTTCTTTGAATATGCTAATTTTACTTCCATCTCAGAAACTGTATGCTGGCTCTTCCATCTGACTGGAATATTCTTATCCCAGATCTCTGTAGAGCTCACTACCTATCTCCTAATGTCATTGCTCAAATGTCACTATCTCATTAAGGACTTCCTTGAATACTTTATTTAAAATTGAACCAATCCCAACCAAAGAGGAGAGGTGCTCCTTAACTTCTTTCTTCTTCCCACATTTTCCATAGCATTTATTTTCTTTCATTTAAAAAAAAAATATTTTATTGAAGAAATGGGGAAGGGGAACAGTGTTGGAGAATTGGGGAAGGGGAACAGACAAGCTGCTGTCCTTTTGTTCTTAATCTAGTTGTGGAGGACTTCACTTCACTGGCCCATGTTGGTACTGTGATCATTGCACTCTTCCTGGCTGAGGCAGATAGGTCTCCAGCCATTGGGTGGCGATTCACAGCAGCTCACGCTGACTGCCAGACACTCACAGTAGCTCATGGCAGCCCAATGCAGCAGCTTATGCTGGCAACTCACTGGAGCCCAGCTTCAGATTGAGCTGTTGTTCACCATTTTATCTATAGAGGGCGCAAGGTCACTGGCCTTCATGTGGGATCTGAGCCGGAGCCTTGCTGCTCAGAGCTGGCATCCCAAGCCAACTCTTAACCAGTGCACTATGGAAAGCCGGCCCTTTCCATAGCATTTATGATCATTTAACATATTTTAGAATGTATTTATTGGCTTTCTCCACTTCCCTCGACCCTAAAATTTAAGTTCCAAGAGGGCAATGTATTTTAACTCTTCTGTTCTGTGCTGTTGTATCCATTAGATAGAGACATGCCTACCATATAATAGATTCAATAAATTCATAAATAGGTCTTCATTAGGTTTGCTAAAGTAAGATTATTTTGTAATACATTAAAATATAAACACTGGAGCACAAATGAGTTTATAAGATATTTCCCCTAAAACAAGTCAAAGAAGTGAAACAGAGAAACAATTAAAACATTAAGAATCTACAGTGACAGAGAAAACAAGGTTAAATAAGTGAGCCCCAGAAGGGCTTGGGGATAGCAGTAATAAATTCACAAAACTGATCAGGTATATTCTTATTTTAAAAGCTAAAGTGCAGGACATAATGGGAAGTACCTTGAATCGGAGGAAAGAACATTAAATGTGGAGTGGACTATCCTGCTCTCCCCCCACCCCAATGCTGCTGCATGCTATAAATTTAATTCTGGGGAAATCATTTAATCTCTCTTGCTGTCAGGTTTTGCATTTCTGAATTGCTTTCCTGAGGGGGTTGATGTGAAAACTGAAAGAGATCTTGTATGTAGATGCACAAATGTAAAAAATGTAGAATGATGATTATAATGATGATGATGTGACCTCTAAGAGACAGGACTAGGAGAGCCAGCAGGGCAGAATATGCCAAAGGAGTCCCTGGCAAGCCCCCTGCCCAGAAGAATTGATGCATAGCCATCTTCAGCTTCAGGGTTACTGGCTCTTCATCTACGATACAATTAGAATGATTGGTTTTTAAATCTGTTATGTATTTTGTGTGTGCCCTGTCTTTCCCATCCAGTTGGAATTCAACTGGAGTCATTTACCCTATTTAATTAATTTTATTTTATTTTGCATATTTGGAATTAGGGGCCCCCGGAATGTCATATGTAAATATATGCAAAGCAGCATGCAAATTGGTATTGAGAGCCAAAAACACACCTTTAAAAGAAACAAACAAAAAAAGACCCAGTAATATATCATTAGGAAAACAGGTTCTTCTCATACACCTACTGCACTTTGGCTGTTGAGAAGAGTGTTCAATTTATGGCTACAAATGGTACAAATGCAGCTTTACACAATATTTACTGTTGGAGAAGCACATAAAGTTAGCGACTTTGGTATATTTGACCTAATTGTCTTTATGGAACAAACATATTTCTACAGCTTTAAGAAATTAGCTGGAAAAAAAAAAAGAAATTAGCTGGAGAAATAGGGGATGAATGTGTGGGAGATGGGAATAAGGAGGTGAAGTGACTGCTGTCTCTCATGCCTAACGTGCCATATGTCAAGCCATAAATTCACACATTTCTGAGATGAAATGAGGAAAGCTTTTTGTTTATTTTCATAATTCAATGAGGTCTAAAGAAAAAGATATCAAGTCAGTGGGCTTTTCTGTTCCACTTAGAAGAAATTATTTTATTCCATAGTTAAACTTATAGTGATTGTATAAAAGCTTTCAATCCCTGAAACTGGTAAAGAATCTGTAATTTTAACTTTCCTTACACAAGCTATACTATATTATCATTTGGAGTATATTTTAATAAATAATCCATTTTCACAAAGCTCAGACTAGTATAGGCTTTTTATACAGAACACCCAAAAGGCTGGATTATAATCATAGTTGTAAAAGGAAAGAATTGCCTGAATTCTGAAAAGCACTTTTAGGTGGCACATCTTTGTTATTATTATTTATTATTATTATTATCATTATTATTTGCCATACTAAATCTGTTTGTGTTCTTACTTCTAGTAAAAGGGGGTTTTATATCTATTCTAAGGATGACTGCATCAATATGCTTTTGAAATTTTTCAAATTACAAAAAACTGACTTCACATAGCACTTCATAATTTCCCTCATCAAATCCTAAAGACTATATTAAAACATCTGTTTTTGGAATATCTTGCTGACAGTAGAATGTTATACCCTCAGGGAGTCTCCTAATTTTACATAAAATTTGCATACTCATAAATAAGTTAACATTGGGGGGGTAAGTATATCAACTGCAAACAGTGCAAGTATTTTCCATATATCCTTTTTATAATGGACTTAGAACAGAGAACTACAGATTTTTTTGAAAAATTATTTTCTCTCACTCAATCACCTTTTAAATGAGACCATGAATTCTTTATAAAGATTTCTCCCTCCCAATTTTCCCTACTCTGTCTGCAGAAATTCAAAGGTAGCTAAAATTGCTTCAATATTCAAAAGCAAAATATACTGAAGCTGTGTGCAAACAATACTTAAAGTGTGATATATATTATAGGCTCTAAATGGAATTTTATAGTAACATGCATACTCTGGATTATGAGACATATGGAGTAAGGTAGATCTTCTATGTTTTCTTTTATCCTGGCACAAAACAACTTTATACTCATACAATCTTGGTAATTTACACATCCCAGCCAAGTACCACGAAGAGCATCATGATTTTTTTCATTTAATTAACTGTGTGCCTTCAACTCTGAGTTTCAAAGGAAACTTACCTTTTTCCATGTTTATTCTGGTCTCTCACTAGCCTGGGGGATAATGGAGTATAATGTGAAAGTTACTTCATATAGACAGCTGTCAAATCTACTTGCTACAGAGTCAGCATTATTACATTATTAACATAATACATTAATACATTACTACATCATTACAGAAAATTATTATCCTAATATAATGATTCCCATTAATTCCCAGTTTCATATACCAGGTCACTGAGCATAGCATAGGTAAAGTTTTATCCAGTGAAGTCAAGAAGATGTTTCCATCCAAATTATCTTATACTGCCACTGGATAATGCTCAGAGTTACACAATTAAAATTGTATCTTTTGTTTAAGATTCTAACTATTGTTTAAATAACAATATTTTGAGATGCGTTTAACACCTAAAGCTATTATCTGTCATTTTTAACTTCGTGAATGGGCTCCTAACTTCAGACACATGAACCACAGATGGGATTTAGGGGAATAATAAACCCTCTTAAACTGTAGGCAAAATTCTGTTTAAATGCCTTTGTGTGATTAATTGGAGAAAAAAGGACTCAGATTTGACATATTCTTAAGGGAGTACACACACACACACACACACACACACACACACACACACACACACACACGGGAACCAATGCTTTAGTGAGAACAGAGTTTTTAAGAACTAGATTGGACGGGCCGGCCAAGTGGCGCATTGGTTAAGCGCTGGTTTTGGGATGCCAGCAGCCCTGGTTCGGATCCCACATGAGGGCCAGTGACACTGCCCTCTACAGCTAACAGCAGCTCCACCTGGAGCTGGGCTGTGCGAGCCCCGGTGATGGTGTGGGCTGCGGCCCCTGCTGCAGTGGGCTGCCATAGGCTACAGTGAGTGGCCGGCAGCCAGCGTGAGCAGCTGGCAGCCAAGCGTGAGCTGCCAATAGCCGCGGTGAGCGACATCCAGAGGCCAGCGACCGATCTGCCTCATCAGGGAAGAGCGCAGTGACGATACCAACAGTGAAGCAATATCCTCCGCAACTAAACTGAAGAACAAAAAGACAGCAACTTGTCTGTTCCCCTTCCCCGGTTCCCCAACGCTGTTCCCCTCCGCCAATTCCCCAATAAAATCTTTAAAAAAAAAAAAAAAAAAAAAAAGAACTAGATTGGACAGGGGTCTAGAAAGAGTGCAAGATTCCTGGAAACTAAGCAGGATATAAAGAGACAAAGTTTCCCGAATTCTGATAGACAAAGAAGATACATAAAAAAGATGCTGGGGCCGGCCAAGTGGCACGGTAGTTAAGCACCCTGGTTCGGTCCCAAATATGAGGGCTAGTGACACTGCCCTCAAAAAAAAAAAAAAAAAAGATGCTGAATCCATAGGATCAACTTTATTGGCTTCAAAATTTTACTCAAGCCAAGCAGAGGCAACACAAATTTACTGGATCAACTTGCATTCCTAAACAATGGTTTTTACCTATACTATTTTCCAATTTCCATTAAAAAAAATAATAAATTTCCAGATAATTGTAAACATCAGTTTAGAAGGATCTGTATGAGCTGAACCAGAACAACAGTTGGGCTTATACCAAGAATTGAGTCCTACAGGACTCAATTCAAGGCAGTCTGTATTATCTATTAATTAAGATACTTTTCTTTGCTCGTAACAGAAAATAGAAGGAAGTTTATAGTATGGCTTGAATGCAAGGTCCATCAGCAGCATCAGTTAATAAGTCTTGATCCAGCATGAAAAATTATGTAACCAGAAACCTGTTTCTCTCTATATCTCTATTTGTCTCCTCTATCTTCTTGGGTCTGTTTAGTGCTGTAGCAAGAATCAAAACTACACTTCCTTGTTCAGATCCATCAAGATCTGACTCAGCAGAACCAGCAAAATACCCAAGATTCAGTCTTAATGGGTTGGTTAAGTTACACGTCCTTCTTGGAATCACTGTACAGAGGGGGTAAAATGTGCTTATTAACCAATCACGGCTTAAGCCTGGAGCTTGGAATGGGATGGACCAAATGTGTGGCTGAGAGTAGGGGGAGGGAATATTCTGTCCAAAGGGTTTGTGCGATTTTTACCACAACCACCAACACCACCAGAAAGGAGAAATATATACTAGCTATCGAACAACTGTCTAGCATATTATCCAAGAAAGAAAGGACACCTCTAAACCAAAGTATGCTGATGTTCATAGCCAGAAAAACTCCAGGTTTAAGATGAAAAAAACAGGGCATTAACCAGATAATAATATCAGGACCTAGGAGTTGGATGAGAGATGGGAGCAGGTCAGGAGGAAAACAAGCAAGTTTTCTGTGCAATGGCTACAAACCATAGTGAAGTTCCTTTGGTTAATGGTCAGAAGGCCATTTGCTGTGTGGTGGTTGAAGGCAGATGAAAGGTACAGAATCAGGAATTTATTATCCATATCTGTCCACAGAAACTATTACTAATGCCATCAGGTCTGCACTACATTTAAACCTTCCTGGATTGACAGCCTAGAATTGGCAGGAGTGAGTAGTGAATTTAGACTCATCCCCATTCATCCTTTCTTACAATTCCTGTATTTCAAAGTCATTGTCCCCACTTCAGTCCCTAATCTGTCATCATGAAAGGGGTAACTACTCCAGGATAAGGACAGAGTGGGGGACTTTCATGGAAATATGAACTGTGAAGGGTCTCAGATATTACCTTGGAGTCTAACAAGTCAGCCCACTAGTTTCATGAATGCTGGCAAAAGACATAAGACTCCTGGGTCAAAAACAAAGAATAGTTTATTACTCAAAGCAATAGCCAGAGAATCAGCATTTTTTCTGACCTCCAGTTCCCACAGGCCATGCAAAAAGGGCCAGGTGACACCTGCATCTGCAGTGGGTTGCATTACAGAAGGGGACTCTGAATTTGGAAAACCCAAATCTTTTAGACTGGAGAGTCCAACTCTATTTGTCCAAGTGCCTTGCCAAAAGTGGGTTTCTAAGAGCCACAGACACCATTTAGTCCCTGAGTGTTTGGCAATCACTTTTCAAATAGTAATAAGAATGGAGTGGGAATAAGACAGGGTAGCTAGAATTGCTGGGAAATTTCCCAGATCCTCATTAAAATGAAAATATTTGGAGGAATGTCATTACAATGGCTATGAGTTTATGAAACAGCTATTATGGATATTAAATAGAGTTCTGAATTTGTTAAGCATTTTTACATCTACTGGTTTATTCTACCTATACAACAAACCCTGAAGGACAGGTTAAATATGCAACTGTTATGCCATTTAATAACAAAATAAAACTAAGACAGGTTAAGCAACTTATTCAAGTATAACCTCATGAATTATATTTGAATCATTCAATTAAACTGTAACATCATTAGAAATATATTAATATAACTTCCTCCAGAATTATATTATATAATATATATATAAAATATATATAAATATATATAATATATATAAATATATATAAAATATATATAAAATATATATGTAAATATATATATAAATATATAAAATATATATATAAATATATATAAATATATATAAAAATATATATAAAAATATATATAAAATATATATATATTTCAACCCTTAATAATAGGCATAAAAATATATAATGGATAAAACAGTTAGCCGCACTTTTGTGAAGTTTTGGGGTTGTATTATTAGAGCACTGTTTCAGAGTAGTTCAAAATATTCAAATGATGGACCCTGGAGTTATTACTCTGGAGGATATTTCCTGTTTGATAAAAATATCACCCAAGTTATAGCTTAAATTCTGCCATAACTTTAGAAAAGATTACTGATGCAAGCGTTTATTATTTTTCGTAAGCAGCTTCGATCTCCCACAATTAGACACTCTTCTAGTGAAGTAACATCCACTAATCTGTCAAACTGAAATCATTTTGCTAATGAGGAGACTAATTCTGTTTTTATCATTTAACTACAGGATATTAATCATCTGATAAAACAGAAAGGTTTAAAAAAATGAGCATTTTCAAATAATTTGGCAAATATCTGCTAATGAGAGCAGATAAAAATTCTGGTGAAAGGGGAAGATGATTTTTTTTTTTTTTTTTTTTTTTTTTTACCTGAGACAAAAGTGGATCACAAAGTGTAGTAGTGTTGTTTCTTTTTCAAATCTGTAACACACAGGAGCAGATTGTCAAAAAGGGTTAAAGGAAGCCATGATTCCTTTCAGCTTTCAAGAGTGTGGCAACATGTATTATTTGGCGTAATCATGACACAGAACTGGATGTGTGTGTCTTCAATAATTCATGTTGCAGCTTGTCTCACTGTGGGGACAGATGTCAGTGAAACCAGTGACAGCCGATCATGCTGATCCCACACATAATCATGTGCGGCTGATCCCACAGTGACACTGAGCCTTGAGTATATGCCCATTAAGTCTGATTAGAGCTAACAAAATATGGGCCAGCAAGTTTGGGTGTAGCTATTGATTTTATAACTGCATTAAATGTACATATTTATATGCATGTATGTATAAAAACATCTTACTTCCATATGATTTCCTAAGGATTTGGAAATTTTTATAATTCAGACTAGTTATATGTGGGAACATTCACTACATTTGAATGTCATATTTATTAGGTCATTAAAATATACATAGAAATGTTACTAATGAAAATCAATTATTTATTGTTAAGTATAGAAATGTATCATTCTCCTACAGGTGATTTATAGAATTACCAATCTTGATTAATCTTTCATTATGAATTCAGGTATAGAACAAATGTCACATATCCAGAAGATTAAACAAGCCAGTACACTGAAGTTTTATGCTCAAAGATTTATCTTTGTTTCTCACAATGATTAGTATTTTCTTTTAACATTTGACATTAATCAAAAATGATCATATTCCAGGTACTCTATGAGAAGTATAAATGTGTATCTGTCAGTGGTGTCTATGAATATTAGTTAGATTATAGAATATGGAACATTGGTTAGAATATAGAAACATTCTTCCTGCCCAAAGTTAGCCAAATTCTTACGCATTAACAAGTTTCATAGCAAGGGATCAGAATAAGAGGATGTAGCTATGAAGGCACAAGTCAACTGCTTTTACTAGAATAGTAGTTCCACATGCTTATCTTCTATTTGTGCATAAAGAAATACAGAGCTAGCAGTTCAAAGCCTTCTAAAAAGCCAAAATATTGGGTAATATTTTTAGATCCCAAGGTGAGCTCCCTTTATCCATTTCTTGAATAAATTAGAGAAAAGTGTCAAGCTCTACTTACAACCTGCAGAATCTTTGGTTAACGTTTGGAAAATACCATGTGTAATGTTTGTATATGTGGACAAATATGTGTATGTGTATATGACATTTTAAAATTTTCCCCAAAACAAAATATCTTTCTTTACATTTTCTTTAGTAACATAATATATTCTGCTCTTTGTCTTGCCCTTAGACATATATCATTTTGGTCAGCTTTTGGAGTCATTTTTCTTGGTGATTTTATTGTTTTAGAGAGGAAGTTCCTGGCTCATTCCTAATGACTCCTCTGATCTGTCCTGTGTCTCTAAGATCCATACACTTAGAAAAAGGCATTGATTTTTAATTATCCCAGGATTAGACTGTCTTCAAAATATACTGAGTCAGGGGATCTTCAATGCTATACTGAAGATTAGTGCTGTATAGTGTTACCTAACTGTGGGTACCATTTTTCTTTGGAAGTGCATTTATATAAACATTTCTAATCACAGTTTTGTAAAAAGACACGGTATTATAATTCATGACTTTTAGGTAATATGTCATATGAATCTTAACATATGGCATTACACTCTACAATGGCAATCTTGGCTTTCAAAGGGAACTGGAAAGCATCCAGTGAGATGAGAATAAGCCAAACTTGAAAACCATATCGATGCTAATCCAGGTTTACACCTTTTATTCAGACTTGGAACTCTCTAGCAGATGGTTCAGTGTTGAAGCACTAATGTTAGCAAAATGTCAAAACTATTTTGCTAGACTCCCCAATTGTTCATACAGATTATTTTTCAAGTGCTGGCTATCAAAATAGTATTAATAAATGGTAGCACTAAGTTCTCTGATCACAAATGCAGGGTTTTAGTTTCAATTTTCAAAGAAAATCTGGCTTTGCTCCTTTGGAATATAGCCAATCTGCTTTTACAAAGAAAAATCAAATTTTAGAAGTTTTTTCTATGATTCTTCAGCCAACAAGGGCATACTCAAAGAAGACAAAGGAATGCAGAATCATTTGGCAGATATCATTGTTAGTGGCTGCTATATCAATTTAATCATCCAAACAAATGTCATGAGATACTCAGAATCAAAATTTCTTATCCTGGGATTCATGGACATAAAGAAAAAAAAACAACAAAAAACTACATGGGCTTCAGAGAGTCCACAAACCATTTGAATTTAGAGGCAAATATAGGTGCGGGTGTGCATATGCACACTTCTATGTGCACATACATATACACTGAATATGCAAGGTGAATGAACAGATGAATAAGTGTGACCCTCATATTAGGATCTAGCAATGGTTTCAATGTTACAGAAAGTCAGAATTACATTTACAAAACAAGAATGAACATATTTGCATCTAGATGAAATTATATTTCAGCATTATTTGATCACTTACTGTCTATTAACATCTGTGCTGTCTTTAATGTATTTTTCTTCTAATATTAAAAAAAAACTTATGAATAGGAATTAAGAGTCCTGTTTTGCAGATGTCTAACCACAAATGTCTCAGTGAGAGAGACTTATCTGGGCTCTACCAATGGGTACTCTAGAATTAACCTTCCTGACTCCAAATTCCACTCCTTTTCTCTCATATAACTTTTACTCCTTTAATAATGGTTTCTCCCACCCTAGTATAAGCAGACTATAACCCCAACAGAGAAAGACATTTAGCCAATTTTATGATCACATAAGAAGATATACAAATAGGAGATCACTTTTAAGTAACATTCCTTCTCTTAAAATGTCCCTATGCAAATCTAAAAGGTATCAATATTATTATCCTCAAGGCATATGTTTTCCTTTGCAAACTCCTTGTGGCAACCACTGCAGTATTGCATCAATCAGCATTAACTGATGAAACAGCAGTAGGACTTTCCATGACATTTGAGTCCTGACCACAGGACTCAAGGAGAAGCATGTGGGTATTCAACCCCAGGAGTCACTTCACATCAGGACAGCTATTTTCCCTGTTCTTCCATGAATGTGTTCTAGGAATGAGGTCACTGATAGAAAGATTCATGTGTAGCCCCTAAGAGATTAGGCCACATAAGAACTAAATAATGACCAGTAAAAACTGATCTGAAAGATTGAAGACAGCTGAAAAGAGGTATCATTTTCAAATTAGATCAAGTCATTCAGGATGGATCCAATATGGAGGACCTCTTCCAGGGGGTGTCATGTGCATGTCATTGTATAAAGGATTGTCAGGCTGGACCCAACACCATTGTTCCAACTATGTAACTTTTACATAAGTAACACCTTATATATTTTCCTCACTTCTAAATCTTAATTTGCTCTTCTCACTATGTCTTTTATGATTAACCATGGTTTTATTTTCATTTTTGTTCATTACCAATTTCAATGCTGAAGACTCTCTATATTTTTTTAATGTTGTGACAGGAATTCTTTGCTGAAGCTAAAAAAAAACAAACAAGAATGAAACGAGTTAAGAGAATAACACTGTATTCCATTTTTCCATTTAAAATATGTTATAAAACAGCTTTCAGTTTAAAAAATTTTGACAGTGTATATTCAATTTTTCAACTAACAGATGTACGTACATAAAATTATATGATTGAAATTCAGTGTCAGGGGCTTTAGTCATTTAGTTTGAGCAAACTCAAGGCATTGCTTCATGATATAGCTCTTGAAATATCCCTGTTTAATAATGAGATAGTGGGATTTCTTTGAAATAGTGATATGGACATGTTTATTGAATTTTAAAACAATAGTTTATGTGAATATTTTTAAATTACTATGATTTATTTTTTAAATGAACTGATTTTCTTTGCTTTTTAAGAAATCAATTATTAAGAGAATTAAGTGAGCAACATATGGCTATTCTGTGAGTGAAACCATATTATGTGTTAGAACTTCTAGTTCAGAGTTCTTCATCCTAAAACTTCAACAATTAATAATGTGTTTACTAATTAGGAAATATGAGGATTATTAGTAACTACTTTATATAAAAAATGAAGACACTGAGAACTATTGATGAGGTTTGCTTAATGGTCTTACCAAGGTTTTCAGAAACATAGAGACTAAGTGACCTTAATAAAAGCACTAGATAAATGCTTTTAACAATGACAATCCCATAAGGAAAATGGTTTTAAATTGTGGTCTATGGCTGTCCTATTCCAAGTGCCTGTCTGGGAATAAAATCGACTTCACCAAAAGCACACTGTTCAATTCAGCCACATAGCTTTTTTCTATTTTTATTACTATTATTATTATTATTATTATTATTATCATCATCATCATCATCATCATCATCATCATCATCACAAGACATTCTCAATAAAGGAAGTGATGTGTTAATTTCCACTCTGGGGCAGGCTCTCTAGCGCATGATGGACTTGCAACAAACTGCTTACATACTGTCACCAGTTAGGTAACCACACTTTATGTAGCAATTGTCTAAAGAAAGATGATTTCACTGCAGTATCGCTATTAAACATTTGTTTCTAGTCAAGATTTAAAAATCACTTGTAAATAATAGTGAGGTTTTAAAATAGGGAACTGCTGTTTCTCTAACTGATACTATTTTCACATACAATAACTATATGAAAGTTTTGGAAAAATATACTATTGCTAAGAAAAAACTGTAGGAAAATAGGATAGGAACATACAAGACCAAAAGTTAACATGTGTTAGTTGTTTTATTGTCAGTAATCTTCCGGTAACTGACAGGCACAGGGGAGTGGTAAATATCCATTTTCTTTTTTATCATGGATTGAACCATTCTACACATAGGGTTACAAATCAGAGTATTGGCCATTTTCCACTTAAGAATAATAGGCTTTAGGGCCGACCCAGTGTCTCAGTTGGTTAAGAGCTTGCTCAAAAGTGCGAACAATTGAACAGCATCACTGGTTCAACTCTGGGCTCCAGCTGAGCTGCTGCTGAGTTTCCGACAGGTGGCAGGATGGCTCAGCTAAAATAAATAAATAAATAAATAAATAAATAAATAAATAAATAAATAAATAACTGGCTTTAACTTGCAAGCAACTGCTTATATTAGCTAAGGCTTTCTGGCTGTGTGATGGCAATAAATTAGTGAATGACATCCTTCTTATTCAGTGCAGGCTGCTATAACACAGAATACCATAGAATGGGTAGCTCAAACAACAAACATTTCTTTTTCTGGAGGTCAAGAATCCAAGATCAAGATGATGGCAGATTCAGTGTCTGGTGAGAGTCATCTTTCTGGATTGCAAACAGCTCCCTTCTCACATGGAGGGGAGGGAGGGGGAGGGGAGAGAGAGAGGGAGAGGGAGAGAGAGACACCCCTCTCTGGTCTCTTCTTTTTTTTTTTTAAAGATTTTATTGGGTAATTGGGGGAGGGAAACAGTGTTGGGGAATCAGGGAAGGGGAACAGACAAGTTGCTGTCCTTTTTTGTTCTTTAGTCTAGTTGTGGAGGACGTCGCTTTACTAGCCCCTGTTGGTATTGTGATCATTGCACTCACCCACGGTGAGGCAGATCGGTCGCTGGTCCCTGGACAGCAGCTCACAGCAGCTGCCAGCCCCTCACGCTGGCTGCCGGCCACTCACTGTAGCCTATGGGAGCCCAATGCAGAAAAGGTTGCTGCCCACACCATCGCTGGCGACTCACAGCAGCCCAGCTCCAGGTGAAGCTGTTGTTCACCACCTTAACTGTAGAGGGCCAGCCCTGGTCTCTTCTTATAAGGACAGGAAACCCATATTGTGGACTCCACCCTCATGACTCCCAAAGGCCCCCATCTCCAATTTTATCACGAGGGGTAGGGTTTTAACATATGAATTTTGTAGGAACACACTTAATCCATCTCAATAAAGTAACTGTCATCTAAAATATAATGGCCTCCCGATAGGAAAAAACATATGTTTAAAATATTTTCATGAGCTGGCCGAGTGGTGCATTGGTCAAGGGTTGGTTTGGGATGGATGCCAGCTGTGAGCAGCAGGGTCCCCCAGTTTGGATTCCATATAGAGGGCCAGTGACACTGCGCCCTCTACAGCTAAGATGGTGAATCACAGCTCAACCTGGAGCTGGGCTGCTGGGAGTCACTGGTGATGGCGCAGACTGCAGTGGTCTGCCATGAGCTACCGTGAGTGGCTGGCAGCCAGCATGAGTGGCTGGCCGGCAGCTGATGTGAGCTGCCGTGAGCTGCAATGAACAGCCATCCAATGGCCAGTGAGCAACTGTCTCACCCAGGAAGAGCTCAACGATAAGACCAACATGGGCCAGTGAAGCGACATCCTCCACAACTAGACTGAAGAACAAAAGGACAGCAACTTGTCTGTTCCCCTCCCCCAATTCCCCAATAAAATCTTTTATATATATATATATATATATATATATTTTTTTTTTTTTTTTTTTTTTCAAGCTAGAGATGGCTTATGGTAACTCTAAAATGAAAATGCAATCTTCTTATAGGGAAACATAGGCTAGCCATTGTTCTTATAATTTATCAGGATAATTGAGTGTGTGCCACAGAAGCCAAAAACTTCTCACACTCTTGTATCTTCTTTTTTTTTAATATTTTTTTAATTGGGGAATTGGGGGAGGGGAACAGCGTTGGGGAATCGGGGAAAGGGAACAGACAAGTTGCTGTCGTTTTGTTCTTCAGTCTAGTTGCAGAGCACGTTGTTTCACTGGCCCATGTTGGTATCATCATTGCGCTCTTCCCCGATGAGGCAGATCAGTCGCTGGCCTCTGGATGGTCACTCACAGCAGCTATTGGCAGCTCACGCTGGCTGCCAGACACTCACACTGGCTGCCGGCCACTCACTGTAGCCTATGGCAGCCCACTACACCATTGCTGGGGCTCACGCAGCCCAGCTCCAGGTGGAGCTGTAGTTAGCTATAGAGGGCAATGTCACTGGCCCTCATATGTGGGATCCGAACCGGGGCCACTGGCATCCCAAGCCAACTCTTAACCAATGCGCCACTCGGCCAGCCCTATTGTATCTTTTTAATTGAGAGAAATGCCAGGTATATCATTCATATAATAAATGAGATCATTCTAAAAGATAACAATTTGGGGAGTTCAGATCCCTTCTGTATAGAGCAATAACTAGGCTCCCAGAACCAGGGTTGGAGCTTCATCATCTGAGCTCCCAGGCTGACTAAATCATCTTAGGCAAGTTACTTGGTCTTTCTCTGTCCAGTTTACCAGTTTATAAAATAGAGGTAATCACAGGATTTATCTCCAGAGTAAGGATTATATGAGATAACCAAGTAAAGAGCTTAGCACAGACAACAGTGGTAAGCACTCAATAGATGCTACTATTGCTGTTTAAGTATGGCAATCTCACCTAACCCAGGAGGCTTGGTTTTACAATGGTGTCAAGGTTAACCAAGATTCAGTGTCCTAAATGCTAGCAGGATTATTATTTCTAAGGCTATATTGACCAGAAGGAAATGTGTTTTCCCTACAGACCCAACATAATCACTACCCATTGTTACATATCTAATATTTTTAAAGAAAAAAAAAAAATTTCACCCTTAGCTTCTGGACCTTTTGTTCAAGGCAAGGCTCTATCAGCAATGGCTTTGTTATAAGACATTTTATTCTAGGAAAGGTGGTTTTGAATATTCAGTAGGGCTCCAGGCTAGTGATTTTGTGGTTAGTTTTCTTGTCTTCCAGGAAGCCCTTGACAAAGGTCACAAACAATTTGATGGCTCCTCTTATTAAAATAAAGATGGAAAGCATTGATGATAACTCTGCCCAGCAGCTAACTTCATCATCTATAGCAGTTTCAACATATGCTTGTAAGATAATGAAAAATATAGCATTAAATACAGTGGCAGATTGAATCTTGTTTCAGTGTAAATATAGTAAGTCATTTTTTTCTCTCTTCATTTCCTCAGAACCTGTTTAGCATTACACTGTTAATATCATCACTGATACGTGACAAAACCATTGCATAATATACTGCATTTCAGACCAACCCCCACATAAAAGTGAGGAACAGAAAACTATGAACATTAATCGGGCATTCAAAATAATGAAGTGCTGCAAGCCAACCCTCCTCAAAAGCCCTCCACTCCCACTCCTATAGTTTTGTAGGAACAAACAATTTATAAATCTGACATGCTTTTTTGGTCCCATTTAATATTATAAAAATGTCATTTTTCAGAGCTATAGTCAATATTAAAATTTTTTTAACATATTTTATAACCAAGAGTAAAAATATTCTATGCAATTCTTATGATACAACCTTTTTTAAAATCAAGCTTGGAATCTAAAAAAACCCAAGTTGTCAATATGGGGAAGAAAGGAAGGATTACTTACACTTTAATCTCCAACAACTAGGAAAATACACATAATGATTTTGCACAACTAACATTTTGTCATGGTAAATGGTTGCCTGGATAAACTATAGCTATTTGAAGACTATATATACTTTTTATCCAATAATAATTTTAAATTACCAATTATAAAAAATGTAACCATTAATTCAAAGAAAAATCAAGTAAGTTAACAATAATTAAATTTGTGTTCGTATTGAGGAGCATAGCTCAGGAAAATTTTCCACACACAATTCCAAAAACTATCTCATTAAATTAAAATATGATTTAAGAATGAAAGTATTTACTCATTTTAATAAGACAAAAACTGATTTAGGAGCTGACATTTTATTGATATTATCCTTTGGTTGGTGACAGTGGTAAAATATGGGTCTTTTCTGCTTTATGTCATGGGTAGGATTCTGTCCCCTTATCTCTTGCCAATAGATGACAAACATGCTGCCTCTCTTTAGTTGTTTCCATTACATCAGAGTTCGGTCTTAGTTCCTCATTCGGAGTTGTCCCACCTATGCTGTTGCCAACATAATCCCCTTTCAGAAGTGACATTAGGAAAAACATCTTCCCTCTATTGGCTCTGGTTTACAGAAGCAATAAATGGCTCAGCTGCAGCTATTGCTTCAGGATCTAATTAAACAAGGATCTGCAGATGCTGTGGATTTTTTTTTTTTTAATGCCTAATGATACAAGCAACTGCATGGAGCACATATGTTCGTTTTCTATTCTTTGACAAAGACTACAGAGAACCTGAACTTGCAACATGCATCAGATGTGGCATATTTTTACGTGTTATTCAAGGTCAAATGTTTTTAGAAGTAAAAACTGCAACAATTCACCAAGTGACTTCATGTAATGTGGCCTAAGACTTAATGCTCTCTTATATTAAACTTGAAGTCTATCATGTGGATATATGTAGCCCAAATCCACTTTGGATTATGCCATTAGTTTTTCTTAAAGGAGTATTCTCCATGTGTTTATTTCAGCCAAGTTTCCATTTATCTCTTAATAATATATTTTTAAATATAAAATAAAGTATATATGTAACAGGTATTAAAGCTTTAAAGCACAATAACAAAGAAAACACCTGTGAACCCACTACCCAATCTAACAATGACATTATAAATATCATTTACATCATTTTTTATAAAGTTTTACCTCATTTAATTCAAAATACTAATTGCCCTTGTGATTTCTCCTTTGACACGTAAGATATTTAGAAAAGCATTGTATAGTTTTCAAATATTTGGGTATGTTCCAGTATCTTCTATTGATTTCTAATTTAATTTTATAATTAATTTAATTATGGTTGGAGAATATACATTGTATAATTTAAAACCTATTAAATTTACTGATTTGTGTTATGGCCCAAAATATGATCTATTTTGGTAACTACCATGTACACTATAGATTTTGCTGTTTGGGAACAAACTGTTCTATAAATTCAATTAGGTAAAGTTGGTTTATATGTTCAAGTGTTCTACATACTTACTGATTTGCACTCTACACGTTTTATCAATTGTTGAGAGCAAGATATTGAAATCTACAGCTATAATTGAGGATTTGTCTGTTTCAGTTCTGACAGTTTTTGCTTCATATATTTTGAAGCTTTGTTAGTTGCATAAACCATTTGAATTGTTCTATCCTGCTGTCCTGTTGATGAGCTGATCTTTTATCATTATGAAATGGCCTTCTTCATCTCTGATAATAAGTTTTGATATCTAGTAGGTCATGTCCCCATATATTTTTCTTTATCTTCAGTGGTGGCTTATTATTCTGAGCCCTTTTCTATTTAATATACATTTTAAAACCATTTTGTCAAGTTCCTCAAAATTCCTATTAAGGTTTTGTTAGAATTCCTTTGAAATTTTACATCAATTTGTGAAGACAAGGACACAAACCTGATCAAATATATCCACCCAAAACATAAGTAAACAACATATATTCAACGGCTAAGCATTAAAATTTTTACTTCTAAAATCAGCAAGTAGATAAAGATTATGCTTATTACTAGTTTTATTCAACATTGTACAAAAGACCTAGCCAGCTCTATAAGGCATGAAAAGGCAATACAAAATATATGGGTATATAGAAAAGGGGAAAAAGTTGTCATTGTTATTTAAATGACACATACGTCCACATAGAAAATAAAAAAAAACTACAAATAAATTATGAAAAGTAATGATTTAGTGAGTCCTTTGGATGTAAGATTAATGTATAAAAATTTTCGGCAACAATGATTTAGTAAATGTAATTCAAAAATAACAAAAGAAATTTTAAAAAACTAAGGAAAACAGGAATAAGTCTAACAAATGGTGGATAAGACTTCAACAATAAAAAATTATAAAAATCAGGGCTGGCCGAGTGGTGTGGTGGTTAAGTGCTGGTTTGGGAAGCCAGCAGCCCCAGTTCAGGTCCCACATATGAGGGCCAGTGACACTGCCCTCAAAAAAAAAAAAAAAAAAGGAAAAATTAATTGAAATATACATTCTAATTGTTACTGAGGATGCATGCAAGAGAAATTATCCTATGGTGGCTGTGTGTGGTAAAATATTTTGAAACAGTTCAGTGAAACTTAGTAGAGTTGGAAACATAAAAAGAACTCCTACAATTACAAGAAAATAAACAAAAAACATATTCAAGAATGTTCATTTATTTATAGCATCATTTGTGTGGTAGGCAGAATTCTAAAATGGCTCCCAAGATTTCCACCCTCTGTTATATATGCCCTGTACCATGCCCTCACCTTAAGTGTGAGCAGGACTTGTGACTATAAGGAGATACCACCTCAGGGATTATGCTACGTTATACGGCAGAAAGAACTTTGCAGAAGTAATTAAGGCCTCTGATTAGTTGACTTTAAGTTAATTAAAAGGAACACTACACCTGATGAGCCTGACCTAATCAGGAACTCCTGAAAAGAGGTAAAAGGGATTCAAAACTAAAGGTATTTCTTTTACTGGCCTTGAACTAGCAAACTGCCATGTTGTGAAATGGTTCACATACCAGAGAAATGTGGGTGGCCCTGGGCTGAGAAAAGTCTGCAGTTGGCAGGCAACAGGAAGGTGGAGACCTCAATCTAACAACCTCCAAGAACTGAATTCTACCAACAACTTGAATGAGCCTGGATGAGGACCCTGAGTCTCAGAAGAGACTGCAGTCCTAAGCAACATCTTTATTTTGGCCTTATGAGGGCCTAAGCAAAAAGAAAGCAGCTGATCCATGCTGTGCTCTGACTCCTGACCCACAAAACTGTAAAATATGCTATTTAAGCCTCCAACTTTGTGATAATTTGTTGTGCAGCAATAGAAAAATAACACAGTTTGTAATAGGAAAAAAAAAAGGAAGGAAGGAAGGAAGGAAGGAAGGAAGGAAGGAAGGAAGGAAGAAAGAAGAAAGGAAGAAAGAAAGAAAGAAAGAAAGAAAGAAAGAAAGAAAGAAAGAAAGAAAGAAAGAAAGAAAACTCCTACATAAAACAAACAAGCTAGAAATAACCCAAATGTCCATGGGTGGCAAATAAATTAATAAATTATTTCATTATAATTGTACAATACTATGCTAAATCATAATAAAACTAAATAAACTGTACCAACATGGATAGATCTCAAAATCCTGTTGAGAAAAAATGCAAATCACAAAAGTATATACACACCATGCCTCTCTTTATATAAGTATGAAAACAGGAAAAATTAAATAATATGTTATTCAAAGACATATATCAATGAGGAATGGTTAATATACAAATTGAGATTGAGATTACCTCTGGGGGAGGGTGATATTTGAGAGGGTTATACAAGTGGCTTCAAAATTATTGCTGTTACCCTATTTCTTAGGTTCAATGGTGAATAGATGAGTGTTTATTTTATTATTTTTTCAACTCTGCATATGTTATAAATACTCATATAATGGAAGACATACTTAATCATTAAGAGTATATAATTCTGTAAAAGAATCCCCAAATTCTAGAAAGCTAATCTCTTTTCTTCCTAGATTAGAAATTGAGTAATAAGTTCATCAAGTGGAAAAAAATTATGTATGGCTCTCCAAGTGCATGTAAATACAGCAATAGCAGTAACAGCCATGGTACTCATCTCTCCACTCTAATTAGTGATGGCAGTTGAGGCAGATTAGCAAAGTGAACCAGGAGACTAGTGACTCTGGTGTCATTTTCCTTCCTCTGTATTCTATGCTTTGCATGTTCAGTCTGGGCTGTGTTCGGGAAGAAAAGCCGATAGCAAGCACCCAGGTGCTAATAACAGTGAGAGAGAAAGACACAGAGGCAGAAAACTGGAGGAGAGAAATATTTGAAAATATGCTTCACACTTCTTGAATTAATTAGAAAGTGAATCATAAAGCAGTGTTTAACTAGCAACATTATTGTGGGTGAATTATTTATCCCAGTGAAACACACAATTTATGTTCATAATATTGAGCTGTTCTGCTTACACAACCTGAATGGTGAATCAGGGGAATTACCTTAGCAAGGGTTCTGAGAAGCTCTTATCAAAACTGAACCCATGAATCTTCCTGAAGAAATACTGAAAGGCAAGTCAGACCCTTGTTTTTACAGTAAGCTTTTCTAATCTCATTGTACTTTTCCAAAGCTACTTCTGAATTTGGTGACTACTATTAGCAAAGCCTCTGAGCTAGATGACAGGAACAGCACTTTGCCATAAGACTTTGTATAGATATATCCATATCTCTTGTAACAAAGTGATGCCAAATCAGATTTCACAAAGCTTAATTCTTAATAATCAGCTAACAAGGATTGCTGTGTATCCTTAAAATCCTGGACATTTTTAACACATTCTACTTTGCAAATTAATTCTAGTCTAGAATTATGGGAGTAGGTGTCAACAGGGTAGTACTATATGTTACTGCTGTGCCTTAAAAAATATAGCAAATTGCTTACTACAAAGAAGTATCACTAACACTGAGGAAAAGAGAATCCACTAAATTTTTCCCTTTTTGTGTAAAAATTCTGTCATTTGCTATTAAGTTAGAGAAAATGATTTTCATTTACCAAATTCCAACTTAATAATAAAGTATCATATCATCACATCATCTCTCTCATCTTTGATGCCTACCAGCCCCCTCCAACAACAGTAAAATTCATCTGTGCTAGACTAATAGTCACAGAATTTTAGAACTGTAAAAGATTCAAGATATCACGTGGTTCAACCCCCCAAAAAGCAACATTTAGCATGGTGTTTAAAATTTCCTTTTGAAATAAACACTAGAAAATAATACTGCATTTTCCCCAGAGATAATCATTGAGAAGGTTTATTAGCAAACAGTTTGAGAGACAGTTCACTTTTTAAGCAACTAAATTCTGGCACACACATGAAAAAATAATTTAGTCAACTATTTTCAAAGTGACAGGACCATGGAGATCATAAGGAAATAGCAACATGGAGATCATAAGGGAACAACATTTATAAATGTTGGCAAACAGTCATACACCAGGGAACCAAAAGCAATTTCTGTAGGAGTTTGGCATCCTAGATTCTCTCTAAATTTCTATGAAGAATTGCTCAGGTAGTTTTATTTTTCTGACTTAATCACCCTACTACTACTTCATAATATAGGTAAGAACATTTGTTTGCCTCCAATGCTCCGAAATGATCATGGAATAAAATATGTCAGTGAGGTTTTAACGAAACCTGATTCCATAACTAATAATGGATCCAATTGTAAGATTTAAATGCGAAAATATGAGATAAATTTGTTTTCTCCTTGTGTGCCCTTTCAAAAGCTACAGACTCTTGTTTCCTTGCTGCTTTGTCATTCCAGTACTACTTGTATTAATCTAATTACTTTAAACCCATTCATAATTTCTGCTATTCTTCACCTGCTGCATTTCCTCTACCTTGCCCCAGATTTTTGTTCTGATCAAGTATATCTATCTATCAGTATCTTTGGGCTTCAAGATAACTTCTATTAAAAAAAAAATATGATTGATAATAATACTAATCCTTTGTATGAAGCTCTCATATGCATTATCCTATTTCATTCTCAAAACAAAGTAGCAGCGTCGATTTCCATCTTCTAAAGAAGAAAAGAGAAACCCCAGAAAAATTAAGTGTCCTGTCCAAGATTACAGCTAAATAAATGACTGAATCAAGAATGGAAGTCAAGTAGGGGCAGGCCAAGTGGCTCAGTAGTTTAAGAGCTTGCTCAAGAGTGCAAGCTCTGGGGCCGGCCGAGTGGCATGGTGGTTAAGCGCTGGCTTGGGAAGCTAGCGGCCCGGTTCAGGTCCCACATATGAGTGACACTGCCCTCACAAAAAAAAAAAAAAAAAAAAGAGTGCAAGCTCTGAGCATCAGGGTTGCTGGTTTGATTCCCAGCCCGAACAGAGCAGCTGTTGAGCTGCCAACAGATGGCAGGATGGCCCAGCTAAAAAAAAAAAAAAAAAATGAAAGTCAATTTTCTTCTCACAATGCCCAGGGTGGTTTCTTAAAGCCATCTCTTCTCTTTAGAGTATCAGCTGGTCTCTGGGGTCACCACTCCTTCTCTATTGTTATTCTTTACTCCCTTATCTATTTCCATGCAAATAATGCTTAAGAGCTTGCATACAAATTGCTGTTGACACAATACTATCTACCAGCGGCTCCTGAAGCTCTTCAAAGGCCTTGTAATGCTGACTTCCTTTGGGACAACTGAGAAAGTTACATGAAGCCATGGAACAGGGTTCCCACACCTCTGCCAGCAGGAATTCTATAAATTTAAATAGGTCTTCCCTTCTTATACTTGAGAACAGTGAATCCATGATTGTCTCTGAATATATTGCCTTATTATCGTCCATTAGTAGATATAGTAGTTAGGTTCTGTATGTCAGACTCGGAAAATGATATAAAATTTAAATTTGCATTAAAAACAAGCAATTACCATAATTTCTATCAGACAGGGTCCAGCCAGGAAACCACTCTAGGAAATTTAAATGAGGACATTCAGTACACAGGTAATGAGTGATGGAAGAGCTGAGAAGCCAACAGGGAAGCAACCAAAAGATCAGCAATGCAAGAATCCACTACCACTACTAGGGCTACAGGGACAAATGGGAAAAGTCTTATTACGAGACAAGAAGCCATGATTGCCTGGTGGGAAAACCAGAACTCAGCAGAGGCTGTCTAAGTGGGGAGCTAAAACCACAGAGGAACCAGCCACTGAAAAGAGAGGCTGCCTCAGCTTCTCCCATCCTTCCCTTTTCACATCCCCTCCCTCCACCCCCCTACCCACACCCCCCCACCTCCCATGGACCTAATATACCTGGAAGATAGTTCACAAGTAAATCTGAGAAACATAGTTTTTAGTGAAGGGTCCGAAATGAACATTAGTTACAATAACGGCAAACCCACTTCCCAAGGCACAAAAGAGAAATGTAGAAGTATAATCTGGTTGCTGAATTATATTCAATTTACTTTTCTTTCATATAATGAAAATCTCTGAGTAGCCTAGACATTGTAGTATTTGGTACATAATGCAGTTGGTTAGAAAATAATGCTAAGTATCAAAAGTGACGTAGCGTAAGTAACATCATATTTTCTCATTAGACATTTTAAGCAACAATAATGGATATCATTACACAAAAATATGTACTATAATCATACAATTTATTTGGACTGTATAAAGAAAGGATTTACTTAGGCTGTCAATATATTTATACCTCAATACATATTTATGATATAAGCATTTGCTCAAGACCCACTATGCAGCATGCAATTTACTAGTCCCTAGAAAAACAACCATTTTTATAAGACAGGGTCATATCCTCAAGAAACAAAAAGAATAGAAATTAAGAATAAAATAAATAATACACACATAATATAGATATGATTGAGAGGAACACACAAATAAGGAAGCAGTTCATTTTTCCAGGGAGAAGGGCATCAAAACAGCTGCCCAGAAGAGAAGATATCTGAGCCAAATCTGAAATGATTAAGGAAGACTCAAAGCAAAGTTACATCTCTCTGAAGTATTTCCTGTCTCTTCTGCCATAGGCACAATGATTATTAACAATGATTACTTACATCCTACCTTTGGAATCCATTATAATGCTGAATCATCTGCTTACCTCAAGAAAATGCTTGAAAATAACCCCTCACATTTCTACCCACTTGGCAATGCAAGAAACATAGCAGAGATAGTCACAATTTTAAAAATCTTCAAGCATTACATGCTACAGAGTACTTACTTTCTTTTTGTCTTTCCCAACCATCCCCTTGCTATCCTGCTTCCTACATACTCCCAAATATTTTACGGCAGTGAATCTTTGTTTTAATTTGTTTTCTTTTCCAATACAATCCCAGAGTCAAACAGACCTGAAATTCACGTTGACCCAAATTCCTTGAGGCTATACTGAAAGACTTTCTTTGTTCTCCCACATTTGGAAAGGGATTTAGATAAGAATTTGTATTATCCTGGAAATTCCACCCTTATCTAAGACTTGATGGCCAGCCACGTAGCCATTCCCTAACTGGAAGATTAAATATTTAAATCTTACTGCCTATGTAGACCAGGATTTCTTGTTACAAAGGCTGTTAAAAAAATATATGGTGATGCATGTCTCAGATTTATTACTTGGAAAATTACATATCTATACCAACAGGAGTGAGATCATCTACTAGGATAAAAACCAGTCTCAGGGTCCCAAGTCCCAAACATCCCAAATTTCACAAACATCCATCCTCTTGGGTATAGTAGCTATTGCTTACATAGCATATTGAATCTGCTTCTAAGCCAAATCTCCTATTGCATCCAATTAGAACTAACATCCCAGAGCAGTGACCGTTATCTTTAGCTCAGTTATCTTCTCCAAATAGTTTCCACCCCTTACCCTTTCCCAAGAGCTGGAGCCCAAGCCCCTACCTACCACACATCCATTAATATGTCCAGGATTTGACTTGAGCAGTTGAACTTAACACAGTAGTAGTTACTGCTAGCTTTTTGAGATGATGATTTCACATTCCTTGGGGGCTAAGTTCTGTGTCCCCCAAAAGTACTTGAGACCACACAAGAACCAGCCCAATACCTGTTTACTTTAATACTATCGTATTTTGAGAACAAAGGCAAAGACGACATTAAATAATAAATAACCCAAATCTCGTTTTATCAAGATGGCATAAAAAATTTTAAATATATCTAGAAATGTAAATTAAGATTTATGACACAAACAACAATGCAATATAGTGGAGAACAAAATTTTTTTTTTTTTTTTTTTAAAGATTTTATTGGGGAATTGGGGGAGGGGAACAGTGTTGGGGAATTGGGGGAGGGGACCAGCAAGTTGTTGTTCTTCAGTTTTAGTTGTGGAGGGCGCCAGTCGCCATCTGGCTTCCTGTCAGTAGTTCCGGGGCCTCTAAGCTCAAGGTGCTATATTCAATCTTAGTTACAGGTGGGCATAGCCACCATCCCAGGAGGGAGTCGAACTAGCAGCCTTATTGTTAAGAGTGCACTCCCTATCCACTGAGCCATTGGGTGGCGGCTCAGCTCAAGGTGCCCAGTTCAATCTTTAGTTGCGGATGGGAATAGCCCACCATTGAACAGGCAATCTTGTTGTTACACCAGCTGAGCCATCCTGCCACCTGTTGGCAGTTCAGCAACAGCTCAGCTAGGGTGCAGCGTTCACTGGCCCATGTGGGAATGGAACTGGCGGCCCTGTTGCCCAGAGCACGCACTCCAAGCCAACTCTTAACCAACTGATCCACTCGGCCAGTCCCAAAAATATTTTTTTCAATAAATGGTGCTAAGTGAATAGAATATCCATGTAAGCAAAAAAGTAGCTGAGCTTCTATCTATAATAACACAAGAATAATTTACAATAGATTGCATATCTAAACATAAAACATAAAACAATAATGTTTACAGGAGAAAGCAGGGAAGAATGCCCCTATGTCTGTGTGAAGTTGGAGTAGGCAAAGATTTCTTTTTTTTTTTTTTTCAGGGCAGTGTCACCGACCCTCACATGTGGGATCCGAACCAGTGCCGCTGGTATCCCAAGCCAGCTCCCAACCAACTGCGCCACTCGGCCGACCACAAAGATTTCTTAAACAGGACATAAAAAGCACTAACCATGAAATTGGAAAACTGGACATATTGCAGTATATTAAAATTCCAACTTGATGTCAAAATTCACCATTTAGGGGGCCGGCCGAGTGGCGCGGTGGTTAAGAGCTGGCTTGGGAAGCCAGCGGCCCCGATTCAGGTCCCATATATGAGGGCCAGTGACACTGCCCTCAAAAAAAAAAATTAAAAAATCACCATTTAGTGTGTGAAAAATCAAACAATAGAGTTGGATGCTCTTTACTACAAATATATTTGACAAAAGATTCATATCCAGAATATATATATATATATATATATATATATATATATATATATATAATGTTTAAATCTTAAACATTAATGAGACACAGACACAAACCAATAGAAAAATGAACAAAAGATGTGAATAACCATTTCTCAAAAAAGAACATAGCATGGCTAATAAGCATGCTAAAAAAAGGTGTTCAATTTCATTAGTCATCTAGGAAATGCAAAATAAAACCACAATGTAATACCACCACCCACATACAAGAATCGCTAAAATGAAAAAGATGGGGGAAATAGCAAATGTTAATGAAAATGTGGAGCAACCACTTGGGAAAATTGGTTGGCAGTGTTTATAAAAGTTGAATTTCATAAGATCTGACCCAATAATTCTAATCCTAGTTAACTACGCATGTGTCAATAAAAGACGTGTTCTAGAAGATTTAACTACACTATCCATACTCTTCCCAAACTGGACATAATACAAATGTCCATCAACTTTAGCATGGATGAATAAATTGTGGTAGATGTAGGCAATGAAAAATCAAATAATCGTCTGAAGAACTCCCAACTAACGAACGACACACAAGATAGCGGACACAAATACTAAAACAAACAAAAAACCACAAAAAGAGTGTATGCACTATGATTCCATGTATATAAAGGCAAGACTTTTAGAAGTTTAGGTCGTAGTTGCTCTTGGGACATAGGGGTAAGTGGGGAATGGACCGGGGCTTGAGTGTGGGCTCCTGGAGGGCATGTGATAGTCTGGTTCTTGATCTAAATTCTGGTTACATGAGTTGATTCAGTTCGTGAAAATTCATCCAGATGTATCCACATTAAAAGGTTAAAACTGAAATAAAAGAAGAACGACAGCCATGGATCAAACAGTATATTGGAAACCAATGTGATCGTATGAAATTCCACGCCCCCACCCCCTACGCCTTGCGCCCACACACGCACAATGACGTGAAAGCTCCCTTGGCTGGGACTAGGTGGCGCACTTCCGGAAGTCGCGTCTTAACCTTGCTCCTTCCGCCTCCTGGTCTTTGGGCCTTTCCCGCCTGCGCACTACCCAGCGCTGTGGCTCGGGCCTGTGTCGCGTGCGCTGGGCAATAGCCTCTTCCTCGGTCGCTGCCGCTGCCATTATGAACATCCGCAATGCTAGGCCAGACGACCTGATGAACATGCAGTACTGCAACCTCCTTTGCCTGCCGGAGAACTACCAGATGAAATACTATTTCTACCACGGCCTTTCGTGGCCCCAGCTCTCGTACATCGCTGAGGACGACGATGGGAAGATTGTGGGCTACGTGCTGGCCAAAATGGAGGAGGACCCAGATGATGCCCCCCACGGACATATCACCTCGCTGGCCGTGAAGCGTCCACACCGGCGTCTCGGCCTGGCCCAGAAGCTGATAGACCAGGCCTCCCGGGCCATGATAGAAAACTTCGGCGCCAAGTACGTGTCCCTGCACGTCCGGAAGAGCAACCGGGCGGCCTTGCACCTGTATTGCAACACCCTCAACTTTCAGGTGAGTGAGGTGGAGCCCAAATACTACGCCGATGGAGAAGATGCGTATGCTATGAAGCGAGACCTCTCACCGATGGCAAATGAGCTGAGGCAGCGGCTGGCGCCCAAGAAGGCCGGGTACGTGGTGCTGGTCTCCAGGGTGAGTCTGGAGGCCCAGGGCAGCGCGCTTCCTGCTTGGGAAGAGGCGGGTCCGGAGGAGAAGACCCCGGACGCTCACAGCCGTGGCCGTGACAGGAAGCAAGGCCGCGAGTCCAGGGAGAGCACCCACGGGCCGGACAGCTGAAAGGTATTCTCCCTTCCCTGCCGGAGCTCTTCCTTCCTTCCCCAAATCCCTGCCCAGCCCCATGCTCTTCCACCACATTCCAGCTCCGCTGTGTAGACTGGCTTAGGGGAAACACTTGGCTCACTATTGGAAGGTACTAGCATCGCAATTCATATCCTGAAACTAGATTAAACTGAGTAAAAGAAACAAGCGTTTGGCCTGCCTTTTTGGTATGAATTGTATTTCAGGGTACCACGCAGTGGAAAGAAATTTCTTCTTTATGACATTACATCTAATAAATACAAAACAATGATAGAATTACAAAATCACCGTTTTGCAACTCTTGATGAATGAATAGATCTCGCCAGCTAGCCATAAAGAGCTAATACTATTAGGTGAAAGCGGAGCACTTTGTAATAATGGATCAGACTGACAACACTTCAAAGTCACTAGTCAAGTGTAACATCACTAAAAGGGAGATAAACATTTTGTGTCTCCTAATGCAATAAGTGGTGCACGGTAACACCTTGAAATATTCTTGCCAAAAGAAATATATATAGAGGCGGCCAAGTGGCGCATTGGTTAAGTGCTGGCTTGGGAAGCCAGCGGCCCCGGTTCAGTCCCACATATGAGGGCCAGTGACACTGCCCTCAAAAAAAAAAAAAAAAAAGATTTTATATATATATATATATCACATACACATTTATATGTGTAAAATTAATCTTGAATACAAACAAGGCCCTAGATCTAACTACTATTTTTTATTGGTAAAAAAGGACACGTTAAATTTACCGTGATGCAATCAGTCGAATCCAGAATGAGAGAATTTCTACAGAACAAGTGACCTAGTTTCTTCAACAAATAGATGTCATTTTTATAAAGGGGTAGAGGAAATTATTAAGACAAACTTTAGATATATGTATGTTGACCAAAGGCAGCCATTGTGGACATTGTTTGAATCCTGATTTAAACCAAATATCAGACATTTGAAACAGACAAAATTTGAACAGAGACTGTATTAAGGAACTATTAATAATTTTGTTAAGTGAGCTAATTGGTATTATAGTATTATGTTAAAAATGTCTTTATCCACTAGAGATACACACTGAAATACTTAGAGGGGAAATAATATGATGCCAAGGGTTTACTCTAAAATGCTCCAGCAAAAAAGGAAAATAGAAAGGGGAGGGGAGGGGGAAATAGATAAAATAAGAATGGCAAGATATGGTAATTGTTGAAGTTGGGAGGTTATTATACTTGAGAGGTTCTTTATTGTTTTAAATATGTAACAATTAACATGAAAGAAAAGTTAAAGGACCAAAACAATTATTGTACTTCCTAATATACACTAACACTAAGCAACCAGTAGAAAGTAGATTAAAAGACTGTTTAACTTCCATCAGGGAACTTTGTAGATACTTAATCCCTTAAGTATTTCAAGAGCCAATGAGCTAAATTTAGAAGCTTTAACTTTTAAACCTAATCACCTTACCCTTACATGTGAAAAAGGCTACAACTTTCTCTTAACAAAGTCTAGTCATGAGTGACATACACTGCGTATAGTTAAAGTAAATACTGTTCAATTTACTCATTCATACAGTTTTTTATTTGCCAGGCAAACTGTATAGCACACTAACCCTGCTTTATTTTCATTCACTTGTAGTTCCATAGGTTAAAAAATTTATATATTGTAAGTTCTTGGGGGTTAAAAAGAGTCTATTGTCAGAGGAGTCTTTGCATCTGATTTTTAACAACCTGGAGGTTTCACAATGACTGATTCATTTGGTCAAAATTTAAAAGCAGTAAACAAAGGAACAAGGCAAAGAGGAAACAAAAACTCGTAGACACACATAATAGTTTAGCACTGATCAGAGGATAAGGGGCAGGAGGGTTGTAGATGAGGGTAAACGGGGTCAAGTATATGGTGACGGAAGGAGAACTGACTCTGGGTGGTGAACATACAATGTGATATATAGATGATGTGTTACAGAATTGTGTACTTGAAACCTATGTAACTTTACTAACCATTGTCACCCCAATAAATTTTAATTTAAAAAAATCAAAACAACAGAACAGTCTGAAGGGGAAAGTAAAATTAGACAAAACTTATTGCCTTGAGAGGAGTGCTTCAAATTTACACCTGTCTTGAAAACCCTGAAGGACTCTGTCAAGACCATTTTATCTAAATCAACAAGCCTTTTTTTTTTTTAATTTTATTGGGGAACTGGGGGAGAGGAACAGCGTTGGGGAACCGGGGAAGGGGAACAGACAAGTTGCTGTCTTTTTGTTCTTCAGTCTAGTTGCGGACGATGTTGCTTCACTGGCCCATGCTGGTATCGTCATTGCGCTCTTCCCGGATCAGGCAGATTGGTCGCTGGCCTCTGGATGTCGCTCACCGCTGCAATTGGCAGCTCATGCTGGCTGCCAGCTACTCATGCTGGCTGCTGGCCACTCACTGTAGCCTATGGCAGCCCCCTGCAGCAGGGGCTGCAGCCTACACCGTTGCCGGGGCTCACACAGCCCAGCTCCAGGTGGAGCTGTTGTTAGCTGTAGAGGGCAGTGTCACTGGCCCTCATATGTGGGATCCAAACTGGGGCCGCTGGCATCCCAAAACCAGCTCTTAACCAATGCGCCACTCGGCCGGCCCAATCAACAAGCTTTTTTAAAAATTAACTTTCAAATTTCTATATAGAAGAACTTATGTAATATTGAGCTCATCTTTGTGGTAATTGGCTTCTTTTTAGTGTTAAACTCTAGCTGAGAAGGATTTAAAGTAGAACAGAGCTAATTGGAGACTGCATACTTTATAAAATGTAGTATATATTATATATATTATAAATGTATATATAAATATATATATAATAAACATATAATGAATGCAAAAACATTTATTATTGGCTATGAGAAAAATAATTGCCACACTAGTGAGGGAAGAGAGAAATAATAAGTAAGAAAATCATTGTGTGGCAGTTGTAAATCTCAGTATAAAAATGTATAAATTCAGGGATATTGAAATACTTCTTTATATTACTGTAATTGAACTTTATGTCTAAGTTGAAGGAGATGTTTCCTGTACTGAGCATCACTCTCCTTCCAGGTTGATTCCTGCTGAGACATCTTCACTTGGCCTCATCTACTTTGGCCTCACTGTTCACTTCTGAGTCCTTTCCAACCGGAGGCCTCTTCAGGTCTCACGTGCTCCCCGCCATGTCTGGGCCATTTTGGTATAAAGGGTATTTGTCAGCATAGGCTAACTGTTCTAAAAAATAACTCCCAAATCTCAATAACTTAACACAATAAAAGCTTATTTTTCATACCACACACCAATGTAGGTCAGCAATGTAGAGGGGAGAAGGAATGACGACCCCTTGTCCATGAAATCATTTAGGAATCCATTTATTGGGTTGTTGGAAAAGTCATGATGAATTTTTTCTGTGTTTTTCATTGCAAAAATGCATCATGATTTTTCCGACAACCCAATAGAACAGATGTTCTTGTTTTGTTCCATAGCCCCTTTTGGCAATCTGGTAGGGTTACAAAGGAAACCAACTTAATTGAACTACAGTTCTCAAACTATTTTAAAATAAATGTGTTATGTTTACTTCTTTATTAGCATATCAAATAAGAAAAAAATCTATTCGTGGGTCTAATACTTATTACTTCCAAAAAAAATTGAGTATAAATGATATTTTGAGCTACCCCAAACAGTAATATAATACAAAAATACCTGTTACTTTTATTGATGGCAAAGTCATAAATATTGCTAATACTACTGTGTATTGGTGCCTACATTCATAATTGAAGGAACTGCTAAAATTCCAGTTAGAGGTTGCTGAAAATACAGAATTTTTTTGGTTTCAAATCCGAGGTCATGATTCTCCTAAATTCTATTCCAGGTTAGGAATCCCTGATTCAATGATTCGGCCATTTTCTATAATCATGTGCCTTCCACTGGTTCAGATACAATTTAACTTGCAGATAAAGGAAGATAATGCCTATAGAGGTTCATATAGGTTTTAAAAGTCAGACCCATTTCCCCAACTAACTGCAGGGGAGGCTAGGACATGTAGTTTAGCTGTGTGCCCAGGAGGAAGAGGAATGCTTTCTGGTAACCACACACACAGCATAGGTTCTGCCACAGTGGCAAGCAGCACCCTGCTGGTGGTGCCCTGGACCATGACAAGTTCTGCTTCCATGCCCGATGGAGCATGCATCAGTCTCCTGTGCTCTCCATAATGAGGCACAGAAACCTCTGGGAGCCTATCTAGGGTTGTGTGCTTTGTCACATGACACATCTTTTCTGCTCTTGCACAAACCTGGGCAGAGGAAACTGGGATTCTGACTTTATGCCTCTCATTAAAGTCTGAAAGAAATAAATCCCAGTGCACAAAAATGTGCAAATCCCTCTACTCCGAAAATCCCCCAAATTTCTAAAGCTTCAGTTACCATCCCTCACCTCCATCCCATTCAACAAGGATTTACTAGTTCATATACTAATTGCCTGAGTGGGAAAAGGCTACTGTGAAGAAAGAAAGAAAGAACAGGAAAAAATAAAAAAGGTTAATACACAAAAGTATTATGCTGCCACAATTGTGGTGCTCCGTCCTGTCCTGTGGAACTGGAGTTCAGATACTTACAGAAAAAAAAGGTCCTGAAAAAAATAACTTCACTTTCCCTTAGCTCTTCTTTTGGGTCTGGGCAACAGAGACAGTTGCAGTGATAGTGAGTCAGGCAGTTGGTGAAGGAGATTGGGTATCTTTCATCTACAAAATGGTAAAATTTACTACTAATGCTATGAGAACCCACTGTATTATAGGTACTGTTCTAAGGTCTGTCTATGGATTGTGTCGTTTAATCCTCATAATATCCCTCTGAAGTTGGTACTATTACTCCATTTTACAGATGAGGGCCGCATGCCATACAGATCATAAATGGAGAACAGGGATCCAACTCAGATAGTGAGACTCCGTGATGGTGAGGATTAAAGGAGACAGTCGCGGTGAATTGCTGAGCGCAATACCTCACAGAATTAAATATCTTGTAAATTTTAGCTCTTAAAATAATTTGTAGTAATAATAACCATTCAGGTTCTTTTCTTCTCCGTGGTATTCAAACGATAGAATGTTATGTGTGAGCAGCAACAGTTTGCAATCTTGGAAGGGAGATGCATTTTAATGATTTAAATAGCTTTCACTGACAAGCTGAATGTCAAAGCATTCAGCTGAAACGACGCTCGTCAACGGGAAAGTTCCAGGGAGCCATAGCAATGAAGACAGGTCAGTTCAAAACATGCTAGTTGAGGCAGGAATACCATCAAACCGATGCTTATCTCCTGACAAGAAATATGTACTTGATGATTAATAACTAAAAAGAAAAAAGTGCAAAATCTTAGAGTTTTCCATTGAGCTGGCAATATTGAGTTAACCAAGGTTACTTCAGTGACTCTCTCTTTCTGGTTTATTCTTTCTGTCGCTAAGCTGTCATCCTAACCAAAAGTTGTTAAATGTTCACATGAGCATTCACTGAAATAGACTGTTCTTAATTTTACCAGACAACTAATTATAACTGGAATGATATAATGAAATATGGAAGAAAGTTAGAGACTGACAGGTCTGGTAAATTCCTAGTATAACCTTACCCCAGATATGCCAGAAACCATAGATTTCAAATGCAACTGCGCTATAAAAAGATAAGAGGGGGTTGGTAAGAGATAAAATATTGTTTTGAAATACTAATCAGATAGATACCATTTGTTGAATTATTTATAATCTCTAACAATATCGCTTTTCAATCAATGTATGATGTACATTTAGGATGACTGAAATACCAGCTTTGTCAGAGCTAACTGATAACAGCAGAGGTTTTTTCCTAAATTGGGTACTCTGTGCTCTAGTATATAAAATCTAATTAGCTTTATGGGAGAAGAGGTAAGGAAAAGAGGATATTAAAAATTCTATGAATGACAGTGGTTGAAAGAGCCAAAGTAAAAGCCTTTCTGAGAACATTCTGTAATGCTATTTCTATAGACTAATATCTTCAGATCATCATAGGAATTTTTTAAAAAGTAAAGCCATGAAATTCTGTTTTGTGTTCCAAAAGTCATGTTAGCAATTAACACATTTCTCAGGCTTTCATTGCCCACCTTTCAGAAATCCTAATAATGTAAAATTTTGAATTTAATAAGCTAATAAACTAGGGTGATAATATTCATGTATTAAAAAGAATCTCTATGAAAAATTTCCACACCCTTAAACAGCAAACTATCCTCGGGCATTTATTACAATGTTATTTGACTTTCTAAATTTAATGCCATAAAATTATCAAGCAATATTTACTGAGAAAACTAAAATGGCTATACAATGTTTGTTTATAAAATTTCGTTCTCAGGCCTATCTTAACAATTTACAACAAACTGAAAAAGTAATGATGATAATCTTTCTGACCTAGTCTCCCATATCTTACTCCTCTGCCGTTAGAGCAAATACACTTTTTTAAAAAAAATAAGATTTTGTATTATATGCCTCTGACTGTCCTACAACTTGATTACTGTTGTTATTCTGAAAACCAAGTTTTCTGAAATTATGATTTTGTACAAAATGCTTTTAAAATGCTCTGAGCATAACAGTCAACCTAACCTTTATCTTATTACTTCTGTGTGCATTTGATAGATGAGGAAAGATAATGCATCTTTACAGTTGTAAGGTTCTGTTGTTTTGTTTTCTTTGCAGTTATTCAGTAATGGGAAGCACTATTCCACTAGCTTTTCTTTAACTTATATATTCCATTCAGTGTCACACAAACTGTTCTATCCTATTAAAGACAGAGGGCCCATGTCTCATTGATCTTTGTTTTTCCTAAACTCCTGGCACATTATTCATTCATGGTAGGTACTCAGTAAATATTCATTGAATGAATGAAGGAAGTAACCTCCCAAGTTACCTATGAAATTAAATAAAAAAGGAATGAAGAGAAAAATGTATATAAGGTACAACTTCCTATTACCTAAAGTAATTAAGACATTTTAAAGTTATGAACAGAGACATCTTTGGTATTTTGGTTTCATATCCAGGCCTCACATAAAGAAGATACGACTTACAGAATTGGACACATTGCATCTAGCTTATCAAGAACAAAAACGGCCTTTCATTTCTTTAGAGTAAATTTCTTTTTGAGTGGAGTAGGATGTGATAGGATTTGAAGTTGGCAAGCAAACGTATCTTGGTTTCCTTAGGTTTAAAATAGAATTTTGGGGGTATATCTCAGTCTCTCAGTATTCTCCCGCCTCCCCTTCCTCCTGTCAAACATGGCTTTTTTTTTTTTTCTTTCTCTTTTTTCCAGGACAAATTCATGTGTCCTCATGGCAGGGAGGGGAGAAAGCCCAGATACAAGTGTGGATCTTTGTGCTGTTACAAATTCTCAGTGGCTTCCC
The DNA here is from genome assembly GCA_033961575.1 of Aselliscus stoliczkanus. Classification (NCBI taxonomy): domain Eukaryota; kingdom Metazoa; phylum Chordata; class Mammalia; order Chiroptera; family Hipposideridae; genus Aselliscus; species Aselliscus stoliczkanus. The sequence goes on along the minus strand of CM066734.1, from coordinate 89,952,726 downwards.
TGGAGATTCATCAGTCTAAACTGGCTACTGGTAGTTTGTTGATCTGCTGCTCAAGTGTGTCACTGGTTAAATAAATATTTTATTCTTTCAGGGTGGTTGGAGCCTGTAGCCCTCTCTCACTCACTTGCTCTCTCTCCACTTCTCAACAGCATTGCAGGTCCTTGTGTCTCAGCCACGTCTGCTCCACAGCATCTTCTCGGGGATCATCTCACAGTGACCCCAATGGCTTCTCACTCTCAGCAACAATCTTCCACATACCCTCCTGGGATCGTGACGGAACACCTGGACACAAGAGCCCCCTGCACAATAGCCAAGGAAGTTGGAGGCCTGCCATCACAGAGCCTTCCTTGGCCTCCTCGCCCCACGCTGCCATTTCATTCTGTTTGTAGTAGTCCTATGGTGGGTGTGGCTGTCTTGCTAGTTGTCTCTTCCTAGAATGCCAGACAGGAAGCAGGGTAAAGTCCTGAAGCCGCTCTGCTTTCAGTTTATTTTGTTAGGTCTGGGTTTTTTCCTTGAGGGGCTAGTCAGGATCATCAAGTCAAACCTCATGGCTCCTTCCTCTCCCTTCTTCTTTTCTGATCGAAGTATTCTGTTCTGTCTTCTTTGCCCTGGGAATTTATCATCAGTCATACCCTGCCCTTTCTCCGTCCCTGTGGGAGAAAGTGGTAAGGGCCTCTACTATGTAGTCAGAACTTGGGAGATTTTAAGAAAGAGACAACCAATAATTAAATCGGAGTATCTACTCTCCTCGTGTCAATTTGTACTTTTGGGTTTTTGTAATGACATAACTTGCCATTTACTGAGTACCTGTATTGTTCAGGTACGATGCTAGGACGTTTATTAATAATCTCAGTGACCTTAGGAGGTAGGTATTATTGTCTCTGTTTTATAGATGAGGAACTGAAACTGAAAGAGGCGAATATGTAGGATCTGGACCGAAGTTTATTTTATTTTATTTTATTTTATTTTATTTTTTTTTTGAGGGCAGTGTCACTGGCCCTCATATGTGGGACCTGAACCGGGGCCGCTGGCTTCCCAAGCCAGCACTTAACCACCGCGCCACTCGGCCGGCCCCCGAAGTCTATTTTAATTCAAAGCCAAAAGCTCCTTTCACTTTCCTACTGCTATTCTTTGCATTTTATTTAGAAAAGTGTGAAAACTATAGCAAAAAAAGGAGAATCTTCTGTTTTAAAATGTTAAGTGTTAGCTTAAAACATGGCAATTTATGTCACTTGTAAATATTTATGTAACCCACCATTATAATCCCAGTTTACTATTTTTCTCCAGTAAAAATAAGTGAAGAAAAAATGCTTTGACCTCTGCAGTGTAAGTCACCAGATAAATCCAGTTGTATTACTTAATGTTGTTTTTATATTCACTGAATGTGAATAACTATAGTATGTAACGTTTCTTATATTTAAATTGTTATGAAAACTGGTGTATATGGTTTTAAGTCAAAGCCCTGACATTAAGCATCTGATGACAAGAGATAAGTCTGTTTGTTCTCTGTAATCCTAATGAGCCCTGCTAAGCACTTCTTACAAATCCACCACAATGTACTCTAAGAATGCCTACCTGATAGGAAATAATTGCCTGAGGCAGATATAAAAGGTGTTTTTTTTCCTGTACAACTAGGATTTACATTTTCTGTGCCAGTACAAACCTCTCATCTATCTTTCCATCGTTCCTTTTTTTCTTTTGGATTTTCTCTGCAAATATAAAACTGTTTTATTCCATCCCTGCAAGCATGTGTTTATCTCTTTATTTTAAAATATTACAGCTTTCTAACATCTGTCTCTAGGGCAGCATAATCTGACTGATGAAATATTCCATGTTTTCCTTGAGCCCCTGTCAATATGTCTTCACGTTAACAGCTTAGCAGATGGAGAAACAGAAGGAGTAGCCCCAGCTTACCTGAATGACTTCTCTCCAGCACCAGGCACATTACTGTCTAGTAACTTGATGGTAGGAATTGAAGTAATTGGAAAAGAGGAAATGATAATCTGACTTTTGCAGTGTTATTTACAAAACTATTGGCTTCTTTTTTTTTGTTATTGTAATATCCAGTCTCATATCAAGAGAGGCAGAATTATAGCAACCTACCTAGTTTACACTGTGCCTATTTAGATAGTGAAAGTAAAATAAATAATAATACTGATATTGCTTTGGGCATAAATTAGCATGTTCCCAAGTGGTTCAGGACAATAACAGTGAATTAGTTGCAGCAGTAGCTTCCTGTAACACTGAGACTGGGAGCCTAACATAGCTTTTTGTAATAACGTTGTTCTTTCTACGTAGGATAAATTGTTGTTTTTAATGGACTGCCTGCTTTTCACTTAAGTACAATCCTACGGGGCCAAAACAAGACTTCGAAGCAAGGACTTAACATGGTGAAAACCCTTGTTTCAGCTGTAGAGACTGACCCACACCCCTCCTTTGTTTGGAGCTTTAACAAAACTACTGGGTGGGCTCAGGCCTATCCGCAAATTGTTCAGAAATATTAATCATTGAGATACAAAGCTTTGTTTGGCTAAAAGAGAGAAACTTGTGAATGAAGCCCTTGAGTTACCTAGTTAGAATTTGTATGATTTCCCCTTTTACAAATAAGAACAAGGGGCAAGAGGTTATCATCTGAAATAAAAAAATTGGGTGTGTGGATATTGGGAGAAATAAGGAGTAGTGCTGGAAGAGTCCAAAGCTGGGAAAATTTGGAAAGGATCAGGACTCCGAAATAGCTGAAAAGAAGCTTTCTCAAATTTCAACGTGCAGATGAGTCATCTGGGGGATCGTGTTAAAATGCAGACTGTTTCAGTTGTCTGGGGTGGGGCCCGAGCCTCTGCATTTCTAACTAGTTCCTGACGACACTGATGTTGCTGGTCTAGGAACCACACCTTGACTAGGAAGTCTTCCAGCTCATCTCCAACCCTGGAACTGCGGTCCTGATGCACTTGTGACGAGTCTTTAGGGTGATTTGGATTAGATCCCAAATAATTCAGAACCCCATTCTTAAACACACACACAAATCCTGTTTGTCTTTGGAATTTTGTCACATTAAGGTAGATGGCCTAATAATTTAAATAAAAATTCCAGATATAGTTCACCAAAATGTATAGAAAAAAACTTATCTATACAGTGTATAAAATGTATTGATAATTTGATAATAATCCACCACATTATATCTGTTGTATTAGAATGCTTGATATTTCCTCATCGTTGACTTCCAAACAAGGGAATGGTATATGAGATTTTTTACAGTTTCACTTCTAACGATCACTCAGTTTGGTGTGTTCATTGGTTCATAGATTACCCCGTTCTCTACGAATTTTCTCCAGGCTGAAATGTGACACAAAATTTGAAAATGAACACAATTTTTTTTTTTTTTAATTGGACCATCATATCTTTATCAGTGGAGGTGGTGTGGGAAACACTTTCAAGAGAGATTTCCCATCGGGATAAGAATTTCTAGCCCTCGGTTTTTCAAATGTATAGTTCATGGAACTCATACATTAAAAACATCCAGATACTATGCTGAAAACAGTTTCTTCGACTCCAGCTCAGATTTACAAAATCTGTGTCCCATATTTTTAACAAACCTCCAGGTGATTGATTTGCATACTGCCATCTGAAAATCACCTAGTACAAGGCTTTGATTTCCTCATAAAGGTAATTTGAAGGGCATTCGTTTTATGGTGATATCTCCAGATTTAAAATTAATTTGTCAAAAGCAGCAAAAAGCTCAGAAGATACAACACATTTTTATTATAAAAACGTGGGAAGGATTGAGGTGACATTGGGACCTCAGTATTTTGCTCATTTTTTTTCTGTAAATCTAAAACTCCTCTAAAATTAGTTTAATTAAAAAATATATGTATACAGATAATTTTACATAGTGGGATCATTTGATACATATATGTGATAGTACGTATATTTTATCAAAGTGTTATATATATATAATGTTTTTATTTTTTTATTTTTATAGCTGAGCCATCCTGCCACATGTTGGCAGCTCAGCAGCAGCTCAGCTCGGGCTGGGCATCGAACTGCTGTTGCTCAGAGCTCAGCTCGCACCCATGAGAGAGCTCTTAACCAACTGAGCCATTCGGCCAGCCCTCATATATGTTATTTTTAAGACATTCTTTTTTTTTTGTTATTTCTTGTCCCCCTTTTCCCATCTGCCCACATCAGTGTCCCCTTTGCCCTAGCACATGTTGACCTTGTTTTATCCTTCTGTTTTTTTCTTCAAGTTCCAGTCAATCAAACAATAGCTACAATTGGGCAATAGTGTTGTATAGCACAAGCTTGAAGAGTGAGAACACTCATAAATCATGCTGAAATTTTCATTTGTTTCCAGAACAAAAAGCTCAAATACTTCAGTGTCCAGTTGAGAACCAGGTATCAGGCCAGCCTGGAATCACATGCCCTTCTCATCTATTCCATCATTATTTGGACATTCTGAGTTAGAACTTAGTATTAACAATAAGCAACCAAAAACAAGTGAAACAGACCAAGTGACTTATCGAGGTCTGTCTTTATACTTTTTTTCTAGACATGAATGCTTCTTTGAAATCTTTTTAAAAAGATTTTATTGAGGAATTGGGGGAGGGGAACAGCATTAGGGAATCAGGGAAGGGGAACTGACAAGTTGCTGTCCTTTTGTTCTTCAGTCTAGTTGTGGAGGACGTCGCTTCACTGGCCCATGTTGGTATTATCATTGCGCTCTTCCTGGCTGAGGCAGTCACTCACTGGCCATTGGATGGCTGCTCACAGTGACTCACGCCAGCTGCCAGCCAGCCCCACTGAAGCCTTGACTGTCCCAAGCCCAGCTCTCTGTGGAGCTGTTGTTCTCCATCTTAGCTGTAGAGGGCGCAGCATCATTGGCCCTCTATGTGGGATCCAAACTGGGGCCCTGCTGTTCAGAGCTGGTGTCCCAAGCCAACTCTTAACCAATGCGCCACTCCGCTGGCCCGCTTCTTTGAAATCTTAAAAGACACAGATCATTTACTTGAGGCACACTTGAAGGGTGTTTCTTTATATGGACATAGGAATTAAATTTTGTGAAATTCTGGAAAAGTCCTTTCATTATAAATCATACATATGTGCTTTCCTAACTAAGATTGATTTTGCCCTATGGGAGTGGGATCATCACCTCACCTGCATATTTGAAAAGCTTACGCGAAGAAGATAGCCCTTAGCAAGTTGAGCAATTTTCACAAGAGGTAGTTTAATAGAGTGCAAAATCACAAGCCTCAGAACCCAAACACTTAAATTTTACTCCCAATTTAGCTTATTACTACCTCGATATCCACGTCAATTTTCTAATCTATAAAACAAAGTTAAATATACCTTCTATGCCCTTAGGATTATTGTGCAATGAGGTAGTGTGAGAAAAAAAAAGCACTACAAGAAGATGTGTAAATAGTATTGCTACCATTTCTTTTTTCAGAGATTTTTATCCTCAAATTGGTACAAAATAATAATGATCATTTTGTTTTTGCTCCCTAGTTGTCCAGGAAAAAAAAAATGGCAGTGATGAATGTGTGCATGTGTGTGAATATTTTAAAGTATGAAGTATTGAAGAAGGGAGTGAATTCCTATAAATGTAGCAATTCAACTCTGTATATATTCATTTAAAAAGAAAAGGAGCTTAATAAAAGTTGGTTATCTCTTGCTCTCTATGACCTAAGCATTCATATGTAATAAGATTACTCATGTAAATTCAACTGTACTTGTTCTCCCATTTAATGGTTTTGTGTAAAAGAGATTCACACACATACACAGAAATGACCAAAGTTTTCAATTCTCACAAACTTTTGTAAGCTATGGTAGTACATTAGGGCAAGTATCTGATTTTTCCATAGGAAGAGCCCAAAGCAAAGTGTTAAGTCCCTACTTTGATTACTGAAAATCGGTACAAAATTTAAAGTTTGTTAATAATAGCTATTACAAAGAATTTTGAAAAATTATGATGAAGTCCTTTAGTTAAGGAGGCTTGTAAAAAAATTTTTTTTTTACATGTTCTTTTGTCATTCTGTGTCTGGGATAATGTGCTCTACTTAGTAAGATTCCCAGTAAGTGAGGGTGATGCCTTTCTTTCTTTAAAGTGGCAGAAAAATTAGTGTGAAGGAAGTGAAGAAGAACCAACACTAGGAAGACATACATATGGAAGTTGAGAATACAGATTTTGTGTTTTTTGTTTTTTTGTGTTTTTTTTTTTTAAGATTTTATTGGGGAATCGGGGGAGGGAAATAGGTTTCTGTCCTTTTGTTTTTCAGTCTAGTTGTGGAGGACATCGCTTCACTGGCCTATGTTGGTATTATCCTTGCACTCTTTCTGGGTGAGGCAGTTGCTCGCTGGCCATTGGACGGTTGCTCACGGCAGCTCAAGGCAACTCACGAAAGTGCCTGTCAGCTGCAGGCCAGCCCCACTGCAGCTGGGGACTCACAGCAGCCCAGCTCCAGGTTGAGCTCTTATTCACCATCTTAGCTGTAGATGGCGCAGCATCACTGGCCCTCATGTGGAATCCAAACCAGCGGCTCTGCTGCTCAGAGCTGGCGTTCCAAGCCAACTCTTAACCAACGTGCCACTCAGCCGGCACCAGATTTTGTGTTCTTTAACATCACTCAGGCCTGCGTGTCCCTTGTACTCAGTATGAAAAGCAATGATCTATGATATATATTCCAGTACTTCATACATGTTCTTTATTCTTTTATAGTTGGGGGATCTGAGAGTGGGGTAGATTAGTTTCTATCCAGTAAGCACTTAAAGCTTAAGTTTCACAGCTTTTGTGTACCTAATTGATTGCCATCTTTGTCTCAACTACCTTCAGCTAATGGGCGGTAGTATTGCTTAGTGGTGAAGCTTACACATTCTAGGTTATACTAGTATCTAGAACCATAATTTGAGGCACCTGCTTTGGAAGTATTTTAATAATCACAGGTACCCTGCTTTGTAAGGATGGCTACCCTATCAAAACTAAACCCTTCACAGGCTACAGCATCATGAAATAACCTGAAATAGTCATTTGTCAGCTAATGATAAAAATTCAAATTCAGAGTTAGAAAATCATGTTAGGAATGACAGTGTATAATAATGGAGGAAACTGTCAGCTATTAGAAAATCAAATATTGTTTATTGAATTGGTTTTATGTCATTTCTTACTTGTCCAAAAAATAAAGTATAATTTTTTTTTTTTATGACTGAGTGGAATTTTATTTGCACAATAAAAGGGAGTAGTTTAAGAATAACCTGTCATTCTGAATAGAGAAAGAAGCTTACCTTTCCAGTTTATATTTTTGTACACCAGTAGAATTCTAATCAGAAAACATTTGGGTCAGTTTTGCTAAAAAACAGAAGTTCTTGTCTTCAATGAGGAAAATATGTAATGGTGGCTTATCTTAGAATGTAAAGCTTTTAGAAGCTCTGTAATTCATGGCTTATCTTTGAGAATTCAAAGCTTTATAAATTATAAACCTTTCCCAGGACATGGTACACACCGTCTTATGTCAGATAGGGTTAGACTAAGCCAAGTGAAATGAATTTTCACTTTTCCACCCTGAATTCTTTCATTCCTGATATCCAGTATTCTATTATTCTTTTCCAGCTTAAGTTATACACCCCTTATCTAGACTAGAATTGCTTCAAAATAACCCACATTCATATCACTTTTTTTATTTCTTTTCCCCTCTGTCCCTATTTCTGATAGATGATTAGACAGACAGACAGACAGATAGATAGATGTCCTACATTACAGCTGGTAATAAGTATTTTGTAAAAATTCACACAAAATTATTAATAACTGGCAGGCTTGAGCCTCTAAAAATATACTAAATTCAAATGAATCTCTTAGTAGGATAAACCTGCTTTATCAATATCGTGCTCATCCCTCTTCTTGGAAGATTAAACTGGAATTACATGGGATGTCTTGCCACCTTGGGCCACAATTTTCAAAGGCAAGGAAGAATGTATTTCTTATCTATGAGCAAAGGAAGGGATAGGGTACTAAGTAACCAATGTTGTCTTTGAAACCCTGAAACTTTCTTTTCTGCACCTTTCCTCCACTTCTTTCTTCTTTCTCCTGCATTTTCAACAGTCTTAAAGTCCCAATTTTTACATCCATAAAATAGGAATGATTACAGGGCTGCTGTAAGGCCTGTAATGTTGTTGTAACAGTTAAATAAGAAATTTCATGTACATTACCCAGACCAATATCCAGAAAGTATTAGGTGTACAATAAATTTTGGTTTCAGTTACTTCCCTTCTAATTGGGAGTAAACATTTTAATAAAACTAATAATTTCAGTAGAGGATTTTACATTTGAATATCATTTTATGCAAAAAGATTATGCAGTAAGCATAAGCTGCTTCTGTCTGTCCAGTCTATTCTCCATTCTCTTCTGATTTATCTCTGAGTGTGCCCAGGCAATAACAGGTGCTCAAGTAAAAGCATGAATGAATGAATGAATGAATGAATAGAAAGGGTTCACAAATAAGAAATAATTGAGCCAATGAAATGTATACCAAATCCCACTTTATATCAAATAATGGTAGAACAAGTGTCCTTTACAATCAAATAATAAATGTTATTTTCAGAAGAAAACATTCAGTGCAGTTTTAGACCAATAGTAAGGTACTTCTATTTCCACTCTGTTTTCAAATCTAAAAGCCAAATATTGATAGGATCCTAACATTTAATGGCACAAAAGTTTAAAAGAAGAGGTACAAATAATTGAGAACACTTATCCAATCTCTGAAGAGGTGTTTCTCCAAATACAATAGCAAAATTTTATTTAAAGCAATAAAGTATGATTATCAATGATAACCAGGGCATTGCAAATGTAGTTTACACTTTGGAAATACAACTAAAATATTTGAAATGTTTTAAAAATACCACAGTAAAATGTGATTTTTATAGATGTTTCTTTATATCTTTGAAATGAAAAAAAATAAAAAATGGCTCAAGCACCACTTTACTCTTTCTGCAGAACAAAGTGTGTTTTGTGTATTAAAAAAATAAAAGAAAAATAATCTCCAAGAAATCATCTTGACCAGCATTAATGACTAGTTTGGTAGTTAACAGCCGGAGGCATAGCCAGGGGCCATTAAGGCTCTTGGGGGCGAGGGGTGGAAAGGTTGGGGGATTGTAGTTTACCAGTAATTAATTATAGGTATGAATCAACACTTCCTAAGAAAAGAGATAAAAGTTACTCTGGATGATTCTATCTGTGTTTATCTTCTCATACACCCCTCCTCCACTGTTTTTAATAAATAGGAAAAGAGGATGCTGCCATCATTTCACAAACCAGGTTGGACTGGAAATAATTCATTTAATGAAATGGGGACACACACGGGACCAATTAATGCCTTTTCAAGCTTCGACTATAAGAACCATTAAAAAAACAAAAACAAACTCAGCCTAACACATTAGTTGATTGTTGGTGAATTGAAACTCAATCATGAGATCATAAGGATTTTTTGGAGCTTTTTTTTTTTTTTCTGTTTTTAATCCTATCTCAATAAAGGTAAATACATTAGGATTATAAATAAACAACTGTAAAGTAATATAGATTGGGGAAACTTCAAGAGGGTCAGGAGATAATGAAGATTATACCTCAATATTGGGATTATGATGTTAGTTCTTTATTTCAATAAAAATAGATAGAGATCTTTCCTATCAGGGACAAGGCTTAGCTGTAAGGACAAAGTAATCTTCTGGGAATTATGTGCACAGGCTTGACATCATTTTTATTGAATGGCTGATGAACTGGAAAACTCCAGGATAGCCAGGCTTTAATTTGTAATCTTAATTTTCATATAAATCGGTACATTTCAGGGGGAGGGAGTGGAGGCTGTGGGGGGCCTTGATGCTTGCTGGCCTTGTGGTAATATGATGGCATGGCAGCAGCGGCTGCAGCACTAACTCATCTAGGATCTGATTCTGTCTTTCCCTCTATCCATCTGTCTTCCATCTTCACATCTATCACTTAAAGACATTTACAGCCTGCAAATACCAGGGAAGCTAATGTTAGTGCAATAGTCCCTCCACCTCCTCTTGGAATGATCTATAGTAATCTACTTATCATAGACATGCAGACTATAAAATACAATAATTTAGTCTTCCATCAGGAAGACGACTGCAATTGTTTTGCAAGCATGCACTGGAAGGTTCTTTTCTTGTTTTTATCTTTTTAAAAGGCTACAGGGCATAAGAGAACACCAGTTTCCCTTCATAAAACAATTATCTTGGTGTTCCCCATATATACTCATATCCATAGGATTGCATAGGGGCAAAGCTGTCAAACTAGAATCCAGGAGTGATTTATTTGGTTGGACAGAAACTTGGCCCATCTATTTCCAGTATAGAACGCAGATGTCCTTCACATTGTAAAAGAAGTAACATGCTAGCAAATGGAATAATTTAGAAAGGTACCAATAGAATTCTTTCTCTAGATTGTTGTAGCCTCTAATATAAGTAAAATTGAATCATCATACAACATTATTCTAATCAAAGAATATTTTAGTTGAATCTATCACAGAGAACAATATACAAAGGTGAAATGGTTTGTTCACAAGCATATATTTTCTCTCTTCCTTTTAAATAATGCTTCTACAGCTTTCCCTTTCAATTTAATTTTTTCCATTATCCTTTTGTTGTTTTTCCAGCTGTTTTACTTCCTGGTCAAAAAATAATATACCTTGACATTGACTATTCCTTTCTATATGCCTCCTTTTGCAGAAAGTCTATCTAACGTTTTGTCTCTGTCTAGGTTAAAATGATACTATAAATATTAATCACTAATTAATCCATTCATCCATCTATTACTGTGAGAAGCACTGTACATGGTGCTAGGTATATGCTTAGGATATACCTTAAGGAGCTTATACTTACTGGGGAGATAGACTTTTAACTGAAAACCTTGAGAAGGCTTCCAAGAAAAAGTGACATTAGAGATGAAATTTAAAGACAAGAAGAGATTAGCTAAGCAAAGATAATGATGGGGATAAAAATGGGCTAGAACAACATATGTGGAGGCAGAGTGAGTGAAAGGGAATTTGGCACATAATACAGGAGTGAAGTTGACAAGGGTTTACAAAAATGAATGAGACTAATGAGGTAAAACTTGGTAAATGGTAGCACCTCAAAGGAAAAGATATTGACAGAATCTTCTACTAAAGGTATGAACCTCTAATGTAACATCCATCAGCATTCACTTGAACAACTCCAATGATTGGAAACATTATAATGAAAGACAGCTGAATTTATTTCCAAAACTAGTATTTAGGAAATTACTAAAATTTTCTCATTTTATAGAATGAGAAAGTATGTAACATATAGCTATCTATTCTAGTTCTGTCTTTTTTAACCACACATGTTATGATTAATCTCCCTTTCCTGTTACTACCCTTGAAATATTTGAACACACTTACGAAGTCCTTCAAAGGTCAATTGCTTAAAATGTTCCTGATTCATAATACTTCTCAAAAACTTGAACGTTTTGATTTCTCTTCAGATAAGCTCCAGGTTTTTTCCTTTGAAAGTGTGACATTTGGAGCTGAAAGTAATAGTCTATGCTTAGCATGACCTGTAGAGAACAGAGGGAATATCCAGCAACCTTTTTCTCATCACTACCTTTCCAGTGTTATATCTAATGTGAATTAGATTTTTTTGCAGACTATATTGCTAATTCAGACAGAACTTTTATTCACCTAAAATGCTAAGTCCTTGTCACGTGCACTGCCATTTAGCCACATCTCTGCTGTCTTCCATTACTGCAGTTGGGTGTTTGAACCCAAGTCCAGAACACTACTTTTATCCCTATTTAAGCTCATTACTTTAATTCATCACTCCCGTATATAACAAGCACTAGTGCCTAACATATGATACAGTGTAAAATTTGCCAAATTAAGGGAATGCAATGTTATATGAACAATAATTTTTATTTTAATAGTAATTAATCACAAAGGACTGAGGACATACAATACCCAATGGATATCAACAATTAGAGTAAAGTAGCTCTTAAGTCCAAGAAGTACAAATATTTAAATATCCAGATATTTATCTTTATCCTCTAATCACTAAGTAGTAGACAGTGGGTATATCCATTCAGGATTAAAAATGGGTTCATTCATTGGTATACTCCATCTGATCTCTTATATAACATGGATAAAATATCAAAAAGGACCAAAGCAGATTAGCCAGGCTCAATCGTAAAATAAACATCTTTGTAGACCAAAATAAAACAAAAACTCAGAAGACACGGATTCCATGAACCCCAGGTCTGGAAGCAGGTAGCAGCAGACAAGAGTCCTGTGGGAATATAGGAAATAAAAGGTTTCAGGAGGTAAGGGGAAAAGGGATGGTAGATGAGAGTAAATGGGGTTAAAAATATGATGATGGAAGAAGAACTGACTCTGTGGTGAACACACAATGTGATATATAGATGATGTATTACAGAATTGTACACTTGAAACCTATGTAATTTTACTAACAACTGTCACCCCAATAAACTAAAAGAAACAATAGCAACAATAACAAAAAACAGATTCCAGGGAAATCACACACACACTTGGAGTCAGTATCTCTTGATAGTAAGCTGAAAAACAGTGTTGCCAACTTGATGGCTCAGAGCAGATTTATAGGGAGGCATGTAGTAGGGAAGGGTATAATCTAATGCCCAAAAACTAAGTCAGGCCAGTCACCATGTCACAGTAATGCCTCTAGTAGCAGGAAGGAGTACAGCCTGCTTGCAGTCGCAGGAACTGCGGATCTGCATGGAGGCAGCTTCATTACCATCAGATCATTTCAACAGAAAGGCAAGCGTAAACAAAAAGTTCATACAGACAACAAAAGTAACAAACAGAGCATGAATTCTTTCCAGAAAATTTTACAAATATATAAAATAGCACAATAAATTTAATTGGAGTATCAAATTGAATTCACCCACAAAAAATAAAAATAGGCCATGTGCTACTTACAGAAAACATATCTAAACTATGTGTCATTTGGCCTATTTCTCCCATAACCCAAATGCTTGCTCAATGGGATTATGTACAAAGTGTCCTTCACATCAGGGATGGAGGTTATGTCTGGGCCCAACATGATTTTACTCTTCTCACCAAGGCTGATCTGACCACCACCACTGCCAAGTGCCCAACATGATAGCAACATGATCATATTGGATCCCTTCTCTCATGGAGGGTATAGCAATTTGCTGTTATAGAGGTATAAACTTATTCTGGATTTCCCTCCCAGTCTACAACATTTTTGCCAACACCATTATTTGTGGACTTAAAGAATGTCTCTTCATTGCCATGTAATGCTACACAAAATCATTCCTGAACGAAGGACCCATTTTACAGCAAAGGAAGTATAGCAATGGGCTCACACCCATGGTATCATTGGTCTTACCCTATGCCCCATCCTCCAGAAATGGCTAGTATGAAACAACAACAAGTGAACTGACAGCTCAGTGGTATTCAACCTTGAAAGTGTGGGGAGCTCTCCATGAGAGTATAAAACTTAAACCAGGAGCCTAAGTATGGTGCTATGTCTCCAAAAGTCAGAATGTGTTGGTTTGGGAGTCAGGAGGTGGAGGTGGCAGTGTTCCTTCACTATAATGACCCACTTAAGTAATTTTTACTCTCAACCCTGCAGTCCTGGCTTAGTGGGTTTGGTGGTCTTAGTGATCTAGAGAGGAATGCTTATATCAGGTATATTAAACTGGAACCTGGAATTGCCCCTGGCCATTTTGTGTTCTTCATGCCTCTAACCCAGCAAACTGTTTTGACCAGGATGATGTGATGCCATGAGAAAATTGGGCTGTTGCTATACATTATGGCAAAGAAAACTATGTCTAGAACCCAGTGCTTTCACTGACACACACCTTCACACTCCCCTGCTTAACAGTACTGGCCAGAAGCTGCAGCAACTTAATAACAGATCCTACAGGGTTAAAGATTTGAGTCGGGCCGGCCGAGTGGCGTGGTGGTTAAGCGCTGGCTTGGGAAGCCAGCGGAACTGGTTCGGTCCCACATATGAGGGCCAGTGTCACTGCCTTCAAAAAAAAAAAAAAATTTGGGTCATTTTACAGGGTAAACCACTCATCCAGATGAGGATCAGCAGAGGGAAGGAGAGCATAGGATAGGGGTGTGTCTTAGTGTGGCTAAGATACCTTGCTCTATACCATGGAAGGCTGATCTCTATGGGTTAACTTAACTGGTTCCCTTGCCCTTTAGTTTCTATTGGTTAGTCGGAAAAGTCATGACACATTTTTGCAATGAAAAACATAGAAAAATATGTCATGACTTTTCCGACAACCCAATAGTTGAAATGGGTCAACGAGACCAAGCAGAAAGAGAAAAAGAGACAGGATATCTCCTACCAGCTCTCCTTCCCCAGCCACAGATTGGAAGTTTGATAGATTTTCTCTACCTATGGCTACAACTTTTGTCTAGCAGACAGTCTCCCAAGAGTGTTTCATATTCTGGTAATAGATTCCTCCCCTTTCCCCTTTGGGTCCAGAAAGAGTACTGACTTCCTGATTTTGCTACATCACCCCTTGTTGGTCTCTTTTGTTCTTATGCTTTTATAAACAGTCCTTCATTAAACTCTCTTCTGTCACCCTTTTTGAGAATGCCATCTATTTCATGACAGCACTGCTCAATGCACTTTTATATCTCTAGATATCCTGTCTATTACTTTATTTATGTGTTTATCATATCTATATATTATTATAGTAAACATATTTAGCATATATTATTTAACTAATACTTCTTTCCATGTTACAAAAAAAAATCAGCATATTTATACCACCTCTTACTGCTCGCCCCCATCTCTTCAATTCTGTTGAATATATAATTTCTATACTATAGAAGTTTTTAATATTTACATTCTAATTTTACCATAATTCCTCCACTTGTTTTCATCTTAGTTCCACGGACAATGAATTCAATTCTCTGTGTCAATCCTCTTGCTGTAGTTTCTCCATTTATCAAAGGAAGGTCAAAGTTAATAAGAATCTGAAAACCAGAGTTCCCTGAGTTAATATATGTTCAAAGTTGTTGCCTATATGTTGAATTGTAGTTTGTCTAGGTATAAAGAGTCTTGAATCACTCTTTTGTTCAAGGGCTAAATTGGCATTGATTTTTCCAGTTAGTTTTCAGTATTGATATGAGGAAGTTGGTGGTTATCTTGCATTTTTTTCCTCTTTAAGTCTCTTGATCTTTCTTTCTGGATGTGGAATATATATATATATATATATATATATATATATATATATATATATATTACAAAACTTTTTTTTGGATGTGGAATATATATATATATATATATATATATTACAAAACTTTTTTTTGGATATGGAATATATATATATATATATATATATATATATATATATATGATACAAAACTTTACTGGGATGTATTTTGGTGTTGATCATTCTGTGTTATTTTTCCCCCTTGGATGTGGCATATGTGTCCCATCTGTAGTTGTCTTTTATTTTTGGTAAGTTATCTTGAATTATGTCTTTAAATATTTGTTTGGTTACATTATTTTAGTTCTCTTTGTCAATGACAGTTATTTGCCTGTCTTCCATATCTATTATTTTCTCTTGCTTTTTAAAACTATATTTGTTTTAATTTCATTTTACTTCTTTTCTAACTTCTACTCTTAATTGTGCCTGTTTTCAGAAGAGTCTATTTTCCTTTGAGTTGCTTCCAATCTGGCTCATTTCGATAGTATTTAATTTTTTTTCCCTTCTACTTCATTGCTGAGTTTTGCCAGTTTTATCATACTATCAGTTATGATTTTTACAGAAAAGACATGGCACACTGAAACTGAAGAAAATTAATAAAGGGATTGCTTACAAAGGTGAAGGTAAACTGTAGGGAACCCACAAGGGTTAGTGCAGTGCCCCTTGGGAATTGTTACCACCTATAGGTCTGAAGGGGCAAGAAAAAGCAGTGGTAACTGTAACCCAAAGAAGAGAGCCATCTGAAAGGAGTGCCTTACTTAGTCAAGGGGCTCAGCCAGCCCTGTGTGACCCCATCGGGGGGGCCAGGAGAATAAATACCTTGACATACTTTCCTCCTTTCCTCTATTCTTCTGCTAGTACTCCCAGTTGGCCAAGTCCAACTAGAAGCTACAAAAGGGAACCTTTTAAAATAATCCAGAGGTCAGCTTCCTGAGGCACAGATCAGGGTGGAGAAGGGTGGTGAGAGTATCAAGAGGGGCATCTTTCATGAGCTCTTATATCTCTACTATGTCCTTTTTGTATTCAGTAATGATTGTCTCCTTAAGGTTTTGTACTAATTTTTGATGATATATGTGGTTATAATTTTTATCTCCTCCACAGTATATTTTTCCATGGTATATTTTTCTTGGTGAATATTCTCCATCTGTTATTTGTTTTTCCTGTTTCTTCATCTCTTTTTTTGTTTTTTGTTTTTTTTTGAGGCCAGTGTCACTGACCCCTATATGTGGGACTGAACCGGGACCACTGGCTTCCCAAGCCAGCACTTAACCACCGCACCACTCGGTTGGCCCTCTTCATCTCTTTTTATTTCCCTTGTAATTGCTTTGCTCAGAGCCTCTGCTGGTCTCTGTTCTTATTATCATTCACCTTCCAAATAAGTACCCTCCCCATTCAGCCATTTGAGGAAGGTTTGCATGATAGAGTGGATAAAGCTGTGTTACAGGCTCCCAGCAATTCTGCGTATGACAGTGTTGCCTGTGTAAGTGAGTGATTTAGTTTTTACATCTTCCATTCTAACGGGTGGCAACACTGTTTACAATATAAAGTATTGTCCTCCTCTTTTCTCCATAACCGGAGGTTACTTTCTGCAAATATGGATCATCCATGTGATTCCCCAGTTAACCCTGAACTCCAAGCATCCAGAGATGTTCTCTATTCCCATTAATACAAAAAAAATATGTATTGTTTTCTATTTCAGCGTAGCATACTTATTTGAGAGATATGTGTTGAGGTGCTCTGAGCTCTGTCATACTGTGCAAGTCTCCTCTTCACATGTCCATCTGTTTCAGTTGACCTTTACTGCTTTTGGCAGTTCCTTTTTGCCGACTTTGCTATTATTGTTTTGTGGTTTCATGTATCTCCCAGTTCTATCAGAGATCAAGTTTGCATTCCTTTTTTCTTCTTGCATTCCTTCTTTTAAGGCTTTTTGGATGATTTCTTAGAAAAGAAGGGGAAAACGCATAGACCTCACTCCATCATTTTCAAATCAGAAATCACATGTAGGCTTTTTTTAGTTTTTATTTGAGGGCAGTGTCACTGGCCCTCATATGTGGGACCGAACCGGGGCTGCGCCACTTGGCCGGCCCTGACATGTACCCTTTTGATCTTCCAACAACTACATGTTCAAAGAACACATAAGGCTCATGTGCCACCATACAAAAGAAGAAAATCCCTGGCCAAAGCTATTGTAAAAATGCATAGCTCATTACGTATAAGAACACTTCCCAAGTGCTGAGTATATCTAAATGATTCTGGTCTAAGATTTCCTCCATGGTTTAGAGGTGTTTTTATTTTTCAAAGACAAATCATCTGTTCCGAAGCCTGTTTTTCTTTGTTTGTGTTCTGAAATCTCCATAGATGCGCAGTCCTCTGAAATGTCAAAATACTACCTTCCGAGCAGAAAATAGATTCTCCCAGTCATATCTTATCCTGTTATCCTCCAAAGCTCCCAATTTGCCAGTGAAGTAACATGAAAGTTGATAGAGATAAATTCTGTGACCATAATCCCAATTGGGAGGCATACTCATCTCTTAAGCAGTTCTGTCAACTTGGATTTATCCTCACGGAAGGCATATAAAGCATCGTTTACATAAATAACATGGGGCTTTGAGTTGGACAAATATCAGGGATGAGTAACTGCCCTAGAATAGACCTATTAAATCAATCACAGGGCTCAGACAATCAGGAAAGCACTGACTATAGCCATACAAAACCTGATCATAACATAATCTCCCTCTGCTTCTTGATGAGGTAACAAAATATGCTGTGTTCATTGAACAGCTGCTTTCATAAGGAGAGCAATAATGAAAAAAATCTCCCAGAACCTTCAGTACTTGCACATGGGAACGAGATTTCCAGTGAGAAAATTAAAATGTCAACAAGATTTATACTAACCTATGTAGATGTCCTGTAGTCTTAAACATGTTCCATTACTTTTAAAGTGCAAGAAGGAGAAACAATGTCATGTTTTAAAGTGCTGTTATTGAAAAATAAAAATAATAGACATGCTTCTTGTTATGGGGTGAATTATGTCCCCCCAAAATTCAAATGTTGAAGTTCTGATTTACAGTACCTCAGTATGTGACTCTATTTAAACACAGGTTCTTTAAAGAGGTAATTAAGTTATAATGAGGTCATTAGAGTTGGCCCTAGTCAATATGACTGATGGATTATAAGAAGAGTTGATTAGAACACATCAATATGACTGACTGATTATAAGAAGAGGTGATTAGAACACAGACAAACACAAAGGGAAGACCCTGTGAAATTACAGGGAAAAGACAGCCATCTACATGCCAAGGAGAGAGGCCCTAGGAGAAACCAACCCTGCCAACACTTTGTTCTCACACTTCTAGTCTAGCCTCCAGAATTGTGAGAAAATAAATTTCTGTGGTTTATGCTACCCAGTCTGTGGTACTTTGTTATGGTGGCCCTAGCAAACTAATACAGTTCTTTTTCTCTTGTAAAGGTAAGTAATAAAATGCAGATAGAATGGTCCAAAGTTAAGTCATCTCTACTTTGCTCAGACAAAATTCTGTCACTTGACATAAATATCCAACTTTTCAGTGATTACATATGGAAATAAATGTTTCCTTAATTGTTTAAACTTTGGCTCTAAATATTCTCCCATCACATCCTCTCTATTAGGAAGAATGAAACATAGAAAAACTAGTTGGAAAGGGGCTTGCCAGAGCTGCATAAAGAATGCAAGAAAGCATAGAAATACCTGTTTTTACAAATGAGTTAACTTTGAAGAAGTAGACATGTAAGTATTAATAGTATCTATTGGTTAATTGATTTCAAAGTGGATGTAAAAAAGAGATACGTGCAAATTACTAGAGGAAAAATGATGGAAAGTAGCTTTTCAAGAATTTTAATGGTTCTGCCATTTCAGATTCTTTTATAGTATCTACAAAATAAGAAAAAGAGGCCTGGTTTGAGATCCTCTTATTAAAGATAACCTTTTTCCTTCCCCAAACATTCAATCCCTTTAAGTGTTCTTACAATGAGTAAGTAAATGATAGACTCACACCTCCTTACTTCTGTGTTTTTTATGAAAAGCTTCCTCATTTCACTGCTTCCTATCAAATGAGAGCAGGAAGTGAAATGAAGCTTTTGGAAACCAGGGCATCACTCACATGAATCACATGTGTTGACATGCTACCCAGCTGCACATCTAAGGAAGAAGGACCTGTTGCTTGGTCTATGCTGGCTTTTCTGGAGCACATGAATAGTCTGTCAAATGACTTTGGAAACTTTAGGCCCATCAAACTACGAAATCTAGACCCTAGAACATCCCAAATTAACTGATGACCACATGACTGTAGCAGTGGTAATGTTTTACTTTGGGAAATACATGGAATATAAACAACGTTTTTGAAAAAGCAGTATGATAAAAATGGCCTTGTTTTCCAAGATTTCTTGGACAAATCCTTAAGACTTACGAAAAGTGTTTTATCCCAGTTATTTATTTTATTTTTTAAAAGACTTTATTGGGGAATTGGGGGAGGGGAACAGTGTTGGGGAATTGAGGGAGGGGACCAGACAAGTTGTCAGACTTCAGTCATTGTGGAGGGTGCCAGGCTCCATCTGGCTTCCCGTTGGCAGCTTGAGGCCTCCAAGTCCAAGGCGCTGTATTCAGTCTTAGTTGTGGGTGGGCGTAGCCACCATCCCATGCAGGAGTCAAACCAGCAGCCTTGTTGTTAGGAGCACATGCCCTATCCACCGAGCAATCTAGGCAGCAGCTCAGCTCAAGATGCTGAGTTCAATCTTTAGTTGCGGGTGGGTGTAGCCCACCATTGAACAGGCAATCTTGTTGTTACACCAGCTGAGCCATCCTGCCACCTGTTGGCAGCTCAGTGACAGCTCAGCTAGGGTGCAGCATTCACTGGCCCATGTGGGAATCGAACTGGGGGCCGTGTTGCTCAGAGCTTGCGCTCTAAGCCAAATCTTAACCAACTGAGCCACTCTACCGGCCCCAACTTTATCCCAGTTATTGAGCCCTTTATTTTGTCACTTCATTTCATGCATGATGAGTGTGGGGTCTCTATTCAAAGATAAACTTCATCCAGTTTTTGCTGGTCATGTGTCAAATGTGATCCAGAAAAGACATGGGTCAGTCTCAGCAGTATTCTCTACATGAAGAAGCAAAGAACATCCTAAGAAATATTCATCCCAGGAGGGGAGGCTACTGACAGAGAAATGAGGTACTACTGACAACCTGGTTTCTTAGAGCAGTATGTGAGGGATGGGGTAGTGGAGGAAGAAAAAAGTAGGCTCTTTATTCCTAGGCTCCTACTCAACAATGTCTGTTTCTTGCCACAGGAGACCTGGGCTCTCAATATTACACCTTTTTGTTGACAGAGTGCTCTTTTTTTTTTCTTTCTTTTTTTTTCAGAAGGCAGTGTCACTGGCCCTCATATGTGGGATCCGAACCGGGGCCGCTGGCATCCCAAGCCAGCTCTTAACCAATGCGCCACTCGGCCAGCCCAACAGAGCGCTCTTAACTTGCACTCAAACACATATAGTACACTCATTATGTTAGGGTGAGGGACTCAGAGCGATTCCCAAATCAGTCTTGCAATTTGCCTAAAACCAGCCCTCCTCTGTCACTCCCTATGGTCAGGTGTTGTGTTGAGTCCAAGTCCCTCAGACACATACCTTCTACGGATCATGACCATATGAGATTTTCATAGCCACAATATTTTTGAGAATGAAATAGGGCACTAAAAGTAGTTTAAATTATACAATGTTTTCAAAATATGTATATTGACTTAGTTTTTCTTTTCTTTATTGACTGTCCAAATAAAATATTTCTATTCAACAGCTCTTTTCAAAAATGAAATGCTTGCTAAAAAAATATAAAAATAATATATCTGTGTACATTTAAAGAAAAATAAAAATATCTTTGTATTAATTATCTGAACATTTAAAAATAAACAGGATATCCTGATATTTGCAACAACATGAATGGACCTTGAGGGCATTATGCTAAGTGAAATAAGTCAGACAAAGAGAAACGAATGCTGTATGATTTCACTTACGTGTGGAATCTAAAAAAACTGAACTCATAGAAACAGAGAACATATTGGGGGTTGCCAGAGGTGGGAAATGAGTGAAGCTGATCAAACAAAAAAAAAGAAAAGAAAAAGAAAAGATAATTATTCTTGGTTCATATTCACATTCTTTATCTAGTTTCTTAGCTGTACCTGTCTCTAGCATTATGTCACTGGACATATTTTTCCAGAAAATATATTTTTTCAATATTGTATTAGTTTTAATCTTTAAATAAAGTTGCTGGCAATTTTTTTAAAAATATGATGATGATTAAAATTAAAATGGCCAGTACTCAACTGACTCTCCTCTGTAGATTATAATATTTTCAGTTGAGAAAATACTATCTACAGTTACTGAGGCTCTTCATAATCTCAGAGGAAATTCTGCTAAATAGAGGATATTCTCAATTCTAATTGTACTGAGATATGCATGTATTTTAGCCCAAATATTTTAACAATTAGAAGGCAAAAATGATATAAGAACAAGAAAAAAACTGGCATGTAAAGAACTCTAAAGAACTAAGGAAAAGATGCCATGGATCAGAAGAAAATTACGGCCAACTATGTCAACATGAGTTTTAAAAAGTTAATAGAATGATCATACCTTAAAAACAAAAGCATAGTGTAGAAATAAAAGAGCCCAGGGTGGGCCGGCTGAGTGGCGCGGTGGTTAAGCGCTGGCCTGGGAAGCCAGCGGCCCCGGTTCGGTCCCACATATGGGGGCCAGTGACACTGCTCTCAAAAAAAAAAAAAAAAGAGCCCAGGGAGGACTTCCGGTAAAATGGCGCAATGGACAGACACTGTGCTAACTACCTCCCAGGATCACACCAAAATTACAAGCAAATTATACAGCATTCAACCCTAGAGGTCCCCGGAACACTGGAGGAACAGTACCACTAAACGAAGAATTTAAAGAGGAGGCCACGTCGGGTCTGGTAGGATGGACGGAGACGAGAGAGGGCGAGCCCCGTGAGGGAAGCCCCAGACGTGGGAAACTTGTCTGGTTGGGGGAGAGACCCTCCGGCCGCACACCAAGCTCACCAGCCTAGAGTTCCTTTGCCGGGAAGAGGAATTCTAAGATAGCCGGCAGTAAATTAGTGAGGACTCTCTTTGCTCAGCTCAGTGAGGCTAAGAGCGGCTGGAGAATCAGTGGGGCCGGCGCCCGGGCTTCCTCGCCGGTGAGCACTTACCTGGTTCCTGGTGGAGGGAGTGGCTGTGTGAGCCGGGCCCAGGAGCCTGCAGGGACGGACTGAACTGAGCACCTTTGGTGCAAAGGCTGGAGGTTTTTGGACAGTTGTTCCCGTGGTGTGGAGTCTGCACGCGAGTGGTGTAGGGAGGGCGCCATTTTGTCGGGCTTGGGCCCTCCCTACGGAGGATCAGGTCCGAGACCTCATGGGTCTGGTGGAATTGGCGCAGAAGTGCGTGTGTGCATGCACGCGCGCCTGTGGCCTTGAATCCCCACCCTCCACCTGGCTTATACTGCGTTGCCAGGGAAACACTGTGCGGGTGCCCTCCAACTCCAACAGGCTGCTCACTGAGACCCGGGAGGGTGCGAGCCGACTCGGATCCCCACCCTCAGCACGGCTTGTGCTGCGTTGCCAGGGAAATGCCTGGTGGGCGTGCTCTGGCTACAACAAGCTGCTCACTGAGATGCGGGGGTGCGCGAGCCACCTCGGATCCCCACTCTCCGCCCTGCACTTACAGAGTTGCCAGGCTGGTGATTGTTTGTCAGGCTGCTCGGCCTGATCTGTGAGCGGCTGATTAGGAAAGGCTGAGACTGGGAGTTTTCCTGGGAGTGTTGGGCCGTGAGCTGTGTGCCTGCGTGATCCAGCCAGGGTTTTCCTGGTGATCTATCTAATACATCGAAGCAATCCCAGAGCGACAGCCAGAATGGGGAAACAAAGAAACATGTCACAAGTAAAAGATCAGAAGAAACCTCTAGAAATGGAACTAAATGAAACAGAGGGAGCCAACCTTTCAGAGACAGAGTTTAGAACACTGATGATAAGAATGTTTAAGGAACTTAGCGAGTACATAAAGAAGGATAGGGAAACCATAAAAAACAACCTGTTAGAACTAAAGAATACAATAACTGAAATGAAGAACACACTCGAAGGAATCACCAGTAGACTGGATGAAACAGAGGAGCGGATCAGCGATTTGGAAGATAAAATAGCAGAAATCACCCAGTTGGCACAGCAAAAAGACCAAAGAATAAAAAGCAATGAAAATAGTTTAAGAGCTCTATGGGACAAAGTGAAACGCAACCACCTTTGACTCATAGGAATACCAGAAGGAGAAGAGAAGAAGCAAGGGGTCGAGAATGTATTTGAAAAAATAATGACTGAAAACTTCCCTACCCTGGTGAAGGAAATCAACATACATGCCCAGGAAGTGCAGAGGGTTCCAAACAAGCTGAACCCAAACAGGTCCACACCAAGACACATCATAGTTAAAATGGCAAAGGTTAAAGACAGAGACAGAATCCTAGAGGCTGCAAGAGAAAGACAGCAGGTTATATACAAAGGAACTCCTGTTAGACTAACAGCTGACTTGTCTACAGAAACTCTGCAGGCCAGAAGGGTATGGCAGGAGATACTCAAAGTGACACAAAATAAAGGCCTACAACCGAGACTGCTCTACCCAGCACAGCTATCACTTAAAATTGAAGAAGAAATAAAGAGCTTCTCAGAAAAGAATAAGCTTAAGGAATTCATTACCACCAAGCCAGCATTGCAAGAAATGTTAAAAGGGCTTTTTTAAACAAAAGAGAGGGGTAAACAAGCTAACCCAGGGAGACCAGGAATACAAATAACAAAATGGCAATACATATGCACCTATCAATAATCATTTTAAATGTGAATGGGCTAAATGCTGCCATCAAAAGACAGAGAGTGGCTGAGTGGATAAGAAAATAGGACACATGTATATGCTGTTTACAGATGGAATAAGATATTTCATGCTAATGGAAATGAGAAAAAGAAAAAAGCTGGAGTACCAATACTTATTTTGGACAAAATAGACTTTAAAATGACTACAATAAAAGACAAAGAAGGGCACTATAACCCTAATAAACATCTATGCACCCAACATAGGAACTCCTAATTACATGTAACAGATTTTTAACAGACATTAATACAGAGATCAACAGTAACACTATCATAGTAGGGGATTTCAAAACCATTGTCACCAATGGACAGACACTTTATGGACAGACACTTTAGACAGAAAATCAATACAGAAAGAGTTGATATAAAGGAAAAACTGATGGTTGTTGGCTGGGAGGGAGTGGGGAAGAGGGAGGGGGGAAGGTTTTGGACAGTGTAGATGGGACTACAATGTTGCCGCAGGGAGATGGGGGCAGTTCTGGGAATGTAATTGATAATGTTGTGAAGAGACTATTATGTTGTGTGAAATAAGTCAGTCAGAGAAGGACAGGTACCATGTGATCTCACTTGTGTGTGGAGTCTGAAGAGCTGAGTGAACGATCAAAGTAAACAGACTCGTAGATGTAGAGGAAAAACTGAGGGTGGCTAGTTGGGAGGGGGGTGGGGATGGGGGGGAAGGGGAAGGGATTAGACAGCATAAATAGACAACTACAATATTGCCACAGGGATATGAAACACAGTTCGGGGAATATAATAATGTGGTAAAACTTTTGTGGCATGTCAGATAGTCACATGTTTTGTTAGGGAGACCACTTCATGGATCTCTGCACTGTACACCTGAAACTGATGTTGTATAGTATTGTATGCCAACTGTAACTGAATATGTGGATGGTCACGGGATGTGGAGTATACTGTGGAGGGGAGTCAGGGGAGTTGTGATAGATATGTATGATATGGGGGGGAGTGGGGTGGCGAACTGGGGGAGGGGGTTGTCACTTTGGGGGGTAAAGAGTATAACTATTGCATTGTGTTGTACACCTGAAACTAATACAAATAAAAAAAAAATAAACAAAACAAAAACAGCCCAGGGAAGATCTGGAGAGTTCTTTCTCAGTCTGGGCCATCTATGTTCATTAGAAACATTCTAGTCATTTTGATCCTCACAGTGATAAAAGTCTATGTTATCATACTCTTACTCCTAGAAGGCAACCTGGACACTGCAAATCTATGAAAAAGAAGTACCATGTATTGTCCAAGTCAAAAGAATATTAATTATATTCTCTCCCAAAACAACTGGGGAAGTATTATTGACTGAGGGAGAAAAAAGTAGGCTCTTTATTCCTAGGTTCCTACTCAACTAAGTGTGTTCTTTGCCACAGGAGACCTGGGCTCTCAATATTACACCTTTTTGTTGACAGAGCACTCTTAATTTGTACCCAAGAATGGATAACACACTCATTATGTTAGGATGAGGGGCTTATCCTTAACATAATTAAAAGTCATCCAAGTGTTTCTGTTTTTATTTCTCAGTCCAAAGTCTAGCTGCTACAAGAAGACTGCTACAAGAAGCCTGCTACAAGAAACCTTCTGGAATTCACAAGTACAGATAGAACTGTGAGGTATTTTTAAATGGGAATCTTCTCCTTTTCTCTCCCTGTTTAAGTCATATCTCACCAAGCCTGCCCCCACTAAATTATCTTTCGCATCAACATTGTGATTAATAAAGGTCAAGAAGAAATTATCAGAGAAAAGTAAGGAGTTTGCAATGTTATTTTTGATTATCTATATCAGCAGTAAAAACCAACCTGTAAATTCACCTCTTTTGTTTCCTTTCCAATTAGGGATGAGTTTGCATGCTTTTAAAAAATATTCATGTTGGGAGATACACATGAAAAAAGCTTTGAAGAAACAGAAGTGAAAAGAGAAGATTGTATACAAATAAAAAACTGAAGATGGCAAATGTATTACTATGGAAACACTTTAAGTAGCTATAACAAAAAGACCCTAAATTTCAATAGCTCAAACAAAATAGAGCTGTATTTCTTTTTTAGTGAAAGGTCCAGGGGCGAGCATTTCCATGCTGGTGGGGAAGCTTTTTTCTTACAGATCTCTTGTTACTCTTCTATTTCCTAGGATGTTGTTCTTCTCTGCACTGGATAAGGTTGAATCTAGTCTAAGTTTCATCTTTTAAGAAGGGAGAAAGAGATGAAGTGGCAGGCCGGCAATTTTTTCTTTAAACTATGTTACTTGGAAGTTGCGCATAATACTTTTATTATAATCGATGCCACAGATATAGCATATAAATATATATGTATACATATCAATGCATACACTTATATACATACTCACATGTATACAATATAAGTAAATACACTATATGATAAAGATGTATACATTCTATACATATATATTTAATCACAGACAACGTAATGACACAACTAAAATAAGACTGTTACAAAGCATTTACATGTTTTCACAGAAAATATACTTAAAATTTGTATTAACATGAGTCAGAAACTGCTTATCCCTTCTCAGTTTGGTCTACCACCATTTTGATTGTTTTGTAGATTTTTAGCATTTGCAATCCAAATTGAACAGGAATAAGTCAGTCATTTTTTCTTTGCATAATTATGTTGCACAGCAGTACTAAAGAACTTCTCACAGAATAGGAATCAATACATTTGGGGAAGCTGACACAAGAGTGGATAGAGAGATGGAAAGATAAATATTTCAATATGATTTCAGGAGCCAGTTTAATTTTACATGGAATTCCTTTTATGTGATATCTTTCCTTTCACAATTACAGGTGAGTTTTAAAATACATACACTAAATGACATTGAAGAAAGGTACTATGCTGAACAAATAAAATTACCTAATTTGTTAAGCATACTGCTTAAATCTTTTGTGAAAAATTAATAAGTTATTAAAAGCAGACATCTGCAACATAATTTCAAGACATTCTACTCTGTGGTATCAATCTATATTAAAGTACATATTTCAAAGCAAAATTCCTCCAATGCCCTTGTAGCCCACATACACATTCATACTTTCAGCATATTCCATATGTTGTTTTATAAAATTACATATGTAGTTCTACTAATACAAGGCCAAACAAACAAACTCAATGGATTGAGAGGAAATTAGTTCAGCCAATCTTCAATTTTTCTCAAGTTCTGTTAGAGAAGCATCTTAGCATCTGACATTTGTCAAAGAAATTAGAGACTCCTTGAAGTAAGACTGCCTCCCCTTCCAGGAAAAAATTAATTTTAAGTCTCTTTTAGAACACAGTAGGTTGTGGAATGAAAATTAACTATTGTTGAAAAGATTATCTTTGCCCTACAAAGTTGAATCAAATTCTAGTATTCACTGTGGGTTACTGTAGCATGAGCCCTAGAACAACCGCTTCCTTTTTTGTTTTTGTTTTTGTTTTTGTTTTTTAAGCTGAGCCATCCTGCCACCTGTTGGCAGCTCAGCGGCAGCTCAGCTCAGGCCAGGAATCAAACCAGCAACCCTGTTGTTCAGAGCTCACTCTGGCCCCCTTCCTGCTAGCTGGACACCCTGATGCCTGCTAGGCGCCAGGTGGAGGTCTCCTGCTTTTCCACTGGTGTCCAGCCTTTATCACCACTGTGCAGGAATATTTTTAACTTTATTGTCCTCTGAAAGACCTCGAGCAGAGAATCTAGAAGTGGGCTCTCGAACCAAGAAATCAGCCTGAACTGAGATTACTTTCTCTGGTTAATCTGCATTACAATTTACTTGAATTTTGATAAACAGGAACTGACATATCAATCAACATTAGTTAACAAATTTTTGTCATGGTCAAATGTGCAACTTGATGCAGTTGCAACAGAGGATATAAAGTAATGTAAGAAATAGCACTCAACCCTTATACATTGAAATAAGGAAGGGAGGAGGATATTTAACAGCATAAGGGGACATATGATAGTGTCTAATGATTAGGATAGATAATCAATATTTTAGGAACTCAAAAAAGATCACTGTGCACAGGACTATTCAAGGAATTCTACATAGTGGAAATGAAACAGAGATGGACAGATTACAATAAGGCAAAGAGAAAGTGAAAAGAAATTATTTTTTAAAAAAGTTGAGGAGAGGATATTCTGATCAAATTCTTCAGCCATCTTCCTTAAAACTCATTCACAGTATCAGTTAACATTTATTGAGTGCTTACTCTGTGTCAAACATTTTATAAAGCTTATTTTATTTGAACTCAAAACACACTTAGGATTTGGGTGTCGAGATAATTTTCCTTTATTGATGAGGATTCTGATGCATAGGCCACTTTATTAATTCATTTAAGGTGACAAAGCTAATAAATAGCAGAGAAAGGATGCAAACCCTGCCTGACTCATATTGACATGCTTAACCTCTGCAATATGATAGCAATGTTATTGAAATCCACCCCTTCCATTTCACTTCTCTTGCCAAGGACTACCTTTTAGGCCCTTATATCCCACATGAACCACTACAACAACTTACTTAAAGTATGGTGGCTTCCCTAAATTGAGTATCTCTCTCTCCATTTTATCCTTCATAATTCTGACTCTATATTTTGATCATCACTCCCTTTTCAAAGCCCTTTAGGGGTGCCTACTGCATTAAACACACACACCCACACACACACACACACACACACACACACGCATACTCTCTTTAGTGTTCTCATTTAATGCCAATTAACCTTTCCACATTTTGCCCTGCCCCTACTGCTAATCCTACTTCATATTAGAGTCATTCACATACTTGCTTGTCTTTCCCACTAGTTTTCGATTACTTAAGGACAGAAGCACTGACTCCTCCTCCTTTCCTCTATAGTTTCTAGTAAAATTCCAAACGTATGGTGGACATTACACAAATGTTTGTTTATTTGAATTTTGCTGAATCAGCATATTAGAATCACACTAAGCAGCATGTGTTCACAGGAGCAGGTGGGATGTGAAGAGAACAAGTGAAAAAAGTGACAAGATAGGTAGGCCAGATTGTGGGAGCACTTTTAATACCAGTGTGAGAAGTTTGGATTTTAACTTGAAATGCTCTTTGTGCTAAAATATGTTTTGAAATATATAGGAAGGTATAAAACCAAATTTCACTCTATCACTCCCTGTAGTCTTTCCTTCTTTCCACATACAAACATGGGCAAGTATTTTGCACAACACCTTAGGGAAATCATCTGCCTGTGTCTTTAGGAGAAGCAATACTCAATGTCATTCCATGTCATTATCACAACTTCCAAAATAGTTCTACTCTTTCAGTGCCTGTGAGTGCTTGCTCCTGTGGGAATCAATGCGTCATTTAAGAAGGTACAACAGGTTGCCATTAGTAGCATAACCGGACATAAGAAAGAAAGCAAGACATATCCACCACCTGAAAGAGCATGGGGAAACCAAGCTGAACCAAGCCATGTCTTGTTGGCAATGGTGGCTGGATCTGCTGCATTGACTTCAGATTTATTAGCACTTGTCACTTGCCGCCTCCATTGTGAATAAAATTATATCTGAATAATATCGCAGAGTCACATCAAAAGGTTACAACTGCTCTCTCTTGAGGAAGAAGGTTACCCTGGTAACTACCATCTGAGAGCAGGATCCCTATAGGCTAATGTGCTGGCTAAGGTAACAATCCTAATATTGAATACTGACAGAAATGCTTCCTTTAAGATTCTTTACCCATAAAGGGGGAAACAATACTTAGCCAATATATTGGACAATTTTTGTTTTGTTTTGTTTCTGTCGGGGGAGAGACTGTCAATTGATATAATGGATATCAAAAAAAGTTAAAGTATAAACCAAGATTCAACATAAGGAAGTGATTTTTTTAATAACCAATCCTTACAAAAACCATTAGTGAAAGCTGACTAAAAATTCAAACCATAGTTACATCAGGGCCTTAATATTCTTTTTACTCTCTTTCTGCTGGACAAGTTCTTGAAGGGTCAATAAAAGATAGCTTGATGTCATCTGGAAACTTTCAAAGACTTTTATTCCGTTGTTATAATTTTTTTTTTCTTTCAAAAATGTAGTGAGGCAACATTATATAAAGAAGAGGTCTCAGGGTTGAATTTAAGCCATCATGAGGATTAGACTTTAGCATTCAGAATGTCTCAACTCCCCACGCCTCAATTTTCTTATTGGTGAAATAAGGCAGGTAATGGAATCCCTGCAAGAGTCTCTTTCTACTATAAAGTTTAATAATTCTGTGACAGCAAATTTCTTAAAATAGGCCTCCAGACAGAAAAAAAATTATGACTATTTGGTGACAGCCTGACAGTTATGCCCATGGATTTTCTTGTTTGTCAGTTCTTCATAAAGGTGAGTGAAATAACAAAGTGTCAACATATGATTTGAGTCTTGACGAATTAACAGTGCTTAACTATTGATGGCGATTAGATAGGGTGAATATCTCTAGCATACAATAGTAAAGGAACAACATTCGACAGCCTATGGATAGAGAGAAATGGCAAACTGTAGGGCATTTCATGACAACACTGCATAGTATAATTTGGCATAGTGAGTGCAAATATAGCTGTGGGAAATACAAATTAAGATAGGTTAGGACAAAAAAATAGAAAGACTTTAATGCCAGACACAAGAGTTCAGAAGTAATGGGGGCCCACTGTAGATTTCTGAGCAAGGGAATAAAACAAAAATTTCAAAATTGTACTTTAAACTGGTATCAACTGAAGGCTGAATGGGGGAAATTCATGAGGAACTCTTACGCAGATAGGAAGGGACAAGATGTGGATCTGGCTGCAGAGATGAGAACTGAAATCAAATGAAGGGAGGGTCACCCTAGAGCTCAAATCTGTTCAGTTTTACAAATGTTTTGTAAGGGCTTACTAAGTGCTAGGCATGGGGCACCAAAGTGGGAATACAGAGATAAACAAGCCATCATCCTCTCAGGGAATGATAGAGTATAGCTTATTGATTAAAAGGATGGGCCCAGAAATTGAAGCCTGGCTTCACAGCTTATAAACTGAACTGTCTTGAGGAAGTTGCTTAACTTCTCTGTGCCTTAGTTTCTTCATCTCTAAAATGGGGATAGTTAGTAAAATTCCTCAGGGCATATTGTGAAGATTGAGTTAATTTAAGGAACTCAAAACAATGCCTGCCATATAAGAAAGGGTCCAATAGATAGCTATTTCTATTTCTACAAAATGAATTAATTCCATAAGAAGGAATTTTGGAAAAGTGAAGGAAAAAAATTTCAAATAGCAAGAACAAGAAAAAAATGGGGGGAGGGGGAAAGAGCAATCATTTTTTTAAAGGGGTTTTTAAGAATCCATTAATAAGCATTAGCTCAACTCAAGCCTGAATATAAGCAATAGAGGCTTCATCTAATCCAATAATTTAGAGACATGTTCTCTCTCAGAGGAAGAGAACTCCCAGGGCAGAAGAACAAATTATGTAGTTTGTATTCAATCAATAAGACAAGTTCATGGTTGCAATAATTCAATCTGTTCTGCATTTCTTTATCAATGACGGAGGTAGAGGGCCGGCCGAGTGGCGCATTGGTTAAGCGCTGGTTTTGGGATGCCAGCAGCCCCGGTTCGGATCCCACATGAGGGCCAGTGACACTGCCCTCTACAGCTAACAACAGCTCCACCTGGAGCTGGGCTGTACGAGCCCCGGTGATGGTGTGGGCTGCAGCCCCTGCTGCAGTGGGCTGCCATAGGCTACAGTGAATGGCCCGCAGCCAGCGTGAGCGGCTGGCAGCCAAGCGTGAGCTGCCAATAGCCGCGGTGAGCGACATCCAGAGGCCAGCGACCGATCTGCCTCATCCGGGAAGAGCGCAATGACGATACCAACAGTGAAGCAACATCCTCCGCAACTAGACTGAAGAACAAAAAGACAGCAACTTGTCTGTTCCCCTTCCCCGATTCCCCAATGCTGTTCCCCTCCGCCAATTCCCCAATAAAATCTTTAAAAAAAAAAAAAAAAAAAAAAATGACGGAGGTAGAAAATATTGAGAAGCATACTTTATCATTGACTATCTAGTTTTCCTAAGCTTTCTTTTTTGATTGAACAAGACAGGTATTCTACAACTGAAAATTATATATACTTTTCACACAATATCTAACATTTCAAACATTTTCTCTCTGGCTCCTCCCTCTCCACTCTCTAACCAGACTATCTCTTTCCTAATCCTTTAAAAGTTTGAATTTATCCAGGGAACCCAGAAAATTGGAATAATATAGATTCCCAATGACTAATATTGGGGACATCATGGTTTTAGACAATAAACTACCTCCTGAGAATTTACACTTACTCTAAATAGCCTTCCTTATGTTTCTAATACTACATTCAAATACTGTCGTGAGTGTAGTTATCAACGCTGCTTCTTTGTGTCAGCATTTAGTTGAGATTTCATTGTCAAAGATTATCCAATTCAACCTAAGCACTCCTTAGTCACCTCTCTCTTGGAAGTTTGTAATCCTGAAACATTTCCTAAGCAAGGTGGAGTCAAATAAAATACTTGCTTTCTAGGACTTGGAAGGTGTCCTAATTTTACACCTTTTGCTGCAGCTCAGTTAGTGCTTGAAAGGCAAACCATGCAGCCAGAAAGCAAGTTCCAGCCGTACCTCTCCTTTTGCACTCTTTCTATAGGAAAAGATACACTGATGTGCCTGTCTGCTTTACAGTCCGCACTGCTTGGAGTAAGTCAAAATCAGAAAACTGGAGACAAATGCTTGATTTACGTTCAAACCTTGTCTCAAACCTTGTCTGCTATATTCTTCAGTGTATTTTTTTTTTCTTTTTGAGGGCAGTGTCACTGGCCCTCACATGTGGGACCCGAACCGGAGCCGCTGGCTTCCCAAGCCAACGCTTAACCACTGCGCCACTCGGCCGGCCCTTTGTCTGCTATATTCTTTACAAGCCCCTTTACTGTTTCTTAAAATATAATCCCTGAGGGCCGGCCGAGTGGCGCATTGGTTAAGCGCTGGTTTTGGGATGCCAGCGGCCCCGGTTCGGATCCCACATGAGGGCCAGTGACACTGCCCTCTACAGCCAACAACAGCTCCACCTGGAGCTGGGCTGTGCGAGCCCCGGTGACGGTGTGGGCTGCAGCCCCTGCTGCAGTGGGCTGCCATAGGCTACAGTGAGTGGCCCGCAGCCAGCGTGAGCGGCTGGCAGCCAAGCGTGAGCTGCCAATAGCCGCGATGAGCGACATCCAGAGGCCAGCGACCGATCTGCCTCATCCGGGAAGAGCGCAATGATGATACCAACAATGAAGCAACATCCTCCGCAACTAAACTGAAGAACAAGAAGACGGCAACTTGTCTGTTCCCCTTCCCCGATTCCCCAACGCTGTTCCCCTCCCCCAATTCCCCAATAAAATCTTTAAAAAAAAAATATATATAATCCTTGAAATAACTTCAAAGATGGAAAGCAATTTATTCTTACAGCACTTACTTATTAAGTACTGACTATATGTGCACAGCGCTGAAATTGCTGTTGTGGAGGGTATGGGCAAGGCAGATGGAGGCTTAGATTATACATAAAATGGTCAATATAAAGTTTTTTCTTTGAAGAACTCAGAGCTAGTTGAAACATTAAAAAAAGAGTACATGGACTGTGTGCATCCCCAGAAAACTATGGATCACAATTTTTCACTTTAGCTTCATTTTTATTTTTCAGATACACTGAAATGCTTATGTTTAAATTTAAAATCCTCTGTCATTAAGGGTAGAGAGTAATATGTTATTTCTTTATAAGAAACCTGGTAAAAGGACCATAGAGAATGATTTGAATGAAGCCACCAGACATAAACAAAAGAAAGGGTTCTTGCCTAGCAAACATCAGAAATTTCAAAGATTAAAATGAAATTTATGTTAATAAATGATGGTTACTTGCTGGTTTGCATTTAGACATGCTTGTAAACACTCCCTTTTTCAACTTGCCAAAATTCAATTGGGGTATGTACATTCTCTACCCTTATTTAGCAATATAACTTCAATCCTTCCCCATTCAACTCTTAAGGAAA
Source organism: Aselliscus stoliczkanus (assembly GCA_033961575.1). Lineage (NCBI taxonomy): Eukaryota > Metazoa > Chordata > Mammalia > Chiroptera > Hipposideridae > Aselliscus > Aselliscus stoliczkanus. The sequence goes on along the minus strand of CM066734.1, from coordinate 89,918,529 downwards.
ATCATCACTTGCTCTCCACAAACATTGATGAATTATTTGAGTCTAGTTTTCACAACTAAATTATTTTTTACTCGATCTTTTTGTTCCTCAAGTATAGGGTGTCACCAAAGGGAGACACATGGTAATGAGTACAAATGTCACAGGCTAAACCTTTGAGCTTGGCACATAAGCTGTGCTTAAAATCTAGAAAGGCAGAATCCATATCTGGAATGTCTACATTAAAAAAGGAAGTTTGTGAAGGAAAGGAAAATGTATTAGCTGTTAATTTAATTTCTCCTTTGGTCTTTACTATAGTCTCACCAAATTGAGTTTAATGTGTTTTACGTTTTTGGATGGACCAGGAGCTAGCTGTATGACTATGTGAACATAATTAGTATAGTGGTTAAAAGCATGGACTGGAGTCAGGTTCCCCAGGCTCAGTCCATGGTTCTGTCACTCACCAGCTTTCTTTTTCTTTTTTCTTTTCCTTTTCTTTTCTTTTCAGTTTTCTAAGCTTGAACAATTTTCTTCACCTCAGTGTCTTAATGTCCTTATCTACATATTGGAAATAATGGTATCAACCTCATAGGGTGTCAGGATTAACTGAGTGGATATATATCAAGGGCTTAGAACTGTGCCTGTCACATTTTAAGCATCTGTAAGATTTTATTAATAATATTACTATGATATCAGGAATCCCTACTGCATCTTCCCACTTCCCATAACCACTTTAGGAGAGAGAGAAATAAAAAAAGTCAGTGCCACAAGACGGGAGAACAGTCTCTTTCTTGGATTACTAAGCTTTTTTTTTTTTTTTTTACATTCAACGTCTAGGACCTAATCACCAGTCACCACTAGTGTTCTTTACTGTGGCTCCTATGAGGTCCTACTTCAGGAGCCACAGCTTAGCAAGAGGGTAACATAGGAAACTTGCCTCATATATGTAACAGTTCATACTCAGTATTCCTATTTTAAATTCTTTATAAAATTATGCTTCTTTCCCCTTTTCTTTCATCAATATAGCCAACAGATATAATTTCTTTGGGCTATATATAAAGAAGGGAATCAGTAAATAGCTAGAGAAATTTAACAGTCTTTCTCTAAAATCTAAACATAAAATCTTTTTAATCAAAAGCAACAGGTTAATCCTGGCTTTGGAATCAGAGAAATCATATTAAAATACATACACTCTGACTCATTCAAAAACCTGAATATGGCAATATATAATCCTATAAAGCCACAGAGATTTTAGATCAAGGCAGAAAAGGTAAATCAAACCTGAAATGAATGGATTAGCAGAAATGGGAGCATTACTGTAATATTTCTTCCTATTGAGTAATAGAGAAGCAGATTTTGTCAAATCTTGCTTTCTAATTCCCATCTGGAAAAGCCTTGCTCTGGAAATGAACAGATTGGAAGGGATGCCTTTGACATCTGTAAAGTTAAGAAGCATCAACAATTGGAGTGGGTTTCATCCCTCATTCAACAGCAGGTTCTTTATATGCAATCTTAAGAAGTGATGAAAGTCAGACAAAGATGTGCAAATTGTTAGATTTAATCAGATTGGTCCTCTACCCCTGGCTTAGTCTGCTCTGTTTTAGCTTCTACTTAACCTGAGTTAACTGAAGTAGATGGTTTGGGGTGTCAGGAGATAAGTTATTTGAACTCCATGAACCACCAAATACAGACAGTTTTTTATTACTAGTTTTGAGTGTATCATTGTTCACATTAGTCTTCATTAAACTGAGTCTATGAACTGAACCTAGTGTTTGTTCCTTTGAGATTCTGAAGTGAGAGGAAGAGACTGTGTCAAAGAGGAATGATAGTGGTGGAGTGGCCAAAGTAAGCAGAGCTGGTAGATGTGAGATTCAGTGGTTTACAACACTGCCTATGTATGATGCCCAAAATGCTCTTCGGAGCAGCACACACACTTGGTTTTTCTGAAATCCATTGTGTGTTGACAGCTCCAGCTGTTAAGTGTTCACTTCTTTTCCCACGTGGTTGTAGGAAGATAGAGGAAAGAAGATGAAATTTGTAATTACATAATAAAATAGCAGTGTTGGTTTCACTAGCAACTGGTTATAAAAATTATGCATATCTATAAACTTCTCCCAAGATTTTTTTGGGGGGTTGTTTTTAATCCAATTATTTACTCCAAACTCCTAACTTCTGTTCTACAAAAATCTAAAGAAAAATTTGTAAATATGCTAGGAAATGTCTCATTAGTACCACTAAGCATGTGATTTCCTGCTGCTAGATTCTTTAGACAGTGCTGGGTATGCTCTTGTAAAGTAAACCAAACACTGTATAACTGACTAGTATTACTTGAAATGGTACCATTTTCTTCGCCCATATAGTAAAATTGTTTTCTCTCAAACTTATTAATACATGTGACCGTGCTTTTAATCTCTAACATACCATATATGCATTAGTTGTCAGTACTATTATACATTGGTAATGGCAAAAATACCTTTAAATTGAGGTCACCATAAACAAATAACGATTTACATTCAGAGAAAATTTTAAAATATTCTGTTCAGTTTTGCCTCATGTTCATGCAACCAAGATCATTTTCTTTTTCTTCCATGTACTATCTTCCTTAAATCTGAGTTTCAGTATAAAAAAATCTGCAAACTCCATATGTAACAACCTCTCTCCCTCTTCTGACCTCAATCCCCACAACCATAAAACACACGAAACTTTAAAACTGAAGCGTTTCTTACCATATGGGACCTGAGAATAAGATCAAACCCAGCCTAGACAAATGCCATGCCGCAAGTCGACAACTGTTCCTGGGCAATGCCTGGGAGAGCGCCTGCCAGGGCCTACTGTTTTCAAACGAGTTTCATTTCTCTAACAATTTAAATCTGCCAAGAGGAAACCGAGATAATCAAGCTCTGTGCCCAAAAGCCCCAAGCTTAAGCTAGAGATGTATCCTCTCTTTAGCCTGCTGATGAGAGAGGGAGCAGAGGGAGACGAAAGGATAAAGATTCATAATGAGTAGGACAGAGGCTCGGTCTGCACTTGGAATGCCACAGCAGGACAGTTTCTGGCCCTAATTATGTGACTTTGTTGAGCTCCATATCCAGAACGGAAAATACCCTCTTCCTGTCCCTGTACCAACTCCCATTACATTTTGGGTTGAATAGTGTCTGGAACAGATCTTCTTCCTATCTCCCGATTCTAGCCCTCCCAGAACTGTGTCACCAGAGAGACACCGTGACAGAGAGGCCACGCCCCATTGGTCCAATTTCAGAACAAAGTCTTGGTGCCAAGAAAACCTTCCAAAGGAAGACTCAACATTGCCCCTGCTCTGAGTTTTCTGGCTTTTTCCTTCTTTATATTACCTCAGATTTATTCACAAAACAGAGGTTAATGAGAAAGTCAGACTCTCATATGGACTCTAGATTGTGAGGAAAGGGGAGAAAGCAGGAGGGTGTGTGGTAGCTTCCTGTACCAAGGAGCCATATGTACTGAGAAAGGATGAGACTGCTCTGCCAACCTGGCATCAGCCTTCTTAACACCTCATGTTTGAGAAATCAGACCTACTGTTTCTTCCCACAGGTCCAGGTGGTAAAAATCCATAGTTTACCCAAGCAGACACCTTCAATCATAATACCAAAATCACAATAAGTTTAGATAAAAGGTGGTTGTAAAATATACAAATAAGCTACAATGTGTACTATTTTGAAATACAATATTTTCAAAATCACATTTAAGATCTTTTCTGTTTTCTACAGTAGCTAAAATATATTTTGAATCAGACTGTCCTGGATTCAAATCCCCAGCTCACCACAAAACTAGCTGTGTGATCTTAGGCACTTTATAAATTGTCTGCTCCAGCTCCCTCGTTTTTAAAAGAAGCATAAAAAATTTATTCCACTAGGTAATTATGAAAATAAAATATGAGATAATTGACACAAAGCACATAGAACTGTTGCAAAGTTATCACTGCTACATGGTAAGCACTCAGCAAATAACAGCTATTAGTTTTCAATTTGGGATCAAAACATGCCATTAAATGATCTTGCTTATTTTGGTCTTAAAAAATAGTCACTGGAAATATTTTGCTTTTGAAACTCCATCATCTTCAATTAATCCTGGAAAATCCATTACTTACTACATGACATCAGAGTAGAGAAGAGCTTTATAATCACAATTGAATGTGAATTTGAAACAGACACTGTGTTGGGAGTAAACGGAGTTGACCTTTCTGGAGGATAATTTGGCAATACCTGTCAAAGCAATCAGAATTCCATTTCTAGAGATGTGTCCAAAAGGCATGATTCAAGATATAGCTCTAATGATGTTGACTGCAACTTGTTAAAAACTAGCAACCATCTCTATGCCCAACCACAGAAGTTGCTTAAATAGGTTATGATATATCCAGTGAAGCATTATGTAGCCATTAAAAATATTGTAGAAAAATATTAAAGGACCTAAAACAATAGTTACAAAATAAATGAGAAAGCACACTGGAAAACATTACAGTACCCCATTAAAAATATATTTCCTAGCAAAAAAAAAATATTGGAAGGATACACACCAAAATATTAACATCTTTATATCAGCACAGAAGGATTATGGTTGATTAGATTTTGGTGTCTTTGTTTTTTTGATTTTCTGAGAATTAAATTGTTTTTCACAAAACGTGTTGGTTAGTAATTTAAAACTAACATAAATGGCGGTAAAATGGCACAATAGACAGACGCTGTGCTAACTACCTCCCAGGATCACACCAAAATTACAAGCAAATTATACAGCACTCAACCCTGGAGGTCCCCGGAACACTGGAAGAACAGAACCACTAAACGAAGAACTTAAAGAGGAGGCCGTGTTGGGTCTAGTAGGACGGGCGGAGACGAGAGAGGGCGAGCCCTGTGAGGGAAGCCCCAGACATGGGAAGCTTGTCTGGTTGGGGGCGAGACCCTCCGGCCGCACTCCAAGCTCACCAGACCAGAGTTCCTTTGCCGGGAAGAGGAGTTCTAATATAGCCGGCAGTAATTAGTGAGGACTCTTTGCTCAGCTCGGTGAGGCCAAGAGCGGCTGGAGAATCAGTGGGATCGGCACCCGGGCTTGCTCGCCGGTGAGCACTTACCTGGTTCCTGGTGGAGGGAGTGGCTGTGTGAGCCGGGAGCCTGCGGGGACGGACTGAACTGAGCACCTTTGGTGCAAAGGCTGGAGGTTTTTGGACTGTGGTTCCCGCATACACCACTGCATGCGAGTGGTGTAGGGAAGACGCCATTTTGTTGGGCTTGTGCCCTCCCACGGAGGATCAGGTCCGAGACCTCATTGGTCTGGTGGAATTGACGCAGAAGTGTGTGTGTGAGTGCGCGCCTGCGGCCTTGGATCCCCACCCTCCGCCCGGCTTATACTGCGTTGCCAGGGAAATGCTGGGCGGGTGCCCTCCGGCTCCAACAGGCTGCTCACGGAGACCCGGGAGTGTGCGAGCTGCCTCGGATCCCCACCCTCCACACGGCTTGTGCTGCCTTTCCAGAGAAATTCCTGGTGGGCGTGCTCCAGCTCCAACAGGCTGCTCACTGAGACTCGGGAGTGCGCAAGCCGCCTTGGGTTCCCGCTCTCCACACTCTGCTTGCAGAGTTGCCAGGCTGGTGATTGGTTGTCGGGCTGCTCAGCCTGATCTACGAGCAGCTGATTGGGACAGGCTGAGACTGGGAGTTTTCCTGGGAGTGTTGGGCCGTGAGCTGTGTGCCTGCGTGATCCAGCCAGGGTTTTCCTGGTGATCTATCTAATACATCAAAGCAATCCCAGAGTGACAGCCAGAATGGGGAAACAAAGAAACATGTCACAAGTAAAAGATCAGAAGAAACCTCTAGAAATGGAACTAAATGAAACAGAGGGTTCAGAGACAGAGTTTAGAACACTGATGATAAGAATGTTTAAGGAACTTAGCGAGGACATAAAGAAGGATAGGGAAACCATAAAAAATCAAACTGTTAGAACTAAAGAATATAATAACTGAAATGAAGAACACACTCGAAGGAATCACCAGTAGAGTAGATGAAGCAGAGGAGCGGATCAGCGATTTGGAAGATAAAATAGCAGAAATCACCCAGTTGGCACAGCAAAAAGACCAAAGAATAAAAAGCAATGAAAATAGTTTAAGAGCCCTATGGGACAAGGTGAAACGCAACCACCTTTGACTCATAGGAATACCAGAAGGAGAAGAGAAGAAGCAAGGGGTCGAGAATGTATTTGAAAAAATAATGACTGAAAACTTCCCTACCCTGGTGAAGGAAATCAACATACATGCCCAGGAAGTGCAGAGGGTTCCAAACAAGCTGAACCCAAACAGGTCCACACCAAGACACATCATAGTTAAAATGGCAAAGGTTAAAGACAGAGACAGAATCCTAGAGGCTGCAAGAGAAAGACAGCAGGTTACATACAAAGGAACTCCTGTTAGACTAACAGCTAACTCTGCAGGCCAGAAGGCAGTGGCAGGAGATACTCAAAGTGACACAAAATAAAGGCCTACAACCAAGATTGCTCTACCCAGCACAGCTATCACTTAAAATTGAAGGAGAAATAAAGAGCTTCTCAGAAAAGAATAAGCTTAAGGAATTCATTACCACCAAGCCAGCATTGCAAGAAATGTTAAAAGGGCTTTTTTAAACAAAAGAAAGGGGTAAACAAGCTAACCCAGGGAGACCAGGAATACAAATAACAAAATGGCAATACATATGCACCTATCAATAATCATTTTAAATGTGAATGGGCTAAATGCTGCCATCAAAAGACAGAGAGTGGCTGAGTGGATAAGAAAATAAGACACATGTATATGCTGTTTACAGATGGAATAAGATATTTCATGCTAATGGAAATGAGGGAAAAAAAAGCTGGAGTACCAATACTTATTTTGGACAAAATAGACTTTAAAATGACTACAATAAAAGACAAAGAAGGGCACTATAACCCTAATAAACATCTATGCATCCAACATAGGAACTTCTAATTACATATAACAGATTTTAAAAGACATAAAGACAGAGATCAACAGTAACACTATCATAGTAGGGGAATTCTACACCATTGTCACCAATGGACAGACCCTTTAGACAGAAAATCAACACAGAAAGAGGGGCCTTAAACGATACTTTAGACCAGCTGGACTTTGTTGATATTTTTAGAGCGTTTCACCCTAAAAAACAGAATATACATTTTTCTCCAATACACATGGGACATTTTCCAAGATAGACCACGTTAGGCCACAAAACAAGTCTCAGTAAATTTAAGAAGATTGAAGTCATATCAAGCAGATATAAAGGAAAAACTGATGGTTGCTGGCTGGGAGGGAGTGGGGAAGAGGGAGAGGGGGAAGGTTTTGGACAGGTAGGTTGGACTACAATGTTGCTGCAGGGATATGGGGGCAGTTCTGGGAATGTAACTGATAATGTTGTGAAGAGACTATTATGTTGTGTGAAATAAGTCAGTCGGAGAAGGACAGGTACCATGTGATCTCACTTGTGTGTGGAGTCTGAAGAGCTGAGTGAACGATCAAAGTAAACAGACTCGTAGATGTAGAGGAAAAACTGAGGGTTGCTAGTTGGGAGGGGGGGTGGGGGTGGAGGGAAGTGGAAGGGATTAGACAGCATAAATAGACAACTACAATATTGCCACAGGGATATGAAACACAGTTCGGGGAATATAATAACGTAAAACTTTTGTGGCATGTCAGATAGTCACATGTCTTGTTAGGGAGACCACTTCATGGATGGAGTAGAGGCTTGATCACTGCACTGTATACCTGAAACTGATGTTGTATAGTATTGTAAGCCAACTGTAACTGAATATGTGGATGGTCATGGGATGTGGATTATACTGTGGAGGGGATTCAGGGGAGTTGTGATAGATATGTATGATATGGGGGGGGAGTGGGGTACCGAACTGGGGGAAGGGCATTGTCACTTTGGGGGGTAAAGAGTATAACTATTGCATTGTGTTGTACACCTGAAACTAATAAAAAAAAAAAAAAATAAATAAATAAATAAATAAATAAATAAATAAATAAATAAATAAAAATAAGGGGAAGGTCAGGGAAGCCACTGTGAGGGTCAGGTAGTGGAGTGTTGGGGCTGGATGACAGTTGGCAGTTGGAATGAGGAAGCTGTGAAGAATCTGAGAGACAGTTGGAAGGTAGCCCAGACCAGGGTGGTAGGATGTGGGAGACAGAGGCTAGGGATGAGGCAAGGGCAAAATATCAGAGGCAGAAAAAAGGATAACTAAATTCCCAGAGCAGAAATAGGGGAATTGGGAGGGGATATGATCTGAGAGAGAGTTTCATCTGCCTTTAATGTAATTGAGGCAAAGAGAGGCACTGAAAGGACACGGTTCTGCCTTCCAGTAGTGTGTGGCCTGGTCAAGGAGACAGGCAAGCTCACGAGAAACTAGCCTGCAAGACTGAATGAAAGAAATTTCTCTTGACAACGCTGCAAGATCACATGGCTCGATTCCAGAGAAAAGGATTTGAAGCAAGCTTGGGGCTCTCTGATGCTGACTCTCCGGAGGAGGTGTCAGCAAGCTCAGAGGTCGGAGGTGAGATGGGCACTGAGACCTGGGAAATAAATACACATAGGCTAGTGACTAAATGAATAAGGGAAAGGGAGAGTTGCTTGAGGAGGAACGAGTTGTCCACGACCAGCCTGGAGCACCCAGAACTGCAGGCAGAAGGAGGAGGTGGTTAAAAGTCAGGGGCTTGGAGCCAGATGGCTCGGATTTGAACACTGGCTCTGCCCCTTGTTGATTGTGTCTTCTTGGGTCATTATTACCTTCTCTGTGTCTCAAAACTTCCATCTGTTAAATGGGTACCATTATAGTGCCTATGATGAAAGCTACACATCTGGATAATGCAAAATGTGAGTAACATTGCTTGGTACATAGTAAGGGTTCAATTAATGTTAGCCAGCTCTGAGTGCATTAAGAAGGAAAAAAGAGTATGATGGAGAGGTTGGAAGCAGCACTAAGGTGGTGCAACATCACTGAAGTTCTGGGGAAGAGAGGGTTTTAAGGAGAATGGGGTCAGGATGACAACAGGGGGCCGGCTGAGTGGCGCGGTGGTTAAGCGCTGGCTTGGGAAGCCAGTGACCCCAGTTCGGTCCCACATACGAGGGTCAGTGACACTGCCCTCAAAAATAAAAATAAAATAAAAATAGGAGAAAAGGATGACAACAGGGGACATGCATTGAGCACATGAGTGCATTAATTAACTGTTATGAGCTCAAGTTTACTGGTGAGGAAACTGAGACTCATAGATCAGCTGGACAGATGTGAAGATGGAATTTGAATCCATGTCTGTGTAGTCCCATAGCCCATGTACACACACTCCTGGCCCCACCACCCCACACCCTCCAGGAGCTTCCAGAGAGGACAAGGAGATTGAAGATGGTGGAGGAGTGGTAACTTGGCATGGGGAAGAAACAAGGCATTCAGTACAGTGTGGGGCAGCAGCCTGGTATATATCTGAGCTGGGAGAGAGGAAACGGAAATGGTAGGTGTAGGTAACTCATCTGAGAACTTTGGCCAAGAATGAGCTGAGGAATGAGGCAACAGGTCAGGGGCATGAAAGCATCAGGTAGGGGTTTACTCAGAACAGGGACATAGGGCTTGTTTTCAAGTCAGGAGGAAACGAAGAAGGACATACTGAAGAGCCTGTGGGGTATAATTGATGGAGAAAGGGCCTTTGGGGCGTGTGAAGGGCTAAAATCAGGGCCACAGCCAAAGGAACTTAATTTTTGATAAAAGGAAGAAAAGGAGTTTATTACTGTATCAAAAGAGTCAAGGGTGGGAACACTGCTCACTCTTGAGGGGCAAGCTGAACCCCACCTTGAGACACAGGTGTCTGGTGAGATGGTAGGACACACCCAACAGTAAACATCAGCATTTGAGCAAGGGCTGGGGGCTCTGGGGAGAGAAAGAAAGCTGGGTTCCTCCTGGGGGATTAGACCAGCCTGTGCTCAGCTGATCCACAACCCAATCAATCCAGGCTCTCCATGAACTGTTAAAACTAACTGGAGAGTTGAGATTTAACAAAATAGATTCTGTCTTCACCAAGGCTGATCAGTCTGTCAGAGGAGAGCCAGGTGGGCACTACTGTCACTGGTGGGGAGCATGATGCTGTGGGGTAGCAGACAGGCCACAGTGCAGAAGTGAGGTCTAAGCTAAGAGCTGAAGGAAGGTGCGGGGGCAGGGAGGTGAAGATTGTGAGGGGCTGCAGGGCAGGGGCAGCAGTTTCTGCAAACAATTGAAGGAGAGTGGTACAGTATGTTCCAGAAACTGCAGTTCACAGCCGCTGGAGCATAGACCGGTGGGTATGGGAAGACGTTGCATTTTATTTTAATGAGGCTAATGGCGCCATTGATGTCTGTTGCGCAGGGAGAGACATGACGGAATTTATTTGAAAGCTGCCTCTGTTTCCTCTGTGGGATGTGAATTGAACTTGCGCATGACCGAGGTAGGAGACCAGAAGTGACTGCAGTGGTTATGCAAGGGAGATGTGACCTTGGTAGCAATCATGTGGCCAAATGCCAGGCTCAAGAGATACTTCAGGGAAGGACATGGGACTCTTGACAATTGAGAAGACATTGGTAAACAGGCTTCATGCTGGGGGAGGATTAGGGGCTTTATGTGAGCAAGGGAGAGAAGCTCAGTTTTAACACTGGGCTTTCATGCGCACATGGGATGTTTGGGTGGTCACATCCAACAGGTGGCTGGAGTTGGGGGATGGTGTTTGGAAGAGAAGTGAGAAGGAGCTGATGACTTGGGTGCTGTCAGCACACAAATGAAGTCCCACGTCTGGGGACAGTGTGTGTGGAAGAGTCCTGCCTTATCCCTCCGAGAACAGGAAGGCTGCTCAGCCTGGGAGAAATGAGAGTCAAGATTTGGTTTTGTTTTTTGACAGGGATGAGATTTGAGCTTATGTAGACCCTGCTGGGGAGGAGCCAGTAGAGGGAGCAGGTGGAATCCTAATGGAGGGAAGGGACACTTAACGGATGGATGTCTCTGAGATGTGTGGAGTGGAATGGACTGCAAGGGTTTGCCTTTGGCAAGAGGAGAGGGAAAGGGGCATAAGCTGAAGACTGAGGAATGAGGGGACAGGTTTACACAGATGCTCTAAAGGTGAGAAGAGGGAACTGGGCAGAGAAACTTGGAGAGAGGCCAGGGCTGGGCTTCGAGACCGTCAGTCCACGGGGAAGGCAGAAGACAGTAATCGTTGATTGATTTTGTCCACAGGACTCTGCAGTTTAGGTGCAGGGGAGGAAACTGAAGTTGGTGGTCAGATCCAAAGAAAGGGCCATGGCACCCACCTTGCGTTTCAAAGGAATGCATAGAGAGGTATGCTGGAGAAATGGTGGGACAGCCCTGGAAGTCATCTGTGCCCTGGTCTGAGAGGTCTGGGCATCCCTTTCATGGGCATATAAGGAGCCTCCTGGGACTAACTTCATCCCGAGGGGCAACAGGCCAAGCTCTGATCACTAGCCTTCTGACCAGAAGAGCAGAAATGTTAGCTGGAGGGTTTCACAGGACAGCAACCAAGCTCAGCGAGAGAGTAAATGTGGGAGAATATCTGAGCTGCTCATGAGGGGCCCCAGGGAAGGGGTATGCTCCAGGTGGCTTTGCAGGAGGAGAGAAGCTGGGGATAGTGGAGGAACCAAAAAATACTTGGTTCTGCTTTGCCCTCCGCCCCCCTCCAGCTGGTGCTGCCTGGGGATACTCTGTCAACATTTGTGCCCACAAACCACGCTTAACACAATACTCAATGCCCCTAAGCAGTACCTGCCATATCCAGGACTCCTTATAGACCAGAAACATTGGCCCACAAAGTACATCATGTAATGCTCACAACTTCAGGGTAGGGGTGCTTTGATGCCCAACTTATAAAAATGAGGAAAAGGCAAATTGGGGAGGTTAAGTTATTTTTTTTCCTGAGATCACACAGCTCGTGTGAGGTGGAATCCAATCTCATTCATCACCACCTCTTTTCACATCCAACTTAAGTTCCAAAGTCCTTTGTTATAAACGGCCTCTCCCAGACACCTACAGTTTCTTTCCTTGGGCTTATCCAGCACTATCAGCTCTTTGCCTACCCCACCTATGGAAATATAGCTGGAGGTGGCTGGAGAAAAATCTCTCCACCCTGATGACCGAATTCATGACCTTTAACCTCCAGGAGGCCTTGGGGAGCCTGGGTGCTCTCCTTCTCCCAAACTACCAGGTTATACTTTTTCTCTGACCTCACACCTCCTGGGAGCATCCAGGGCCCCAGTGCACTCCATGGTTTGGAGTGGGAAAGACCTGTCTCTGCCCAGAAGGAGACTGGAGTCTGGATACCAGCACTGATGGCGGAGCTGCACTTCCAACCTTGGTCTCCCCGTCCTGAATGAATTAAGGGGTGGGCCTGATAGCAGCACAGACCTCTCCTCTGTCCAGTCCATAAGGATTAACTAAACAAGCAACAGCTTCTCTGACACTAATTCTCATGTTTAATATGCTCTTGGGAGCAAAGGTATTTTGAATAGTGGTTCCATTAATATCGCATTTTTCTCTGAATGTGCAGGGTTATAGGAACCATGACAACCACCCTCTACAAGGACACCAGTGGTGCTCTGCCAGTTCCGTCTTTCTGTCGCAATCAAGGGAGAAGACAATTGTAGATGGCTCTGAAGGCACAGCCTGGCTGCCTCTCACCTGGGGTGAGGTGACTTGGCAGTGCAAGGGGTACGTGGGGATATTCACTGTGACACCAACTTCTCCTGGAACAATCTGGGTCAGCAGAGTTGCTGTCTGTCCCACTCTGGTCTCATGCACCACCTCTACCTAGAGACCACCTGGTGCCAAGGAGAAATGTGATGTCATTTGAGCAGCATAACTCCTCAGAGCCTCTGTGCCCTGCCCAGCCCAGCCCTACCAGGGGCTATAGAGCAGAGAAGCCTAACTTGGCTCCAGTCTTTCCCTACCTCAGGGCCACAGTCCTTTGGTTCAAAAGCCTCTTTGTGAACCAATAATTATATAGGGAGCTTTAAAAGAAAATAGAAAAAAAAATATTCAAAAGCATTTGATTTCTAACAGCATTCTAGCTCTGTAACTAAATGGCTGCGGAAACTGGCATTTCCTCCTGAGGCTACAGGTGAGGTGACCTTCTTTAGTGACGAATGCTGTTTTTTAAAACCACAAATCTCAGAGTTGACTCTGGCAGGTTGAGTGTCCACACATAACAGACATGCAGGCATGCAGATGGAACGTCTCTTACCCCAAATGAGAATCCCCTCGGGGGTAAGACACAGAGGAGTCAAAATTAATGAAGTGGCAGTTGTCCATCAAGTACCCCCAGTAGAGGAGATAGTCCTACAGACAAGGCTGGAGTTGGCATCCTTTAACAGTGAAATCAGCTGGGTATTTTTTTGCCAGAAGTGGGCTGTCACATTCCCTGATTACCTAGATGCTTGGCAGCTCTGGAAAAACGCAAGTCCATAGGCCCTCAGCCATAGGTGCGTCTGAAGGAAGAGTCTAATGCAGGAGCTGGTGGGCCTGGGAGGAGAACTCCAGAGAAGCAGAGATGTACAGAGAGAATATGCCCTGAATTTGTTTCTGAGAGACAGGAAGCAGTGCGGGGTGAACGCAGCCTCCTCTGCAGTCACTTTTGAAGGAACTGGGAAGGAAGGGTAGCAGGGGTTGGGGAGAGCTCAGGCTTTTCTGTGTTAGGTCTCTGGCCCTGTTAACTTGGCTTTCTGCCCTGTTCCTGGGCCTTTTCTCTCCTCTGAGTTTCTGTCAGTGGAGCTTTTGCACCTGTGGTGCCTGCAGCCTTGGAAACCTCCACTCATGGAAACCTCTCTCATGAGCTTCCCAAGCGAGCTGCTTCCTCAAAGCCCTGGGACCCTGGGAGATAGACACAGGGGCCCGGGAAACAAAGTAGAAGACTTCTCAGGATACTGTGACCACTGGAGGGTTGGGGGCAGGGGACGGGGCTAAGACTGGACCCCAACCTGCAGGCCTCTGATCTGCCCCTGCAAAGTTTCACTCAGGCTACAGAGCCCAGAATTTCCATAACGATGGTAACAAGTCCAAGATTCTAATCAGAAGACGTGGCCTCTTCGAACTGCTCACATAAGACAGTGATGGGGAAGAGGAATGCAGGAATGGAGAAAGAGTTCCAAGGTGAATGCTGGGTGGGGGTGGGGTGGGAAGGGGTGAGTGAGGCAGAGGGCAGGTCCATTTTTTTCTCCCACTCTCAGAAATGACTTTCACACTTTTTCCTTCCTCCTCCTACCTCCAACAGCCCTATCTGTGTCTTCTCCCCTTGGGCTGCTATGTGCTTCCTGTTTAACAGAGAAAACAGGTCAGCTACCCTGATTTTGCCAATAGCCAGCTATTCTGTTTAAGTGCTGGACCCCATCCCACTTCCTGGTCAAGGACACCCCTCCTACAGTGGACTTCTATCCACCTGCATCATTACTTTTTCCCTCTCTAGGGGATCATTTTCAAGCAAATGAAATGCTGAAAGAATGAACTTTTAAAAATCAGCTCTATTGAGGTATAATTTGAATATGAAATACACCCATTGTAAGTGTCAAGTAAGATGGGTGGGGTTTTTTTTTGTGTTTTATTGAGGGCAGTGTCACTGGCCCTCATGTGTGGGACCCAAACCGGGGTCACTGGCTTCCCAAGCCAGCACTCAACCACCGCACCACTCAGCCAGCCCAGATGGATTTTAACAAATGTTTACACCCTGTGGAATCACACCACCACTATCAAGTCATTAGGGAACGCTCTCATCATTCCCCAAAGGGCTCCCATTGCTGGGTATTCCCTTATATGGATAGAGTGCCACTTGTCTATGCATTCACCTGTTGAGATACAACTGGGCTACTTCTACATTTTGGCCATTATGGCTATTAAAAAGTGCAATGAACATTCACATATAAATCCTTGTATGGACATATTCTGTGACTTCTTTGGAGTAAATATCTACAAGTGCAATAGTTGGGCCATTTGATAATACATGTTTAGTTTTATGAGTAACTTCCAAACTGTTTTCCAAAGTGGTTGTACCAGTTTACATTTCCATAACAGTCTATGAAAGCTCCAGATGTTGCGCTTAATATTGTCAGTATTCCCTCCCTAACTTTAGCCTTTCTAGTGCATGTGTGAGTAGAGTTATGTTCATTGTAACTGTAATTCCCATTTCTCTGATGACGATGTTGAGCATCTTTTCATGTACTAATTGGTACTCATATTTTTTTCCTCTGTGAAGTGTATGCTCATCACTTGCCTGTTGTACTCATTTATGACATACCACCCAAAATTTGTCCAATTAAACAAATAAAGTGAGTTTATTGTCTCAGTTTCCATGGGTCTTCTGCTGAGGGTCTCACAAGGCTGCAATCAAGGTGTTGGCCAGGGCTGCAGTTTCACCTGAGGCCAAGGTCCTCCAAGCACATGTGGTTGTTGGCAGAAGTCATTTCCCAGAACCTATGGAACTCATGGTGGTTTACTTCAAGGTCAACAGGAGAGTTTTGCCACTGCTGCTAGTTTCATTTAAAAGGTTGTCCTGATTATGTCAGGCCCACCCAGGATAATCTCCCTTTTGATTGACTCAAAGTCAACTGATCAGGAACCTTAATTATGTCAATGAAAAAACATCCAGCCTAAGAGAAAGTTTATAAGAGTTTATCTGAGCCCAACTGATGACAATTGCCAGAAAGCAAAATCTCAACAGGCTGAGAACATGCTGTGCAAAATGGGAGTTTGCAACTTATTTTATACATTAGAATCAAAGTAGGAGTGTTACATGAAATCCACTGGTGGTAGATTAAAGGGGTGGGAGAAAGCAAAGTGGAGAAGTCTCTGGGATTGGATAAAAATAAATTGGAGAGACAGGTACTTCTTTTACATCCCCGGGTATAGGATAGTCAATAGTTCACTTTTTATAGCACATAGAGATGTTAATCAGAGGACAAGAATAACAATGAGGGATTCTATAGATTCCTGCTCTGGCCCGAATAAAAGGGATTACTCTGACATTCCAAGGGCATGTTATTTTAGATGCAAAAAGACAACAGACACTTAAGGTAAAGATTGACCTTGGTCAATGAAGCTACAGGCCAAGGATGTAACTACCAGCCATGACCCACTTTTAGTTAGAAATTTTATGTTCAGACCATCCTATGTGGTTATTTTCGGTCTCCTGAGCTTGTCAGGTTTAACAAGTGGCCCCTTTTTTTGTCCACAATATCTGTCAATCAATCCTTCCACATAATATAATGTAACCTAATCACAGAGTGACATCCATAATATTCACAGGTCCCACCCACATTCAAGGAGAGATAATTATACAAGGTCATCTTAGAATTCTCACCACACTCACTTTTAATTGTTTGGTTTGTCTCCTTCATACTAAATTATAGGAATGCTTTATAAATTCTGGATACAAGTTCTATGCCAGATATGTGTTGCAAATATTTTCTCCCAGTTCCTAAATTGCCTTCTCATTTTCTTTCTTTCTTTTCTGAGGGCAGTGTCACTGGCCCTCATATGTAGGACCCTAACCGGAGCCGCTGGCTTCCTAAGCCAGCGCTTAGCCACCGCGCCACTTGGCCAGCCCAGCCATCTCATTTTCTTAATGGTGTTTTTGGTGAACAGAAATTTTTAATTTTGATGAAGTCCAATTTGCCAACTTTTCCTTTTATGGTTCATGCTTCTTGTTCCTCCATAAGAAGTCTTGGTGGGCCAGCTGAGTGGCGCATTGGTATGGGAGTTGGCTTGAGCAGCTCTGAGCAGCAGGGCCCTGGTTCAGATCCCACATAGAGGGCCAGTGACGCTGCGTCCTCTACAGCTAAGATGGTGAACAGCAGCTCAACCTGGAGCTGGGCTGAGGTGAGTTGCAGCAATGACATAGGCTGCAGTAGGGCTGGCCAGCAGCAGACATGAGCTTTTGTGAGCTGTGGTGAGCCACTGTGGGCACCTGTCCAATGGCTGGGGAGTGATTGCCTCATCCAGGAAGAGCACAATGATAATACCAACATGGGCCAGAGTAGCAACGTCCTCCACAATTAAACTGAAGAACAAAAGGACAGCAACTTGTCTGTTCCCCTTCCCCAATTCCCCAACGCTGTTCCCCTATCCCAGTTCCCCAATAAAATCTTTTTATTAAAAAAAAGAAGTCTTGGCCTACTTAAAGTTTGCAATATTTTCTCCCATGTTTTCTTTTAGAAGTTTTATAGTTTTAACACTTACATTTAGTTCTGTGATTCATTTTTAAACCAACTTTTGTGCATGATGTGAGATTAGAGTTGAGGTTCACTTTTTTTTCCCAAATGGATAAACCATTTTACCAGCACTATCTGTTGAAAGCACCATTATTTTCCCCAGTGAATTACATTAACCTTTAAATGAAAACCAATTGATTATGTGTGTGTGTGTGTGTGTGTGTGTGTGTATATGAATCTATTTCTAGACTATTATTCCATTGATTTCTATTTCTGTACCTAAATCTAAATATACTTAAATCCACTTGATTACTGTATAGCCTTTTTTTTTTTTTTAATTGGGGAACAGTGTGTTTTTCCAGGATCCATCAGCTCCAAGTCAAGTAGTTGCTTCAATCTAGTGGAGGGCGCAGCTCACAGTGGCCCATGTGAAGATCGAACCGGCAACCCTGGTGTTATGAGCACTGCACTTTAACCAACTGAGCTAACTGGCCACCCCATTTACTGTATAGTCTTAAAATTAGGCAGGTTATATCCTTCAACTTTGTTCTTTTCCAAAATTTTCTTGGCTATGCTATGACCTTTGAATATTTATATAAATTTTAGCATCAGCTTGTCAACTTCTAAAACTAAAATAAGCCCTCTGGGATTTTGATTGGGATTGCATTGAATGTGTAACTAAACTTGGGGGAAATGCAATCTAACAATATTGAGTCTTCCAACCCATAAACCTGGTATATAGCTCCGTTTATTTTCTCTCAGCATTGTTTTATATTTTTTAGTGTACATGTTTTTCACATATTAAAATTTCCCTGAGTGTATATCATATTTTTAGATACTATTAGAAATGTTATTTTCAATAGCCTTTTCCAATCATTCATTGCCAGTATATTGATTTTTGTATGTTGATACTGTATTTTGTGGCTTAGCTAAATTCACTTAATATTATAGTACATTTTTAAAAAAGATTCCTTATATATATAATCGTATCATCTGCAAATAAAGTTTTGGCCCTTTCTTTCCAAAAAAAAAAAAACAAAAACAAACAAACAAAAAAAAACACTAACATAAATGAATTTGTTTGAGCTTTAAATTTTAGCATTTCATTGAAAAGTCAGAAGTGATGACATCCATATACTCAATCACAAGCCCACACAAACTTACCCACACATATGAGTATTTATTCATATTTTCCCCTCAATGTCAGTATACTGACATACATTTTGCTTGCATAATGAGGCATACTTTCAGGGATAGATGAAAAATCCCTACTAATTTCTCATAGAAAAACTGTATTTCTTCAACCATTCATTTCAAACCCAATTTTAGCCCTATTTAGAAATAGTTTCAGAATATCTTTTAATGCTTCTTCTTTGTAAAGTCTTCAACTGCTGCTGACCTTGCATAATAATTTTTCCCTTACAACATATTAATTATTGTTCTGGCACCTCTGAGCTGCTCATGAAATCAATGAAGTGTGAAATGCCTCTGTGCAGAGTAATATTTCATATCTGGTACTTTATGTATTAATTACTTTTCTGTTTTTGCTAAACCAATGAGAAAAAAAAATAACCTACCTTGTTTTGTAATGAACTATCAATGAGGAAAACAGGAAAACAGCAAGCATTTGCTGACCTATGGAAAGCTGCTAAGAGAAGAGATACTTCGAAACTAGTATTCTTTTTATTGTCTCAGCATGTTTTCATGTAAGCCTGCTGTTTAATAAGTGTGGGTCCTTCTCATAGCAGTGACTGGGTTCTTGTGCTTAAAATAACAGATGTGAAATCTGAGAAGTAAGTAATCTAAGTCACACCCCATTGTTTGAGTCTGAAATCCAAAACGAAACACAAAGCCCAACTCATTGTCAACAGAAGACGATATACAGAGTATAATTCAAACATTTAACAATTTGCCAAATTCTGATCTCCAAAGAGAAAATATGTGGGAAGATGTTGGTATATTGAAAGTCTATGTAGTTGCCATGTCAGCAGCTCAACAGTTAAAATATAAATCAGTTTGACAATCTAAAAGCAGCCGTTTTAATCCTGAATTCAGGAGGCTTGTGTGCTCCTCTCTTTCTCTTTAATGCCAGTCATTCAGCCTGAACAAAAAAATTCAGGTGTGACATTCTTGATTCAAGAGCTGTATTAAGCAGTTATAAAGCTGCTGTAATTTACAGCAAAGAATAAAGCTAACCTAAGAGACCTCAACCCCAATTTGCTAAAACTTATTACACCTCATTGGCCACTGAATAGCCAAAAGAAGAAAAAAGAAAAAAAAAATCTTATCTGAATAAGAAACTTTACTAGCATTAGCCTAATGAGAAATGATTGGCTTAAAATTGCTCTGGCTACATAGATAGGTTCAGTTTAACACTATTTACGACGTTATGATTTCCTATTTCCTGAGTTATATAAAGCCAAAGCAGTTACTGAAACAATACTAATGAGTCGATAGATGTTTTCAGATGTCTGTTTGACTCCTGAGTCTAGTTAAATGTCTCAATATGATGTGTGTAGTTCTCTATTGAATATCACAGCTGCTGAATTCGTATGTTCAGAAAATACCGAGGGTGCCAAAAAATGTATACACGTGACTTGTATGCATCTTTTGCTATTGGTATACATTGAGTATTACAATTTTAATACAGTTTTTTTCCTTTCTTAGAATGTGTATACATTTTTTGGCACCATATATATATTATATTGGCACCATATAATATATAATTATATTAAGCAATATGTATTAGCAACTTGGTTACTATAGACATCCTAATGGTGTTGATTTCATTCCCATATCATTTTATAAAGTACAATGAACATGCTAAATAAAAGGTTAAGAATGTGTGATCATTAATAACTAGCCTCTTGTTAATGCCACCCACAGCTCTGTGAAAGAGAATGCATTAACCATCTTCAATCCATGTTTTTGATAAGAATCTTCTGCTGTGATATGTATTTCCTTTTCCTAAAGTAATTTGGGAAATGCTAAAGACATGGGATAAACTCATGGTCAAAATCTTCTGCTGCGATATGTATTCCCTTTTACTATGTGAAAGGAAAGTAACAAATGGCTGGTTTACCCTAAATTAGTATTGTTGGACCAAAATAATTCTAACATTCTCAGAGATTAATCCATAATGATAAATTTGGTGAGGTGACTTATTTCTCCACAATTTTCTAAAACTTCCATTATGTATTAACAGGTATGTAATACATAGTCTTTGGAGTGCAAAAGATATTGATATTTAGACTGGAAAATAAAGTTTTAAAAAGTGATTTGGGTGAGTCACATTTTTACACATGTACCAATCAGATGCAATATCAAGTGACTTTTGAGATTCTCAGATCTGATAAGTTTTTAAAATATGTATCAGAGACTAAAAACCATATCACAGCTAACAAGGAAGGGAACAATCAAAGGTATTAAACACAGACAAATCTATAGCATATGTATACTTTAAAACATCTATGATAACTTTCCTTAACGAACATAAAATAAACAAAGCAAATGACCCTTCACTTCACTACCAACCCCCTCTTCATTGCTCAAGAGGTTGGTGTGTACTTGGTTTCTATTTTTACTTATCCATTTCACAATTCATATATTGGTACAGCTAATTCAATTAAGGAAAAATCATATTTTATATATATATATAACTTTTAAATAAGTTTGAAAGTAAATCATTTCTTATCCTTTTTGGTTTGTAGAATTAAATGGAGCTGATCTGAGAATTATTAAAGAAAATGAGCAACATATGTTCTGCTTGGAATACAGTACAATTTCAGAGTAAAATCAGAGACTTGAATAGAAGGAGGCCAAAAATTAATGTTGGAAAGCAGAAATCACTACTCATAAATTGTTGGCTTATAAAAATAAAAAGCTTACCCTTTTCTTTCATTCAAGCTGTAACTGTCCATCCCAGCTACTACCCATGGCTCTTATATAAAACACTGTTGGGAGAAAAAAGAATGGAATATTTGAATGCCCAAGGATGCATGCAGTATCACTCCATGAAAGCTTCTAACACTGAAGTATTTGTATTGTTAACACCCTCTAAAATTTACTATAGTGACTAATTTGCGATAGTCACTGGACAGAAATCATGTAGCATGATTTACACTACTGCAAAATCTTTACTAACTTGGGCACCATAAATTTGATAATTTAATAATTTAGTGCTAAATCTCTTCTTTTAATGAAAGGAAAGTGATCATGATTATTATTAATGCTATTTTTAGTTAGTTTTAAATTATGCCATTATGATAAAGCATTATACTTAATTTAATATTTCAACTCAAAATTAATTTCCAAAGTCTTTATTTCCAGTCAGTCTGCATAATTACAAGGTATTCCAATACTCTTGCAATTGAATCTCTAAAGTACATTTAACAATAAAGAATGTTAAGTGACTATCTTGTTTAGTTAGGTATTGCAGCTGAAGTGGGTATCTTATTTAGGTATTGGTCTTTGTTTTTCAGCATTCTAACAAACAGCATTAGAATGAAGAAATTAAAAATCTCTTTCATTTGTTAAGAAAAGATAAACAATAAAAACATTTATATCATATTCTGATAAAAGCATTGCATAATTTTAAAGTGCTGCTATGAATCTATTTTTTTTAAAGAGAAGTATGCTTTCGAAAAACAACAGTTTAACGTCATTTCAGATTGCTCTCTTGTGCCATCTTCTTCCAATTTATAGCACCTCATGTATCCGAAAGTGAATTTTGACATTTTGTGGAGCATTTCACATGCTGACAGGTGTTACTGTAAAAGCAACTTGCAACTTAAGACCACCATCTACTGGCTCTGCCCAATGTTGCAAAAGCTATCAGTGTACTATCCCACTGATTCTAAATGCACCCTATGAGGAAATCTACGATCTTTCACAGAATTTACTAATCTGGTCACCTGTTTCCTAACCAACACTTTCATGTTCAATTTGTACATTCTTAAAGTCATTCACCATTATTCAGAAAATACAGTACCTAGAATCTGTGGTTAGATGCTGCTACATATGATGATTAAAGATTTTTTTTTTCACATAATAAACCTGATAGTCTTGAATCAGACTTGATTGATAGAGAAGGTATCAGAAGATACTCTATGATAATCAGGATTCTATTTAAGAACTAAATAGAAAGACACTCTGGTAACAAGGTCCCTTTGTACTAATTTATATTTCCTTCCATTACTCAAGAGCCATGGTTTAGTGTGGACTTTGGTGGGTTACTACTGCCAGGAAAGAGACATGGAATTGGAACTTAGGGTCACAACCTTCTCTAGAACCTTTTAAATTACTGATTAGTAATTTCCAGAGCTGGATGAAGTTAAATTTCCTAAGAGCATCTACTTTAGCTCTACTCTTTTGTTTTTAAATCCAGAGACAAAGAATTACCTGTATGCTATCCTGGAAAAATGTAATTCCTTGATTTCCAAGTTCCTCAAATCACTTCATCCATTCAACAAATATGTGTTAAGGGCCCTAGGCTCTGTGGCAACTAATGTAGATGCATAAGTAAGCAAAAAATACAATTCCAATTAATAAATTGAGGATTAAATATAGATTTCTATGCTCCCCAGTTTCACAAAGAAACGAAATATACCATTGTAACCAATTTTCTAGTAAAAGATATTTAAAATACCTTTTGGGACTTGGAAAAATTATGTATCCCCTTCCCCAGCTTCCACCATTTGAAAAATATGCATAGGTAAGCCATTCCACTTTTTATCACAGACAGATGAGATGATTATCTATCAGGCTGTTCTAAGCCCTCTGCTCATCTCTATATATCCTGTGAAATCTCCATACACCCTTTTTATTTCTTTGTGATTTATTCCATTATTTTCCCAGTTACCCAGACTTGAAATCTTGCCACTGATTAAAATAGAAACAATGAGACAGAAACCTCTCCATCTCCCCAAAACTAAATCCACTAGTTTACCTAAAACTCTTAACTGTAATTTCTACCTTCCTGCCTGTTTTAATGGAAGACAGAACCCTCTTATCAAAAGTCAATTCTCCACTGCATCCTAAGCTCATCATCTCCTGAATTCTAAGAAAATTTCCACCTGAAAACAGGAGTCTCATTATGCTGCATTATCAGTTTTCCCCTATCCATTGGATCATTCTCATGGGCAAAGAGTCTTTAATTTTATGCATGAAAAAAAAAATGTCCTTAAATTCTACTCTGTACTAGGCCATTATATTACCCCTTCATGGGACAGTTTCTCAAAAAGCTGTCTATAGGTTCTGCCTTTATTACATCACCTCCCATTTTCTCCTTATCCTTGGGAGGCGATATGGTTCTGAGATAATCAGATAGAAAACACATTTACAACACATTTCATACTTACTAACTCATTTGATCATGTCACTTATTCAAAACACTCTTAGGCACACAGATAGGCTCAGAAGCTCTGGCCAGCACTGGGTTCTCAGAGCCAAGATTGGCCATCACAGCAAAGTAATGACCTAGAGCTAAGAAACCCTCAGCAGTACCTTCTAATCTACTATATGATTAACTTCAGTTATTATGTTTGTTTTTTGTAGTCTGTCATTCCCACTAGAACATACACTCCTCAAAATCAGATATTTTTACCCTTTGTTTCCTGATGTTCACCAAGTCTCTGTAACAGTGTGTGGCACCCACCAGGTGCTCGATACAGATTTGTTGAGTGAATGGGTGAGAACTACAAAACAGCATCCTAAGGTTCAGTAGGCTCAGCCACTACCATGGCGCCTGTAGCATCAAGTCTAAATGGAGTAGGTGGAGCCTACTCCAAGTCCAAAGGTGGAGCCCGAGAGGCTTTGTGAGATCTTAGGGCCCCTCTGCTCTTATTCATGGGTGGGAAAGGATTAGGGACATTGGGCTATCATCTGTGACAATAGAAACTGTTTGTGTACATAGAGAAGATATTATTGCTCTCCTTTTGAGACAAGGAAATAGAATCGGAGGAGTAATAGACCCCTCATAGCAAGCAAATTGCAGGGCTAAATCAAGAACCCAGGATTTGGGAGAAATTTAGTTCAGTTCAGAAGAATACTTAAGAGAATTGGTTAGATTTGCAGTATCACCCTGGCTTCACCACTCACTAACTGTGTAACTTAAAGCCAGTTACGTAGGTTCACTCTAAGCCTCAGTTTCTCAATTATCAAGTGAGAATAAAGGTAGTACTTATCTCCTAGATTTGCAAGGAAAATTGAGAAAATTCATGCAAAACACTTAGTTCAGCACCTAGCACACAGTAAGAAACCAAGATGCATTACTATTATAATAATCACTGGTATTTTAATCATTGAACAAATTTTTATTGAGGACCTACTATAAAAGATGTTAAGGATGCAACTATCAACAAGATGCGATCTTCAGCTTTCAAGTATCTCATAGTTTAGGCCTAAAGCAGATAAATTAAAAACGAGATGTGAATGGCAGGGGTAAGCCCAAGAAACGGCCCTGGGGAAAACACCACTATTATGCCCTGCGGAGTCCAAGGGGCTTCCTGGCAGAGATAACTCTAGAGACACATCCTATAGGATTACCCAGGAGATTTTTCAAGCAAAGAAATATGAACAGGGCATTGTCATCAAAAAGAACAGCATGCATGAAGGCATGCATGCAGGGCAACTCTAAGCAGTTTCCAGAACAAATTTCCAAGTACAAAGTGACAGATGGAGATTGAAGAAATAGCGACTGGGCCTTGTATGACATAATCCGGGGCCTTGTATGACATGTTAGGGCTTGAACTTTCTTCTTATAGCCATGTAAACAAATAGGATGTGTGGAATCATACAGCATGAACACGTATTCACTGTCTAGATCACTACCAACTGAATGGGAGAAGAATTTGAAGGAGATATGAATAAGCACAGGCATTTCCATTGGGGGGTTACTGCAACAGTCCAAGTGAGAGACAAGGAATGAAAATAAAGCAGTGGAGAGCAGAGGTGGAAGGAAAAATGTGAATCCCAGGAAATGGTTAATTGGATGGGGTTTAAGTGCAAGTTGGTAGGGGAAAACAGTCTTGGGGAGTCCAAGAAATGCAAATCCATGAAAAAGAAAGAAGCTTTTCTGGAGCCAAGTTCTTTCTAGAAAAGATTGCGAAAATATCACTCCAGGATACCTGGTGAGAGAGCTCATTTTCAGCCG
This sequence comes from Aselliscus stoliczkanus, assembly GCA_033961575.1. NCBI lineage: Eukaryota > Metazoa > Chordata > Mammalia > Chiroptera > Hipposideridae > Aselliscus > Aselliscus stoliczkanus. The sequence continues at coordinate 89,893,176 of CM066734.1, read as the reverse complement.
CTCTTATGGTGTCATAAGCTTTTCTCTTTCTTTATGGAGATGCAAATATGGTTTTGAGGACTTACCGGTCTCCACTGACTTTTACTATCTTTTCTAGACTATCTTTGCATTTTATTTATTTATTTATTTTTTCTTTTTTCCTAGCTGAGCCATCCTGCCACTTGTTGGCAGCTCAACGGCAACTCAGCTCGGGCTGGCCTCGAACAGCTGTTGCTCAGAGCTCAGCTCACACTTTTGAGCGAGCTCTTAACCAACTGAGACACTCGGCCGGCCCTTAGACTATCTTTGCATTTTAAATTTGTTCTCCTTGCAAGCAAGAACAAGAGCAAAAGAGCAAGTTTTCCAAGTAGGAACCAGAAAATCAAGTCATTTTTGTTTTAATTACTCAAGTATAAAATGGATTAGATGCTCTCAGTCTCAGTTTCTATAGCTGATAAATAGGACTAGCAGAATCCAATCCATGCCTTTCCTTCATGTGAGCAATTAAGCAAGACATGTAAGGACTTTTAGGAACAGGAAAAGAAGAATTAAAGTATTCTATTCCTTTTAAAAATATCAAATGAGGGGTCAAGGTGATTAAGCACTGGTTTGATTAAGTTCTCCCCTTTCCCATATCCCCATATTGTAAGATTCTTTTTTTTTTTTTTTAAGATTTTTATTGGGGAATTGGGGGAGGGGACCAGCCAAGTTGTTGGTCTTCAGTCTTCATTGTGGAGGGTGCCAGTCTCCATCTTGCTTCCCGTTGGCAGCTCGTGGTCACTAATCTCAAGGTGCTGTGTTCAGTCTTAGTTGCAGGTGGGCATAACCACCATCCCATGCAGGAGTTGAACCAGCACCCTTGTTTTTAAGAGCGCACGCCCTATCCACTGAGCCATACAGGGGGCAGCTCAGCTCAAGGTGCTGAGTTCAATCTTTAGTTGCAGGTGAGCATAGCCCACCATTGAACAGGCAATCTTGTTACACCAGCTGAGCCCTCATGCCACCTGTTGGCAGCTCAGCCACAGCTCAGCTAGGGCGCAGCATTCACTGGCCCATGTGGGAATCGGCAGCCCTGTTGCTCAGAGCTCACACTCAAAGCCAACTCTTAAACAACTGAGCCAGTTGGCTGGTCCCTTAAGATCTTAAACACAGTTAAAGTAAGGAGCATTTTTGGTATCCAACAGAATGCCAGCCTCACTGTAAATTTAGCGTATTTACTTACCCGTTCACTTTTCTTTTTCATTAGTTTCCAAATATCTCAATTTTATAATCCTTGTCCATAACAAACTAGAACCCTGCTTTATTTTCATAATTCTGGATTTTGATTATACATATATTTTAGAGTAATTCACTATCTTCACACAAACATCAAATTTAAGTTCTAAATCAATAGACTATGCATAAAAATCAGTGTAATTTTGCAAGGTCTATGTCTCATTCTTATTCATTTTCCTAGAATGTATATGACAGAAAGGATGAACTAAATATATATTCATTGAATGAATGAGTGAAAATATCATCTTACCCTTAGACAAAGTCTCTATCTGGTAGATTATCATTCCTAAAATGATACTCAACTTGTAGGAAAAAAAAATGCCTTCATTTCCCCCTTTCTTATGACAAAATTTATTCAAATTGTTCATCACTTCTCCCTGTGTCAAACATTTGTTTTCTTCAGAAATCTTCGTCATGAAACTATATACTATGATAATTGTATTCAGGGACTGAATTTGGTCATTATTTTTTCCAAAAGATGAGGCATATAGATATTACTATATTTCAACTTAGCAATGTATCTGTACTGTGTAACTTAATGACAATCAGAAAGAATAAATCTATGGAAATCTCTGTGAGGAGAGAGTATTAGAAAAAAATTACTTAACAGATCTACCAACAAAATTCTTCCAAGTAACTTTTAAATACCCTGATGGTAGCTACTTAAGGATTCATATTTCTTTTAAGCCATCGACAACTAGGACCTGCAGGCTCCTAGGCTCAAGGACCCATCATAGGTCTTAGGTTTAGAAAACTGGCCCATAGCAGTTTCCCTTGGAAGCAAAAGGGAAATATTAAGTTTCTATTGTATGCTTGGGTGTAGATAGATACTTTTATGTATATTACACTAAACTGTGATCCCTACAAGAGTAGCCATCTTGAATCTACTCCTCAAGGCTGTCTCCAGAGCCTAGCAGTGCCAAACACATAGTAGATGTTCAATAACAACAACAATAGCTAAGAATGGCTGGGTGCTTATTCCTGCGCACTGTTCCAAGCACTTTTCATATACTGATTCATTTGATTCTCACAGCCATGCTTTAGAATAGGTTTCATATCCATTGTATAGATGATGAAACTGAAGCTAAAAGAGAAAGTAGCCTAACATCACACAGGTCGCAGGGCAGGGTCGTAATGCAAATCTGGGCAGTCCAACTTCTGCAGCCCATGCGTAATCTACTATGTTAGAGTTGGAACAAATCTACATAGTTTCTTTCACGAGCCAGTAACTTTTTATACTGAGATAGCTCTGAGATTGATGCAAATGTACCTTTTCCACAGGCACTTGTGCTTGCCTTCTGTTGCACCGATAAAGCAGTAAGTTTCCCCTCCTGCTTTGTAAATCCCAGGAAAAGGCTCTTTCTCCTGCACTTCACCTCTTGTTCTTCACAGCTCAGTACTAATCATCAGCCCATAATGCAGTGTAGAATTGCCAACACCATCCCGATGATGTAGTTATTTCCAATTGGCACTTGGGAGCAGTGAGGATAGGAGGCATTACTCATAGCCAAGAGTACAGATGTTTCTAATTGCTTTCCATTACCAAGAATAACAGCTGTTTACATCTATCAGCAAATAATTCACAAGAGCTCCAGACTATTAAGATAACACACCCCACCTGGTCACCATCACAAGTTGTCAAGGCCAAGATCGAGGCTGCCAGAATCCCCATTCTGCATCTCTGTTCATCAACTGACAGCATGTGTCACCTTCAGATATCCTTATGCTACCCCACAAGCTCTGGCTTCTTGGTGGCCTGACACATCAAATGGACATATGGATTCTTCATGGCTTTGCAGTAAATGTTTTATGGTTCTCTTGCAGCCAAGGGCATCTGACACAGAGGAGCAGGGGACTTGCAAATAGCCTGATGAAAGAAATCCTGCACTTTTTTATTTTTTTCCAAAGGAAAGGAAGAAATGTTCTGCTTAGAGGAGTTTTGCAGCTGCAATGTACTTAACTTCCTTTAACCACTGATGAATTGTACTTGGCGATGACGCAGTTCGATAGCATCTGAGGGACCTGGTCACATGCTTGGATAGATCCCCAAAATGGACAGACAATGTTAACAGTTCAGTGAACTTTATGGCAGAGTTTTATAGGCCACAAAAGAATACAAATATTGCAACACATCATAGATGTTTGGAGTTTAAAAATTCAATAGTACCCCCTTGCCAATGCAACATTGATCCCTACTGCATAGTTTTTTTCTGAGCTGAGCTTAAAGTGACTAAGGCAACTGGTCTCTACTATTTTTTCTCCCTATGGAGATGATTCTAGAGTCTAATACAACTTTCTGTGCTTCAGCTTTCTCTGAATTTATGTCTGAGGTTGATTTTCCACATAGTCAAACATATTTTTAAAGCTATGGTTTTTTTAACCTATAAAAATAATAGAATATCATTTATTTAAAACTGCATGAGGATCTATAAGACTTCATCAATTGAATACTTCTTCTTAGGACTTGTGATAGCTTGTCTCCCAAGTGCCCACTATCCATTCCTCTCTTCCTTGTACTTGTGGGTCATGCCCCAACCAAAAGGGTGGCTGTATGGAGCCCTCTGAATCTGGGCTGGCTTCTGACTGCTCTGACCAATAGAACATGCCAAAAGTGACACTGTGATACATCAGGGCCTAATTCTGAAGAGGACAAGCAGTTTCGCTTTCCTTATCTTGAGAAATTCTTGCTCTGCAGGAGGCCAAATACCACCTATGAACTCTGACTGCCTTGAGACTTCCATGCTGTAAGGAGTTCCAAGGTAGCCATGTAGAGAGACCATGTAGAGAAAAAGCACTAAGATGGCTGTTCCAGCCATGCCAGCCCAGGTGCCTGGGGCTCATGTGAGAGAATGAGCTGTCTTGGGCATTCCAGGATCCCAGACATCCCAACCATCTCTACCTGCTCAGGTCATCCTACCTGAGGCTTTATATATAATGGAAGGGAGACAGACTCTCCTTGAATTATTGTCCTACATAATTGTGAATATGATAAAATTTTCTTTATCATTATTCAGCAAATGGTAACTGGAACACAACCCCCAATCCATGTTCCATGAATCTCTATTTGTTACTTTTCTTAGCATCACTCCACAACAATGATGACACAACCCATAAGACAAAAATTCTCCCTCTGAAATCATAATTCATACAATAAATATCATTGTAGTTTCTAATAAAAAACAAAGAGAGAAGGTAAATGCTCAAAATGCATCTTATTCCTTCTCTTTTTCTCTTGTCCATGTCTCACTCCATTGTAAGGGGATTACTTTCCCACTTTGCCCACAAAATAACTGATTATATATTTTAGGGTTCAGCTTTTGCACAGGGTATCAAATCAAACCACTGTACTTAGTTTTTATAATCTAAATATAAATCCAGCAGTCTGGTTTGCATTATAATAAAATCATCACTTCCTTCTAGGAAATTTGGTTATTTTAATAAAACTCCAACAAATCTGGGAAACTGTACAAATTCTCTTTTTACAGCTCAATTATAAATCTGTAGATGCTATTGGGAGAAGTGCTAATTCTGAAACCTTAAGAAGTGCTCGTGCTACTTACAAAGAGGTCGCTTTTATAATACTGTCTTTTTTGTATACATAGCATATATAGTACACATGTGTGTACACCAAATATATATACATTTTAATGAGGAATAGTTGTAATATACATTAACAAATATATGGCATTATTTCCATTGCTTTACAGCTACTGAATGGACATGAAAAGAGCACTTAGAACACAGATACTCTGCATTCCAGCCTCCTTAACACACCTTTTACCGAATTCTCAGACTGGCCTGATACTGCAAGTTCCCTTTCATTTCTAAAATTTATTATTCTAATATAGCCTTACTGTATTTTCTTACCTTCCTTATTGCTTACATATTAACCAAATGGATTTATACAGCCTAATTCCTATTTTAGTACATTTTGAGTAAGACATTTAACATTTTCACATTACTTATATAAAAACTGTTTTCTTGGGCCGGCCGAGTGGCGTGTTGGTTAAGAGCTGGCTTGGGACGCCAGCGGCCCCGGTTGGGGTCCCATGAGAGGGCCAGTGTATACTGTGGAGGGGAGTCAGGGGAGTTGTGATGGATATATATGATATGGGCGGGGAGTGGGGTGGCGAACTGGGGGAGGGGGGTTTTCACTTGTGGGGGTAAAGAGTATAACTATTGCATTGTGTTGTACACCTGAAACTAATTTAAAAAAAAAAAAAAAAAGAGGGCCAGTGACACTGCCCTCTACAGCTAACAACAGTTCCACCTGGAACTGGGCTGCGCGAGCCCTGGTAACAGTGTAGACTGCAGACCCTGCTACAGTGAGTGGCTGGCAGCCAGTGTGAGTGGCCGGCAGCTGGTGTGAGCTGCCAATAGCTGCGGTGAGTGACCGTCAAGAGGCAGGAGACCGATCTGCCTCACCCGGGAAGAATGCAATGACAATACCAACATGGGCCAGTGAAGCAATGTCCTCCACAACTAAACTGAAGAACAAAAGGACAGCAACTTGTCTATTCCCCTTCCCCGGTTCCCCAACGCTGTTCCCCTCCCCCAATGCGCCAATAAAATACTTAAAAAAAACAAAACAAAACTGTTTTGTTTAATTTTGTAGCAAAATTAGGGAACAGTTAGCTATTTCTCTCTAAATAATAACTTTACAATGCCAAGGTAATGACTTATTTGAAAAGAAATATTTTAGCAATTGGCATAAGTTTTCCTACACTATCAAGAGATCACACCATTTAATGTGCAGAAGGAAACAAATGTTTTACACTCCTTTTTGCTAAGAAAAAAAATACATAATGTGCTTAATTACACATGAATATAGCTCAATTTAGAGGAATAAAATATTCCTTATGCAATTATTTGACACTACATTGAGAGATCTTCAAATAACGACATCCAAAGTATACAGCCATTTTAGTTTTCTTTTGAAATTGCAGAATGGTCCCAATTGCTTACATTGCAGTAACACGTAGAGCCATCGCTCACCAACAGCCCAATCTTAAGGGTACAATGAAGTATTGTCTTCTCAAGGGTAACTTTGGTCAGGGTTATAAAGCAGACAAAGGTCAGCCTCTTTGATCGTCATCATTCACCTTTCCATAACTTCCCCTCAGTCTTGCATTCATACTAAAATGATTTGTAAAAGATCTAATGGATCAGTTTCAATCTCTGACATGGACTTTGTAAATGTAGACTTTGTAAATGCCTGAAATGATACTATATATTAATAAGTTATTTCTTTATTGATATATGAGTCTGGCCTTCATTTAGTATCACAGATTATTTTTAAAAAATTTTATTTTGAAATGATTATAAACTCATTGAAAGTTTCAAAAATGGTACAGAGTCCCTTGACTTTTTCATCAGATTCACCAATGTTCCACATTGAAATTTCCCTTTTCCATTGTCCATTTTAAAACATCAGAAGAAAAGTGTGTTCTTGATAAACATGACAAAGTTGCTCTCACATTTGTCTTCAAGGGCTGCAGGCAGGCAGCTAATTATTAATTAGATTGCACATAGAATGATGCTAATATAGTGCTGGTGAACATACTTGTTTCCAGGCTGGCATGATATGGCATGCAACTTGGCATGCAGTGTTATGTGAACATATGGCAAGCAGAAGCTGCTGTTTCCTCCTAAGAAACAGCAACGGAAACGTCAGCTCCCACAGTACTGAAGACACAAACCCCAAAACTCCTCAGCGCAGCTGAGGGCTGAGTATAGATGCCATTTCCCAAGCATCAGGATGGGGACATGAACTCTTCATGTAGTGTCATGCCAGCATCCACGGGAACCGGAAGTCCTTCCCCCAGAAGAGGAGGACACAGAACTGGAAACTCGCCCTGAAGCAGTCATGTCAGAGTCCAGTCTCAGGCTTCCTCTTTGCAGGTGTGAGATTTCATTATAAACTTCTACCTGGGAAGACTTCAACCATTCAAATAGTTTAAGCCCTCTGCCTCCAAGTAAATGTGTGCTTCCAAATAGAAGGGTGCATAAGGATCTACCACGTCACTTCACAGTTGATAAAAACAGAAACATTCTATGACTTGTTGAAACTCTAGATGAATATTTACAGCTTTCAGCATTTCTAGGATTTCACTGCTAAAGCAGTACGTCCTTTATTATTAGCCTCTCTCCAAGTCTCAGAGATTTTCGCGCTCTGAGAATTCATCCAATGTTTACCCAAATCTCCACCACTGAAATTCATTTTCTTCACTCTGTTCTCTGTGGCAATAAAGAACATTTAGTATGTAATAAACTAATAAACTTGCATCTATTTGAAGGTCATTCTTAAACTTGTCTCAGCTTTCCATTAGTCAAAATATATAAATGAACTTGCTTCAGGAAGAAGGCTGTGAAATAGGTCTATGCTTTTGATCATTTATACTGACTCATAGCATTCCTATTTGCTTAAATATATAAGCTGGATAATATGTGACTGAATTATCCCCATTCTAGAAATTTATCCCCATTCTAGAAAATACAAAGATAATTTAACATGCTTTTTGTCACTCAGTGTGCTTTTTATTTAAACAAAGAGTTTTAAATTCACTATTTGGTGGAATATGTTACTCTTAAAGGCTTTACTGATTTGATTTGATTTAATAGAATAATTATTGAATGAGTGAAGTCCTTGTTTCAATCTTAATAAATGTACACTTCCCTTACTCTTGGTCCCTGCTTTCTGCTCCCAAATAAAGCGGTGACTTAATAAAGCTACTAGAGAACAGGAAGGAAAGGATCCTCTGTGGGCTGATTGCAATCTGAAAATGAAAACTCCTTGCATGCGTTATGGGAAGAGTTCCCCCAGGTGCCTTTTTTTTTTTTTTTTTTTAATTCTCCTTTCCATGCATGAAAGGATTGTTGAGTGTTGGGAATGTAAAACTGTCAGCTTCTATAAGTACTTGGCTTCCGGAGGAACCAGCATGTGGAACTGCGAGAGAGCACAGGCCCCCAGGTGCCAGCACAGCCACCATGCTGAGGGGCAAACACCCGAACCACCATTGTGACTGAGGAGCTTGGTTTCTTTTCTCTCTCTTTAGGCAATCCTGTGAATATGTGTTTTTTATTGCTGTGGCTGTTGTCATTATTGGATGTTTCTGTGTGATCTGGTGTTTTTCCAGGGCGGGGCAGAATCCCCATCAGGATGTGTGCCAGGCCGAGCAGAATGCCATTAGGTGGAGAACTGTGGCTGCTGTGAGCAAGCTGCCTCCAGCACTGGGGATTTATCTCTGCAAGTGCCGATCGTAATGGACTCCTTCACTAAATCACTTTGGATGAGCAAGGCTTTGGCAGGGACCCTGCAAGTCCTACACACTGTTATAAAACTGAATGTCCATGTAATGGATGCTTAAGAGAAGTGGGGATGTGAGGGCAGGTGGGTGGGAGAGAGTCTTGTCTAAAAGGCACAGACAACAGCACCAGTGAGGGGAGCAGGGAAATGTGAACGTGCAACCAGTTTTACCCAACAGGCAAAAAGACCAAGCAGTGTCCCACCTAATTCAAATGAATGAAGATCAGTTTTACTAGGATTTCAATCATAATAATTCTAGAGGGGGGAAATAAACAATTAGCAAACAAACACATACATACAATGTTTTAGTAGTTGGAGCATCTTATGGCAAAATAAAACAGGGTTAGCAGAGAGAGAGGGTGGTACAGAGGAGATTACTGTTCTATTTTAAAATATGGTCAGGAAATGCCTCTCTGATAAGTTGAAATGAGCTGAGATCTGATAAGGTGAGGAAGTAAGCCCTGCTTATACTGGAGGACACGTTTCAGTCAGAAGGAACAGTAATGCAAAGGCCCTCAGGTAGGAATACAATGGCTGTCAGGCAGCAAAGAGCTCCTTGCATTCAAAGAACAAGACGACACCCTGTGGGTGGAAGGACAGAGCTAGAGGGAGAGTCTTACAGAGGATAGGGGGCCAGATCAGGGGAGCCACTGGTCCAGCCTAACAGCTGGAAATTTTTTTCTTCAGTGAGAAGGCAAAGAACAACTTGATCTGACTTAAGTTTTAAAAGAACTCACTCGGGGCTGGTGGGAGAAAAAAAATATATAATAAAAATAAAAGAACTCACTCTATTGCTATGTGGTGAACAGATTGCAGAGGAGCAAAAACTGAAGCCGGAAAACTAGTTTAAAGGTTATGAAAGAAATCCAGAAGGGAAATGATGGTGGATTGGAACTAGGGCTGTACCGGTAGAAGCAGAGAAAAATGGTCAGATGAGATATAATTTGAAGGTAAAGCCAACAGAGATTGCTGATAAAATGGACACAGGGTTTCAGACGCGGAGAGGAGTAAAGGTGACTCCAGAGATTTTAATCTGAGCAACTGGAAGAAGGGACTGCCATTTATTGGGATGTGGAAAATTAGGAAAGAAAAAGGGTTGGGAGAAAACTAAGAAGTCTGCTTTAGATATTTTAAGTTTGAAATGCCAATTAGATATTCAAAAGAGAAGTTGAATAGGCAACTGGATCAATGAATATGGAATACAAAATACACAGAGGCTCTGATTTAGCAATGAGAAGGAAGTTGGGGCTGGAGTCTCATCAGACTAGAGATGGTTATCAAAGTCATGGAAACGGATGAGATCCCCTGGGATGTGAGCATAGATTCGAAAAAAGTGCAAGACTGAGTCCTGAAGCAACCTAGCCTTTAGAGAAAGGTGAGAACAGTCCATTAAGGAGTCTGGGAAGAAGTGGCCAGTGAAACCAGGAAAACATGAAGAGTGCTGCTCTGGTTAAACACAGAAAATGCTTCAAGGATGAGGGGTGAATAACTGTGCCAAATGCTGATGAGAGATTAACAAATACAAGGAATAGAAATTAAACATTAGAACTGGCCATCTAGAAGATTACTGGTGACCTTGACAAAGTCAGGTATTTTGGGGTGTGGATAAGTCTTACAAGGATTTCAATCATAATAATTCTAGAGGGGGAAATAAACAATTAGCAAACAAACACATACATACAATGTTTTAGTAGTTGGAGCACCATAAGGCAAAATAAAACAGGGTTAGCAGAGAGAGAGAGGGAATGGTGCAAAGACAATAGGAAGAAAGCATGTGGGAGACAATGACAACAGACAACTTTTTCAATTAGTTTTTCCAAAAATGGAGCAGAGAAACAGAGCAGGAGCTGAAGGGAAATGGTAGGTTAAGGGAACTTTAAAATGGGCACTAGTGCAGCTTATTTGTATGGAAATGATAACAGATTTAGAGAAAAAATAAAAATGTGTTCCAAGAGAGGGAACAATTGAAGGAGGGGAGTTCTTAAAGAGACTAGGATCAAATGCAGTGTTTCTCAAACTATCTGGTGATGAAAAGCCAGTTTTTTTTTCTTTCTCAATCTGTCAAGGACCAATGCTTTTGTAAAATACAATACAAAAGAATTATTAGAGATGTTGAGCATCTTTGCATATGTCTATTGGCCATCTGTATATCCTCTTTGGAGAAATGTTTATTCATGTCCTCTGCCCATTTTTTAATTGGACTGTTTGTTTTTTTGTTGTTGAGTTGTATGAGTGCCTTACATTTTTTGGATATTAGCCCTTATCAGAGACGTTCTTTACAAATATCTTCTCCCATTTGGTTGGTTGCCTCTTTATTTTGTCTATGGTTTCTTTTGCTGTGCAGAAGCTTTTTATTTTGAAGTAGTCCCATTCATTTATTTTAGCTTTTACTTCCCTCGCCTTTGAAGTCAAGTTCATAAAATCCTCTTAGAACCCAAGGTCCTTAAGTTTAGTACCTATGTTTTCTTCTATGCAGTTTATTGTTTCTTGTCTTATGTTCAGGTCTTTGATCCATTTTGAGTTAATTTTGGCACATAGTAACAGATAGCAGTCTAGTTTCATCTTTTGTAAGTGACTTTCCAATTCTCCCAGCACCATTTATTGAAAAAGCTGTCTTTTCTTTATTGTATATTTTTGGCTTCTTTGTTGAAAATTATCTGTCCATATTTATGTGGGTTTATTTCTGGGTTTTCAATTCTATTCTGTTGGTCTGTGCATCTGTTTTTCTGCCAGTGCCATGCTGTTTTTGATTATTGTTACTCTGTAGTCAGGGAGTGTGATACCTCCAGCATTATTCTTTTTTCTTCAGATTGCTTTGGCTATTTGGGGTCTTTTGTGGTTCCATACAAATCTGATGATTTTTTTGTTCTATTTCTTTAAAAAATGCCATAAGGATTTTGATGGGGGTTGCATTAAATCTGTATATTGCTTTGGGTAATATGGCCATTTAACCTACATTGATTCTGCCAATCCATAAACACAGAACGTCTTTCCATTTCTTTGTGTCTTCTTCAATTTCTTTTAAAAATGTCATAGTTTTCAGTGTATAGGTCCTTCACATCCTTGGTGAAGTTTATTCCTAGATATTTTATTCTTTTTATTGCAATTGCAAAAGGAATTCATTTTTTAAATTTCTTTTTCTAAGATTTTATTTTTACTATATTGAAATGCAATGGATTTTTGCATGTTAATTTTATAGCTGGCAACTTTACTGTATTCATTTGTTGTAATTAATAATCATCAGAGGAATGCAAATAAAAACCACAATGACATATCACGTCACACCAGTTAGAATGGCTATCATCAACAAGACAAATAATAACAAGTGTTGGAGAGGCAGTGGAGAAAAAGGAACCCTCATAAACTGTTGGTGTGAATGCAGATTGGTGCAGCTGCTATGGAAGGCAGTGTGGAGTTTCCTCAAAAATTAAGAATAGAATTACCATATGACACAGCAATCCCTCTCCTGGGGACCTACCGACAAAATCTGGAAACATTTATCCATGAAGATATTTGTGCTCTGATGTTCATTGCAGCTTTATTTATGGTGGCCAAGACATGGAAACAACCAAAGTGTCCTTCAACAGATGACTGGATAAAGAAGATGTGGTATATATACACAATGGAATACTACTCTGCTATAAGAAAAGATGATGAAATAGTGCCATTTGCAACAACATGGATGGATGATGAGATTATTATGCTAAGCAAAGTAAGTCATACAGAAAAAGTTTGAGAACCATATGATTTCACTGATATGTGGGATAAAACTCTGAAAGCAACAAAGGAACAAGACAAACAAATAAAGAATCAAAAACTGATAGACACAGACAATAGTTGTTACCAGAGGATAAGTGGGGAAGGAGGTGGTAGAAGAGGATAAATGGGGCCAAATACTATCTGGTGATGGAAGGAGAACTGACTCTGGTAGTGAACACACAATGTAACAATGTAACATATAGACGATGTACTACAGAATTATACTTTTTTTTTTTTTTAAGATTTTTTTATTGGGGAATTGGGAGAAGGGAACAGTGTTGAGGATTCGGGGAAGGGGAACAGACAAGTTGCTGTCTTTTTTTGTTCTTCGGTCTAGTTGCGGAGGACGTTGCTTCACTGGCCCATGTTGGTATCATCATTGCGCTCTTCCCGGATGAGGCAGATGGGTCACCGGCCTCTGGATGGTAGCTCATCGCGGCTATTGGCAGCTCACGCTGGCTGCCGGCCACTCCCTGTACCCTATGGCAGCCCACTGCAACAGGGTTGCAGCCTACACCATCGCCAGGACTCGCACAGCCCAGCTCCAGGTGGAGCTGTTGTTAGCTGTAGAGGGCAGTGTCACTGGCCCTCATATGTGGGATCCGAACCCGGGCCGCTGGCATCCCAAAATCAGCTCTTAACCAATGCGCCACTTGGCCAGTCCCAGAATTATACTCTTGAAACCTATGTAATTTTACTAACCATTGTCACTGCAAAAATTTTAATAAAAAAAAAGAATTATGAGGGTAATGAAATAAAACACAAGCACATTATATACGAGACCATTATTTTTTAAATTTAAGTATAGTTAATATACAGCATTATATTGGTTATATTAGTTTTAGGTGTTCAACACAGATCTGACATTTTTATACTCTACAATGTAATCACCCCACTAATTCTAGTAATCATCTATCACCATGCTAACTTATCAAAATATTATTGACTATTATTTCCCTTCCCATTTTCATCTATGTCCCCACCCCTCTCTTATGGTAACCATCCCTTTGGTCTCTGTTTGTGTGAGTCTGTTTTTATCTTTTTGTTTGTTTGTCTTGTTTTTGTAGATCCCACATATAAGTGAAACAAAGAGTACTGTCTTTCTTTGCCTGACTTAAAAGCATATATACCATATGACTCAGTAATTACATTTCTGGGTACTTATCCCAAGAAAACGAGAACACTAATTTGAAAAGATAACGCACCCCTATGTGCTTTGCAGCAGTATTGACAATAGCTAAGAAATGGAAGCAACCTAAGTGACCATCAATGGATGAATGGATAAAGATGTGATATGGACATGATATATGAGAGAGAGAAAGAGAGAAAGAGTGAGAGAGAATGGAGTATTACTCATCCATAAAAAAGAATGAAATCTTGTCGTTTGCAACAATGTAGATGGATCTAGAGGATACTATGCTAAGTGAAATATGTTAGGCAGAGAAAGCCTGTTTTGTTTAATTATAAGATCCAACAGACATAAAATCAATTCTGTCAAACTGTTATAAAAGTTTCTGTACATTCATTCACATTTCTGTACTTGTCTCATCACAATTGGTAACAGTTATCAGTCCATGACCAGCAGTTGTCCATGATTTGTAGTGTAAATTGGGTTGATCTGATGCACAAGTGTTTACAACAAAGAGAAAGGACAATACATCCGAAGTTAAATGTTGGGAAGGCAGAGTATATGGGTTCAGACAGGGTTAGAATGGTAGAGTTCTGGGAGGATGCGGAGATTGTCTTCTGTTGGTTTCTATTTCCTCCGTAAAGGCAGAATGAGAGTAAAATGGGGTATAGGGTGTTGAAGGATTGAGAAGAGAGAAGATTATAATGTAGTCTAGAGGAATAAAAGTATGAATTGACTAAGGAAATCTAAAAGGATTGCCAAGAAATCATAAAGACTCACTTGATATTTGGGCTAAGGAATTTAAAGTGAGTCCAGCTGGTACTGTTGCATATATTTTTTAAAACCACATATGCCTTCTTGGATGCTTATAAGAGAAGGATTATATTTAACCAAGGTCAGAGAGGGTATGATAGTGGAAGAGAAGCCAAGGGAGGAGAAAGTGCTTTTCTGGTAACATGTCTCAGATAAATTCATTTTCCTACATCCTGCGGCCACCACTCTTGTTAAAGCACTCACTGTTAAATGTCTTATTTGCTGTAATAATCCCGTGAATGATTTTCCTTTGCTAATGTACCCTGCATTTATAACCACATTAATCTTTCTAAAACTCTACATTCATGATCTTATTCAGTTAGCCCTAGAACTCATGGTGCTTCCTTTTTGCTCTGGTTACAAACTCTACTTAACACTTAAGACCTCCCAGAGTTCATACATTTGTCTTCTTGAGCACACACTGGATCAATTCATCAAGTCATTCTTCATTATTAATTTCCCTCTCTCATATATATTTGTACACACACACACACACACGTATAGGCTCCAGAGGAATGGACTTCGTGTTGTGCATGCCATCCATATTCTATGCTTCCTTCAAGGCTGTTGAAATTATATTTAAATTTAATAAACATTTATTGACTAGCTACTATGCATTGTTTTATGTAGTCACTGCTCTACATAAAAGAGATGAAATCATCATGGTTTCCTTGCTCTTTTTGATCCAGGCACCATTGTTTATTTCCTTGTCTGAATTTTTAGAGTATTTGTAGTTTATAACCTGAATATATGTATTTTGATTATTTATGCCTTAGGTATTCTTTAAGCTACTTTATTTGTCTTGTCATCCTTGTTACTATGTAAACTTCACAAGGGTAGAGATAGTCTTATATTTCCTTAATATCCTTATTATAGTATAGATTTAGAGTATTTATTTAATAAATACTTGGTAATTTCATAACCTTAGTAGAAAGTGGAAATTGCATGTCTGAAATAGTACAGCTCACAGAATGTCTAATACGTATGCCCTTTGGAATACATTTACTTTACCAGTTACAGTGTATTTGGCTTAAATTAACAGAAATTCAAAAACAATGACTGAAAGAGAGTTAGTTTTTATTTTCTTCTAAAAGTCCATAATTAGGCAGTATCTATAACTGGACCCAGGCTCCATTATCATTCTGTCCTAGGGCTTCTCACTTCCATGGCAGCATGCTTCATTTAAAGAAAGGAGCTGAAGAGTATTTGCATGAGACAGAGATTTCTCCCTTTTGTTGAACAACAAGATGCTTTTCACAAGTTTCCCAGCGCCTCCCTACATTTCATTAGCCATTACTCAGTCACACTGCCACCCAGAGCTATAAGTAAGATTTAAAAAGTGGCTATTTAGGCTTCCTTAACATCTATTGTAAGAGGTCTCAGAGGCAGAGGGAATTCATAAGAATGGCATTTTAACCAAATAGTATTTGTTTGCTTCTAACATTTGTCTAACTCATTTCTTACAAGCAAACTCATTCATTCTTTGCACAGGTCTTCAACTCTGAAACACCACAGCACGCTACTTCCTATGTGGAACTCGTTTCTCCTCAAGTTTAACAAGCTTTTCCTTCTCTGACTTTCAACAGGGGTTTTATTTCTTCTTTGTATCCATGAACATAATCGGAAATGATGACTTGATTATCCAGTTTCGGGGTGCTCAAATAGTATTAGGATTGCTTAAAGCCTGAAAATGAATCTATGACACCTCAATCCCCACCAACTTTTAGTCCATACCATTAGATTCAAAGATTTTAGGTTCACCTCAGATATCTACTTGTCTCCAACATATTAATAACTTATGAAAATAAAGGGGGCGGGGGACGGCCAGTGGCATGTTGGTTACAAGCTGGCTGGGACACCAGCTCTGAGTGGGGGGGCCGTGGTTCAGATCTCACATGAGAGCCAGTGACACTACCCTCTGTAGTTAAGGTGGTGAACAACAACTCCACCTGGAGCTGGGCTGCTGTGAGTCATCAGTGACGTCGTGCAGGGGCAGTGGGCTGCCATAGGCTACAGTGAATGGTCAGCAGCCAGCATGAGTGGCCAGCAGCTGGTCTGAGCTGCCAAGAGCCGTGGTGAGTGGCTGTCCAGAGGCCGGAGACCCATCTGCCTCACCTGGGAAGAGCGCAATGATGATGCCAATATGGGCCAGTGAAGCAACGTCCTCCACAACTAGACTGAAGAACAAAAGGACAGCAACTTGTCTGTTCCCCTTCCTCGATTCCCCAACACTATTCACCTCCCTCAATTCCCCAATAAAATCTTTAAAAAAAAAAAAAAGGAGAGGGAGGTGTCATCTGGAGACACTAGATAGATCACTGATGGATAAGTAGGTTTCTAAACTTTAGTATTTTTTCAGCACTTCT
The DNA here is from genome assembly GCA_033961575.1 of Aselliscus stoliczkanus. NCBI lineage: Eukaryota > Metazoa > Chordata > Mammalia > Chiroptera > Hipposideridae > Aselliscus > Aselliscus stoliczkanus. Next base: position 89,876,549 of record CM066734.1, on the reverse strand, counting down.
AATATGCTAATAGCCGGTTAACTCTCCAAAAAGGGTATATAACATGAGGTGTTTTTCAATATATTTAACATGATTTATTTACATTTTTATTAAATTTAGCATATTAAATTAAATCTCTGAAAATTTATTTCTTTAGAGAGCATTTTGTTGAACCAATGTTTGAAGGAAAAATCTTTCAGAATAATGCTCTAGATATTTCGATATACTTGGATGTCTATTTCTGTTATAGACCTGAGGACTCAGGACCTTAAGTGATTTAAAATAGCACAGAATGCAATTATACTACCTAGGTTCAACCCCATGGTCCCATATTTTCTGCAGAATCCCAGTATTCTTCAAAACAGAACTCAGTAATTGTTCCCTAGTTGACCTATACAGGGAGTCCAGGATAAAGGCATGCTGTGTCCCTATCCTATTCCTACTTCTTCTCCCATGTCAGTGATACAAATAACATGAAAGTCATGACCATCTGGGCCTTTTCATCTTACTAATTCTTAGGCTTCATTATGTACACAGTTAAATTAAAGCCTACAGTGACTATAGTATAATACAAGGTACACAAGTTTCCTAGTGAAATAGTAGAGCCACAGAATATGTTTCAGAGGTCATTTGGGCTCACACTCAGCCAACACAACACCTGAAGATTCCAAGGCAGATGGCTGCCTGGCCCAAGGGTGTCCAGCCAGACTGAATGTGAAAGCTAAAATTCACCAGTGTCATCAACAAAGGGCTTCATTTTTTTAAAGTAACAAATGGGCAGAAGAATACAAAATAAAATCTTTGTTAGAGAACACTCAAATGTCTCAATAGTGTCACTTTATTTTAGCCCTTTCAAAAGATATTTACTTAAATTGCGTGCCAATTGTGTTTACTTAAGCAATTTTTTTTAAAGATTTTATTGGGGAATTGGGGGAAGGGAACAGCGTTGGTGAATTGGGGAAAGGGAACAGACAAGTTGTTGTCGCTTTGTTCTTCAGTCTAGTTGTGGAGGACATTGCTTCACTGGCCCATGTTGGTATTATCATTGTGCTCTTCCCGGCTGAGGCAGTCACTTGCTCGCCATTGGACAGCCGCTCACAGTGGCTCATGGCAGCTCACACCAGCTGTTGTCCACTCATGCTGGCTGCCAGCTACTCACAGTAGTTCACAGCAGCCCACTACAGCACGGACTACAGCCTATGTCGTCACCGGGACTCACAGCAGCCCAGCTCCAGGTAGAGCTATTGTTCACCATCTTAGCTGTAGAGGGCACAATGTCGACTAGCCCTCATGTGGGATCCGAACCTGGGCCCTGATGCTCAGAGCTGGTGTCCCAAGCCAAATCTTAACCAACATGCCACTTGGCCAGCCCTACTTATGCAATTCTTAACGTCTTTTTTTCATTTTCACTTCAAGTCCCGCTGATGTAGTTATAAAAAGCAGCAGATAGCCTTAGGGCCAAGAAGACCTGCCATTGTTTTTTATAATACCACAGAAGTAATATAAAAGACTTACAAAAAGTAATTTAAATGAGTGATTTGCTAATCTTAAAGGACCTCTCTAAAATGCGGAATCTTTTGTTTTTTCTCCCAATTTTCCTAAGCCAAGTAAAGAAAGTGTTTTAAAAATTTTAAAACAACAACAACAAAAACCACTAAGTTTCAGTGAATATAAATGACTTCTCCAAAGCCAAAGAGATTGTAGGTACAACATTAGAATTTCAACTCAAGATTTCTGGATAGAGTTGAGTTTTCCTTTCCCTTATTAGAAGTTATTTCCATTACTCCTGTGTTCAAATGGTTTCTCTCCTTTAATCTCAATCAGTGGTCAGCAGAAATGGAAATCAGCTGGCTATAATCCTGCATATGCCTTCCTAACACAGAGGATGGATAGTAGGTGTTGACATAGCCAAAACAGAAATTCCATGCACACTGTATCTAATATCCAAATTCATCCTACCCTACCCTACAGAGGGTACAAGGATGGCCTAGTCAGATGTCAATCAAATGTTCATTGTTGGAATTTGGCTATTCAGGAAGCTGATTTAAAACAGCATTGTATTCTGTAAAGATGGCAACTATGGTGGCAGCATACAAAAAACTGAAGTACATTGACAAAATATCCCAACTATCCTCAAAATAAAAGTGGATAACAAACCACCAAGAGTGACAATATTTCAGTGTTACCATCATCTGTGCAGAAGAAGGCAGAAGGATATAACAGAATGTCTGATGGATGTCAGATTAAGATGACCTCAAAATACGAAACAGATATTCACTGGAAAGTGCAATGAACCAAACCGACACTATCTAAAACTGTAAAGAGTTTTCCCCAACCCAATAGAGGATGAATCTATCAAACGAGCAGTAAGGCTTAAAGTATCTGTTGCATTTTGGGCCTTATGAACTCTCAAAAATGACCATTAGGGCTTCCTTCCAAGATTAGTTCCCACACTGAAAGAAACTTCTGAGACTGGAATAAAAAATGAGGAGGACAGGGCCATCTGAAATGAAGAAATGTAATGGCTTGGATGTAAGGTAAGGAGAGAAACAAAGCCAGGTGTCTTATAAAGCTATATGAAGCAAGCCATTTCTATGGTTTCAGGAAAACCAAATTCACATAAATATGAGCAATATGAAAGCATTAAGGTCTCAACTCATAGAAAATAACTATAAAGGAATGTTGAGCAGATAACATTTCTGTGTACAATGAAAGCATGCCACAAAATATGCTCACATATAAATCACAAAACGGCAGCATAAATTTCCAAATCAGCTAAAATGCAATAGGAAAATTATATAAGACATGAAATAACAGCATAAATCAAAATTACAAAATCTCAGAAAGGAAGGAACAGACCTCAAAGAATTAGAAATAAAAGAAAATATCTTTAGAAATGATCAAACTAGAAATAACACAAAAGTGAACAAACACAACAAAAAGTCTTAAGAGTAATGTAAAACAAAAAGAAAGAAATTTTGAAACAAAAAAAAAGAAAATGAAGAAAGAGACAAAAAGGTCTTGAAAGTGGTACATATTGAAGATAGCCAAAGAAATCCAACTTACAGATATTAGGAGACCTAAAGAAGAAAATCAAGGCAAGGGAACTAAATATTAAACTAAACACTGAACCAAAAGCAAATTTCAAGAAAACTTTTCATAACACACACACACACACACACACACACACACACACACACACACGGGGTGCCAAAAAAATGTATATAAGCGGACACTTTGATCAACGTTGCTCAAGCAGTAGTTCACTGTAATCAGGTGTCTGGATGCTGATGGTAACCACTTTAAGCACCTCTTGTAATTGCAGAAGTCAAACGTGACTTGTATTCATCTTTTGTTATCAGTATATATTGAATATTACAATTTTAATAGTTTTTTCCTTTCATAAAATGCATATACATTTTTGGCACCACACACACACACACATACACCTATATGTCCACCAAAAAACATGAACAAAAATGTTCGGAGCAGCTCCATTCATAATATGCCAAAACTGAAAACAACTCAAACATTCATCAACAACAGAAAAAATTGATTTAATGCATGCACTTCCCATGTACTATTACAATCACTACCACTCCTAAGTGGGATCACTATCCTGACTTCTAACAGTATAGATTAGTTTTTCCTGTTTTTGAAATTTATATAAACAGAACCATACAGCATGGATAATTTTGGATCTACCTTTTTTCACTCCAAATTTTGTTTGGGAGATTCTTCTATGTTATTGTGTGTAGTTTTAGTTCATTATTATTTTTGTATAGTATTTCATTATGTGACTATACCACACGTATTTATCCATTCTACAGGTGATGAGTATTTGGATAGTATTAAAAATATTACTTTATATGAAACATAATTGTATGTCTTTAGGTGCCCATATATATGCATTTCTGTTGAGTAGATACCCTTAAGAGTGGTATTCTGGGTCACAGGGTATTCAGCTTTAGTAAACAATTACTAAATAGCTTTCCAAAATATCTAAAATTTATCCTCCCACCAACAGTATAGGAGGGGATCTGGTCACTCCATATATTTGCCAATACCTTTTCATTTTATCCAAAATGGTATTAGGTGGTGGATTTAATTTGCATTCTCAATGGAAACCAAGTTGAGCCCCTTTTCATACATTTACTGGCCTGTGGATATCCTCCTCAGTGAAGTGACTGTCAAAGCCTTTCTCATTTTTCTTATAGGTTATCTGTCTTTTTCCTATTAATTAGGAAGAGTCTTTCCTTTGTTCGATATAGGTTTTGAGATGCTTTTGTCCTGTTCTGTGGCTTATATTTTCACTCTCGTAAAAGTATCTTTTGATGAACAGTAATACCTACCTTTAATACAGTCTTTTGTGCATTTTTTTAAAAGCTGCTTTTAATTAATTTTTTTATCTTTCTTTTATCTGATTTTCCTACCTCACAGCACTGTGAAAATAAAATGTGCTAAAGGATGTGGAAGTGCTTTATAAACAGTTAAGTAGTTATAGTAATATTGGTTGCTATAATTTATAATGAATATGCTTAATGAACTTCAGAGTCACATAGACCATAATTAACATGTCACCTCTGCGACTCATCTGAGTGAATTTAGGCAAATGAACACTTCTTTAGTCCTCAGTTTCCTAATCAATAAAATAATAATATCTAACTGATGGTGGTTATTATAAAGATAAATTAGGTAATGCTTATAAAATGCTTAATACGGCAGGTGTCTCAGATAGGTTAAAGGTCAGTTATTATTTTCTTATACCTATAATAGAACTGTAGGTGAACAAGAGAAGATGGAGTCCAAAATTCTTGACTCCAGGGAATGGTAAATTTCTTTGAGAAAAACAGTGTATTATTTTTATGCCCAGGATGAAAATGTTCATTTTTATTATTGATACTGATCACTTTTCTTTGTATCCTCCATGGTTTTCCACTTGTATTAAAATAAAATTATTAACCAAAACATAAAACTAAAATTTCTGGAAATTCTCATTTTCAGATTGTATGAAATGAATGGTGTTTTCACCCAAAACAATCTTAAATTCAATCCTAACTTCAAAAAAAAACACTACATTTTAATCTCGTTGGCTCTATCTTCTCTATGAAGTTGGATTATTCAAGTAGGTTCTTTTATTTTCCCTGCTGAGTCACCATAACCCTGGTTTTTTTGTTTGTTTGTTTGTTTGTTTGTTTTTAAAGATTTTTTTTTATTGGGGAATTGGGGGAGGGGAACAGCGTTGGGGAATCGGGGAAGGGGAACAGACAAGCTGCTGTCTTGTTCTTCAGTTTAGTTGCGGAGGATGTTGCTTCACTGTTGGTATCGTCATTGCGCTCTACCCGGATGAGGCAGATCGGTTGCTGGCCTCTGGATGTCGCTCATCGCGGCTATTGGCAGCTCACGCTTGGCTGTCATCCGCTCACGCTGGCTGCAGGCCACTTACTGTAGCCTATGGCAGTCACTGCAGCAGGGGCTGCAGCCCACACCATCACCGGGGCTCGCACAGCCCAGCTCCAGGTGGAGCTGTTGTTAGCTGTAGAGGGCAGTGTCACTGGCCCTCATGTGGGATCCGAACCGGGGCCGCTGGCATCCCAAAACCAGCGCTTAACCAATGCGCCACTCGGCCGGCCCATAACCCTGGTTTTGAAGTGAGACATACCTGAGTTTGATTTCCATTTCCTTTACTCACACCCTAGTTTCCTTATCTGCAAAATGGGGTAAAAAATTGCTCACATTTATCATTTAAGTATTTGAGGTAATATATGTAAAGAACCAAATAGGATATGTGGCACATTGTAAGTGTACAATAAGCAATGGCTATTAGTCTTGTTGATGCCAAACCTTGAATCTCTCAATTCTGAAGCAGTTCCAAGTGCAGCATTCTGATTATACTTTACTCCTGGTCAACAATAATCAATACTGAAAAATATTCACATTAAATTCATTGCTAAACATCGTGGTTTGACAAAACCATATGGTTAGAGTACTGGTTTTGAATCCCAGCTCTTCTCTGTGTAAGCTGTGTAACCTTCCTTACTTCTTCATAACAATGCCAACTTATGAAAAGCAATAAGTACAGTGCCTACCATACAGTAAGATCTATTTTAATGTTTGACTAAAAAATAAATAGTATGTATGTCATAGGGAAATATATTTTATCAATTTGTTTCTTCTAAGAAAAAGGTCAAAGTCTTTTTAATATTTCTTTAAAGTCACATTAATCCTAAAATAGCATTGTGTATCTCATTCATAAATTAATTCATTTAACAAACATTTATTGAAGACTTAATATATTTCAGGCTTAATGGTATCTCTCAAGGGAGCTAAGACATTTAGACAAGTATTTAAAATATGATAATTGCGATGCTTTACAAACTGCATTGATTCATGGTGTACTTTGCTCTTTAGTCTTTTTTAATTTTAATGTTCACTCTTAGATGGTGTCAATGATAACTTACAAATGAGAGTTCAACAACTACAAAAGAAAACCAATATATTTTTGTTGGGCCTGAGGATGCGAAAGAAACTGAGAAAACAGCTGAAAGCATCCCTGATAAGTACGAAAACGTTTTGTTTCTCTTTATGGATTATGACAAGCTGAAAGGGACCCCTTTGTGATGGACAGAACAAATACTTCCTTCTTAAAACATGTCTGTACAATCTAAAACAATTAATCTTGCTGAAGTCAGTCAGCTCTAATGGTGCAGGCTGGCATGGGCCATTCATCAAAGTCCACCAATCCATCACACAGGACCAGACACACTGCTTGGCAGGTCTGCCACTCCTGCCACATGCTGGATGCGTGGGAATCTGTACAGCAGAGCAAGCCATGGGAAATTATTTATGTTTGTCTGAAAAGAGGGAATTTGAAACTATTCATATTCAATGCTATTGATTTCAATGAAGATGTCAAAAGAAAACTACTTCCTCTACTGACACAAAGCTCATCTATTTTGACAAATAAAAGTCTGACAATGTGTCCTCCTCTCAAACTCAAAAGCATAGGCATGGCAAATCATTCTTGTCAGCATATGCACATTTTCTAATATCTCTCATTAAATAAAAATAAAACCCTTCTTAGAGCTGACATCCCCTATAGCTTTTGTCCCATTTCTCTGATCCCTATTTAAAAAAACAAACAAACATTTCTTCACTTCCCATTTCTTCTTGAATGTTCTTTGGTTAGGCTTTCATTACTTCATTGAAATTACTTATGTCAAAGTCACCAACAATATAGTACTTGCCAAGCCCAGTGACCAAACTTTAGTTCTTCCTCTCTCTCTCTCAAACACTTTATTCACTTTACTTTGAGAAAACGAGCTCGTTTTCCTAAATCTCCTTTGCTGGTTTCTCTTTTTAATGCTAGCTGTTGGGTGCTCTGCAACTCAGTTTTCAGAACCTTCTCTTCTCTATACTTACTCCCTAGGTAATCTGAGCCTATTTAATAGCTATAAACTCCATTAATATATTGGGTTGTCAGAAAAGTCATGACATATTTTTTCTATGTTTTTCATTGCAAAAATATGTTATGACTTCTCTGACAACCCAATCTAATAGATTCCACAATTTGATCATTCCATCCTGGATCTCCCAAACTCCACATTTTTATATCCACTGCCTATTTGATGGCTTTACTTGAATGTCCAAGAGGCATCCCAGCTTAATACATACATCTAAACTACAACTACTTGTTTTTCCCCCAAACATGGTTATCTCCTAGTCTTTCCTATCTCAGTGCCACTTATGTCCAAAATCTTGCAATGATGTTTGGCCCTCTCTTATTCTCTAATTACACTCCCTATACAATCAACCAAAGTCCTGTTGACTTTAACTTAAAAATATACCTCATGGTTGACTATTTCTAACCACTCCTAGGACTATGGCCTTCCCCCTATCTATCATCATTGCTCATGTTGGCAACTTCGAGAGTGTGATAACTCATGTCCTTGCATTCTCCTGCCTTTCTTCAGCATATTCTTCATTCATAAGTACTTTTTAAAAGTATATGTGATATCTTTCCCTTGCTAACACATTTTAATGGTTCCCAATAGCACTAAAATCAATTTCAAATTCTACGCCATGGCTTTTGAGGCCTTGTCTGATCGGGCCCCTGTCTATCTCTTTAACATCACCTCTTCCCACCTCCTTCACTCCTTTTCAGACTGAATGGCCTCTTTCCTGATCCTCAGATGTTTTTCAGCCCCAGAATGTTGTATTTGTTGCCTTTTCCTTAGACACCCTTCCCTCCAACTGCAATATGAATCTCTTCTCCTCACTTTAATTATCTGATTAAATTTCACTTTTTAGAGCATCCTTTGCCAACCATTTTCCTTCCATCATTCTCTCTGCCATTATCATGCTATATTTTTCATTACAGAGCTTATCAAAAATTTAAGGTACATTCCTATATTTATTTAATTCTCTAGTGTCTATCTCCTCAAGAAAATGTATGCTCCATAAAGAGAAGTAATCAATCTCTTTTGTTCATCTTTATTTTCCCAGTTCTAGAAGAGTGAGTTTTTTAAATTAAAGCATTGGGATAAATAATCTAATACAGTACTTCCTGATTCTCAAATCCTCTGGTTCCAAGTCATTAAGTGTTGTCTCCTAGGAGAACTACTATTGTGTCTCAATTTCCTATGAAGTTGATGTTGGGAGAATATGGGTAAATGAAGAAGGGATTGGGATAGATTGTGATAGGCCACTCCAGGGAAAACTAGAATGCAAGATAAAGAAGGGGTATGAAATTCTCTGAAATTCAGTAGTGACAAAAAAAAATGTCTGGAAAAAATAAATGGCTTCCAATTGAACGATAAAATATCTATGAGAGATCTAGTAATCATCTTCCCTGTATATGGCTTCCTAAGCCAGACAAATACACCATTCTCCCCTGGACCTAATAAAATGAGCTATCAAAATACCTATTAATAGTTGCAATATTCACTCTAAATCCCTTCAGCACTGACCTTTTTCGCAATCTGTTTTTCACTGCTTCCTAAACTACACCCAACTCTGAACTCCTGGCTTTGGAACTGGAGCCTCAAATCTTACTTCTGCAGCACCACAGCTGGTGTTTGAATGCCCTCCTACCAGTGACTTGATTTATGGCTCCACATCTCTGGAGTCCATGACCTTCTGTAGGAGTCTTCTTGTCTTACCCTTGGCCTCAAGAAACCAAAACTGGGTCCCTGTCACTCAGGGAGCACTCACTGCACCAGCCCTGATTGTCAAGAGAGGGAAATTTTGACAGATTAGGCAAAAAAAAAAGTTTCTAGATCAAGGAAATTAGAATTCTAAGTGAATCTCTGCAATGAATTTATAAACCAATGATTAGTGGATTTAGTCACATTCGAGATGTTTTTGTATTCTTAACACAAGTATACTGATGAATTAAATAAAATAATACATGTTGACAACTTACTATTTTAGCACATGCTGTGATTATTAGTACGCTATCATAAACTACTTTGGGAACAGAAGTAAGCAGGTTCAATTGATGAATTTAATCACATTTGTAAAGTGTGTTAAATATGTCTGTTTTAAAGATTTAATATTAAACTTTCCCTGTTCAAGTTAATGTGTGTGCATTTCTGTCTCAATCTGTCCTAATTGATACACTAACTATGAATGAGATTTGGAAGAAATTTTGTATACATAGATTTTATTACAAAAGTTTTAGTGGGTGTTATCCACTTTGGGGTTCAGTTCTTCTTCTGGAATATGAATAGTATGTCAGGGATGTGGTAGACCTATTGACTACATGGTACCCCAAAGAACCCACATTGTCCTCTTTATCTGCATTGTATAGTAGTACCCGATTCTCTCTTAATAATTGGAATCAATTACCCCATTCAGAAAAATAAGCCCCCTTTTTCTTTGTACTTATTTTTTTTTCAGTTGAATAAGAAACCCAAAAGACTGGGTGGCAGTCTTATCTTCCAGTTCAATGGAATTGGAATGATGCCCCTAAATGGAAGCATTTCCACCCCTCACTCCCACCCCTTGATGACTAGATCTAGAAACAGAAACAGCTCAAAGTTTCAGAGACAGAGGAAGCAAAACTTCTGTGAGTAGATTATTATGTGATATTTTGAGAAGAGCACTGCAAATCTATCCCTTAATTCCCAGACCCATGTGTCTGACTATAGAATTATCTTCTATTCAACACATACAATGCATCCTGTAAAACAGAACCCCATCCTTTCAGGGTACTGTCTCCCAAATCACACCATAACTGACGGGTGTAGTAAGCCATTTTACCTTTCAATTAGGCCAGCCACTTTGGAGTGACGGGCAATATGGTAAGGTCAGTTAATTCCATCAGCATGAGCCCATTTCTGCGTGTCTTTTGTTTTAGATGAGTCACTTGGTCTGACACAATCTTGTACGTAATGCCATGAAGAGGACAAGTCATTCTGTCCATCCAATGCTGGAAAAAGCATTATATGCAGAAAAGGAAAGTCTATATCCAAAATATGTCTATTGCAAGAGACAGGTCTCTGCTCCTTCGTGATGGAAGATACTCAGTGTAATTGATCTGCCACCAAGGTCTAACTGGTACCCATGAGAAACGCTATCATGTCAAGGTTCAATATTGGTCTCTGCTGTCAGCAGATTAGGCACTCAACAGTAGTATTAAACCAGGCAAGCCTTGTAAGGGGACACCATGATGTTGAGCTATTCATTGCTTCCATCTCTGATATCACAGCTTATTTGTTCATGAGACCATCAGACAAGCAGTGGATTAGCTAAGGAAAGAAGCTAACTGATCACTAGAGAACTTGTCATCTTGTCCACCTGACTATTAAGATAGATGCTCTTTGGTGGATATTAACATTGGAAATAAGTATCTTCACAGTTTGTGCCCATTCTAAGAAGTCCGTCACACTTCTTTGTCACCAATCTTCCTTTCCTATTCCTTAATAGTCCCTGATCATCTAGCCAAAACATTAACAACTGCACATGAATTAATGTATCTGTACTTCTAGCTATCTCTTACTCAACCAAAATAGTTAGGTTCATGAAACGTTAATTATATATGCTAATGGAATTTCTATAATGTAAATAACATTCCATACTAAATCCAGCTGTAAGACTTCCTATAGGGCCGGCCGAGTGGCGCATTGGTTAAGCGCTGGTTTTGGGATGCCAGCGGCCCCGGTTCGGATCCCACATGAGGGACAGTGACACTGCCCTCTACAGCTGACAACAGCTCCACCTGGAGCTGGGCTGTGCGAGCCCCGGTGATGGTGTGGGCTGCAGTCCCTGCTGCAGTGGGCTGCCATAGGCTACAGTGAGTGGCCCGCAGCCAGCGTGAGCGGCTGGCAGCCAGCATGAGCTGCCAATAGCCGCGATGAGCGACATCCAGAGGCCAGCGACCGATCTGCCTCATCCGGGAAGAGCGCAATGACGATACCAACAGTGAAGCAACATCCTCCGCAACTAAACTGAAGAACAAAAAGACAGCAACTTGTCTGTTCCCCTTCCCCGATTCCCCAACGCTGTTCCCCTCCGCCAATTCCCCAATAAAATCTTTAAAAAAAAAAAAAAAAAAAAGACTTCCTATATTCATTTAGTACTACTTGATTCCCAGGTCTCATGGATTTGATCAATAGAATCCTGGCAGCTGCCAGTGTCACCTTTCACTTAATACCGCTCTCTCAATATTTTCCAGAGTGAGACCTGGGCTTAGGCACATCTCTATGGCCCCCGTCTTGGAAGAAAGCACAGAAAATTCACCTGCTCAACCAGATCACACGTGGATTTCCTTAGCACATGCCCAAATGGCCAAACACAACTAAGAAGTACAATGACATTAGTGTCCATGGCATGAACTTTGGCCAAGAGAGATACAGGAGCAAACAGGAGATGGCAAATCAACCCACTGCTTTCCTTCTGCTTGTGATTATTCTAAGGCACAGGAATTCCAGACATCATCTCAGGAGACATCCCTTATGTCTGAGCAGCTGACCATGTTATCTGTGAATCTGTCATCAACAAGGTAACAAATGATTTTATTTGCTTTCCTTCCTCCTGATCTAATTTCTCTTTTTTCATCACTCTTATTACCTGGGGTTGTCCTCCCCAATAAAACATTAGCATGTCAGCTTTGTGTCAAGCTGTTTTCTAGATAACATGGGCAATATATATATATATATATATATATATATATATATATATATATATATATATATATATATATATATAATACAATAATACTCATACTCTAGGGGAATTTTTTTTTTTTACTTTTTCTTTTGAGGGCAGTGTCACTGGCCCTCATATGTGGGACCGAACCGGGGCTGCTGGCTTCCCAGGCGAGCGCTTAACCACTGCGCCACTCGGCCAGCCTTCTAGGGGAATTTTTAAAAAGAAAATTGTGATGAGTCTTTTGTAATGTTCTTAATCTATCTTTCCCACTTTCTCTGTTATATTGAATTCCCATAAATTAGTCTAATTTAAGTATGGCAATCCAAGTTGTACTTTAGAATCTCATTACACCATTTACTTCAAGTTTTAAGTTACAAATAACTTTTAAATTATAGCATACCATCACATCAGAGGTTTAGTGGTCTATAAGAAGAGGGACTTCACAGGAAAATCTCAGTTAAATCACGTGGATGACTCTAGTTTTTGTTTTCTTTTTGCCTCAGAAAATGATTTTAACAGCCAAAAAACAGGCCCTTATGGCATTTAACAAACAACTTCTCTTCACCAGTATTCCCAATGTCCTAACCCACTGGTATTTATTGGATGGCTAAAGACAATGCTGATATTTGCTTCTTTTGGCCAACAAATGGAAAACCCAGATGCCAAGGTGAAAAAGATTTGTTCTTTGGTAGTAGCTACAGCAGCTGTCTATTTGGCATATTCCTTAGAAAACTTTGAAGTTGCCTAGGATACAGACTTCATAAACTGGGATCCTGCAGAAACTTTAAAAAGATGCGGGTTTTTTTTGTTTTTGTTTTTTGGGTTTTTTTGGTTGTTGTTTTCTTTTTATGTTAGAGAGCAGAATCACTGGCCCTCATACGTGGGATCCAAACCTGGGCCGCTGGTGTCCCAAGCCAGCTCCCAACAACCATGCCACTTGGCCGGCCCAAAAAAAAGATGTTGTTTTAAATACAAAACCCATATAGACATTAAGTCCTAATTTAGCTTCTATCCCACACATATATGATAAATTCATTTGCTGATCTGTGGGAAAAGGGCATATAATAAATAATCCAAATTACAGCACCAAATAAACTGCACATATTTTGTCATGATAAGAAAAATGAGGCCTACCTATGAAATTTAGAAGAGGATCGCATTCTTGAACCAGCTTCTCTGCAATGCTTAGACCTAAGTATCTCTTTTCACTAATCATCAGTGATTATAAAACTGCCCTTAGTAAATGCCAATAATTAAACAAACAAATAAAAACCAGAGTAACATAATCATAACTACAAATATCAAACTAACACTGTCAAAATGAAGAGGTTGCCTACTTAAGTAAAAGGTGACAGGTTACAGTGTTTTAAACATTGAATTCTATTCTTAATTAAAATGGGTGAATTTTGTAGTATATGCATTATACCTCAATAATGCTGGCTTTTTAAAATTAAATTATTGGGGTGACAATGGTTAGTAAAGTTACATAGGTTTCAGCTGTACAATTCTGCAATAAAGCTGTTTTTTAAAAAGAAAGAAAAAAATTACGGGTTACTGTCAAGAAAAGAAACCAGCCCTCCTCTGAAGGCCTGAATTTCCACATCTGCTTCCTAACCACTTAGAATGAACTGTCTCTAGAAACCTAACCACATTTGCACAGTTCTGTGTGGATGGGCAGCTGGATGTGACTATGTTCAGCCTACTTCTGAGCTCACCATCCTTGTCACTTGGCAGGAATCACTAGAACCATCATGCCATTCACCTCCATTGCTGCTCAGAAGTCCCTCTGGTATCTGGTAAATTTTAGCTCTGAGTAAAGGGCACTTACCGAATTTAGGCACCTAAGTCTCATAAATTTAGATTAGTGGAACATGCTACAATAATAGCTGTTCCTTTCATAGAGAATGTTGCATGTACCCTAAAAAAAGGGAAATACTGAGGCGGGCAGATTGATGGTATTTTACCCTGAAGAAACAGACCTTTGAAAGTTTGCCAGGCTTTGAGGAAGGGTCAGCCAGAGCCCCCCACCCCAAAGAAGGCAGTTTGCCCATCTTCCTGTCAATAACACTTAGCATGCTGAGCTGTTTTATCAGACAGATGGCAAACCATGCACCATTATGACCAACACAGCATTGTCACTCGTGCAGAATGGTCCCATGACTGTTAATCTCCTCGCCACCTCAAACATGGCTCTGTGCGTGTGGCCCTTTATAACTTTGCTGCATGAATTCTATGTTCCCAATGGCAGGAATGAAACACCATAGGGGAACTCCAATAGGAAAATCAACTTTGAATCCTTTCCTTCAGTTTTAACGGAAGAATTCTGACTTACCAAAGGCCTACTAGTGATACTGCCAGCAGTGACACATTTAAGATTTTAATTAAATGATAAGATGTTCTTCAAATTTAAATTCCTAAAATATATATTGCCCCTCAGATTGCTGTATAATTTCTTCAGAATTTAAAAATAAGTTTTAAAATGGACTTTAGATTGTCAGAACCTAAGGGAGAAAATCTAATTGACTCCCATAAAATTGATATTAGAGATCCTTTTAAATTTAGGTGAAGATTCATGATTTTTATCTGAAGCACATTTATATTCACAGATTAGAGGCCCTAAAATAAATACTTTTCAACTTTTATGACACTTAAAAACCCAAGAAATGGTGGTCAGTAGAATACAATATGTGTATCTGGACTTCTTTTAAAACTGAGAAACAAATAGGAGCTTAGTAAGAAAAGGTTAAACTATCTATCATAATTTTGTCAATTCTTGCTCTTTGCATTGGATAGAACGAATATGAAATATTAACAAATGATGCATTTTTATAAGATTTGTAGTTATGATAAATAGATGGTAAAATTAATCTATAAAATTACTTAATAACAAGAACTGAAGTAAGTACTAGAAGTATCCTCCTTGCATAAATGTTAGTATTTCTGGAAATAGGAAAAAATTTAATGGTTAGAAGTACTGCATAGGGATCGGCCGGGAGACTTCTTACTTGAGACAAACATGTCATTACTTCAGTCATAACTTCTACTCCTGAATAATGGAACTATGATCTATTTATCTAACCCAATTGCCACACACTTATTTCTTTACATTCAGATAAACCATGTGTGCAGGATTATACCTAAGGTTTTCCAAACACATATGGTGAAATTGTTAGCCTAGAGTTACCTTTGCCCAAAATTGTTGACTATTTTGTTGCCACCACCACCACCACCAGCAACAAAAAGAACTCTTCACCTAAATTAGGTTCACATTTAAAAGAGGACAACATCATCCTTTCTCAACATAATATAATCTATTCAAAAATATTAACAAAATATTGGACAGGTATATATCTCTTTCTTGGAGCCAATTCTTTTAGATAATTGGTTTGATAAGGGTATTTGCTTACATAGATTGGATTCAGAATTTTTTTTTTCTTTCAAGCTGAAGCTGTTTTTATTCACACTTGGGGTCTTCCATCTGTCAGTAAAACCTGTTAGCTCACCATCTCAGTGGCTCTGAGGTACTAGTTTTCCATCTGGTAAAGCCCTAAGAGAACCCCAAAGTCAGAGAAGCATGAATCCTGTGGGTGCTTTCAACTCTAAGACTTATGTCCCCAAAGAGATGGGGTCTCTTTTTGAGTCATCAAATGTTTAGAAGCAATACAAACCAAACATGTGCATGGCTTCTCCTGTACCAGAAAAGACACCTAATGACAGTCCCAGCAAAACACTGAGTTAAACTATAAAAACAGAGTCAGCCTCTGCTGCCCTCCCACTTTCTTTTCATTGTTCCTTTCTCCTGTCATGGCTTACATTTCTCTGTTCACTCACCATCAACAAGGAAGTGCAATGTAGATAAATTAAAATTAATCACAAACGGGATAAAAAATAATGACTGAATAATATAATACTTCTCGAAAATATATGCCATAAGATCCGATAATTTCACTAGGGGTGAGTCATAAACTGAACACTGAATAACCTAGTAGTTTGTTCAAAGAGAAGTTCATAATTAATGGTATTCATAAGATTAAAAACAAACAAACAACTACTCAATTGATTTGGGGAAAAAAAAAAAAGAAACAGACTTATTCCTAATACTGAGATTTAAAAGAATTTTTCTCCTGGAGTCTCAATAAAAAGGACGCTTTAAAAGTATGTAGAGAATAAATCCTTAATTATATCCACCCACTAACTGCAACAAGTTCCATGGGGCCATTTCTAATAATGACCTTTAGTAAACTAATAGCAAAGCTTTGAGGTACAAAACAAAACAATGTGACCTAAATTCATAGCTTTCTATTGTCTGCATTAACCCAAAAATAAAAGTGTCAGTGAGTTTGAATTTATACTGTCTGGAAAGTATCTAGACTAGTTCTTTTTCCTGGGCAATTAAATGTAGGCTCATACACCTTGATCATCGTCCATCTTGGGGGTAATTAGGGTTGGCATTATTTTTTGAATTGTGAAGTCTAACAGGACGTGTGCTTAAATAGAAAGCCACTGAATTTCTTGGTAATGGGCCATGGTGCAAGGAAATGACCACTTACAGGACTGAAACTTTTCTAAAATAATTAACTGTTCTGGGTCATCCAGATATAGATATATAGACGTATTTGTAATCAAAGTTTCAACTTTCTATAGCAAAAGATAAACCCCAAATCATGTAATTCTAGGAAGGATTTTTAAAAAGCATCACCTGACATAAACAGTAATTTTCTGGTTTTGTAGTCTTCTCTTTTCTGGAAACATTTTCTTGAAACAACCAACTAACTCTTGTTGACACAAAAAGTTTCAGTTCTCATTGTGTGTTTCTCAGCTCTGTGTTCTTCTGTGGTGGCTTTACCCTCAAGTGGACTCCCCCATTCTGGTGACAAGATGCCCACCAGTAACCCCAGGAATATATTCTACCAATTCAGCAACCCCAATTAAAAGAGAATGCAAAAGTCCTAGGCCTAATTCTGATTGGTCCAGATTAATTCAAATGACCATCATGAGCCTATCACAGTGGCCAGATGGATAAAATATACTGCTTAGCCTCTCCTGGCTCATGTACCTATACTTAAAATAGAAAGTGAGGAGAGAGGAGTTTCATGTGAATGTCATATACCACGGGTCAGCAAACCATGGCCCACAAATCTACTACCTGCTCTTGTGAATGAAGTTTTATTAGAACACAGTCATGCCTATTTGTTCATATATTGTCTATGTCTGCTTTCATGCTACAATGGCAGAGGTGAGTAGTTGCAACAGAGACCACACAGTCTGCAAAACCTAAACTATTTATTATATGATCCTTTAAGAAAAAGTTTGCTGACTCCTCACATAGATCAAAAATGGAAAACAGTGGTTCTCAAAAACAAAAACAAGGAATTGCTCTTTAAAAACAAATAATAAAGATGCAATAAGTGCTGGACAGGCAAAATCAATACTACGCCTCCAACATAAACTGGTTTCAAATGATTGTCCCACATATCTAAATTGGTTGAATTGATCATTAGATTTTGAAAGACATTTAAAAAAAAAAGCATTTGATTTTCAAAAATTGTCTTCTAAAGTCACTTTAATTGGTGACGGTACAATCATTTCATACATACATGGAAGGATGCTTAACTTTCTATTTTCAAGGGAGGCTGTAGAGAAAGAAGACACCTGAATTCAGCTCATGCAAACAAAGTGGTATTAAGGCATACAAGTTATAAAAACAAGGAAAGAAGCTTCTTAGCTGATAATGGCTAAGATCAGGTAATGATGGGTCAGGCACATGGCAGACATTGTTCTAGGTTCTTTATATATTCTCATCTCATTTAGTCCTCACCATCACCTCTGTGAGGTAAGTGTTATTATCACCATTTTATGGATAAAGCTCAAAGGGGAAGAGGAACTTACCTTGGTCATAAAAGTTACAGTGGAAGAACTAGATCTTGAATCCATGCTCCCTTTCAGTGACACACGTGACATTGTCTTCCCTGTGAAAAACCAAAAAATAATTCATGGTGAGGCTAACAGAGCCTGAATCAATCCAGTGTTGATTATTTTACTGCTGTGCTGTTACATCCCCGTCGCAGTGTCAAACAACCGAAGAATCTTGGAGCTGCCAGATATTATACAAAAGTGTTCCTAATAGATGCTATCCTCAAGAACACATTCTCATTTCATATGATACACTGGAAGGGTTTGGGTGTTTATGTGAGTCATCTGGCTCATAATTTAATAGTAGCTTACCCTAGTGGATAGAGTACTTGACTAAGGGGCTAGAGAATTGGATTCTCTCCCGGACTTTGCGAGGTACATGCTACACAATTGTAAAAGCCAAGGAACTATGATTTTTGACATGTGGATAAAATTTTATGGCTTCTGAAGAATGCTGTAAAGATTAACATAGAAAAGAATCTGGGTACTTATGGAAAGCATTATATTTCAATGCATCAGAGGACAATTTTAGAAACAAAAAACAGAGCTAAGGAGATGTGTGGAAAATTGACCAGCTGCTTTGGAGCAAAAGAAAAATTATGAAATGCATGATTGCTATTTTAGTGAGTTCTTTTTTTAAACTTCTTTTATTATGAAAATTTTCAAACATATCTGCACTCCCTTGTTCATTGCGGCATTATTCACAATAGCCAAGACATGGAAACAACCTCAGTGTCCTTTTATAAATGAATGGGTAAAGAAAATAAGGCATATGAGGTTGTTGGATAATGAAGTTCGCGAACTCATCCTAGAAAAAGGGCTGCATATCTCATTGCTGAATATCACTGCAGTCACCTTTGAAGTACTTCCCTTGGGAAGCTATGCACCAATGCCAGCACCTAGTCCACCCTTCAAAGCAATTTTGGAATTCTTTTTCTGGAATAGACATCAGAGCTGTCATCATATAATATTACCTTTGATGTCCTAAATGTCATCAAAATGTCTTCCTTTCAATATTTCCTTTATCTTCAGCTAAAGAAAGAAGTCACTGGGGGCCAGATCAGATGAGTAGGGAGGGTGTTTCAAAACAGTTATTTGTTTACTGGCTAAAAACTCCCTCATAGACAGTGCCTGTGAGCTGGTACATTGTCATGATGCAATAATCATGAATTGTTGACAAAAAGTTCAGGTTGTCTAACTTTTTCAGGCAGCCTTTTCAGCATTTCCAAATAGTAACTTTGGTTAACTGCTTGTCTAGTTGGTACAAATTCATAATGAATGATCCTTCTGATATCAAATAAAGGTTAGCAACATTGTAGCAACAAGTTCACAAACTTACATGTCATATTGTGTATGTGTATGTATATATTTACCTGCTTATAGAAATGTTATTATTTATATATACAGAGAATCCAAAAAAAATGTACACACATTTTAAGAAAGGAAAAGTGTATTGAATTTGTAATACTCAATATATACCAATAACAAAAGATGACTACAAGACATGTTTGACTTTTTCAATTACAAGAGGTGTTCAAAGTGGTGACCATCAGTGTCCAGACACTTCTGATTATGGCAAACTACTGCTTGAGCAATGTTGACCAAAATGTCCATTGGCATACATTTTTTTGGCACCCCTGGTGTATTTCTATAAGGAGATAAAATATCAGAGCATAAATATTAAAGAGTTTACATCAGATATCTCAGAAGTACAGGGTGGCAAGGAGGGAATTTCCCCCATTTTTATATCTTTTTTTTTTACGCAATTGATATATAATATTTGTGTAATAAATGATTTAAAGAAATTTTTTAAAGTGGAGCTATTAAAGAACCTAGAAAAGTTAAAAAAAAAACCCATAAAGGTAGTGATTTACAGAATAAATAAAAATTGCACAAATATCTGATTTCTAAGAATAGAATTAAAAAGGATCTGTATATTGAACATGAATCAGGAATAAGTATTCTTTCTTTTAAAGTTAGAGTAGAGAATTATAAAAAAAATGAGGATTGAGTTTAGGTACTTATTAAAGGCATATCAATTTAGCATCTCAAGTGAAAAGCAACAGCGAAAAGATTCAAACGATGACAATACAGTAAGTCCCCGATTTACAAATGAGTTCCATTCCTGGAGAACGTTTTTAAGTCTCCAGGGCTTCTTCGTAAGTCCGACAAAGTGAATCTTATACACCTTTGACACAAATATACAATGCAAAGCATAAAAAAACTAAACACACACACCCAAAAAATGTGCCAACAGTTGAACGATTCATATTATAAGAATGAGTGACGTCTACCATCTTTTTGCCTAGGTCCAATCTCTCAATTATTTTCACTTTTGTTTCCATGGTTATTGCTTTGCACTTTCTAGCAGTCCCCTCCTCATCACCACTGCTTTTCCTCTTGTTTCCGGACATCCTGGGCTCTGACTGAGCGCTGCACTACTGTCCACTATTGCACTGCACAGTAAGCACACAGCAGCACAACTGTGACAATGTCTGGCAGACATGGGAGCTACTTCCGCGATTTGTTCGCATATACAAATGTTTGTAATGCGAGGTCCGTTCCTATCTGTGAAAGTTCGCAACTCGAATGTTACTGTAATTAGACTTGAAAAAATTGTACTTATTAGGCAATATAAAATACCTTCAAATCTAAGAAGAATAATGGGCATGAGGACCAAATGTTCAGCATATCCACCATATGAATAAAAATAGAGGGATCTGCTTAAAGAAACAAATGAACAACAGAAAAAAGAGAGCTTATGTTGTCTACTGAAGATTTTGCGATTGGTAATGGATTGATTTTTGTGACTTCTGACCAAAGCAGCATTAGCAATAGCTGGTTCTGCAACAATGGCTGCCCCAGGCCCTCTGTCACCTCGGACCACATACTTTGCCTCCTGGACAGGCTTTGCCTCTCATTTCACACTTGACCCTGGCACTTGATTACTGCCCTGTGGTTTTCTAGACTTCCAGTTACAGGAACCCTGCCTCTCATACTTGTATGTGCAACCTCCAAGTGCAAAAGAACCAACACCTCATGATCAGTTGTTTGCTGAATTTCACAAAAGAAAACACTGGATCCTTCCTGGCAGTAATTAAAACCTTCTGCCACTGCCATAACCACCTTGGTTTTGTGGCTTGGCAAAGGACTGGCTTCCACCTCCATAGGGGCCAGAGCTTTGGCCTCCTGTTTCCTCCTTTCATGGTCCAAAATTTGAGGGTTGCCTGTTGTAATTGCTAAAATCGTTATAGCTTCTGCCACCTCCAAAACTGCTTCCATCATTACCAAATCCATTACAGCCATCCTCACTGCCACCATATCTTAGCTGGAAAGGAGAGCCAGAGAAGAGACAGGGAAGCTACAAGTGACAGCAGATTTGGGAGCTCAGCCAAGCACAGTGGTGGCAGGGCCTAGCTGCTGCAAAGTGTTTAGACAATACTCATGTATTTTCTAAAAAGACTGTATTTGTGACTAATTGTATAGCAGGTTATTTTAGTTTCTGTTCTGTGGAAAGTATAAAACATTCCAACAAAGGATTTTAATGTAGATTTTTTTTTTTTTTGCACCCATGCTGTTGGTTGCTAAATGTAATAGTCTGATCATGACACTGAAAAGAAAAAAAAAAGAAAGAAAGAAAGAAAGAAAGACAAAGAAAAAAAGAAAGAAAGAAAAGAAAACACTGGAAGGATAAAACAGAAACTAAAATTACCTATGTGGAGTGGAGTTAGGCTAAACATAGTGAGGCACATATGGAAAGGAATGAGAATGCTATGAATACTATCTTATAATATAGTCTCTTGAACCATGTAAATCTTTTTACACAATCAAAATAAATTTAAAATAAAAAGTAAACCCCAAAATTGCAAGCAAATAAATTTAACTATTCATGTATTCAAATGAATAGCCTAATCATGCAGATAAATATTATTCCAAGTAACTTTTGAGCACAATACTATGGATATACCTGCTTTATTACATAGCTTAAAAAAAATAAAAACCAACTGGCAGAGAAATATTTAACTTGATTTAGATGCAATATGGTTTTATAATTTAGAAACCACTTTATGTGTGTAATAGGAAAAAACGATTAAATAAATTGCTAATGCTCTTAGATCCCAAGACTTTCAACATAGATATTATATATATATATATATATATATATATATATATATACAAGCACACACACCTATATATGTACAACAGATATATAATAATCCAAAAAGTTAAGAAACACTATAGTATTAAAATTTAAAGAAAAACATTAATTGGATTTTACACACACACACACACACACACACACACACACAGCTATTCCCTTGAAAATAGAAGTAACAACATCCCTGTAGCAATGCATAAAGTAGCCCTGATCTTGATGATATGTGCTTCTGTGGACAATGGTTAGTTTCAGATCTAGGAGAAGGAAAGTACAAAGTGAGCCTAAGACATTTTATTATGTTAGAAATCAAGAAAACATTAAAAAACAAATGGGGCTTCAGTTAAATGTAGTTTGAAAACAAAATAGTTAAAAAAAAAGATATTTGGGGACAACTGGAGAAATTTTCATATAGACTGGATATTATTGTTAAATTGTTAATGATATTGTATATAATGTAGGAGAATCCCTTGTTTTTAAGAACTATATGCTAAAATATTCAGGGATGGACTATTATAATGGACTTATTTTCAAATACTTCAGAAAAAATATATAATATATATACTATGATATATACATATATAAATACAAACAAAGAAAATATGACAAAAATATTTATAATTATTAAAGGTTAATGGTGGGCTTGTATATGATAATTGTACTCATCTTCCAACTTTTCAGTATGTCTGATATTTCTATATTTAAAAGATAGAAAAGATTATGTCACTGAATATCTAATAAGAGCAAAGAACATGAAAAAGAGCTGATATTCTCCCTAACATCCATTTTAGTCTTCTGATTCTAGAATAACAGAAAAAGAGGTTGAAAGTAGTGGTTACAGGAAATAAAAGAAAAAGGGAGGGATTAAAAACCAGCTTCCTATAAGCCAATATCATAACAGCTTGCTCATTAGATTAGTGTGATTACTTTTTTATTAGACCTTATTTGAGCAGTCATCTGGTATCAATTAGGTCAGTTATAGTCCGTCAGGTCTACCGGAGGGAAATGGAGCAAGGTCCATCCTGGTGTGAGGATGGCGTAATTAAAGCAATGGGAATAATGGCTACTCTTTGTTTAACCCTCAACCAATCGACCAAGCCCATATTGGTCTTCCACTCATTTTGAATGTTAAAGATGTAGACGGAGGGAAATAATACTGTGCCAAAATAGAGTTTTAAAAAATCTCATTTCAATTATAAAATCAAATCACTAGTGAAGTGATGAGTTACAAATAAAATATACTGAAATAGCATTGTAGACACTAAAAAGGGGTATAATTCATTTATAAAAATGTTCCTTCGTGATTTAATTCTATACATATATATGTATATGTTATAATAATGTATATATGTTATGCATAATGTATATATATACACATTATGTATGTTATACATCACGTGTGTATGTATGTGTATATATATACATATATGTATATACATATATACACACACACGTATACATATTTTTGGCACCCCTGTTGTGTGTGTTTATGTGTGTGTGTGTGTGTATGTATTAAAAATATATTAAAAATGTATTAAAATTATGCTGATGGTAACAACTTTGAGCACCTCTTGTGATTGCAGAAGTCAAAAGTGACTTATATTCATCTTTTGTCATCTGTATATATTGAGTACTGCAATTTTAATACAGTTTTCCTTTCTTAAAATGTGTATACATTTTTTGGCACCCTCTGTATATGTGTATGAATATATATACTGTGAACAATTCACAACCAAGAAAAAAAATGGGATATAAAGATGAGTTTGTAAATATTTTACTAGAGTAAAAAATTTTGCAAAGGTAGTCTAGAATTAAAGGAAGAGCATTTTCAGCAGACATGAATTGAATTAAGCACACAGTTCTCTTGAACCATGAAGAATCTAAGTAAAATCCCAAGACCAAAATTGTGGTTGTGTTGAAAATCTTTCCAAAGTAATTTTAAATTACGTTGATTTTATTCAATTTCGGCTCAGTTGTAAATGTAACAGAGGAAGCAAGGAAGACACAGAAATCTAGTAACCATTAAAAATATTAGAAAATAGCAGGAGTGACGTTGGGATATTTATTCCAAGAAACTGAACTATGGTGACATTTCATTTATATACCCCTAATAGGTATAAGATATTTAGACCAATAGTTATCATGTATGACATACATAGATTACCCACTTTTAATAAATCTTACTTTTATGAATACTTAAATTAGACTTCATTATTATTCCAAACTAAATAATCTTTTGATGATTCTAAAAGCTTTTTTGGACTTTACAGAGTTTTACATATAGAGATTGAGCTGAATACATAGTTATCATACACTATATTGCCTAAGTTGTTTTTGCAACGAAAAAGCTGGTAAGATCCTGTTTGACATTTCTTTCACAAAAATGGGGAATGTGGAAAGAAGGAGCATATTATATATATGTTAGTTTCATTGGTAATCTGGGTTACAAATTAATAGATGTCTGAGTAAAGATGTATGGCATTGACATTTTCTTTGGTGCTATCACACAAGTAGCTCTTTGACCTGTGGTGGACAAATCACTTAATTTTCTGGGCACCCATTTTGTCATTTATGAAATGAGGACAGTATACATTACCAGATAATATCTAAACTACTACTCAGCTTTAAATTTTTTTATCTTTTATGACTTAGTTCCCTCTCTCTAACGTCATTCACCCTTAAGAGGAAGGAATTAGATAGGCAGGCACAAAAGAAAGCAAAAGTGATATTGGATTACGATACATATAACTTCTTTCTTTCTTCCTTTCATTCCTTCCTTTCTTTTTAAAGATTTAGGCACCATTCCTTGTTTAACTGATAAAATCACCTACAATGTAGGATATTATAGTAATTATAATAGGCTATCAAATATTCTAGATTGTCACAAAATTTGCTGGTCATACTTTTCACACTAATTTCCTAAATCTCTTATTATCAATAGATATCAACCAATGCTATCATTGCACTAATAACATTTTAATTAGCTTTAGCTCAAGTATGCTATAATAAAGCTATTTCTTATCATAATTAATGTGCTTATGGGTTTCCTTTGATCATCTTAAAGTTCTGATATTACTTAAATCTGTGAACCTTAAGAAACTATTAGTGTTAGACACAAGATAAAAGGTTGTATCTACCTTAGTTTTAAACCTTGCTTCTTTGTTCATACAATATTTTCCCTGTTTACTCTGCCAAATGAGAGTAGTAGAAGAAACCATTAACCCCAAGCTTTTGGGGGAAAAAAAACAAAACCCACAATTGCCAATATTATCACTTCAATGCCAATTTTATGGCAAAGGCACCATGCTATCTCAATCTCTGGTGCTCTTACATAGCTTTTTATCCAGTGTTTAATAGTAGCTTTCCACTGCCTTCCAAGTGGACCTGGGGAAGCCAGTTCACCAGGGCTCCCCGCAGTTCTAACAGCACACTGACAAGTTGATCTACATCCCAGTACCTGCCATTGAGGCTATATAAAAATGCAGCTTCACTAATAGAAGCACAATATGCAAGATGCCAGTTCATCCCTATGATTTACAATATGTCTAATGTGCAAGTCCAATGAAGAGGTTTGTTGTCTACCATAAAACCAGATGGATGTAAGCAGTGATTAGAAGCAATTAACTCTATTCAGCACTAAATAACTTTCCATCATTAATGTACATTTTTCCACCTCATTAGAGGTACAGAGGAGAGCATGAGGTAAGGAACACTCAATTTGAATTTCAGATATGCATATGCTTGGAGGAAAAAACCCCCACAGATTTGCAAGGAAAACAGAATACATGTTAATATAAGCCTTGTTTTCAAGTCATTTTTGCTCCACCAATACTGACATGGGCATATATTCAATTTCACCAACCACCTGCCAGGTAGGCCTTAGGTGGATAGAAAATGCATGCAGTTAAAGTCAGTAAAAAACACAAGAAGTTATCAAAAAACAAGGCTAATTGACATATATTTTTTCTATTTTGCTTCCAATGTAATAATAGTATGCTTTCTGTGATTGATGATGTAATTTAAAAGGATAAATCTAGAAAATATACTGATTATCTAAGTAAGACACATTTGAAGAACTTCAGCCTGAGGTATCAAGAGTCACTGAATTCTTCTTTATATCAACAATAACATTTCAGTCATTTGATGAATTTACAAAATAGAAGAGTTTTGCTAACTGATAGTATTAACTAAAAAATAAATTATAAGGCCGGCCGAGTGGCTCAGTTGGGTAAGAGCTCGCTCAAGAGTGCGAGCTGAGCTCTGAGCAACAGCGGCTCGAGGCCAGCCTGAGCTGAGTTGCCGTTGAGCTGCCAATAGGTGGCAGGATGGCTCAGCTAAAAAAAAAAATAAAAATAAATAAATAAATAAATAAATTATATCCCCCCACCCCCCCAAAAAAGAAACATTCAAAATTTAATGACTTCTTAAAATAATGTAGGAAATGTTTTAGGTCACAGCTTTACAATGCAATATAAAATGAATAAAGGAGATTCACTATGATCCAAAATATATTTAAAAAAACAAACTCAGGTAAAATACTGGAAATAAATAAACTAAAAAAGTATTAATGAGCATTCTAAATAATGAAATTTTCAGGTCATATTTCCCATATTAATTTCACACATCTCTTATTATCAATATATATCAACCAATGGCATCATTTTACTAAGAGCCTAATTAGTTCTAGCTCAAGTGTAATTACACCAAAATAAAGCTATTCTTTTTTTTTAAGTATTTTTTTCTTCATTATTCCTACTTCAATTATTTATTCATTTATGTCTTACCTTGCTCCCCAAAGGTTTGGAGATAGCTTAAAAAGTAAAAATAATTGATTTACTAGGTGTTTTGTATGTATAAATGAATATAAAGAAGTAGTGGAACAGTGTGGTTAAGAACACATAATCTGAGTATATTGATTTCCCTTCGATGTGTATGAATAGATAGTGTTTATTGTTTATCAAAGTCAGTGATATTTACCTCTTAAAATGTATTTTTAAATGATACTAATAGCCCTCATGTATGACTTGCTCTTTGCCAGATACTGTTCTAACCAACTTGTATATATTTACTCATTTAATCCTCACTCAATAATCCTATGCAGTTGGGTCCATTATCAAAAATAACCCCACTATGGTTAACTTAAAATTACTAGCAATTTGCCAATCAGATTGCAAAATTCCTGAAAATGTAACAACAATCAGCGGATGAAAATGTAACAACAAGCTAGCTCCAGTTCATCACTGTGTATGAAAGGCCTACCTGCATGTGATGTGCTGTAGGGTTGGGCAGTCCAGAAATAAGTAGAAACATCAACAGCTCTGTTTCTGAAATGTCAGCAATGTCGACATTGTAATGGACACAGCTGATTGTCTCCCAAGATACACCCTCTATCTTCTCTCATTTCTTCTTCCTAAAAGAACTTGATTTTGCACATTATTTACTCCTTTTCCCACCCCCGAAGGGGCAATCTGTTATATCTAAGCCAAGGAGCGCAGGCTTCACCTAATGCTCTTTTGAGTAAAAAAATAGACATATGACTTAAGTTGTTATAAACAGATTGAAGAGAGGAATAGATATTCTATACTTTGGGAAGCATATTTTTAGTGGTCCTATTGTTTGTGAACAGAGAAGCATATAATGATTTGTCTGATGGCTAGAGGCAAGTCATTGACACCAGCAGTGGAACCAGATTTAGGATGAAGTTGAGGTTGACAGAGGCAAAGAGAAACCAGGCAATATGAGTCATTGATAACATCTTTGAGCCATTCATCTTTACTGAATCCCACATGAGATTATCAATGCCATTTTTAACCTTAAAAATGAAAAACCAAAGTGAGAGGCAACAAGCATTTATTTGAGATCAAAGGATTGCCATCCTGAAAAGCACTGATTCAGACAAACAACCCAAAGAGTGTTCCAATTATGGGGTCAATGAAAGGGGTTTTTATGAGAAAAGACAGGAAAATAATTACATGAATAGAAATGAATTTCTATTGCTGATAATAAACAAAGTTATTCTCCAGCTATGCATCGCTGTTTACTGATTCTAAAGTATGTCCATAATTATTTATCAGTCCTTGTGGTCAAGATGGCTGCTTTCTTGTTAACTTTACAAACAATTGTTTGTAAGACAATGTTGGTTTGGCCCAGTCCAAATGTTATTTTGGCCAGGTCAAAGACTCAATAAATAAGACACGTAAGGCACTTCCTCTGGGACAGTGGCTCTGATTCCATTTTGAAATGGCTTCATGTATATATTTTTCATATCATCATTATCTAAGCAATTGAAGTTTTCTTGTACTTGGAGTGAAAAGCATCTCAATTAATGCAGGCTTACAGAACTACACAATAAACTGTATGATGCAGACCTACTTCATGAGCTCAAACCTGGCTTAACTATCTATCTATCTATCTATCTATCTATCTATCTATCTATCTATCCTTAAAGCTTGCTTCAAAATTTACATTTTGTGGTTCGGTGCCAAACGGTGTTGTGAGGAGAGTGTTAAGTGAGGAACAGGTGCATGAAGCATAGCATTTTCATCCTTACACTTAGTCAAGGAGTCACAAAGAGGAGAATGAATGGGAGGAGGAAAACAATGTTAAGAGATAATGTGGAGTTAGTTCTCGCATTAAGAAATGCTGCCTGTGAAGGTGAGCAATCTAATCTAGGTGAAGTTAGTTGAACGCATATCAAAAATAACAAGGGGAAAAGTGGGGAATAAAAGGAGTTCTATGCACTGACTCTTACCTAATTTAAAACCAACATGACGTAGAAAATAGCTGGATGTTATTGAGAAATACTGGCATATAAATGACCCCCTCTCCTATATAAAATCAGATAAGCTATAAAATATTCAACTATGTCAAAAACATTAGTTTAACTATGCTTTAATCTTATAAAGTTCAGGCATAAAAAATAAAGCCATATAAAATCTAAGACTCAAGATTATTTTCCTTACCATATAGTATGCACAGAATAGGATAGCTTCTGCTGATGAAAGTTCAAATATTAATTTTAGGAAAAGGGACTTTTGAAAATTTGGACTTGCAAATAATTTCAAAATGGTAGTCAGACCATGTTATACTCCCAAATCATGGAGCTGATCATTAGTATCCTAAAGAAAACTAAATCTGCCACAAATGGCATCTACTGATCACTTCTACCATCTACGTTTCTGGCCCATACATATTTACCTGCCTGTGAATATTTGCACCATGCAGCTAATAAACTGAAACCCAATGCTCTTACTTTATTAACACTCCCATTTGCCCATGAATACAGTTGTCTCCCTGCGCTTTTGGGAGTAACTGAAGTTAATTTGTTAGTTTGATAGCCCCATCCAATACCTCTGTAGCTATAAAAATAATTAACCAGTACACTTTTTATACCCTGGAATCAATGTATATGTGATAGTCTTGTTTATGTGTAGTGTACTGTATATGGTGATATAAAGAATAAAGAAAAGAGTATGCAATATGGACTCTGTCCCAAGGAGTTTACAATTTAATTGTGGTAATAATGTTAAGACAAAATCAAACATTATATGACACTATACAAATTATAATAGTCAAGAAAGACAAAAATTCTTAGGCTACCCAGAATTCTAGGCTACCCAGCTTTTAATCAACCTCAGCCCTGACAACCCAGGAAGGAACTTTCATTACATTGTACAAGGCCTTTACAGAAAGGGTGGCCTTGAGCCCTCGCTTGGAGATTATTTCCCATTTTTATAATATCCTAAAAAAGTAGGCTATGTAATTCAAGCAGACAACTGATTTAAAAATAACAAAACAGACCTTGGGAGAAATAATAGCCCAGAGTACAAAAAGAAAAAGAAAAACTTTAATAATAAGGGAATAGTCCTATACATTTCAATGGTCCCGAAGAGTCCTATGTTTTTTAGTAAAAATTATTGCTCATAATGATGAGTATGAATCGTCAAGATAGTGTGAAATTAGAATAATCTGCTTAAGATGGCAAGGAGTCACGTAAATTACCTTTGAAAACGTTTCATTCAAAATAGTTTAGTTGCAGTGCTGATGACAGGGGACCTGCTATTCAGAATTTCTCATGCTCCAATATTTAGGACTGTAGAGGCTTCACTGTACATTTTTGTTCTAGAAAATTCCAGGGAGACACCTGGTATTGGCAAAGCCTTTTTATGCTTATGAGAACAGCTTTCATGAGTCATAAAAGTTGACATTTCTTTCTTGACTATTTTCCAAGATGAAGTGTATATATAAACTCATACCTTTGGGGAAGTTTACCAGCAATGGTAAGAAGAGAGTCAATCCTAGACCTATTAAAATGGACTGCATTCTAGGAATTTTACCTGGCTTCTTTTTTCCCTGCAAAGTGAGCCATTCAGGCATTGCATCTTCTGAAATTTCCTCGCCTCTTTCAGGGAAGCATATTGGGGCAGAGCTTGCCAGCTGTCTGCTCCCTTTGCCTTCTGCTGCCATTATCCTGAGGTGCCGCCCCACCTTCTGGCCCTCCAGCTTGTGGGGGGTGGGGAATAGAGAGGAGAACAGAACTCTTCCTGCCTCTGACATGCGTATCACAATGAAAAGAGCAGAAGGAATACATATCTATACATATATTTGTCTCTCTACATATAGACATCCATAGGCTGAGAGTCTGAGTGTGTGCATGGGTATGCATGTGAATCCACATGGACAGTGCCAAACATCGCTATATGTATATATACACAGTATATATTCCATATGCTCTTTCTTTCTGCAGCACACAGATGAAGCTGAGACTAGCTACTGTGAAAAAAATTATATACTTACCGAAGACAAATTATCAAGCAGGAACAAGAATATATGGAATTCAGCTATTATAAATTCTCATCTGCTGCCTGCCTTGTTAAAGCAAGCTTATAAAGCTTAGAAAATATCTAGCATTTCATTTGTGTAACTATAAAAAGACCTCTTCCTAAATCTCCTGTGTTACATTGCTCAACCAATGTCCCTGAGCTAGCTCTGGAATGACAACTGATGTAGTCAGAGGTCTAGAAAAGCATAATAAATACCTAATTCTGTATATGGTTGTTGTGTAGATGTTGGCAGGCACAACAAGCAAAGTATAGTGTGAGAAGGTAAACAGATGAGAGGATTCAATGATAGACAAATGAATGTAATGGTACCATGTGCAAGGCACATGGCACCTACTGCGTCATTGCATCCTCTGGCACCTACTGCGTCATTGCTTCCTCAGCAAGCCCCTGTGTGCTTAGTACCATCACTCTCACCACTTTACAGATAAACAAAGCGGGGTTTACAGAGATTAAATAACTGACCTGAATGGTCAGTTAAATAACTGACCACAGTGCATCTGCTTCTAGAGCTTGTCTTCTTAACTTTAGGCTGCCTTTTTCCCAGGGTAAATGAAAACATCTCACATATGTAAAAGCTCATATTATGTAAACAGGAATAGAAAAGTTTATGATACTAGTCTAGATGGTGGAGACTAAACCCTCCTTTTAGATTCTTTTGTGTCATTTCTTTATTGTAAGTACTGTACTTGATAAATTTCATGATGCACAGTGTGCACTATTAATGTAATCTAAACTGAGTTATTGCAAGTTCAGTTACAATAAGTCTGATGTAAAATTTTAACATAATTTAAAAAATAAGTGTGAAAACTTAAATGGCTATTAAAATAATAAAAAGTCCTATTTTTTCTCAGTGATATATCAACTCTCATAGAAATTTATCAGGACAATAATGGTTTATTGGCTCACAAAGACAACAATAAGCCGAATTCCTTCCCAGTGCTGTGGCATTCCCTAGGGGAGTTGGGTTGGGTATTCAATAGACGTATCAACTATTTTAGGCCACCACAATATACTGAATACATCTTCAATGGCCTGAAAATGCAGGTGCTTAGGCATGCATAGGCCAAGTGACAAATGGCAGCTATTCCAACCATTCCTCAATGAAGACTTCTTGTTTAGAAATTTATAAGGAAGCAATCACTTAGTAAGATCCATCACCCACTTCAAAAGCTTCAATTATTCATCCGTGTAACACATTGAGCTCAATTCTTCTTGATGTCTAAATTGCTTCCTGATATTAATGTAAGGGTTTGGGGAGGGATTCTAATTCATTTAGTCCACTTGGTGCTATTAAATCTTTAAAATATATTTCACAAAAAGGCGCTATCCAGGCAACATTTTCAAAACATTGTTCAGCCCAAAAACTTCTCACCAGCCTGTCCATTTACAAACTGTAATCAGTATGGCATATAGCCAGCTGCTTAGTACACAGTCCCTGCAATTATAAAGTCCCACGAAAAAGGTATGCAGGCCTGAATTACGTTCTAGAAGAAAAGGACAGTTTTGCAGCAGTTATATGGATAATTTGTTAAGGTCACTGACTATTCGCTGATCTCGAGATTTGGGGAGGGGGGGCTCTTTAGTATTGTTAAATAAAACCCAAATGATTAGCTTTATGTATGATTTCTTCATTTTTTAAAGTTCATACCCAAGAAATAATTGCTATAAATTTCTATAAAGAGGTATAATCCTATAGAACCAAAATACTCTAATGTGTGAAATATGAATAACCCTATACAGATGTCTATTACTTTAGTTATAAAATATTAAGTTATAATACTGAATATTAATGTAGGAACAAAACTGAGTTTTGTTTTGTTTTGGTTTTTAATAGTCTAGTACAGAGGTCAGCAAACTGCGGCTCGCGAACCACATGTGGCTCTTTGGGTACATACATGAGTCTCTAAAGCAAAATTGAAAATGAAAATATAACTATCATAGTTTCATTTATAAAATTTTTAAAGGATATTATTCACATAATGGTGATTACGTAAAAATATATTTATGTCTCTCAAATACTTTTTAAATTGTTGTGAGGGACAGGATTGGCTCTTCCAGGGGTTGGCAAACTTTTCAGACAGAACGTACCCAAAGAGCCTCATGTGGCTCATGAGCTGCAGCTTGCAGACCCCCTGGTCAAGAACTGCTTCCTGGGCTTAATATCTCTCTTTCCCTCTCTCTCTCTCTTTTTAATGAAGGCAGGGTGACCATCTGTCTACTCAAGAACAAACTTGGGGGGCCGGCCAAGTGGCGCGATGGTTAAGCGCTGGCTTGGGATGGTTAAGCGCTGGCTTGGGACGCCAGCAGCCCCGGTTCGGGTCCCACATATGAGGGCCAGTGACACTGCCCTCAAAAAAAAAAAAAAAAAAGAACAAACTTGGTTTAGAGGCTTTAATTTTACATGTAAACTAATAATAGACATGAAGAGCATACGGATCTGCTTCTGTCAGAAATGAGGAACAGCTGTATTTGAAGTCCACAGAATATTTCCTTCAGAGAAAACATGACCTTGAACTCTCAACAATCATACTATTTTATAACTAACATTTATTGGGTATTTACTAAGTTCCATCTTAGGAACTAAGTTCTATGGTGGGTTCTTTTTAAGTGTTATCAGATTTAATTCTGATAACTATCTCATAAAAGAACTAATATTATTATACTACCTTTCAGATGAAGCTGAGACTTAGATAGCTTAAATGCCTTTCTGGAAATGGCTCAATAAGGGACCAAGCTGGAATAAATCCAGGGTGTCTGGTTCCTTGATCACCTTGATGTTCTGCCACTCCTAATTCCTTTCTGAGATTTATTTATTGAAGATTGCCTGAAGCTCATGAGTTCTTGTATTTCTTCAAATATTTGAAGTTCAACCTTGATCAGTATGCCATGATTAAAAGCCATAATTTTATCTTTGTACACTTTGTTTGAAAAGAATTACACTTCAATATTTGATGCCCAAGTATAATGAGGATCATTATTACAGGGAGGCAGATAAAATTCATAATTGTGTTATACAGAAGTTGCTAAAGACATCATCAGCCCTACCAAGAGAATCCTTTTTGTTTGTTTTTTAACTGGAAAGCAATTTCTTTCTTTATAAAACAATATAAGTCATTTTCAAATATTATTGGGTTGTCGGAAAAGTCAAGACGCATTTTTTGCAACTAAAAACATAGAAAAAATACTTCATTACTTTTCCGACAACCCAATACAAGATGTATGAGAAACGAAGAAAGTTGTTGAAAATATTCATAGTCCCCATTACCCAACGGTTACTTATAATAACTCTTTGGAGTGACTTTTTTGGCCAGCTTTCTATGTTAATATATTAAGGAGCATGTTTGGTATATTATTCTGGTCGGGTTGACATAACATGTTCTATGGGATTAGGGCTTCACCCTTTTAACTTCATTTAACCTTAATTACCTTTGACAGGCCCTATCTTCAAATACACATTGGAAATTAGGGCTTCACCATATAAATTTGGGGTAACGTAATTCAGTCCATAACATTAGGTATAGAACACTTTATATATTGTTTTGTAAATTGATTTTTCTCTGACAAGTATATTGCGAACATCTTGGCATGCCAAGAAATTTTAATCTACAGCTCCAATGTTATTCTGATATGAGATGTTCCAAAATTTATTAAAAGAAAGACTTCATTGTTGAGTCTTGAGAATATTTGGATTTTCATTATTATAAGCAATATTATTATGTGTATTTTTACAGCAACCAAATCTGCCTATATCTGAAATTATTTTCTAATGATACATTGCCAATAGAATTGCTGAGTCAAATGGTAAGTGGGCTAAGATTTTTTATATATATTATATAAATGGCTTTCAGGAAAATTATATCAATTTGCATACTTAACAGCAGTGTTTGAAACTGCCTGTTTTCTGAATCTTCACAAAGTAATTAATATTACTTTATGTCAATTTGATATGTAAAAAAACTGATTTCTATTCAATGTTTCAATTTGCATTTCTATTATTTCTAATAAGAACAGGGTTTTAAGGGCTGGCCGAGTGGTTCGGTGGTTAAGCACTGGCTTCAGAAGCCAGTGGCCCCGGTTTGGGTCCCACATATGAGGGCCAGTAACACTGCCCTCAAAAAAAAAAAAAAAAAAGAAAGAAAAGAAAAAAAGAACAGTGTTTAAAAAAAATGGGTTTTAGTCATTTGTATTTCTTCTTTTGAGGACTGCCTGCTCATGTCCCTTATAGATTTTTCTATTACAAGGTTCATTTTTTTTTTTGTCATCAAAATACATGAGAGCTATTGACTTTTTGAGTGTCACATCTATTTCAAATATTTCTCAGTTTATTTGCTTTTTATTTTATGTGTAATATTTTATCATATTTAAATATTTAGGTCTCAGTGTCAGGAAGTGTGCTTCTCCCAGACAGTGGTGTGTTTTCCTCTTACTGAGACTGTGCATTATGTAATTTTGTTTCTTTCTTCCCATTGACTACAAGTAAGCTTAGCAACAAAGTTATAACCTACCTCTAACAACTATGGAAGCATGTGTACTTCTGCAGGATAATACTGTGCCTTACTGTTTTCTTATATTTATTTCCATTCATCAAGGTTTCCTCAACTATTTATATTTTATAGTGTGTGTGTATACATGTGTGTGGTGAGAGATGCATCAAATAATTTCTAATTTAAATTTACATTTGTTTGACTACCCTTAATTGAGTCAAATTTTCATCATTTGATCAAATCTAATAAATAAGAGGGAAAACCAGTTTTAATTTTGAAATTTTTTCTTTTTTAAATATAAAGTTATTACATAAACTGTTTTGACAATAATTCCAAAAACAAAGCTCTAAAGTTGCCAGTGCCAACGTTGAAGTAGTTAGAAACGCCAGAAAAAAAAATAGCACAAAAATTATAGATAGAATTTCTAAAATATTTATTTAAAACCATTATTGATCAACAAATTATCTTGCAATACACAGATGCAATGTTTTTAACGTATCTATTTCTTATGTGCATAAATTCCACTGAAGTTAAATATAGAAATTCTTAGTTGATTTAACCAATAAAAAATTTATATTAAAGAGCACACAGATGATTGTATGGCTCTAAGAAACACTTAAACAGCTAGAGGACCAGATGAATGGCGTGTTGGTTAGGAGTTGGCTTGGAATGCCAGCTCTGAGCAGCAGGGCCCCCCAGTTCTGATCCCACATGAGGGCCCGTGACGCTGCGTCCTCTACAACTAAGATGGTGAACAACAGCTTGACCTGGAGCTGGGCTGCCGTGAGTAGTCGGTGACAGTATAGGCTGCAGTGGGGCTGGCCAGCAGCAGGCGTGAGTTTTCGTGAGCTGCCCTGAGCCACCGTGAGCAGCCATCCAATGGCCAGCAAGCGACTACTTCATCCAGGAACAGCACAATAATAATACCAGCATGGGGCCAGCCAAGTGGCTCAGTTGGTTAAGAGTTGGCTTAGAGCACATGCTCTGAGCAACAGGGCTGCCGGTTCAATTCCCACATGGGCCAGTGAACGCTGAGCTGAGCTGTAGCTGAGCTGCCAACAGGTGGCAGGATGGCTCAGCTAGTGTAAAAACAAGATTACCTGTTCAATGGTGGGTTATGCCCACCAGCAACTAAGACTGAACTCGGCACCTTGAGCTGAGCTGCTTCCCGGATAGCTCAGTGGATAGGGTGAGCGCTCTTAACAACAAGGCTGCTGGGTTCGCCTTCTGCATGGGATGGTGGCTACACCCACCTGTAACTAACATTGAACATAGCACCTTGAACTTAGAGGCCACAAGCTGCCAATGAGAAGCCAGATGGCGACTGGTGCCCTCCACAATAAAGATTGAAAAACAACAACTTGGCTGGTCCTCTTCCCCAATTCCCTAACACTGTTCCCCTCCCCCAATTCCCCAATAAAATCTTAAAAAAATAAGTAAATAACCAGCTTAAAATAATCAATATCCCAAAAGACATATTTTGGGGTGGGAAACTCTGCTTTTCCTCAAAATGTAATGAGAACAATGGTAGTATTATAGAAAGGACTCCACAGGCTGAAGCTATTACTTTTTTTTAAATTTAATTTTATTATTATTTTTTAATTTATTATTATTATTATTTACAGATGTACAAAACAATGCAATAGTTATTTTTTTTCACCTTTTACAATGTGACTCACCCCTACCCCCTCCCCTGCCCTCCCACACCCAATATCATACATATCTATTACAATTCCATTGACTCCATCCCTACACTATATTCCACATCCCATGACTATATATGTGTTAAATTATACTTGACATATAATATTGTTCAGTGGCAGCTTCAGATGTACAGTGCAGTGGTAAGGCCACTACACCATCCATGAAGTGATCTCCCTAAAAGGACATGCATCTGTCTGTTCCCCTTGAAGCTATTATTTTGATAGCCTCACAATATTTCTCAGTGGGAAACATCTCTAAAGAACTCAATGACTACTTAGAGGTGGTTTAAATAGTCATCATTTATCCTGTAACTCTAAATGTAAGCTTGAATATAGAAGTAATATTTTAAAGAACTAAAAGGCCCACATGGAAAATTAGCATGGAATATCTGAAGAGGGCAAATGAGGAGTATTTTAACCACAAAAGCAAATAAAAGAAAAAATAAACTACACAGAATAATTTCAATGACAAAAAATCAGAAAGTCATAAACACTAAAAATATAAACAACACCAAAATAATAGTGAGAAATGGAAAATATTCTTCCATTTGGAAGGTTGATTACCTTAATACAGAAAAAGCTCTAATGAATCAGTGTGAAAAGATAAGCATCCTAGTAGAAAAACTGACAAAAGACAAAATATAACAATTCATGGAGAAAGTAAATAAATGTGAACAGAACAATGGTAATTAAAGTAGTTATAAATTAAAACAAGTTTCCATGTTTTACTTACTCAATACTGTTGAAAAGCACTGACGGAAATCAGCAACTTCATTCGCTGCTGGTGAATTTGATGTGTTATTTTTTGTAAAGCAATTTGCTACATGTACAAAGAAACTTAAAAAGAAGTCTGTAGTCCTTGATTTGGCAATACTATTTCTAAGAGTCGCTCAAAGATTTGCCCAAAGAGTTCTCGAAAAATATTTTTACAGCATTACTTATAATGGTGAAAATGTGGGAATAATCCAATTGTCTAATGGGTAAATGAATTAAAGAACAGCTGTGTAGTACATTTTATAACTGTTACAAACTGAAACAGTTTGTATTTTAAAGGAATTTTATTTTAAAGGTATATTTGTATTTTAAAGGTATTTTATTTTATTTTAATTTTTTATTTATTTATTTTTTTTGAGGGCAGTGTCACTGGCCCTCATATGTGGGATCCGAACCAGGGCCCCTGGCATCCCAAGCCAGCATTTAACCACCACTCCACTCGGCCAGCCCTATATTTTAAAGGTATTTTAAAGGAATACCATGAAACTTAAAAAAATAAAATAAAAAAAAAAGCTCATGAAAATTTTAAGAAAAAGTCAGAATATGAAACTTTACATATGGTCTAAAGCCAATTTATAAAAAAAAGTTATAAATTTAATATGATTATATATACATACAAATGTACATATATTTATTAGATATAGCATGGCATATTACGCATCTATTTCATGTATTTTTGAATCAGGACTTTGAAACCAACAAAGTATAGTAGAAAACAACTTGGTCATGAGCTACTAGAGTGTGAAAGCATTCACACCAACGAAAAACCAAGGGTCTCACAGTGAGTTGCATGGTAAAAAGGTTTACAAAGGATCAAAAAGTCTAACTGGTAAAACAACAGGAATCAGTGATGAGAAAACTCAGTTCATGAGCAAGTCATTTTTGTAGCTGACTGAGTTGCTTCCACCCACTGGGTCTCTAATTATGAGTTCCATGCCCTTTTTCACACAAAACCTTTCATTTTTCCCATGGCTTCTACATGAAGAGCACTACTTCCCTAAATAGTCTCCTAATATCTGTTCTCCTAAATAACTCCTACTCATCGTTCAGGTCTTTAATGTGACCTCCTTTTGGAAGCGAAAAACCTGCACAGAACAGGTCAAGCCTCAAGTTTATATAATGTCTTCACACCTTTAGACTTCCTGATTGCACTTATCACAAATGTAATTAAATAATTAAGTGGATGATTAGTTGCTTAATGCCTTCTTCCTTCTTTCCCAGAATATAAGTTCTATAAGAGAATGGACAAAATTCATCTTGTTCACCACTCTGCCTCCAAGGTCTAGCAAATAATGTTAATAGGTAGCATATTACTATGTGCCAGGAAATCTCCTAAGCACTTTAGGTGCATTAATTCAGTTAATTTTCACAAAAATCCTATGAGGGAAAAATTAAACTCATCTTCATTTTAAAGAGGAGGAAACTGAGTCAGAGAGCCCCAGGTAATATAACCAGTAAGTGACAGGGCTAGTATTCAAACTTGGGCAGCCAGCCATCCTTAACTATGACCTTTGCCTCCTTGCTTCAAGTACCCCATGAATATTTGAATGAATTTTTGGAGAAATGAATGAGAAAATACATTAGCAATAAAATGTGTATTGACTATGAATCGAGCAACAGTAGAGACATGTCCTGTAACAGCTGTAGCTCATCATTTCATGGTCACCTGATCGTAATAGATGCATAGGACTCTGGTTGTATAATGCAAATACCAAGAACAAAGCTCCATAGACACCTCATTAGAAATACAATTATAATGATTTCTTTAGAATAATAGACTATTTGAGGCTTTCAATTTCAGTGATAGAAATCTGAAATTAAAAGATTTGGAGTAAAGGCATAAATGGTTGTATAATACATATATGCATCCACTCTAATTATCACAACTGACCAACCACAAAGCTCTCCCTTTTTTTTGCATGCTCTTATTTCCTGTTGAAATCATCTTTGAAAGAGGGTCTGTAATTGCAAACAAGTTGTGCAGAATAAACAAGCCATTATTGTAATGAGGATGATTCTTGCTGAGGATTATTTTTAAAAGCCAAATTATAGACTCCCAGTCTAAATTGTATCTGTTTTTTCTTTTCTTTTCTTTTTTTTTTTTTTTTTGTCACTTGCTTTTAAATTTGGTTCTTATTTGCATTTTGCCTGACCTGCTAGTTAGAGCACAAGTTCACAGGGTCCCTTCTGAAGCTGTAATGAGCTTAGGTAATAACCATCACATAATTGTGTTCAACTGCATACAAGTGTTTACTTTTTACTGCTGTGCGTCTGCCTCCAAGATTTTTGAGATGTAATTATGCATTGCAAAATTTGCAAGTTGCCAGCCTTGCTTGGACTATTTTTGCCATGTTTCACATTTAAACTGCTTAAGTGCATAAGTGGAGGTATAAAACAGCCAGGTTTTCCAGACTAGAAAATTACTGTTGCTTAAATGGCAGAATTTCTGCTCTGTGGTTTCCTATTTCCATGCCTTGCCTCAGCTACATATCTTTTTAACCATCTGTTTCATTCTGGTGACTAGTGACGGGGAAGGCAAGCAACTGTATCTGCATTACTCTGTGGTTTGACATCTGGTATGTAAATCCAACCCTGGTTTTATTTGTGAATTGTTTAAATATAAGATCATACTAGTTACACTTGCAGATCCCTCATCATTAACATCTTCAAACCAGCTTATGCAAGAATTGCATGTCCATAGAGAAAGAATATGCATGTTTTCCTGCAAGTTGCATAGAACTTGGGTATGTGAGCATAAAAATGCTTAAGTAACAAAAATGCACATGAATGAAAATTGGAAATTTCAGATATGATATAAGTAGGTTCAACAGACATTGCAGTGTGAATATGCTTTTAATTATTCCCAAGACTGCTCTGTCAAACGAATTCAAAACTCTGTTGAGGTGCAGCCAGTTAGCTCACTTGGTCAGAGTGCAGTGCTCACAACACCAAGGTTGCCGGTTCGATCCCTACATGGGCAGCTGAGCTGCACTCTCCACATCTAGAGTGAAACAGGTACTTGACTTGGAGCTGATGGGTCCTGGAAAAACACACTGTTCCCCAATTAAATAAATAAATAAATAAATAAATAAATAAATAACGGTTGAAATGGTGATCATGATGTATATGTATCTTACAAAAATACTACTGATCCAGAATCATTTGAAAAATCACACTGTTCTCCCTAGAAGCGGAGGATTCTATACTTTCTTCTCTTCCCATTGTGGCGTAAAGTGTGCATTTGGGAAATGATTAACCAGGGTTAGAGTACAGTAGGATGCTCCAAAGCTTAGTAGAGACCAAATCACTGAGGAAATAAAATAATGGCTTTGATTTTATTAGCACTATTCATGACAGTTTACAAATAATAGTCCTGGTCTTCCTATAATCTGTCAATTTTTCTTACTGGTTATTGACATCCATGTTTAATTAAGACCACTTGACAATCCAATTGAGCCAGGTGCAATTCAGCTGGAAAGAACAACTCTGCATTACAAATAATCCCAGAAAAAGAGGCATGATTTTGGTAGTGTTCTCTGGGACAGCAGGAAAGAGACACAATTGATCAATCCAACGAAGGAGGCATACTCTCTACCTAGTCAATGAGGAGCCTCTTAAAGGAAGTCCAAATTCATCTCTTACTCCTTCTTCTCTCTTGCTCTCTTAAAAGGGTACGCTATAATCTTGTAATTATCATCACAGAAAGCAGACATGATATTTGTTTAACTACCCAAGAAATACTACTTTGCATATTCTCTGGAAAAATTATTTAAAAAGCAAACCCAAAGTAAAGCAGCTCCTTCAGCTGAAACTCTAAACGCCCTTTAAATTTGCTTATAGGTATTATGCTTACTCTGCATAATCTTTCCTATTTACCCACCCACAGCCTTTATCAGCCTACAGCAATTGTACGTATCCTTTATATCTCTGTTACTTCCTTAACTTTCCCAGAGTTAGGTAATTTAATGCAGCTCTCCTTTGTACTCTGAATTACCTCTATTATACTCGATGTGTCTCTAGTCAGGTCCTTATGTAGGAGACTTCTATTCTTTTTTTTTTTTTTTTTTTTTTTTTTTAAGAGGGCTATGTCACTGGCTCCTCATGTGGGATCCGAACCAGGGCCACTGGCATCCCAAGCCAGCTCTCAACCACTGCGCCACTCGGCCAGCCCTCAGGTCCTTATAAAAGTGTGTTTAAATCATTGGTTTGCACAATCATACCAGTCAACTGTTGCCACTAACAAGGTTGTATTATAAACTCAATAATACCAGTGGAAAAGAAAAATAAGCTTTTATTTTACTCGTAGATCTGTGGGTCAGCTGGATACTCTGTTCCAAGTATTTCATGGGTTGTCCAGGTGAGGTAGCAAAGACGAGGGGAAGCTATTCTTAAGACAACAGAATGCAAAGGCAAAAAGAGCAAACAGAATTATGTGAGGCCTCTTATGCTTTGGCTCAAAACTGGCACACTGTCACTTCTATCCATATATCATTGGCCAAATCAAGTCACAGGGCCAAGTCCAAAATCAGCAGATATAAAAGTGCATTTCATTCATAATGAGGCCAGGGTAAGGAGCAAAAACATTAGATCCAATAATGCAATCTACCACAATACTGTTGGGTTGTTGGAAAAGTCATGAAGCATTTTTGCAATGAAAATCATAGAAAAAAAAATGTCATGACTTTTCTGACAACCCAATAGTATAGCAAATGTCACATATTCAATAGTGATTCCTTGGATGAATGAATGAATGAATACAACCAAAAATGTTCAGAATAAATAAAAAGTTGTAAAAATAAAATATAAAGTTGTAAAAAATAAAACATACTTTTTATTATTGGGGTAAAGATAGTCTATTTAATAAATGGTGCTGGGAAAATTGGACTGACACCTGCAAAAAAAATGAAACTGGATCACCCTTTATGCCATATACAAGAACAAATTCAAAATGGATTAAAGACTTAAATGTAAGACCTGAAACCATAAAACTAGAAGAAAATATAGGGAGTAAATTTGCAGACATTACCCTGAGTAATATTTTTACTGATATATCCCCACAGGCAAGGGAAGTAAAAGGAAAAATAAACATATGGAATTACATCAAACTTAAAAGATTTTTCACAACAAAGGAAACCATCAATAAAACAAAAAGGAAGTGTACTGAATGGGAGAAGGTATTTGTCAATGATATATCTGATAAGGGGTTAATATCCAAAATTTATAAAACACTCATGCAACTCAACACCAAAAATATAAACAACCCGGGCCGGCCGAGTGGCGCGGTGGTTAAACGCTGGCTTGGGAAGCCAGCGGCCCCGGTTCGGGTCCCACATACGAGGGCCAGTGACACTGCCCTAAAAAAAAAACAAAAAACAAAAAACCCAATTAAAAAATGGGCAGAGGATATGAAGAGGCATTTCTCTAAAGAGGACATACAGATGGCCAATAAACACAAAATATGCTCAACCTCACTAATCATTAGAG
The DNA here is from genome assembly GCA_033961575.1 of Aselliscus stoliczkanus. Lineage (NCBI taxonomy): Eukaryota > Metazoa > Chordata > Mammalia > Chiroptera > Hipposideridae > Aselliscus > Aselliscus stoliczkanus. The sequence goes on along the minus strand of CM066734.1, from coordinate 89,833,060 downwards.
AAATGCAAATAAAAACCACAATGAGATACCACCTATTCCAGTCAGAATGACTATCATCAATAAATCAACAAACAAGTGCTGGTAAGGTTGTGGGGAAAAGGGAACCCTGGTGCACTGTTGGTGGGACTGCAGATTGGTGCAGCCACTATGGAAATCAGTATGGAAATAACTAAAAAAGCTGGAAATGGAACTACCTTATGACCCAGCAATTCCACTCTTAGGTAGAGAAACCCAGGATACTAATTCAAAACAAATACATGCACCCATATGTGTATTGCAGCATTATTTACAATAGCCAAGACTTGAAAACAACGGAAATGCCCATTGGTAGACAGCTGGATTAAGAAACTGTGGTACATTTACATAATGGAGTCTACTCAGCTATAAAGAAGAATGAAATCACACAATTTGCAATGAGATAGATGGACCTAGAGAACATTAAGCTAAGTAAAATAAGTCAGTTGGAGAAAGACAAATACCATATGATCTCACTTACATGTGGAATCTAAAGAACTGAATAAATGAGCAATGTAAACAGAAGGAGTCTCAGAGATATAGAGGAAACACTGATGGTTGCTAGATGGTAGAAGGGTGGAGATGAGGGAGAAGGGGAAGGGATTAGAAAGCATAAATTGGTAACTACAATATTGTCACAGGAATATGAGACAATTTGGGGAATATAATCAATAATGTTGTAAATATTTTGTAGGGTGTCAGATAGGCACACATCTTCTTAGGGAGACCATTTCATGGACCGTGTAGATGGTTGACCACTGCACTGTACTCCTGAAGCTGAATCATATTGTATGTCAACTATAATTATATATATATATATATATATATATATATATATACACACACACACAGTCACGGGATACGGAGTATAGTATAGGGAACTGAGTCAATGGAATTGTAATAGATATATATGACATCAGAGGGGCAATAGATTGGGGAAGGGGTTATCACTTTGTGAGGGGTGAAATGTATAACTATAACAGTGTTTTGTACACCTGAAACTAATATAAATAAATAAATAAAATTTAAAATATATATACTTTTTATTTGTAAAATACACTTTTACAAAAGTATCCTAGTGTCTAAATCCTCTTTATTAAGCTTTGAGCTATCCATTTAAACTTACTTGGACTTAAGTGCTTGTATTAGCTTTCTATTGCTGCTATAACAAATTACCACAAACTCAGTGGCTTAAAATAACACAAATTTATTATCTTCAGTTGTGGAAAGTCTGAAATGGGCCTCACTGAGCTAGAATCAAAGAGTTGACAAGGTTATATTCCTTTTGGAGACCCTAGGGAATATTCCTTTTTTTTTTTTTTCGTTTTTCAGCTTCTAAAGGTTCCCCGCATGCCTTGGTTCATGGCCACCTTCCTTCTTCAAAGCCAGTGAATGCCAGCCAAGTCGTTCTCACTTACATCACTCTGATGCTCTTCTGCCTCCCTCTTCCACATCTAAAGAACCCTTGTGATAACATTTGGCCCAGCCAGATAACCCAGGATAACCTCCTATTTTAAATTCAGCTATTTAGAAACTTTAATTCCATCTACAACCTTAATTCCCTTTGCCATATATAACCTAACATATTCACAAGTTCCACTACTCAGTGGACAGCATGTGGACATCTTAAAGTGGAGCAGAGCAGGAGGCTAAGAACAATTATTCTGTCTACCACATGGCTACAACACACTATAATGGGAAAAGCACAGATCCATGAAGCAGTTTTAGTCTGAGTCCTAGGGTTGACCAGAAATAGTAAATTGGACAAGTCCCTTCAAATTTCAATTGTTTCTGGTGAAATGAAAAGGTTGTCCTAGCTGATCTCTGATTCCTTCCAAATCAAATTCCCCTGATTGTATAAACACAGTGCCTCTAATTAAACCTTAGAGTTAGAAGAGATCAAAGCCTAATTCATCATCATAAAATACATACACATACATACACACACATATAGTAAAAGCTTAGCAGTGTTAAGGGAACATGGAGAAGGGTCATTATTGATTCTCTCTGGGTGGCTATAGGGAACTTCGTGGAGGAGATGAGACCTGAGTTTACATGCTCCTGGACAGCAAGGCAACCAGTGGGAACCAATGGGCATGGGAACCAATGTAGAGGGCATGGGGATTCAGGGATGTGGGCAATGTAGGACACAGACAACGTAGACAATGGCAACAAATTTCACGTGAACAAAGCATACAGATGCAGGAGAAGAGCCTGGAATTGCAGAGTTAGGCTAAAATGTGGTGACTTCTGTAGGTAAAGGAGAGATACTGGGTTTTTTTTGTTTTTTGTTTTTTTAAATTAAGTGAAGGAATGACATGATAGGTATTGTATGTTTTATAAAGGTAATGCAAAAATAATGAAAGAGGTATTTTTTTATCTGCTTTATTCTATTTTACCTTTGAGTTAGTAGTGTTTCATTAAAATAGCTTATCAGATACCACAGATTAGATTTTCTTAAAGCCCCAAAAAGCCAAAAACATGAACACAGCATTTTTGTGTCTAAGCTTACTATTTTTTTCATATTGATAAATATCCATTTATTCAGAATAAAAATGTATTCCAAACTCATCTTTTAAAAATAAAATTATATAAACTGAGTAAGGTCACCCACATCAAAAAAGTTAGAGAACTAAATAAACTTTCGACCCCAAAAGATATTCATCCCCCACTGTGACCACTTGCCATATTTATCCTTCTTTATTTTTTTAGGGCAGTGTCACTGGCACTCATATGTGGGACACGAACCAGGGCCGCTGGCTTCCCAAGCCAGCGCTTAACCACTGCGCCATTCTGCCAGAACATAATCTTAACTGATATGTATCACTACAGGTTTTCAAACCTTGGCCCTTTCCTTTCTAACCTCCTTCCTTCTCTCCACTCCCTCTGCCAAACTTTGCCCCTCCTGGCATGTGTCCTAGGCTTCCAGAGTCACACTACTAAATCTCCCGTTCATACTTAGAGACCCACACTGACCCTTCAAGGTCACATCTTACAGAAAGACTATCTTTACTCTTATTCAACACTCCATGTTGCAATTATTTCTTTATATGTATGTCCCTTTTACTGAAGTGCCAGCTTTTTCAGGGGAAGAACTGGATTTTTTGTGGTTTATTTTCAGTGTCTGGCACAGCAATTGCAGCAACATGATTAAGTTACCAGTAAATGTTCAATAAATGAAGGAATAAGTATTCTGATTCTTGCCATTAAGGTAAATTCTCACAGTTTAATCTGTCCTTTTAGAGTAGAAAAGGTGAAGAAAGCACAATGTGGTGAATATTTTAAGTTGCCATACTTCATTTGTTATCTGAAATTTTACTCTTCAAATACTGGCTTTTTTTAAAAAAATGATTTCACATATTAGACCAAATAGAGATAAGAAGTTTACTTTAAAATACTTTTTGTAAAACTCATCTTTGCAAAAACAATCCATAAAAACTAAGAACCTTTTTCATATAAACACATTCAATTTGGTTCTTTAGTTTTGCAATTCAGAGGAATAGCTTTCAAGTTTCTACTGTTTGAAACTGGGTTTCCCCCCAAATTATGAAATATAAATATCAACAGGACAAATGACACTCTGTTTTACTTTATCTTTAAGTTTTTATAAAATACTTTTCGGATGTGGTTCATGCATAATTTAACTGTGCCTTTTGACATCCAATGTCAATGACAGCATCCATCTCTCCTAAAACCTTTCATAATTCTCTGCAAGTCTTTCACACTTTCCCTTCCCAATGAGAGCAACCTCCATGCTCTCATCAAGACTTCTATATCACCACCAGTCTTCTTGCAACTCATGAAGTCCTTACTTCATCGATTATTTCTTCTCTTTTTGTATCTTCAGACTTCTCCATTCTATTAACTCCTGTCTCTAAACAAATTCTGTTTGAGTTTGGGATCCTTAGAAGCAGCCCCATTAGTCAAGAAGTTGAGTGCAAGTATTTTATTTGGGAGCTAATCCCAGGAAACAGGGAGGGGAATGGCAATGTGACCCTTTTGATAACAGACAACGACTGGTCTTCCTGCTTCTGATCTTGACCCCCTGCCACCCATTGCTCTCACTACTACCAGAATTATCTTTCTAAAATGTTTAATCAGCTCCTGCCTAACCGCCCCCTGTTTCCTGTCATCTACCAGGTATAAACTAAGCTGATATGAGAGATCCTTCCCAGCCTGCCTCTGCCTGTCTTCCAGGTGTGCCTCCTATAGGGAAGCTTCCTAAATAAGCCATGTGTTCTCACACCACTCTGTTTATATGTGCGCTTATGTTCTCCCAGTCTCTACAGCTGGACTCCACTGTACAAATTTTAAAGCCCATATCAGTCTTATAGTTCTCCTGTGTAGCCTCCCAAACTTGTTCAGGCGGATTTATGACCAGGTCCCACCACAAATTCACATGCAAACCCAAGCCCATGGTACTGTCATTGTTTGCAGGTCTATCTTCCCTGCTTAAAGTGATAGATCAAGGAATGCCTGCAGCAGTGTTTTTGTTTGTTTGTTTTGTTTTTGTTGTTGTTTTTTGCAGCTCCAAACTTCCACACTGTGAAAGATCACATGAAAACAAGCTTTTATTTATTTAACAATGACTGAGCTACCACAAGCGCAAAACTAAGGGATGAAGACACAGACCTGTCTCAAGAAGATTTTTACTTTAGAAGGAAATGTGAATGCAAACAACTCTAAAGCTAGGTGTACAGCTACACATTTTATAAACGAGGTAAGGTTAGTTGTAGAAGTTCCTGGTAGGGCGAGAAACTATGTGGCCAGAAGTTTTTGTTTTCCCCAATTATGTCTTACATTGGACTTTTCTAATTTTTGACTTGCTCTTAAGTACTCAAAATCCCCTCTTTGGAAGAAAATATCTCAGGAAAAAAAAAAAATCAAAGGACTTGATTGTCTTAACTATGATGTTTATAATTCTCTCTAAGGCTCATTTTACAAATCCAGATTTTTCCTTTGTTTTTTTTCCATCAGTGTGACTTCATCAAACAGGTATATCATTCATTCATTCATTCATTCATTCATTCAATGACTTACAAATCTATTCTGCAAAATAAAAGGTGCCAAAAGATGAATCATAGAAAGATAGTATATAAAGTTTTAATCACATTTACATCTCCAAAGGGTAAAAATTTTCACCATTAACAATTATGGCTATATATTTTAAATAGAAGTTTGTGACATTATATTGCTATTTAACACTCTGTTTTGCCTCCCTGTAAAAACAATTCATTTTCTTGGTTTTACTTACATCTTGCTATTTCAGTGACAACTCTGTAGTATTCAAAATAGGGCTGAATTCCTACAATAATTGTAGATGAACAGAGGGGTGGGGGAAGCAGATTCAAAGAAAGGGGAGAAACTTCCTTACAAAAAAGTATAAACAATCTATATTTAACACTGGGTTTGTTATTGTTGTTCATGCATTTCCTCACAAGTATTTCTAAGTATCATATATTAGAAACAGGTTCAATTTGCTAAAATACATGAATGGTTTGCACTTTAAATACTGGGGGTTTAGAGAAAAAAAAATAAAACACATCTTAAAAAAATGTTTCCCAATAAACCCAAAGAAAAACTGCATGCCATCAAATGACACAGTTGGAAATAGAGAGTTTCCATACTTAATAGAAATTGTTAATGTTTTACACCTCAGGAGTAACCGTTACGCTCAGCATTTAAACAGCCGCAGTCAATGAGAAGAACGCAAATGTTACTTTTCTCCATGCAGCATTTTTGTATTTCTTATTTGTCCTGAATAATAGGAAATGCTGCGGTTACCCTGTAATGCCTGTGAGCTGAGTTATTAAATAAATGACTCCAGCCCTGGGCAGCAGTGGGCCATGACATGCAGCTATTTGCACTCACAATGCAAATTCAGCTGGATGGATGCGCCTGGCACCGCACACCCTCATTGGGGCGTTCGTTAGCCTCACTTTACAGCTGTCACAAATAATATCTGTTATTCAGTCTGACCCAGGCACTGAGAAAGAACTTTATGGCAATGGATGGTAAAACATGGGAAATTATTTGAGAAAAAAGCAAACCTATTTGAAAAGCTAACAAACCAACTGGCAAAAAAAAAAAAATTCTCTGCATTTTAGAGGATTAAAATGTAATAATAAAAATAATAATTAGAGATTAGAGCCAGACAAAGGACCCCCATTCAATTTCACCTAAAAGAGTTCTGTGACAGCTTATTATACCAGTCCCCAAACCATACATTTGTTTCTTAGCCTGCACTGTACGTACCCCTGTGAGTTACATAAGGCTATATATATATATATATATATATATATATATATATATATATATATATATCACTGCTTTCATTATGCTCCTCTGGTGTTGTTATATGTATTGCAATGCTCAAGGGAAGGTTGGAGCCTCTCAACTGTTCCCATTGTACATTCCAGATAATTCAGGGGCTTTAAGGAAAGAGAAAGTGAAGTTCTTGCAGAGTAGAAACTGACTTATCATTGGTACTCAGCAGCTCACTAAGATCTCCCCATCCTTGGAATGCCTAGAAAATTTTTATCTCTACTTGACAAAATCTATCTCTTAGCTGTCTTATCTTTCTTATCATATATGTCTCCTTCTCCCCACTAGAATCACAATTTTGGTACAACTGAGATCATGCCTCTGCAACTCAGTACTTTAAAAAGATAGTGCTGTGCATTGATTGGCTTTTAGTAAGTAGCTGTATGAAACCTTTAATAAATAGCTGTTCAAGCATAGAAACTGATGATGCCAGGCTGGCAATCCCTATGTCCACAGTCCTTCATCTACAAGGAGGCTTTCTTGCCCCCAAAGACTTTATTTACACTGCTACATGCAAATGAACGGTTACCCTGTCATCTGGTGAATTAAATATCAACTCAGATATTCCTGTTAGCAGAAAGCATCTTGCCAACATCTTAGAATTCCTGAGTCACTCCAAAGTATTTCTGTCCTCAGAAATGTTTAGATTCCTATTTGGATTTACCTTCAACATGTAATATCATTACCATGCTAGCCAAACTCAACAGGTATCTTGAAAATATATTCTTGTCATTTAAAAGAAATTTCAATATGTGGGGAGTTTGGGTGGGAAGGAAAGAGAGCTTCTTTAAAAATGAGTGGGCTTGGAACATTTTCAGTGCAATGTTTCCTGAATAGCAACTGACCTGAAATATCTCCACATAGATTATATGAAACCTTTAATAAGACATTTCTCAAGAAAATGGCACCCCAGAAACACATACATGTGTGAGGACACACACACCACTCACACACAAAACACTGTTTTTAATAGCCAAGGGCACTTTGGCACAATGTGGGGCGGTGGTTGTCAACATAAACAGATGGTCAAAGAAGTGGGCAAACACTTCGTGTGAACTAGTTCCATAAATGAAGTTTTTTATTTCATTTTAAATGCCATACTTACTTAACCAGCTTTCAGACAAGATGATACATGTAGCCAGTTGGAAAGAGTTCCCTGCCAGGCTTCTGTGTTTTTATGACAAAATTAAAAGTCCACAGATGGAATAACTCAAAGCTAATTCTTACTGAGTTTGTTTAGTTAGAATGGGGTGGGGGGGAGAGAATACCATATTGCTTCAAATTAAAGCCATATCTGCAAAATAGGAGATTTTTAATTGGGGAGGAAAGACATAGAAACAGCTTTATAAAGAAATAACGTCTGTTTTTTAAATGAGTTGAGTTATTTATCCATTAAAATAGCAACTTCCCTCAAAGAGTTTGAGGATCATGTAGGAAATTCCTGATTCTAAACCCAACCCCTAAACAACTTTATCATCCTTTCAAACAGTGCTTTGAAAAACATCACAATTTGCCACTTCAGCTGCCTTCTAAAGCTATACAATCTTCCCATCATGATTTCACTAGCCATTAAGTTTCAAAATAAAAAATAAAGACTCTTGCAATGTGAATTATAGGAAGGAAGGTGCTGCCTGAGAAGGAATGAAAAGGAGAACAGCTGTCTTGGTATTGTTCATTCTGTGAAAGATTTGTGACTTTATTAGAATATTTAGCTGTTTCTTTAATGAGGAAATAAAATAGACTTGATGTTTTGTCAAACATGGTGGCCCATGTATAAAAGCATGAAATGTATAGAATACTGCCTATTGGGGGGGAAAAAAAAAAGGAGATAATCTAAAATGAAGGGAAATGCTCTTATATTAGCCATGTCAAATAGGTTATATTACCCAATCTTCCAATTGAAACATAAACACACTTAGCTATGTAAAATTCAGTTACAAAAACTAAACTTGACTAAGATTTTATCTACAGCTTTTCAATGTAGTAAACACCCACTCAGAAGTCCAAAAGTAAACAAAGAAAAAAAACAACAAAGATGTAGTAATTGTTTTGGTCTACAAAATAGAAAAGAAATAGTTTTTCATTTCTTGTCATTTAACTGATTTGACTTGATATAATTAACTTGCTGCTTTCAGGAAAATCTAAGTGTGTATCTATGTTATATAGAGGAAGCAAACTTTCATATCAGCTTCTATTTCTCGTCTAAAAACATATGTACTTATTTTCACAAAAGACATTTTTCACTGCCAAAGGTGGGGGGCAAAGGGAGTTCTTAGCAAAAAAAGATATATTTTCTAGGAAAATGCTGGTTTTCTTCCAGAATGCTTCTCTGCTCCCCAAGACTCCGGGGGAGACTGAATAAGCTCTAACCAATACATAAATTAAGGCCTAAAGTAAATAATGGCTCTCTCTTTTTCTCTACTTGCATCCAGCAAGTCAGAAGATCTATAGTGTTTCAGACTCACAGAGATCTCAGGGAATGGAACAAGCCAAATCAGTTCTATATTACTCACTGAATGGTTCACCTGGGATTCAATTTCTTTGAGGAGAAAACTGGCCTTGTTATTTGACGGTTTCCTGTTTACATCTGATTATTTTCTATTTTAGAAATTCCTTTTACTGACTTCATTTGTTTCCTCTAGGCTACTTTTCATAAGAATCTCAGGCAGGATCTTTGTGGGTATTCATCGTATTTTAAAACTTCCTTGACATTAAAAAAAAGGAGGGAGCTATTTTTTTCAGTTTTTATCTACTATTTAAAGTAGGTAAATCACTACATAATTACCTTAAAATTAGCATTTCTTTTAATACAGTATGGACTTTAAAACAAGTTGGTTTTGTTATTTGGTGAGTGTTCTGCAGGCATTAGTGTGCCAGGAGAGGCTGAATGTGGATAAGTTCTGATTGTTAAAGAAGGATCAGGTCAAGAAGGGTATGGGGGGCTGGCCAAGTGGTGCGTTGGTTAAGAATTGGTTTGGGATGCCAGCTCTGAGCAGCAGGGACCCGGTTCGGATCCCACATATGAGGGCCAGTGACGCTGCTCCCTCTACAGCTAAGATGGTGAACAACAGCTCGATCTGGAGTTGGGCTGCCATGAATCCCTGGTGACGGTGTAGGCTGCAGTGGGGCTGGCCGGCAGCAGGCATGCACTTTCATGAGCTGCTGTGAATCACTGTGAGCAGCCGTCCAATGGCCAGCAAGCGACTGTCTCCGCTGGGAAGAGCACAATAATATGGGCCAGTGAAGCGATGTCCTCCACAACTAGACTGAAGAACAGAAGGACAGAAACTTGTCTGTTCCCCTCCCCCAATTCCCCAATAAAATCTTTAAAAAAAAGGTGATGTCACAACAGAAGCAGAGGTCAGTAAGCTGTGGCCAGGACCCAAGGAACACAGGCAGCCTTGGGAAACTAGAAAAACCAGGAGTAGTTTCCCCCTAGAGCCTTGGTAAGGAGCAGTTTTTGATTTTAGCCCTGTAAGATCTGTTTTAAGATTCCTGACTTCCAGAACTGTAAGATAATAAAACCGTGTTGCTTTTGAGAAAAAAAAAAAAGGAGCAAAAGGGAGGGGAAGAAGAGGGGTAAAGAAACATCAGAATCAGGTTTTAAAATAAGGCAAAAGCCATCTCTGTCTTAAGTGCCTCTTAATAGAAATGTAGATGACACAGAGAATGTGAAAGCCAGTCTTCTGGATGCTTACAAGTAAATGTTGGTGTGTCCAGATAGTGCAGATTTTAAATTCCGAAACCAAAATTCAGCAAATGACACATCTTAATCCTTATTTAAGATTATTTTTTGATAAAAACTAGAAATCTCAAATATTACCTTACCACAATGAGAAATTTAAAATTACCCTGAAATGCTAAAGGAACAGATATATTGCAAACAAGATGGAACTCAGAGGGTACAATGGGCTGTAATTTACTTAAGAGGAAAACAAATGGTTCAGATGTAAGGGGAGGCTGAACAGATTTGTATTTCCAAAAGCAGAAAAAGATGGAAGTCTCACTAGACGAAAAGCCAATTACAGACATTGGAGGTGGGCAGTATTACAATGATGAACTTCCTCAGGGTATTAGAACATATAGTAAGACAGCATCCTGGGGAAGTCTTGAGGGAATCCTCTTTCTGCAGGTGACAAGAGTTCATCTTTTGGGCTGGCTGAGTGGCTCAGTTGGGTAAGAGTTAGCTTATGAGTGTGAGCTCTGAGGAACAGGGCCACCGGTTCAATTCCCACATGAGTCAGTGATGCTGCGCCCAAGCTGAGCTGCTGCTGAGCTGCCAACAGATGGCAGGATGGCTCAGCTGGTAAGAGCATGTGCTGTTTGGTGGTGGGCTATACCTGCCCACAACTAATGCTGAACTCCACACCTAGAACTGAGCTGCCACCCAGATGGTTCAATCGATAGAGCGTGCACTCTTAACAACAAAGCTAATGGTTCAATTCCCACATGGGATGGTGGCTACGCCCCCCCTGCAACTAAGATTATATCATAGCATCTTGAGCTTAGAGGCCATGAGCTGCCGACAGGAAGCCAGATGGCGACTGGCACCCTCCACAACTAAGATTGAAGAACAACAACTTGGCTGGTTCCCTTCCCGAATTCCCCAACACTGTTCATCTCCATCTCCCAATTTAATTAAAAAAAAAAAATTCAACTTTTATTAGAGAAGAATTTTTTCCAAATGTTAATTATTGCTATATGAAAATAGTTTCCTGGCCAAATATGTTCTAGAATCACCAGTTAAAGGGGTTTCTCAATTTCAGGACTCCTTAAAACATTAATATATATTAATATGCAAAATAAATCTCCCAGCAGAAGGCTTCTATTTTTGAGTTTCCCAACTTATTTGACCATGATACCCTTTTAACCTGTGTGAGACAATGTTCCACAGAAAGTCACTGGAAAAATGGCAGTTATTACTACTGTCTCTTTAGGGATTATTGTATCTCACTGAAGTCTATTTACTACTTGAATAGAAACCACTTAAAAACATTAAAGTTATAGATAGCTTCCTTCCACAAAGAATTTGTTTCTTCCATTGTAGATCTTTGTAATTACATGCAAGGCTGAAACAGGAACTTTTTTCCCAAGGTGACATGTTTAAGGCTATAGTAGGAGAGAGCAGAAGTTATATTATGCTCCTAGCAACTACCTTGAGATTGAAAGTTTTACAGCTTCACATAGAGAGGACTCACACATTACTTGCGATGGTGCTAGGATCTATGCAATTCCTTTAATATACTCCAAATCTTTGTTCATGGAGGGAAAATGTTACCGCTACAAAACCAACAATAAGATGCTGGGAAACTACTTTTCTTAACTACATCAGGATAATTCCTGTAAAGACATTCTAGAATAAGAGCTCCATGAGGTCAGGGACTTTGTACACTGGGATATCTACAGAGCCTAGAACAGGGTTGGGCACACAGTAAAAACTTAATATTTGTTGAGTGATTGATTAAATGAATGAATCCAAAATATTTAATAAAAATATTATAGTAAAAATGATAGTTTATATTTGGCTTTAAGATATTTTAGGCCATTAAGTAGACAATAGAGAAATTATTTAACTTCTGTATATAGAGCTACTATATAGGCACCAGTTATTGAAAAGCACTTTATTATTCTTTCTCAGAAAAAATTCTTCCATTAGAATGAGTGAAGTGCTCATTAGTCAACCTGAATACTAAAAGTGGTGGAGGTTGGCTAACTCAAAGCCTGACCCTTCCAAACATTTCGCTTCTTTAAAAAAAAAAAAAAAAAAAAAAAAAGACAACACTTCCCTCCCTAATCTTCCCTCTTTGATCCTCTGGTTAATTGGGGAGCAATCTCTCTTTTAACTTTGCCAAATATCGCAGATTATTTTCAGCAAATGTCACCATAAATTGAAAGCGACATTAACATGGTAGATGTGTTTCATTTTCTGATCACGTGTAATGAACTCAGTCATTGCTCTTGTGCTTTCCCTATTAGTATTGATTTTTCCAGGTTGATAATGGATGGCAGAAAAAAACACCTCATTTAAACATTCTCACCCTTTGGCCTTACCAGAAGCTTAATTGTTGCCATGAATACGCAATGGGGCTATTTTAATACCTCAAAAATAAACAACTATGCTACTATTCTGATTATGTTGTACACTCGTTATTGTTATACTTAATATTGCAGAAATGATGAATTTAGCATGCCGGTGAATCAAGGAAAAAACAAATAGGTCTGATTGGTTATCTCCATTACGCTTAGGACGATGTCTGTCTCAGCAGGTATTACTTGTGACTCTGGATACGTCACTTAATCTCTCTTAGCCGTGGATTTGTCAATAAAACTGGAATCTTATCCTGCTCATGGAATTTCTTTAAAGATTAATTCAGAAAATATATGAAATGACTTCACTAAAGACGTCTAAGTAGTTCCACTCTGACACTTTATCTGGAGTGTGGGGCAAAACTGAGTATCAGCAGATGAGCCTTAACAAAAGAACTGAATTTTACAGTAGCCACATGAATCATACAGTAGCCACAGATTGAAGCAGCAAAACTTCTCACACACCACTGCGAACTTCGCATTTTAGTGCAAAATTAGCATCACCTTGAATTAAGTGTTTGATCCTTTTTTTTTCTTCCCAAAGCAGGCAAAACAAGAGGACACAGAATCAGGAGCAGGTGACAGCTTCAAAGCAGGAGTACAAGGTCAGAGACTAATAAACCACAGGACTGTTAACCAAGAAACTTAACTATAATGTGCCCCTGGGGTAATATTCCTCTTTAATGGAAACCACCTTATGGTCTTTCAGTCTCCTTCCTGTTCACTGTAGTCAATCATGACCACAGAGTGTGTAATTTCTTCCCTGAACTTTCTAAGGAGTGACGGAAAATCTCTCAGAACCAGACTTAACTCCTATACCTTCGTGGGGAGGGCACGGTGTCCCAGCAGCTGACAGCAGTGCCTGGGCTGCGCCACGCGCCCAGCCCACTCAGGGCAGGTGCACAGAGGGCAAGCAAGTCCTGGGCATGAGCCACAGCAAGTACCGCCCCAGCCACCTTGGCTTTGCCTGTGCAGAGGAGGAAATGGACGACCAGAGAAGTGGGCACGTTGTTACCCACAGAATCTGTGGACCCAAAGGCACATCCTCCTAGCAAGTAGGAATACATTCCAGGCAAGCAGAAAATAATTCTAAGTTCATTCACCTGTACTACGGGGAAAATAGGTTATAAAATCTATAAATTTGCGAACCCATAAATGTTTTGTAGTTTTAGAGAAAACATGTGTGTCCCATATATATATACCCTCATCATATTTTATCATTCCTTTTATTAGTATAACTAAGGTTTAAATTTTGTATTTTTATTCTTTCACTTGAAGCAACAAATTCCATTCTTTCGTTTTCTATAAATTAAACAACATGTGCACACTCAAAATCACCATGAAATACTCTCATTATATTTTATGGGGAAATAGTGTGATTGTTATTTACATTTGCCCTTGGTCTCTGCTTGGTACAGAACAAAAAAAGAAAGAAAGAAAGAAAATGTTCCCTTCCATTTCCTGAGCAAACATTATTTTATCATGAAAACTTCTGTATTCTCTCTCATTGTCCTGATTTACCCAAAAAGCTCTAAAGGGTTTAGGCCATTGTAAGGCCAAACGGAGAATAGTAGACAATAGCTTTATTAAAAAGGTGTCTGAGGGCCGGCCGAGTGGCGCATTGGTTAAGCGCTGGTTTTGGGATGCCAGCGGCCCCGGTTCGGATCCCACATGAGGGCCAGTGACACTGCCCTCTAACAGCTAACAACAGCTCCACCTGGAGCTGGGCTGTGCAAGCCCCGGTGATGGTGTGGGCTGCAGCCCCTGCTGCAGTGGGCTGCCGTAGGCTGCAGTGAGTGGCCCGCAGCCAGCGTGAGTGGCTGGCAGCCACGCGTGAGCTGCCAATAGCCGCGGTGAGCGACATCCAGAGGCCAGCGACCCATCTGCCTCATCCGGGAAGAGCGCAATGACGATACCAACAGTGAAGCAACATCCTCCGCAACTAGACTGAAGAACAAACAGACAGCAACTTGTCTGTTCCCCTATCCCGATTCTCCAACGCTGTTCCCCTCCGCCAATTCCCCAATAAAAAAAAAAAAAAATCTAAAAAAAAAAAAAAAAAAAAGAATGAAGTCAAAACGTTAAAAAAAAAAAAAAAAAAAAAAAAAAAAAAATAAAAAGGTGTCTGAAACCATTATGTGTACAGTATTTCTGAACTACCTTTGAAGAATAACACTCCTTACTAGAAGTTTTGGGAAGAATGTAGTCAGTAATATGAAAAAATATAAACACACTTCAAAGAGAATATTCGTGGATCATTGCCTTAAAATTTACTTTACCATATTTTATTTTTGCATTCAGAGTTCTGGCATGGAAGAGTGGCTAAACAACTTTCCCAAAGTCAAGCTGCAGATTTTTTCCTCTCTCCTAAGTAATTATCATAGATGACTTCTTTAAGCAAAAAACCAAACCAAAACAACAACGAAAAACCCCAAGACTACAGAACATGATATGTGAAAAAAATCAAATTCCTATACTTTTTTTTTTTGTTTTACATCAACTGCATTTTTTTTTTCTTTTTATCCTTTTGAGCCACCTTAACCCACTTTCCCCACCCTCTCACCACCTCCAGGAGCTTGGTTTTGTTTTGGGATTTTTTTTTTTTAGATTCCATATATAAAAGAGAGCATATACTATTTGTCTTTCTCTGTCAGATTTATTTTACTTAGCCTAATGTCTTCAACATCTATCCACACTGTCACACATGACAGGATCCCCTTATTTATGGCTGAATAATATTCCAATGTGTGTGTATATATATGTATATGTATATATGTGTGTGTGTGTGTGTATATATATATATACACACACACACACATATCTATATCCATATCTGTGTATATATATATATATATATATATATATATATATATATGCCACTTTTTCTTTATCCATTTGTCCATCAATGGACACAAGTTGTTTACCTATCTTGGCTATTGCAAGTAATGATGCAGCAATGAATATGAGGGTGCGCATATCTTTTCAAGTTAGTGTTTTCATTTTCTTTGGATAAATACCCAGAAGTGGGATTGCTAAATCATATGGTAGTTCTATTTTTAATTTTTTGAGGAAGCTCCATACTGTTTTACATAGCAGCTGCACCAATTTACATTCCCAGTAACAGAGTACAAAGGTTCCATTTTCTCTACATCCTTGCCAACACTAGTTAGTTCTTGTCTTTTTTTTTTTTCTTTTATAACACCCATTTTAACAGGTATGAGGTGATATCTCATTGTGGCTTTGATTTGCGTTTCCTTGATGATTAATGATGTTCATCTTTTCATGTACCTGTAGGTCATCTTATGTCTTATTTGGAAAAATGTCTATTTAAATCTTCCACCTATTTTTTAATTGAATCATTTGGTTTTCTGCTATTGAGTTGTAGGAGTACTTCATATATTTTGGATATTAGCCCCTTATCAGATGTGTGATTTGAAAATATTTTCTCCCATGTAGCAGGTTGCCTTTTCATTTTGTTAAGTTTCCTTTGCTGTGTAGAACCTTTTTAGTACGATGTAGAACCACTACTATACTTTTGCTTTTGGTGTCATATTAAAAAAATTGTCACAAAGACCTATGACAAGGAATTTACAGTCTATGTTTTGCTCTAGAAATTTGATGGTTTCAGGTCTTACATTAAAGTCTTTAATCTATTTTGAGTTAATCTTTGTGTATGGTGCAATTTTTGTGCATAGTGTGCAAGTTTCATTCTTTTGTATATGGCTGTCCAGTTTTCCCACACAATTCATTGAAAAAACTGTCCTTTGCCCATCATATATTCTTGGCTCATTTTTCATACATTAACTGACCATATATGTGTGGGTTTATTTCTGTCTTTCTATTCTGTTCCATGGATAAATTATTATAGCTTCATAATATAGTTAGAAGTCAAGGAACATGATGTCTCCAGCTTTGTCCCTCTTTTTCAAGGTCACTTTGGCTAGTTGGGTTTTAGTGTGGTTCTGTACAAATTTTAAATTGATTGGTTCCATTTCAAAGTGTCCTTCAATAAATGACTGGATAAAGGAGATGTGGTATACATACACAATGGAATACTACTCTGACATTAGAAAGGATGAAATACTGCCATTTGCAACCACATGGATAGATCTTGAGATTATCGTGCTAAGCCAAATAGGTCCGACAGAAAAAGTTGAGAACCATATGATTTCACTCATATGTGGGATACAAAACTGAAAGCAACAAATGAATAGGACAAGCAAACAAAAACAGACACAGAAACAGTTTAGTGATTACTGGAAGGTAAGGGAGGTGGAGGTAGTAGAAGAGGGTAAAGGGACTCAAATATATGGTGATGGAAGGAGAATTGATTTGGGGTGGTGAACACACATGATATATAGATGATGTTTTATAGGAATTGTAAACTTGAAACCTCTATAATTTTATTAACCAATGTCACTGATAAATTTTAAAAACTAAAAAAAAGGAAGAAAAAATTGCTATTGCTATATTGATAGGGATTCCATTGAATCTGTACATTGCTTTAGATAGTATGGACATCTTTTTTTTTTTTTAAGATTTTATTGGGGAATTGGGAGAGGGGAACAGTTTGGGGAATTGGGGAAGGGGACCGGCCAAGTTGTTGTTCTTTCATCTTCGTTGTGGAGGGCCATCAGTCACCATCTGGCTTCCCGTCAGCAGCTCCTGGCCTCTAAGTTCAAGGTGCTGTGTTCAATCTTAGTTGCACGTGGGCATAGCCACCATCCCATGAGGGAGTCAAACCAACAGCCTTGTTAAGAGTGCACACCCTATCCACTGAGCCATCCAGGTGGCAACTCAGCTCAAGGGGCTGAGTTCAGTCTTAGTTGCGGGTGGGTGTAGTCACCATTGAACAGGCAATCTTGTTGTTACACCAGCTGAGCCATTCTGCCACCTGTTGGCAGCTCAGTGACAGCTCAGGTCGAGCACAGCGTTCAGTGGCCCATGTGGGAATCGAACCAGCAACCCTGTTGCTCCAAGCTCACGCTCTAAGCCAACTCTTAACCAACTGAGCCACTTGGCCGACCCAGTATGGACATTTTAACAATATTAACTCTTCCAATTCATGAGTAGGGAAGATCTTTTCCATTTATTTGTATTTTCTTTAATTTCTTTCATTAATGCCTTATAGTTTTCAATATATAGGTTTTACATGTCCTTGGTGAAATTTATTCCTAGGGATTTTGTTATTTTTGATGCAATTGTAAATGGGATTTTTTTTAAATTCCTCTTTCTGATAGTTCATTATTGTATAGAAATGGAACGAATTTTTGTGTATTGATTTTGTATACTGCAATTTTACTGAATTTATTAATTCTAACAGTTTTTTTATGAAGACTTTAGGAGATATATATATATATATCTCATCTCATCTGCAAATAATGACAGTTTTACTTCTCCCTTTCCAATCTGGATGCCTTTTATTTCTTTTTCTTTCCTAATTGCTCTGGCTAGGATAAGAGCGTCAAGAGTGGGCATCCCTTGCCTGAGGTCAGTACTGCCGAAGCCAGTTGGCTTCAAAACTGCACAGTTAAGTACATGGGTGGCACGAGGTATAATTCAAGGGTACTGGGAAATCTGTATAGGATCGCTCATGCTTCTCTTTATTACATGTGTATTATTATTAGTTTTGAACATAAATATCTTTTTCAAGTTAAAGAAAGCTTTGTTGTATGAGAGCTTATCTAATCCTGTTTATTTTGCCATTTTCTGTAATACATTATATAATAAGAAAAATACACCTTTTTAAACAGTAAAAAAAAAAAAAAAAAAAAGAGTGGGCATCCTTATCTTGTTCCTGTTCTTAAAAGAAAAACGTTCAGCTTTTCTCAAAAACCATTGAGTATGATGTTAGCTATGGGCTTGTCATATATGGCTTTTATTTTGCTGAGGCATATTCCCTCTATACCCACATTTTGAGGGTAGTTTTTTTTTTTTAATCGTAAATGGATGTTGAATTTTGTCAAAAGCTTTTTCTGCATCTCGAGAAAAACATATGATTTTATCTTTCATTTTGTTAATGTGGTACATCACATTAATCCTATACTTTTTTTTTTTTTTTTTTTTTTAGCTGAGCCATCCTGCCACCTGTTGGCAGCTCAACGGCAACTCAGCTCGGGCTGGCCTCGAACAGCTGTTGCTCAGAGCTCAGCTAGCACTCTTGAGCGAGCTCTTAACCAACTGAGCCACTTGGCCGGCCCTTTAATCCTAAACTTTTAAATACATAAAATAAGTATCGTGAGTTTTTAACTTTCTGTGAATGGTAATATCACATTTCCTTTGTATAAAACCTTTCAGTGGTTTCCACCTGAATTTAGATTAAGACCTAAATGCCTGCAATCATCATGACCATGACAGTCGGAACACTGCAAGCCACAGCTGTTTCCCCCTTTCCTTCCAAATCCCTACCATCACTGTTGCTCTCCATGCTCCACTTTTGTCGGCCTTCTTTCAATTTCAGGAGTTCCCTTAGGTCTTTCTTTCCTTAGGGTTTTCACACATGTTCTTTCTTCCTAGAATGCGTTATTTCATTCTTTGCATGGTATTTACATTCATTCTAGCATAAACATCACATTCTAGCATAAACATCATCTCAGAGATCTTTCCTGACCCTGCAATCTAAAGTAGACCTCCGTCACCACAAACCACTACCAAAGTTATTCTCTCTCTCAGTCTCCAATTCTTTCATTTTATAGCACTCATGACAAAGTATCTACATGTATATGTTTAATGTGTATTGTTTATTATGCATCTTCTCCATTAGACTTGAAGTCCTGGACCACACATCTGCTGTATGAAACAATGTGCCCAGTATCTATCCCAATTCACAAAGCACAAGGTAAGCACTCAATAAATATGCATTGAATGAACAGAAGCTCTTCAAGTCCTGATTGTCCTTCCTAATGTACTTCTCCAGAATATTTGAGACAGTCATCATTTGAACTATTATTCTCTGGGCCTTGTATCAACTTAGTGAAATGAACATTTGAAAATATCCAATAACTGACTTACTAATAATACTCATAGTGTGTGAAGAAGTTAAATATCCTAAACTTAATACCTGTATCATGATGTTTTCCCAAACCACACAACCAATACATATTATTTGTCAGCTCCCTAACAAATATGTCAGATTCACATCTTCCATTCTGGCAAATTTAAAAATTCAGTGATTAAATGATATGCCTTACCCGTAAATAGGGACAAAACTGAAAATAAAACAGACTTGGACTGTAGCCAAATTTCTGGGCCATGGCAGCTAGCAAAGAAAATTTAAAACTCATTGTCAACTTTCAAGTGGAAATGCTTCTAAATTTTATTGTTCAAAAAGGTATTGATTCATTTGTCTCTAGTTTTGCTCAATTTCACCTTCCATATTCAACTCAGATGCTGATAACATCTCTCATCTATAAGAACAATCAGAGTAGACTAGATGAAAAATGTCTCCAAAAGTTATTAATCCTCCCCACATGATATTAACATCTACATTTCTGTAGGGTTTTTCTTTTTTCAAATCTGGCTATTAGCATAGTTATTATGAAACCTGGTCCCAAGTAGCATAAGGTAAGTAATAAAATTTTCCTCTTATCTCGTTTGAGGGAAATTATTTTTTCCAGCAAGTTAAACTGCCTATAAGAGATAATTTACTTCAAAGGGACAATTTATTGCCAAGAAGATATATCCTAAACTCTCAGCTTTCTACAGTATAATCTGCCTTGTTATTATTATTACTAAAGTATTAAAGTCTCATAGGATACAAAACAAAATTAGGTTTGTTACAAACACACTTAAGAGAAACAAATATGTTAACTTCCTTTTCATGCTATTAATATTAATTATACTCCTTAAACAAGCTGATGACTGTCTACTTTCTATAAATGGAGGCTGGGCTTCCATTTTCAACTTATGTATGAAAGGACATTTTCTTCCCCCAAAATTCACATTTCCTTTTTCAGTTTAATATTTCTTTCCATGTTTGTGTCATTCTTCTTTTAGAGGAAAGTAGAAAAAAGAGAGGGTCCTACATCTCAGTTAAGAAAGAAAAAACAAAGAAGTCCATGAGGTAACAGGTGAGACACCCTCTTTTGGACACAGTTCTATCATTGGTTCAGGTCCTCCCAAAGGAAAAATAAAATTTAACCACACAGGTAAAATGTGGATCACCCTCAAGCCTTATGAATTGAAGACAGAGTTTCTTCCCATTATAAACACTCAATGCCTTGGTAAGAAATAAAACTTATGCATACACACATATGTATAAATACGTATGTACGATATATATATATATATATATATATATATATATATATATATATATATATACAGAGTCCTTATTTTGTAATCCCCCAAATTAAAATAAATTGTACTTTTGATCCAACAACTTAATTTCTTACTTGAACATAGAGTTTAAAACTACTGTTTGAGTATATATTGAAACATACAAATGTCCATTAATACAGGAAGGCTCCCTCAAAGAACAACATAATACCAGGTATCACAGCCTAAGTTAGGCTTAGTAGAGAACTTGCTGATTGTATGTGCAATAAGTTTATAGCTAAAATAAAAAAGCAAGCTCTTGTCCTGGGATGTTTATGGAAAACTGTCCTGCCCAGATGACTTTCTCAACTTTTGTAAATTTTCCAAGTGATATCTAATTACGGCTTTGCTTATATAACATTAAGAGGTATACATGAACTGTGATGGTTAATTGTATCTGTCAATTTGGCTGGGCCATGGAACCCAGATATTTGGTCAAATGTTATTCTGGATGTTTCTGTGAAGGTGTTTCTGGGTGAGATAAACATTTAAGTCAGTGGATTTTGAGTCAAACAGATTACTCTCTATGATGTTGGTGAGGCTCATCCAATCAATTAAAGGCCTTAATAGAACAAAGACTGACCTCTCCTTAGAAAGAAAGAATTCTGCCAGAAGACTGCCTTTGGACTCAAACTTCAACTCTCTCCTGAGTCTCCAGCCTGCTGGCCTCTTCCATCAAATTATGGACTTGCCAAGGTTCCCCAATCATATGTGCCAATTCCTTTAAACAAACCTCTCTATATGCATATACACATCCTTTTAGTTCTGTTTCTTTCAAGAAACCTTACAAATACATACACAAACATGAAAAGAAAGGGCCAGCCAAGTGGCGCATTGTTTAAAAGTTGGCTTGGGATGCCAGCTCTGAGCAGCAGGGCCCCGGTTTGGATCCCATATGAGAGCCAGTGACGCTGCACCCTCTACAGCTAAGATGGTGAACAACAGCTCCACCTGGAGCTGGGCTGCCATGAGTCCCCAATGACGGTGTGGGCTGCAGTGGGGCTGGCCGGCAGCTAGTGTGAGCTTTCGTGAGCTGCCATGAGCCTCTGTTAACAGCCATCCAATGGCTGACAAGCGACTGCCTCAGCTGGAAAGAGCACAATGGTAATACCAACATGGGCCAGTGAAGCAAAGTCCTCCACAACTAGACTGAAGAACAAAAGGATAGCGACTTGTCTGTTCCCCTTCCCTGATTTCCCAATGCTGTTCCCCTCCACCAATTCCCCAATAAAATTTTTTAAAAAAAAGACCTACTTTTATAACTGATTTTTAGACATTATCTCCATATTACCATGTATTATCACTTCAGTTTCAGAAACACTTAAAGTCAAAACCAGTAGGCTCTGGAGAACTATGTGTGTTTGCTAATTTATGAAACCAGTTGGTGGGAACAAGACTTCGTCATCTGACTCCTTTTCATTTTACTTCTGGCAAGATCAGTTCATATGGACCTAATCTATCCACATAGATTAGGCAGAAGACACTATAAAGAGAGACAAAGTGGCTGTATAGTGAGAACATTTTCCTCCTAGCTCCTGGAATAAACATAGCAGCAAGAGCAGCTGCAATGAAGGGGAAAGGACAGCTCTAGCACCCAGAAAAGCCTTAGGTGCAGTTTCTATTGTCAGGCAAAACACTGTTTGCTGAATTGGTGCAAGCTCATATTACATTAGATATATAAAAGGGAGTGAGAGAAAAATCACAACAGAGAGATGTAACAGGGGATCTGATTTTTTACAGCAGTTACCTCTGAAAAAGCTGTGTGCACAGTCTATTGAGCATTGTGGCCGGAACTCCCAGCTCCAAGGTCTCCATGTCACAGATGGTTTATCAGGAGAAAAATGGTAATGGCTGAAAACTGCATGGGTTTTTATTGTTAATGGGGCCATGGAAAGGAACAGACTGATATACCACGAATAATGAAAACATCATTCTCATTGCTGCACAGCACAGGCTACAGAGAAAACAAACTGCTAACTTCAGGTTAGCAGTTTCACTGGTTGTTGAAATAAGAAGTTTTATGATTTTAAGGACAAAGGAAGAAGGAGAGCTGCCTATTATCCCCACAACTCTCTACATCTGTGATTTCCAAGGCAACCTGATTAATGTCAGGTGTCATTATCCAGGGAAAAGGAAAGGACATGATGACTTGGAAATTTCTCTTAATGCTTCATGATGCACACAATCAACCATCTTCAGTTCTTTCTTTTGCTGCTAGTAAAAATATATCAGCTGAGAACATTATACAGTGTCGGGTGCATACATTACTTGATGCCTGAGATAAGAATACGCATGTATTTTTGAATAGGATATTCAAGAATCACTTTTCTTAAAAACTGACCATAGTCCCGAATTTTAGAGGCACAATCAGTATCCAGAATTAAGCAGCAAATTCTTCCAGCAAATCCTAATGGGCAGTGTGTGAGTTCTTAAACACCCAGGGGATCATTTACCAGCCATGATGTGCTTCAAGAAGAAAATACTTTTGCTTTCTTTCAAGAAGAATATATCTTAACTTAAAGAAATGGAATCATTCTATTTGTTCAGCCATTACATGCTGGAGGCCAGTCTTAGGGGGAGAGAGAGAAAGACAATAGATTGTTTCTTTTGAACATTAGTTGCATTGGGATAAAATGTCTATTTCAGTTCTTGTGTGTATTTGAGTTCCTGGATACCCTCCACTTTAATGGAAATGATCATACACATTTTTTGCATGATGACTAATATGACTTTTTACCTTATTGAGACTCCACATATGTGTTATACCATCTTTATTAATGTACCTCTTGATTTATGTTATATTTGATGTTTCAAAGCTAAGGAGGCAACTGCTATATGAACTGATGCATCCAGTTGTACCTCAGTCAAAGTAATTTTGCTCCTAAAGCAGCCTGAAATTTTTAGATACAAACATTTGTATTCCTTCCTCTGGTCTCTATATAGCATTGGCTGTATCACACTGTCTACCTGATACTTGAAACCATTCCCAGTGATCCACAAGACAGAATCCCTATATGGGCTCCCAAGATGTAAAGACTGAGGGAGTATATAAATTGCATTAGGAAATCCTTTTCCTACCTTCTCTTGCTTCATCCTTGTCACAAATAGCATTGGGAATGTGTTGCATTTAAGTAGTTATTAATATGTAGTTTCAGAAAGCCTAATTGTCAGAGAAATTGTCCCAATTCTTCATCTTGTTTGAAAGGATTTCAACTAACTTTTCTTTAAAACCGAATGATTTTATCTCAAAATCATATTCCATCTAATCTACAGTGATCATTAGAGGTTCCCTTAATCTCTAAAGAATTTGTTCTTCACACAAGCTTTTGGCACCTGACTCAATGCCAAGAATAGATCAGAAATGGCAAGAGGTGGATAGCATGAGCACTCGGGACTGGCCAGACAAGGCAGTGGGTGGGGAGTCTCCCTCCTCCTGCATGTCTTAGCCATCCTTTGCCATCCTATCTCCTCTGAGTGCCATGAACCTTTTTCCTGTGTTTTCTCAGTCATCTAATTCCTCTTGGCTACTTCAAGCTTTCATTTTCTGTGATGTTTTCCCAAATGACTGCATCCTGTAATGATTGCTCCCTTTCCAAATTTAGAGACTTTATTTATTCTGTTCTACTTATCTGGCTTCTTAATTGTATGTGCAGTAGCTTATTAGGTAAATATTTATGTTGAACATCTACTATGTACAGGCGTTGTTCTATGTGTTAGAGATGAAATGGTGAACAGGACAGGCAAGCTTACACAGTCTCAGTACATGGGTTTCCCCCACTATCCGAAAGTAGTACCTTCCTATGAAGCCTTTCGTAAATGAAAATGGCAACACATCTTGCTAACCAATGCACAAAATAAATCCAGATAAAGCACAGATGCTCAGAGACACAGTTCAAAGCTCTAGAGCTTGATGCTGAGATGCTGGGAGTAGTTCCCGAGAACAGAGCTTGGCGGGGCCACTCTCGTTGCTTGGGGTGTGTGCTGCCTCTATAACAGCTCTCTGCAAAACAAATGCTGAATGCTATTTTCTCTTTTCACCTTTTTTAGTAAAAGCAAAACTCTTCTTTGGATTTCTTTTGGTTAGCAAAAGCAGGTGCTAATATGGGTCTTTCATAAGAGCAAAATTGCATAAAACAAATTTGAAAAGTAGGGATGACTGTACCTGATGTGTTTATCCATCTCCTAGAGAGATTATAAAATGTGATACCAGCCAAGGAGTATCATGTGACTCTTTGATTAGCCTTTATAGAGTCTAATTCAATACAAAGTTGACTGGATGGTTAGAAACTGGAAGCACAGCAGATCAATCAATGTTGCCTATACTCCTTATACCTCTTGACCCATTCTTTTAAACAAGTCTCTCACCTTGCCTTTTCATCTAACCCTCAGGCTCATATAATTACAGCAACCAAAAATACAATACATTGTTCTGTCTTTAATAAAGGGGAAGAAAACAATCTTCAAAATCTCTTATTTTTTGTAACCACAAAAGTGCATCCACCTTGGCTTGCCAAAGTTTCCATATTGGTATAGTTTACACCATCTAATGGGAGCTGAGAAAGCAGAACGTGTGGTCTTCTGGGTGGAGAGTAACGGAATGTGGAGTTAGGAGACAGCAGTTCTGGTTGAAATCCTGTCAAACTTCAGTTATTTAAGCTCTGTGCCTCAGCTCAACCATAAAATAAGGGTTGAACAAGAGCAGCTCTAATGCCCCTTCCAAACCTAGTACATAATGCTATAATTACTCTACAATTGCTCCCCGATTTCTCTAAGGTTATTATGGTTTATGGTTTTCAGTCTCAGGAACTAGGAGTGAGGCAGGGTGATTTTGGGTTTGGTTCATTCAGTTTGGTTTTGCATATACGTTCAAATATCTTTCCTAAATAATTAATTGAATACCACTTCCCAATAAAAACTTAATAAATATAAATATTAACTGATAATGAAAGTGATGGTTGTGTTAGGGTTCTCAGAGAAACAGAAACAATAGAATGGATGAATGGATAGATAGATAGACACATAGATAAAGACAGGGATTTATTATAGGATTATAAAACCTGAGGAATCTCACAATCTGCTGCCTGTAAGATGGAGAAACAGGAAAGCCAGTGGTATAAGTCAGAGTCCAAAAGCCTGAAAACTAGGGACATGATGTCCGAGGATAGAAGATAGGGTCTCAGCTCAAGCAGAGAAAGCAAGTTAGCTCCTTCCTCTGCCTTTTTATTCTATTCAGGCCGTCAATGGATTGGATCATGCCCTTCCACATTGGTGAGGTTGATCTTTGCTCAGTCTACCAATTAAAATACTAATCTCTTCTAGAAACACCCTCACAGACACACCTAATAATGTTTAACCACCTATCTGGGCATCCCTTAGCCAACTCAAATTAACACCTAAAATGAACTATCATAATTACTGAGTTTTTATTGGCTTATATATTTGAATTCATTGATACTTAGAGATGTATTTTATCTGAACAGTGATATAAATCGATGTCCCAACCTTGGCATCACTTATCTTACTAATATTCTTTCTACAAGGAGTGAAACTATTACACTTTCAACCCTCCACTTTTAAAAGCTCTTCAAAAGTACACCCTGGAAAGTCTTCTATCACCACTTCACCAGAGTACCTGCAGATGCTTAACAAATTGTACTAAAACCATCTAAGTCAGTACAGAACAAACTGGCATGCACCAAGGCCAAAGGAGAAGAACGTGGGAGTCATGTCTGATTCCTCTTTCTTTCTACACACCCAATCCATCTGCAAATTGTAATGCTTCTACCCCTGCACTCCACATGTAGAATCTCACCACCTCCATAGTTGGCCCCCATGATCCAAGCCACAGAAATCTATCCCCTGGATTATTGTAAAACCCTCCTTACCTTACTTCCAGTCTTATATCCCTAGGGCCTTGTCTGAAGCACCCCAGCAATGATCTTTTAAAAATATAAATCATCTCACGTCACTCTTCTGCCCATTTAGTTTTGGGCTCACAGAAGTTGCTCTCAGTCTAACAGCTGCCTGACACTGGTGTTTCAGGTTTCCAGGTATCCATGTCAACTCAAATCTCGTGAGCAACAGTCCTTAATATGTCTCAGTACTGCCATTTACCCAGTATGTAGTTATTTGAGTAAACTGCCATGGGTCATGTTCAGGAAGGACTGGGGGAATAATTACCAGGCTTTCCTCTGGAGATATGGCATCTCCTTCAGTCAATGTATTTTAGGTCTGGAAACAGGCTCAGGTCTAGAGATGGGGCAAGGGATTGTGCCTTTTTGTTGAGCTAACTGCCATCAGCTGCTTGGTCATGCATTTCTTTTCAATATATAAATTAAGTATAACCCTTGTTAACTGCCTCCTTACTCTGCTGTTATGGACACTGTGGTGAAAATGGAGACAGCTCTTATGGTGAAAATGGAGACAGCTCTTAGATTGCCTTCAGAGAAGTACTTGTTGCCCCAGTGTCTGGGTTGAGTCAGCAGGCAGCCTTTACATGTCCTTTAATCTTGCCATTCATTACAATTATGTCCATTAACTTTGGATGATTATGTGCTACCACGTGGCCCCTGTTGTTCTAGAACCCTGTTATCCCCATTGCTGTCAGTGGGCTCAGTTCACAGCAGCATCGCCTACTTTCAGCCGTGTACTACAAATAGCAGCCACCCTGGGCTTCTGAGTAATGCTGGTATCCCTCTCGTTAGTATACTATCAGTCTCTCCCATGGGACATAGTGTTCTGGTTGGTTTTCCAGTCTTGCCTAAGGTATCTACTCCAGCACACACACTTCTCTTATTCTTATTCTAGAGCTGTCTGCCAGGAGCCCTTCTGGGGGAAGCAGTGCTTCATTTGTAAAGGAGGATCTGTGTGGTCCATCACAACATCCACTTATCACTTAACTAAGTTTAAAATGCTAAACAGTGTAATTTGCCACTGCAAAATATACCACTTTGGCATATGGATTATTTTGAATAAAAGTTACTTAAACAGTCAGTACAAGAAGGACACTCTGAGCCTTTGTCTTCCAGAAAGCAGAAGATAAATCCCTGATGTGAAAAGTATTCTCACATACCAGGAGGTAAAGAGACATCCTTATCACCAAAGATAGGAAATTCAGGACCAAGAAGACATAGCTTCTTCACTAATTAGTACCCAAGCCTAAGTCAGTTCTTCACAAGTTGTTTTCTTCACATTTCTTTCCTAAAAGTATAAAAGCTACCCTCTTTAGTCCTTTCTTTTGGTCTCATAATATGAGACCTCCACAGTATGAAATTATACTTGATTTTCTCCTATTAATCTGTTTCATGTCAATGTAATTCCTAAAGCAGCCTGAGAACCTAGAAGCATAGAAAAAAATATTGTCCTCCCCATCACAAGGGATAACCTGAGTCTGGAGCCCAGGTAGGCAGTATGAGTCACAGTTCATGTCCCTTACCACTATTTAGGAATATCTGAGAAGTAGCCACATGGAGATGGTTTCTAGTCTTTCATCCTGAAGTCAAATAAAGGGTCTTTGGGGGAGGCTAGGAGACTAAGGGGTAACGCTTCAGTTATGTATATCAGTGCTTCTAAATCTAGTATAGGGCAAAGGGCATACACAGCTGGAAAAAGCTGCCACAGGTAATTCTAATAACATTTGTCCCCCACCAGAGTTGAGAATCCCTTGTGCAATAGATGAAGGAGAAGCTGTCAAGGAAACATTTATGAAGTGAGCTTTGAGTGTTGTTGATTTTTGTCATGTGTCTAAAGCTCATCTGTGTGGCAACAGAGATTTGAAAAAAAAAAAAAAACAGGAAAGAATAGCTGCTTGGCTTCTGTAGGAAAGTGTTTTAAATAATGTAATTAAAATGCCAAATGTATTCTAAAATAAACTGCTTTCCACTCCCCCTCCAAAAAAAAATAGGTTAATATGTATTTTATACAACACAACTAGGGGTCTATTAATTAAAAAAAAATAGTGCCAAGAGTGATTCAACAAAATTGTTCCAAATTCAGAAAATGGATCTTGTGAGGAAAATTTGTATTATTAAGAGAGCATTTTTCCACTAATTTATTTCATTTTATATTCTATAGAACAGTCATGAAGTCATTGAAAACACTAGTTTCCTAATGCTTAAATGTTAAAACTACAAATTATGACTCAGAATGAAGAAATTAAACTCAAGGAAAAACTGCCAAGCTCCTGATTTCATACCATTTTCTACCAGTTTTATTACTTTCTACCTTTCTTAGTGTTCATATTCTCCTCAGTGTTCTATTTTTTAACCTAGTCAATTTTCTACTCTCATAGATGAAAAACATCAGAAATAATAAATAAGGAAACTAATAGTTAATGCATACTTACTAGACTTTCCCACATAGATTCTCCAAACAGCAGATCAACCAAATGTTATCTATATTGCTTTTTTGTAATTCATTTTGGCTAATAGTGTTTTATAATAGATTTGTCCTTTTAATCATCTTTTGCTAAGTATTCCTAAATACACATCACAGAGCCAGGAGAAGAGGCAATCTAAAATTAAACAGTGATCATGGATAAACCATAAAGTACATAATCCATGAAAGGATAGTAACATTTTCACTAAAATTATAAGATGTATGTTACCTTATCCAATAACAGTGCTATGCTCACATTAAAATAATCCATGATTTCATCCCAAAACCATATTAGACGCTTCAGCATGTGTATCACCCCCTTCATAGCTTATACTATATGATAAGTGTGTAACTTGCTCATATTTTATCTACCGTATAGATTCCAGTTTGTAACTATCTAGATATTTATCCATCAAAAGTGCAGAGACTATTCCCAATGCCAAGCATCACACCAGCCACATAATAGAGACATAACAGATATTTATTGAGTGAATGAATAAACCAACTCTAAAAGAATGTGTCATAGCTTGGGTTTCAGTTAATGCTAGACTATTTAAATATTACTTTATAAAACAATCTCAATCAGTCAATGACATGCTTTTCTTATATTTACCCAAAACAATAGTGTTGTGTTTTTTTTTTTCTCTCTCTCTGTAATAGTCAAGTATTCAGGATTATCTTTTTTTTAAAAATCTAGAATAAAGAAAAATATACCTTCTATAAGTCTCATAGAGGAAAACACAGGAAAAGGAGAGGGAGACCAGTAATTATAAAACAGAAATTCTGGGCTGCGGGTTAGCTCAGGTGGTTAGAGCGCAGGCTCATAACACCACGGCTGCCAGTTCGATTCCCACATGGACCAATGAGCTGCTCCCTCCACAACTACATTGCAGACACCTACTTGACTCAGAGCTGATGGGTCCTGGGAAAAACACACCATTCCCCAGTAAAATTTCTTTAAAAAACAAACAAACGGAAGTTGTATGCCTTATTTCCTTGAAAAGATAAATAAATTTCCTCAAGTTTTCTTTATGGTTTTCTAGGCCTTCATATCCAAACTTCTCACCAATTACAAAGACTCCCTTAATGTAGTTCCTGGCATTGAGCCAAAATGCAAGGTCCTTTCTGATCTCAGGGTCTCTGAACACTCTGTTCTCTGCTAAGGACACTCCACTCCCAGCATCGGCATAATTGACTCCTTTTCATTCTTCATGTCTCAACTTAAATGTGCCTATTCCATGAGGCCTTTTCTGAATGTTCTCTCTCAGTAGGTTCGCTGTTGATTTTCTTTTCTTCATAGCATATATTATTTATAACTATAAATGTACTTATGTGTGTATTTGTTTACTGTCTGTTCCTCATCCACACCCAATTGCAACTTCCATGATGACAGGGGCCACATTTGTCTTATTTACCTTTGGACAGCATCTAGTAATACCCAAAACCCTCAAAAAAATTGAATTAAATAAAAAATGATAGCTACATTCAGTATTACTTGTATTACATTTATTTCTCTGTGATTTTAAGCATTTGTAATTTTAGTTTTTAATATACTATATTGCCCTTGCTAGATTATGTCTTCATATGTATGAAACAATATAAATTAATGCCAGTAATGACTATGTTGTGATACAGAAGATACTGAATACATTTTAAGATGAAAATGAAAATGGTGCCTTATGTAATAATGACATTAGTATGTGTTAATGTGCTCTAAATTAGAAAACTGATTATTCACATCTATACCTTTCTAGCAAGTAAGACCATATTCTCAATGCTATTTTCAGAAATGGTTTTTTTCCTGCTACCTATGGCCAAGTAACAAATCACCTGCAAACCTAGCAGCTTAAGACAACATTTATTTTGCTCACAAACTACAATCTGAACAGGGTTAGACCAGGACAGCTCATTTCTACTCTACTGTCATTTGAGTCTGGAATCATCTAAAAATCTAAAATTCATCTAAAAAAACGTGTTTATTTACATGTCTACCACCTGGGCATAGAAGACTCAAATAGGTCAGGACTGGAGGCACTAGAGCTCCTCATGCATTTCTCTCTAACCCAGTATAATTTCCACGTGGCCTCTCCAGCATGATGTTTTCAGTGTAGCTGGTCTTCTCACACTATGGTTTAGGGATACCAAGGGGTATATCCCAAGAGATAGAGAGCCATGTGGATGCAGAACTGACATGATTTGTGAAGTGCATTGCAGGTTGAAAATGTAGGACTTCTTGTTCAAAAATTACCAAGAATTTCAAGATGGCAGCAACAGAGCATTAAACCAAACATGGGGCCCTTCTGTGTGGGGGCCCCTGAGCAACTGTACAAGTCATATGCCCTTGATGCTGGCCTTGGGTGGAAGCCATTTTGTATTTTATGATCCAGCGTCACTCAGCATCATTTCTGCTGCATTCTGTTCATTGAGGCCTACCCAGTTTCAAGAAAAAGAGAAATAACTCCACATCTTGTTGGGAGTGACCATAATCTGGAAGAGCATATAGAGCTGGAAATATCACGGTGGCCATTTCTGAAAATAAAGTCTACCACGTGTTTGATATAAATGACTGGTTCACCTTTGGAGAACAGAAATGTCTCAAGCTTGGAAAGCTCATCCTGACAACTTTAATAGCCACCACATACACAGGGAACTTCCTCTATGTGGGATGCTGACTGAGCACTTGAGAGACATCACCTCGTTTGATCCTCAGGACTCCCCCTTTAGCAGTGTTATCATCCCTGTTACAGAGCTGGTATCACAGAAAGGTAGAAAGTGATCATACTGCTAATAAGTAGCAGAACAGGGAATTGATGTAGGTCGGATGCTAAGAGTGCTTATCACCGTTCATTGTTGTTGAATAGAATTTCCCAAGAGGCAAACCCCAAAAGGACTGTGATTTTCCTGTTTCCTAACACCAGGTGATTTAATAAGGGTTAGCTAGAGTAGGCCCTAATGGGTTGAATCCATAGCTCATAATGTCCCTTTCTCTAGTACTCTCCCCCATCCCTCTGTCCTCACAGTGCATATGTTCATATGACTGGTTTCAATGCCCTGGCTATATGGGAAAATACAGGACAGGGTTTCATCCCTGAAATGGAAAACAGGAAGAAAGAGATAGAGACAGAAGAAGATCGGTTGATTTGGTCTATTTTCAGGGTATAAACCTGAAAGAGACAAATCTGGGCACTATATGCAGCTCTACTTTCCATCCTGTGTTCAGAATAGAGTAGATTTATAAAAAGAGAAAAGAATTAATTGGGCAGAGAGCAGCAAGACATGCAAGAGAAACAGAGTACAAATAACACTTTATTCATATCCATTTTCTCAGTCACTCTTGAGCCCCAACTACATCCCTGATCCTGAGGTAACTACATTTTGTTGGGATACACATTCATATTTTGCTATTGTGGCCTAAGTAGTTCTCCTAATCCTAACACATGCAGGTAAAATAACAGCTTGCTTCAACTAACAGAGAGCAAATCTAGAAATAGTCAATGGGCTTCCAAATAAAAAGATACAAAAATAAATTCATAGTTTTTCAAGGACCGTATACAAAGTATTTTTAGGCAATAACTAAAAGTTGAAAGATTCTATGTATAACAATTAAATGGAATAGATACCTTGTGATCACCATTATGGAAACACACACACACACACACACACACACACACACACACACACACACACACACACACACACACACACACCCCAAGCCATTCAACCTAAGCTGTTTTAAGTCAGCTTTCAGGATTAAAAAAAACAATAACAAAACATTATCTCTGTTAAAAGCATTCTCCTCTAGTATCTCCAATCTGTTTACAGGTGAGGTGAGAAAATGAATTATATATATTTTAAATTTCTCTTAGTTTTTTGAAATAAAAACATATGATGAAATCTGCTTCTCCACCCTCCCCCAGCATACCCACTTCAATTACTGATTCATTATCCAGTTCTACATACAATTCCTAGTAGCTTTAGCATCACCGGAGAAGCATGTCAGCTTGTGGCAATAGTGTGTCCTCCAGGTTCTGTACAAAGGGAGAGTAGCAGTAAAAGCTGTCCTCCCATCTGAAGAGCCTTGCTCTCCTTCTCTCATGCTTTTCCACCCACCCAGGACCTCCATCTTCTTCATTTGGGGAACCATTTCCCAAGCCTGCACTTTATGGTGGAAGGAATTGAAGGAGGGGCTTGGATTCTGGTGAACAGCTGGAGCCCATCACTTCTCATTGCAGGTCTTGGGGAGATGTAGTTGACAGAGTGATGCACAGAGCCTGTCCCAGTTAATGACTTCACCATTCTCCATCATTATCCCCATCATTAGGAAATTAGGAGGACAGAAGGTATTTACTGTAAACCTGCCACCTCCCAAGGAGAGATAAATAGAAACTGATAAATGGGCTCTTCTGGTGCTGTTCGTCTATTAACCTTCTGCTTCCCAGCTCCGGCATATGCATGCCATCCTGCCATTAATATTCAGTAATTGGCATGGCAGCGGGCAATACAATCATACCTTTACTGTGAGCGTTCCCTCCGTGTGGTGTGCCTGCGCAAGCACACGATTACGCTCATAATGAAGCTTTGCTAAACAGTCCTATTGAAAGACATTAGGCAGTTGTTCCCCAGCCATAACACCAGCCTCCCACAGTCACTCAGAGCTTAACTCTTCACCAGCCCGGGAATCGGCTGCCTGCCATTGCTAATCTCTCTGCTGCCTTTGCCTGCATTCCAATCTATTCCTTAAAGGTATACTCTTGGGTTTTGTTATGGCTTGTTTTGTTTTCTTTTAAATGGCTCTTCTTTCTTAACACTGTGTTCCCTGGGAGCAAAGGCATAGCCAGCCTATGAATGACCTGGAACTGCTTCATATAGCTGACTGCCTGGCATGAGGGCAGAATGGAGTTTCATCCATGTTGAGGCCACTGGTGACCACGCAGGGGTGATGCCCCCTCATTTGTCTTGAGTTGAGAGCCAAGCTGTTTAGCGGGGTTTCCCCAAGGAGATTTTATGTTCTTTAGCATTTTCCTATATGATAAGGGGGCAAAAGGATGTATTTCATCAAATTTATTCTCTGTATGATAATAGAGCAGCAAGGAGGACAATAACCTTGATGCCTCATCTTAGAAAGACACAATCCTCTATGCTCCTGTGCTCAGAACTCAGGGATCTCAAAGGAGCGTGAATCCCTGAAGAGCATGAGATCCTGAAAGAGATTATAGAAAATGAAGGTCCACAAAAAGAGCTACCTCATTCTGTTATCCATCTGCTCACACTATGGCTGCAAAATGAACATTTGGTCTCTGCTTCCCTGACCTATTTCTTCCCAAGTTACATTCCCATGTTTACTATGAAGATTTCACAACAGTGACTGCAGTGGGCAGACTGTTTCACAGGATGAAACATGAAAGGCAAAGATGAGTAATATCTTAAAAGCATAGGGCAGAGTCTATGAAATGAATCAAGCTGGTCCAAAAAATGGTCCTGGGGGCGGGGTGGGGGTAGGGCAGCGGGGAATGTTGCAAAGGGGGAGGTGAGGTTGGGGAGAGGTAATATCAGCAAAGAGATAAAAAGCAATAAAAACACCAACGAAAAAAAATGGCATGACAATCTTATTACTGGTGTTCAGGAACCATAGCCTCTCTGTCAGAAAAACACCAGATCACCCATTTGAGAACTTCATAAAACTAAATGATCAATAGATTATGGCTCTGGCCCTCCTTCCACACAGCATAAAACAAATAATAATATCTCCAATAAATATAACAAATAGGGCAATCCTTCCCATTTCCTGCAGACTCCTGACAGAACGTGCTGCAGAATCTTTTCATTTCCTCTTCAGGAGGATACTAAGTAGCTTGCCAGATTCCCAGTCAAGCACAGCCTCTCCAGCTGTCTTCCAAACATCCACCTTTAAATACAGAATCTGGATATAGCTGGGCGGCCTTGCACTCATCGAGGCTTTCACTCCACAGAAATATTAATACCTAGTGGCAAGCCCTCTGTCAGTCAGCGTTCTATTAACTAAAAGTCTCCAGGTGCCAACATCAGCAACACACCTCCAATGGAATGATAAATAATAGGTGTCACGATGATCCAAAGACAGGTTAAGAGATTGACTTGAATTCTGCCTCTTCTTCACAATTCCTTCTTTCTGTCCTCCTGTATGTTTTTACAAAGCCTTTCACATTATCTCTTCTGGTTCACCACAAAGTCCAGTGCAGTCATAAAGAGATGACATTACGACCCCTACTGTACAGCTCTGGAAACTAAAACTCAGAAAGGGCAAGGGACTTTCTCAGGTCACATAGCTGGCACTGGAGTCTTCTTCTCTTTACAGGACTTCTGTTTTGCCAACTCAAGCAGGCACCATTCACATTGTAGTCAATGTGACCTGTATCCCTGCAGTTGGACAAAACAGCTGCCCTAAAAAACAGTATGATATAGCGAAACAGCAGAAATGGCTCTGGAATCAGGGACCTGATTTTGCCATTTGCTAGCTGTATTACCTACCGCCAGATAGTTTTTTCATTTCTATGAATGTTAGCTTCCTCATTTGTGAAATACGGTGATAGGAAAAAAAAAAAAATCCCTACAGGAGCGATGTTACATTAGTACATGACAATCTAAGAAAAACACTTTTAGAGCATGTTCTCTATCCTTCCCCTTCTTTTCTATGATATAAACACTTTACTATATTGCCTCTGTAATCCAGAAAAAGTTAATGTAAATATATTTTGCAATATTCTAGCTCTTTGTAAATCAGTGAACTATATAATATAATGGTGACTCTCCTTTTAAATAGAATAAAATTAACCAGAATGTTCCATTCCCATGCCATGCCAGATGAATTTTCTTATAATTCCAAGTTGTCCCAATCAAGAAACATCTTCTTCATTTGTCCAACATAGAAGATACAACAAGGTGTTACAGTATTTGACTATGGCATCTGATTAGTTATAATCAAGGGATATTTATTTGTGTACAGTATAAAAGAAAAACATTATATAAGATGTTACAATTCTTTTACTATCCCCTCTACAAGAAATTTCTCCCTGACTTTTCTTCTCTTTAGTACTCATTTATTTCCATGAGTGCTGTAAGTCTACTCTCTCAAGTGTATTCTTGTTATTCATTTCTCCTCTTCCATGTCAAGAAGCTTATCAATCCCAATTTCCAATAGTAACAGCTGTCAATTCTGCAAAAACCAGTTTTTATTAAGCAGAATCATTTCATTCTCTGAAATTCAGCCCTCACCTTCATACCTGTTCATTTGGGATTCTCTTTTGGGCAGGATACCACCTTACCCCACCCACTGGCTTTTGGAAATATATGGGAGGAATTTCCAGTTATCAAAATGACAGGGACTAAGTTCAGCAAGATGGCAGGATACTAGATCAATATACAAAAATCAACTGTATTTCTACATACTAGCAAAAAATATTCTGAAATGAAGTAAAAAAAGAATACCATTCATGATAACATCAAAGAGAGTAAAATGCTTAGAAATAAATTTAGCAAAAGAAGTGTAAGACATGCATACTAAAAACTACAAAACACCATTGACGGGAAATAAAGAACTAAGAAGAAGGGGAAATATTTCATCTTCATGGATTGAAAGGTTCAATATTGTTAAGATGGAAATATTCCTCAACCTGATCTAAAGATTCAGTGCAATCTGTATCAACATCCCAACCTCCTGTTTTGCAGACATGATATGTTGATCCTAAAATTCATATGTAAATACAAGGAACCCAGAATAGCCAAAACAACCTTTAAAAAAAAAAAGAAGAAATTGGAGGACTCACTCTTCCTGATTTCAAAATTTACTACAAAGCCACAGTAATCAAGACAGTGTGCTATACTGGCATAAGAATAGTTATATAGATCAATGGAATAGGATTTAGATCCAGAAATAATCCCCTAAATTTAAGGTTAATAGTTTTTTGACAAGTGTCAGAACCACTGAATGGGAAAAATATCTTTTTAACAAATGATACTGGGACAACTAGACATCCACATGCAAAAGAATGAAGTTAGATGGCTACCTCACAACATATAAACAAATCAAAACAAACCAACAAAAAAACTCAACTGGATCATAGAACTAAAGGTAAGAACTAAAAGCTAAAACTCTTAGAAGAAAACATAAGACTAAATCTTTGTAATTTTGGATTAAAAAATTACTTAGGTATGATACCAAATACACAAGCAAAAAAGAAATAACCCAATTAAGGGATAAGTAAAAGATCTGAACAGGTATTTCTCCAAAGATGACATATAAGTCAATAGGTAAATGAAAAGATACAGTTTCTTAATCACTAATGATTTAAAACAAGTCAAATCCATAATTAGACACCACTTTGTACGCACTAGGATTATTTTAATTGAAAAGACAGATAATAACAAGTGTTGGTGAGGATGTGGAGAAATTGAAACACTATGCATTGCTAATGGTGTAAAATGGCACAGGTGCTGTGGAAAAATGTCTGACATCATCTCAAAAAGTTAAACATAAAGTTAACATTTGACCCAGCAATCCTATCTCCAGTGTACACACTAGAGAATTGCAACCATTCACAAAAATTTGTACACAAATGTTCACACCAGCATTATTCCTAACAGCTACAAAGTAGAAACTAGCCATGTACCCATCAATTGAAAAATGGATAAACAAAATGTGGTCTATCCATACAATGGACTAATATTTGGCAATAAAAAGGAATGAACTACTTATACCTGCTGTAACATGGATGAAACCTGAAAACATCATGCAAAGTGAAAAAAGCCAGGTACAATAGATCACATATTGTATGTTTCCATTTATATGAAATGTCCAGAAAAAGATAAATTTATAGAGACAAAGAGTTGATTAGTGGTTTCCAGGGAATGGAGCATGGGAGACTGTGGAATGAGAAAATGTTCGGAAATAGTGGTGATGGTTGCACAACTTTGTGAATATACTAAAATATAACTAAAGGGGTGATGTTTATGGTATGTGACTTATATCTCAATAAAGTTATTTTTTTTAAATGATATAAACCTACTACTGGCTATTTAGGCAGGGGCCAGGTAGCTAAACATTCTGAAATATCATGGGAGTCCTGCTCAATAGACATTTTTTTTTTTTGAGGGCAGTATCGCTGGCCCCTCATATGTGGGACCCGAACCGGGGCCGCTGGCTTCCCAAGCCAGCGCTTAACCACTGCGCCACTCAGTTGGCCCCAGTGGACATTTTTTAATGAAACACTATTGTCATTCATTTCTGAGCCATTCATTTCTGAGCTCAATTCTGCTGTTTTTTTCCCTCATTATCATAATCGTGAAAAATCAGTGATCTATGGTAGAAAAGGCACCAATAAAGAAATCAAACGACAAGATCAGGCATGTTCAGGTTGGTATGGCTGTAGATGAGGGGGATAGTAGAAGAGGGTAAAGGAGGTCAAATATATGGTGATGGAAGGAGAACTGACTCTGGGTGGTGAGCACACAATGTGATATATAGATGATGTATTATAGAATTTTATATACATAATTTTACTAACCATTGTCACCCCCAATAAATTTAATTTAAAGAAATAATATTTGTATACTAGTCTGAGCTCAACTACCAGAAGCTCAAATTATTTCACTTCCTTGAGTCCCTTTCATCATCTAATAGTTGAAGAGTGTGATGGTGAATTTTATCTGTGAACTTGGCTAGGCCAGGGTACCCAGTTGTGTGCTCAAACACTATTCAGGATATTGCTGTGAGGGTGTTTTTGGATAAGATTAACAACATTTAAAGAGGTGAACTTTGAGTAAAGCAGACTGACCACCAAAAAAGAGGGTAGACCTCATTAAATCATTTGAAGGCCTGAATAGAACAGAAGACATATGTCCCCCATGCAAAAGGGGATTCTGCAGATGCCCTTTGGTCTTGAACTGCAGCACTGGCTCTTCGGTCTCCAGCCTGCTGGCTCACTCTGCAGATTTTGAACTTGGCATTCTCCATAATCGTATGAGCTCATTCCTTAAAATAAATTTCTTCACATACACACATACACACATCCTATTGGTTCTGTTTCTCTGGAGGATCTTGATTAATACAGAATATGCCTTAGAAAGCTCTAGGGTCTCTTCCATCTCCAGCAATATCAGCATTCAAAACTATGGGTATTGAAAGCTGCAGCTGCTTCCAGAGAATTTTGGAAGTTCCAATTGACTTTATCACTTCCAATAGGAAAAGGCAGTCATTTGGAAAGTGCCTACAGAAATAATACTTGCATTGACTCACTTGCCTTGTAAGTGTTCTCTAAAGCTGAGAATAGAATATAGTGGTCCCTAAAAGTCTATGTTATTAGACTACAAAAGCAGATGTTCATAATACTTAAAGATAGTCAGGCTTAAGAAAATCAGGTATAGGTGGAGTTTATTTTTATTTTTGGTACATACACCTGGCCCCCTAGTATAAGCATGCTTTTCATATTTCAAGGGTGGGAATTCAGGCATTGAAGCAAGAGAGTGAATATGACATCTGAGGAAATAAGATCAATCCAGAACACCTGACACAATAGTATATAAGCAACCATTTGCTATGCTCATAAGTAAAAAAAGTCCAGACACCCTGGACTTTTAGTTACAGAAGCTGAAGGCAACAATCTTCATCATCAATCACAGACACTAAATTCTCATTTATAAAATATAGTCAATTCCATGTTATGCTGTGACTCTCTAGATGTACATTATTCAGCTTTTTGTTTTCTCTTTATCTAGCAAGATGAGCTTTAGCCATTTCACAGCTCATTTGCCCTTCCACCAGCTTTGCTACACTCATTACTATCTCTGGCAAAAGATTTGGTGAGAGAAGCAGTTGATGCAAATGAGAATTTTAGATTTTCCATGCTCTCCCTTTCTACCATGACCATGGATAATCAAGAATTGACTGCGCAGAGAGCAGAGAATGCAATTAGGCATTAGGTAAGGAACACTTCACACATAAAATCAATAGGAATGCCCTAAGGGGGGGGTATCAAGTAAAGAGGAGAAACTGTGAAATAAGATGACATTTTCTTGTTAATGTTACCTAATGCTTCCTCGTGTCGTAAGAGAAATGATTTCAAAAAATGTAAAGCAGTGGTTCATCAATACTTTGCATAGTGGAGAAACACAGTCACTGAGTTGCAATATCTACAGGATATACGGTGACTGAGTAGAGCTGTCAGAATCATTCTATTCAAAAAGTGTGTCATTAAAGCCTGTTAAGTTACATAGTTCCAGGTAGACACTGAGGCTATGAATAGCTGTAAGACACAGCTCCTTCTTACAGTTTAGTGCAGAAGCAGTTAAGTAAGTAAATAATTTCCATTTAAGTTGGCTAATTCAATGATGAGGGATTTCTAAAAGTGCTAGGAGAGGGCAGAGGAACATTTATCCAGGTCTGGCAAGACAGAAAAGTCATTCTGTGGGAGGTGATACCTGAGGAAAGTAGTAAGGGATGATTAGAAGTTAGTGTAAGAAAAGTGAAAGGTGAGCTGGCTTGGGAAACCAGAGGCCCCGGTTTGGATCCCACAGTGTAGTGACACTGCCCACTACAGCTAAAGTGGTGAACAACAGCTCCATCTGGAGCTGGGCTGCAGTGAGTTGTCGGCAATGGCATATCTGCAGCCCCTGCTGCAGTGGGCTGCCATAGGCT
This sequence comes from Aselliscus stoliczkanus, assembly GCA_033961575.1. NCBI lineage: Eukaryota > Metazoa > Chordata > Mammalia > Chiroptera > Hipposideridae > Aselliscus > Aselliscus stoliczkanus. The sequence continues at coordinate 89,792,274 of CM066734.1, read as the reverse complement.
ACAGTGAATGGCCAGCAGCCAGTGTGAGCAGCTGGCAGCCAGTATGAGCTGCCAAGAGCCACTGTGAGCAGCCGTCCAGAGGCCGGCGACCGATCTGCCTCACCCGGGAAGAGCACAACGACGATACCAACATGGGCCAGTAAAGCAACGTCCTCCCCAATTAGACTGAAGAATAAAAGGACAGCAACTTGTCTGTTCCCCTTCCCCAATTTCCCAATAAAAAAAAAATCTTTAAAAAAAAAAAAGAAGAAAGAAAAATGAAAGGTGATTTTAGACAGAAATAAGAACATAAACAAAAACACAAAGAATTAGGAGAACTTGATGTTTAAGGACAATCATAAGCAACTCCACATCCTGGATCCTAACATGTGACTCATACAGAAACCAGCAATGACAGAGGAGACATAAGCCAGTCATGGAATTACCTTAATTATCTTCACTAAGAAGTTTGAGCATCAGCTAGACCCAGTAAATAAGACTGACAAATTTTAACTGTGAGTGTTGTGGTTACACTGGTGTTTTAACAAAAAGCGGCAAATGAACAAAACAAACAAACAAAAACAAAAAGAAAATTGACAGACAACAGCATGGTGGTTACCAGAGAGGAAAGGGTGTGGGGGGAGATTGAAGAAGATAAAGAGGGTCAAGTATTATATGGTGATAAATGAGACTGAACTTTGGGTGATGAGCACACAATCCAATATACAGATGACGCAATATACTACTATACACTTGAAACTCATATAATCTTATTAACTAATGTTACCACAATAAATATAAATAAATAAATAAATAAATAAATAAATAAATAAATGGATCATTCCAGGTTGATAGTTTGGGTGGGTGTGAATAGTAGGGAAGATGATCTAAACAAGGGAAATCTGTCAAAACACGAACAGAGTTAAGATGGGAAGATCTTAGCTAAACAAAGAAAGTTCGGGTGAGGAGAAAGAGAAGCTTGAAAAACATTTAGAAAACAAATTGTCAGGATTGTGAAATAGTTGAATATAGTAGGAGAGGCAAAGGAAAGAAAACACTATAATCATTTCTAGGATGCCAGACAGGAAACAGAACAAGGAGCAAATGGAGGAGACTTGGTAGTTGAGGAGTTCAGTACTGGCCTGTTGAGACCATCCAAGGAAAGAGGACAAACATGCCTTTTCATTCTCAAGTGAAATTCAGATTCGCGATGAATAAATACATATGGGAATCATCAGCATAGCAGTTTAACTTATGAGGGCAAACAAACTGCCCAAGGAAACAACATAAAACACTGGTTCTCAACTCTGGATGCATATTAGAATCAACTGAAAAGATACTTCTACCCAAGCCTCACCTCAGACTATTTAAATCAGAATTTATGGAGGTATAGCTAGGGTCTAGAATTACTACATAAGTGTAAATAAAGATGGACCCAAGAGTGTAAGCCCATGAAGAAAATAAAAAAGGAATAGTCAGAAGCACATGAAGAAAACCAAGAGAGATAACCTACCATTATTTTAATACTCATAATTGTATTTACTAGAACAGAATGACTATGACATAATCATTGTTTTAAAAGTAAATACTGTAGGGCCGGCCGAGTGGCGCATTGGTTAAGCGCTGGTTTTGGGATGCCAGCGGCCCCGGTTCGGATCCCACATGAGGGCCAGTGACACTGCCCTCTACAGCTAACAACAGCTCCATCTGGAGCTGGGCTGTGCAAGCCCCGGTGATGGTGTGGGCTGCAGCCCCTGCTGCAGTGGGCTGCCATAGGCTACAGTGAGTGGCCCGCAGCCAGCGTGAGCGGCTGGCAGCCAAGAGTGAGCTGCCAATAGCCGCGATGAGCGACATCCAGAGGCCGGCGACCGATCTGCCTCATCCGGGAAGAGCGCAATGACGATACCAACAGTGAAGCAACATCCTCCACAGCTAAACTGAAGAACAAAAAGACAGCAACTTGTCTGATCCCCTTCCCCGATTCCCCAACGCTGTTCCCCTCCACCAATTCCCCAATAAAATCTTAAAAAAAAAAAAAAAAAAAAAAAAAAAAAAAAAAAAAATTAAATACTGTAATATACTACCATTTCAGAAATTCTTAATAGCATCCCATTTCATGAGTTCAAGTTCTAGTTTATCAATACAGAATCAATTATTTGGCTATGATGTGTTCCCTAAAGTTTCATTTCCTTTAAAATCTGGTGAAGCATATATAATTTTAATTAATCAGATTGTTCAGTAATTATAAGAGCTCCAGGATAAAATCAAAGTACTTTATGGGACAAATAATTTTCTTCTTGAGGATTTATCTGTTTAGCTATTTTATTTTTCTTTGTTTTTCTTAAAGAGGTATTAGTTTCAGTGTGGGATGGAACTTGAATACATAACAGATTGAAATTTAAAAGCTAATGCACATATTTATATCTATATTTATAATATTCAACACCCAAGCTATACATGGCATGTTTGTTCCCCCAAATTACATTATAGTTTTATTGATAGAAGCACTATAAATACACTGCTTAGGGGTTGCAACTCAAAATGTGATTATGACCTCTAACAATGGTAATTTATGTATTAATTTCCATCCATCTCAGCAACTGGCAGTGTCCATCAATTATAGCATTAGCTGCCCAGCAATTGCAGCTGCTAAATGCAGAATTAGCGTATAAGCTACTGTCACTCACCTGAAATTTTACAGTTCTAATTAGTGAACCAGTAAGTCTGTCAATAACTAAATGCCCAGTGATTGGCCTGCAAAGACAGCATTTCCAAACCCTTCCCCAGGCTCAATCATCCAGCATTATTACGTCACTTCTTCCTAGTTCAGAATTCAAACTGTCTAAAAGACAACTCTATTTTGGTTTCTGGCAACACTCCTTTACAAGGAAGAAGAACAATGTGCAGACAGATCCCCTGAGCCTACCAGCATTCAGTAGAAAAGTTGTTTCATGCTACCTTTTACCTTTATCTCTATGCCACCGGATTTTGCAAATTCTGATAGATACTGCAGTTATTACTTTACTCATTTACTATAACATTGTTAAGAACTTTATATGTGCCAGATACATGGCTGGGTATTAGGATATACAGATGAGTAGTAGAAAGTGATTCCTGCTCTCTGCCGAGAGAGAGCCACTCCATTCAAAATGGGGAGACAAAACAGATCAACAGATAATCAATAAAACTATCATAGTGATAGATTCTAGGAAAAGAAAAGAAAATCGTGGGATTGAGATTGAAAGGGAAGCTCTTTTGGACTAGCTTAGAAAGGCCACTTTGATACTATCTGAGCTGAGTCATGCATGAGGAACTGGAGCCAACACTCAAAGACCAGAAGGAAGAGCATCCTAGGAAGAGGGTACAAAAGCTGAAGAGCAAGAATGAGTGAAAACTTTTACATGTTTGAGAGGAAACAAAGGTCACTGTGGAACATAGTGGCCAAAGGTAAACCTAGTCCAAGATGGGGTCACAGACTGTCAGAGGTCAGACCATGTAGGGCTTTGTAAACCATGGTAAGGAGTTTGGATTTCAAAGCACAATGAGGTGTCACTAGCGGGGTTTAAATTGATTTAAGTTTTAAGACTACTTATCCTGGTCACTGTATGAAGAATAGATTATATTCCTCGAGAAATTCTTGCTCATTTGCAGCAAGAAAATGGAACAAGAAAGCTCACAGCAATATTGTTCATCATCATAAAAATTGAAGATGGCCAAATTTTCTTTAGCAGTAGAATGAAAAATCCATTTTGTGATACAGTAATGAAAATGACCGAACTACAGTGAGAAATATCAACATGGATGAACCACAAAAGTAATGATAAGTGGAAAAGCAAATTGCAGAATAATATATAGAGAACGATTACATTTATACAAAATGCAAAAGCATATACAAACTAAACAATATCTATTTTAGGATATATGTGTATACATGTATGGTAAATAAGTAAAGTGAGTCACCACAAACTGGATACACCCTAAGGTAACCCCCGATGAGTCACACCACTGTTTAATCTCCTCCCCTGCAGCAGGAGTGGAACCTGTGATGAGGGCCACAGTGATGGGATGTCACTCCCATGAGTACACTGCATTATATAAGACTCCATATTAGCAGACTAAAGTGAGATAGCCTTTCTCTGGCCCTAAAGAAAACGGACATGGTGTGCTAAGGCCATGACAAAGCCCATGTGGCAAGGAACTCTCAAGAGCTGAAAGAGACCCCAAGCCAACAGTCAGCAAGAAAACAGGAACCTCAGTCCTATAACCACCAGAAGGTGAATTCTGCCAACAACCTGAGGGAGCTAGAAGTGGGTTCTTCCCCACTTGAGCCTCTGATGAGAATGCAGTCCAACTGACATCTTTTTTTTTTTTTTTTTTTTTTTTTTAAAGATTTTATTGGGGAATTGGCGGAGGGGAACAGCGTTGGGAAATCGGGGAAGGGGAACAGACAAGTTGCTGTCTTTTTGTTCTTCAGTTTAGTTGCGGAGGATGTTGCTTCACTGTTGGTATCGTCATTGCGCTCTTCCCGAATGAGGCAGATCGGTCGCTGGCCTCTGGATGTCGCTCACCGCGGCTATTGGCAGCTCACGCTTGGCTGCCAGCCGCTCACGCTGGCTGCGGGCCACTCACTGTAGCCTATGGCAGCCCACACCATCACCGGGGCTCGCACAGCCCAGCTCCAGGTGGAGCTGTTGTTAGCTGTAGAGGGCAGTGTCACTGGCCCTCATGTGGGATCCGAACCGGGGCCGCTGGCATCCCAAAACCAGCGCTTAACCAATGCGCCACTCGGCCGGCCCCCAACTGACATCTTGATAGTGGCCTTGTGACACTGAACTCACTAGAGGACTGAGCTAAGCCATGCCCGTACCCCTGACCCACACAAACTGTAAGATAATAAGTGTCTATTGTTTAAACCACTAGGTTTTGTAATTTGTTACGGAGTAATAGCAAACGAATAGAGAAATCAGAAACACAGAATTTGGAGTCATGGTTACTTCTGGGGGAGGTAGGGAGAAGGATGTAATCAATGAAGGCCGCAATGTAGACATCAAAGCTGTAGTCAACATGCTTTTACTTCCTTTTATATCCGATATCCTCTAGGCTTTACAGGCAGGTATAGACTTGTTCTTCTTAGTCTAGGCTTGTCTTCTTAAGTATACACTGTGCTTCTTAGTCAATTTTATTTTTGCCTTAAATTCTATTTTGTCAGAACTTAAGATCATTATTCCAGCTTTCCCTTGATTCATAGTGACTAGATAGATATAGATCTTTTCCCATGCTTTTATTTTCAACATTCCCTTGACATTGTTTAAAATTGGAACTAATAGGTACTGTTATTGGATATTTTAAATCAAATCTTAAAGTCTCTGACATTAACTGACCAAGTTAACCTATGTATATTACTGTAAATTCTATCATTTTAGATTCTATTACTACTATAATTTAAAAAAATAGTTCCATTTTCTGTACTTTCTTTGCTTTATTTCCCCCTCCATTCCTGCTTTCTATTAGAGTATTTTTACTCTGTTTATGTTATAATATTTTCTATATGTGCTCTTCTGATAGATGGACTTAACTTAGGACCCATTTAAATTTCCCCTTAATGAGACAAGTGCTACTGCATGCTGGCATCTTCCTTTGGTCACCTCTAGCCTGTTATATTAATTTTATCTATAATTTTACTCCTGAGTTCTAAAATTTCCCCAAAGCTGAGGGAGGAATCCAGCAGCCCATGTTTGTTTGCCATTTTGTTAGAAAAAGAAACTATATTATAATACTTATGTTCTATTTCTTAAGCTATGTGGCAGGCACATAAGTGTTCATCTTATTGTTAGTCTTTAAGATTTATGCATATTCATATATTATTTTGTATGAATCATTCATTTCATTAAAGTTTTAAATAAAAAAAGAGTACTGACACATGCAGGTATTTAGTATTAGTAGATTAAGAAGTAGAGTATAAAGAACTAAGTGACTCTTCTCTTGATCACTCTTTCATAAATGCTCTGGTAACACTAACCACTAAGAAATTATTCTAACAGATAAGAAAGATCTTGTCCAGCTTTCCTTTTTATCTAGAACTAGTGTGCTTACTATCGCATCTATTTGTTTGAGTCATTCAAAGCCACCATTAGTTCATGAAATATGTATGTTCATCCCAAGCACCCTTAGCCACTTAGACATATTGCTTTTAATTAAGCACCTGTTATATGCAAATAATTATAGTTATTAATGTGGAGGATGTAAAAAAATAATTTAGCAGAACCCACAATGAGCTTATCTTCTAATAATGGGAGATGGATAGGCTTATAAATAATTATAATAGAAGATTGGATGCAAAGAGGGGTGTATAAATATGATGAATGGGAAGCAAGAGAAGGAAGCTTCATGAAAGATTTCCAAACTGGTACTTTGAAGAAGGGAAGAATAAGGATTTCAGGCACCAGCCAGGAGTGCCTTCACAGGAACCAAAAGAACACTAGAGGATTCCATGAGCACATATGAGACACCCTTGGGAATTCTCAAGTAACTCAGGAAACTTAGAAGGAAAGTTGAGGACCACAAGTTATGTAGGTTTGAGGCAATGAGCATCCTGCCAAATTCAGGCATTAAGGTTAAAGGAATTTTATTTGCATCTAAGAAGTTGGGAGATTTTTGTAGGATTCTTTCTATATTCGCCACCAGATTGTGTTTTCTTGAGAGCAGGGACTTGGCCTTGTTCTCTATGGGGTTCCTAGAATTTGCACACTGCCTGACACATATTATATTTTCACTACAAAATTATTGACTGAATGAATCATAGGTGGTATTTCTTCTTCTCCAGGACTCTTTAGCACTGTATTGAATTGACTCCGAATTTTCTTTATAAAAGATTTTTGAAACGAGTCACTAAAGAAGTGTACAATTTGTGCTTCTTAAATACATGTGTTCTTCTCTCTCATATCTATGTCTTCATAAATGTTATTTTCACTGCATATACACTCTTCTGAGTCCTGCTAGTCTATCTAATTCCTACTTATCCTAAGATTCACAGACAATTATTCACATGAATTATTTGTATTGGGGAACTGTTCTGTGTGGGTGACTCAGTTTCATAAGGGTAAATGAAAGTGAAGTTGCAAGCAGATAAAAGACAGTAAATGAAACTTTCAAACATTCATCTCAGTCTATTTCAAACCACATCCCTTAAGGTATGTGTCTCCAATGTTATCTGGTAAGAACAGATGGGTTTTCAAACAAATATAATGTTTGACTAGGTATGACTAGGTTAATGCTGAACAAGTTTGGAAACCATGAGCAAAGGGTTTTCTCTGGAATGTCCCCAAAATAGTACTATTTGGAAATCAGTCCCCACTCAATGAATATTACCTTCTTACTTTTAGATGACAGGATTGCCTGAAATTTTCTACATATCTCATATGCTACATTAGATGTTTTATCAATAAAAAGATAAATGCAGAGCACAATGCAGGTACAAAGGTTGGTATGCGTGAAGCAGCATTTTCACTTAGAAGGTTGAATCTGCATGTGGAGAGGAGTCGCATTCGATATCAAAACTTCCATGTAACAGGACATGATTTTTCATAGTGTTGCTCTCATCACTATGCATCACAACTAAACTAATTTTTAAATTAATTTACTGGGCTCATGTATCATTAAATTGTATGTATAGCTTATGGATATAAGACCGTTACATTCTTGCAAAAAGAGTTAAATCAAACAAATGGAGAGAATTGCATAGTTTTCACAAGCCTGTCTGTCCCTGCTACACAGTTACCCATGCAATGTCAAAGCTCCTAGATGGCCCAGATATATGTCTTCCTGAATGGTGTATATTTAAAGATTTGTGCAAAAAGCTATATGGCACCAATAACAAGCTAGACTCTCGCACCTCCACGGTCAAAAAGAGCAATAAACTGTGACTATAACAATGAATACCAGGCCTGACAGTCAATGGGGGAAAAAAAAATGCTCCTAAATAAAATTTTTTAAAGTATCTTTGACTAAAATGAAATAAAACTTTTCCCATTAAAACTTTTAAATAAAATTATGGGACTAATGGGATTCCTGACACTTTTAGCTAGAGTGGGGTGTCTGACTATCTTATAGAAAAGATACCTTATGTGTCCTATGTGTACCCACTCCATCCTCTGATAATCCATGAGACACCCATGTTTTGGCAGGCTCCCAAGCAGAAAGTCAAAATATTAAGAATTCATTTATAAAGAGAGGTGACTCATCTGAAAATATTTGCATTACACTTCCCACTGAGCAAGAAGCTTAAGGAAAGATTCCAGTGACTTAGAAATAACAATACTTTGGAGAAAGACAAATGAGAGTTCAAGTTGAACCTAACTTGTCTGTGCAGACAACCGCTACATAATTTGATTCTTATAGCCCATCTGAAATATGTATGTCCAAGTTTACTTACAGCATGGTGTAATGCTTGGGTGAAATAAACTTCCTACCTGTCTTTGTTTTCCAAATCATACACTTTCACCCTCTAAAGCCAACAGGAATGCGAATCAGTCATTCTTCAGGACACCTTTGGTTTTTCTAGGGTCAGAGGAGATTCTTAAATCTTAGATATATCACAGAAGTCTTCCAGTCCATAATCAACTTGACCTTTTCATCATACAGTGACTCATTTCTTGCTGAGGCACTGGTATTCCACGATCTGTCCACTTTGTGGTTTTGTCTGCAATGTTTCTCATGTGCTTAGCTTTTTTGCTAGGACAACATGGTCCTGAGGTTGTCTGATGGCTTTTGATGGTAGCATCATTCTTTCCCAAAGCCCAGTGCTTGGTGACTCACTTCTTTTCTGTTATCCCACAGCCATCCCCTGGGATGAACATCCAACCACTTCTGAGATGTTATGCTCCAATGGACTTGGTCCATGCACATGGGTCCTGCAGTCCTCCCTCCCCACCTTCCAGCCAGAGCCAACACCTAAGTTGTATAGAGTGTTCGCTGCACAACAGAAACTGGCTTAGGTGGTAGGCGAGGCAGCTGGAACCCAGCTCTGCTCCCTTGGCTAAGCATTGTGCCTTGGTCCTCTGCTGCATCCCCAGAGAGTAAGCCTTTTTCAAATTTACACAGAAACCTTGTATAGGTCACTCAGTGGGGGCTCAGCCCCAGTTCTAACACCATGCTGGGTTTGGGCATTCTCCCTTCAACCTCTTTTAGGGTGAATTCTACTCTTGAATAATACATTTAATTCTCATAATGACTCTGAAGAAAAAAGTTATTAAGTCTTTCCTGCCACAAACCTGCCCTCATCACCATAAGGAAAACCTGAGCTTCAGAAATAAAGACCTGGCTGCCATCCTGAAAGGCTGGGGGTGGAGGGAAATAAAGGTGAGCAGGAATCCTATCAAATAAATCTAAAGCAAAGCATTGAGTGAAAAAGGGACAACAACAATAGCAACAATTAACATACAGGTATTACTCTGTGCCAAACTCATGTTATCTAACTTAATCCTTACAACACCTGAGAGACATAATTCTCAGTTCACAGGGTAGAAAACTGAGGCACAGAAAGATTATCCCATATGCTTCAAGTCACACACTTAAATGGTAGAATCAAGATCTGAACCCAAGAATTATAGTTCAATAGCCTGTGCAATTACCCACTACACCATAACAATTCTATGACTTATTCTGTCACAAAGGTAATTTGGGAAAACTGTTGATAAGATTTGTTCTCTAAAAAATGTTAAGTAGATGCAACCACTTTAGAAGACAATTTGGTACTTCCTTATAAAACTAAACATAGTTTTACTATGCAATCCAATAATCACTGCTAGACATTTTATGACCACACAAAAACTTGAACATGAATGTTTATAGCTTTAACTATGATGGCCAAAACCTAGAGAGAAATAAAACAAAAAACAAGATATCCTTCAATAAGTGAATGGATAAACAAACTGTGGCACATCCTTACAACTGAATATTATTTAGCAATAAAAAGAAATGAATTATCAAGTAACAAAAAAAATGTGAATACATTTTAAATGCCTATTGCTAAGTGAAAAAAATCAATCTGAAAAGGCTATTATGTGATTCCAACTGTAATTATATGATATTCTGGAAAAGGAATAACTATAGAGACAATAAAAATAACAGTGGTTGTGATTCCAATTATAATTATATGACATTCTGGAAAAGGAAAAACTATAGAGACAATAAAAAGATCAGGATTCAGGGGAGGGTAGACTGAAGAGCTGAAGCATAGGGGATATTTTAGGACAGTGGAACTATTCTGTAAGATACTATAAATGGTGGATACATCACCATTTTCAAATACCATAGGACTTGACAGCACAGAACCTTAATGTATACAAATTCTTTAAAAATCATTTAGGAGATCAGGGGATTCCAGGAAGGAATGACAAGAGAGTATGGTTGTATTACAATTGTATGAAACAACCTCATTGCAGGGGATGGTGGAAAATATACTGACCTAAGCAGCTTTGGAAATTAATGGAGTCTGTGAGACTAAAGGCTAAAGGAACCCCACATAATCACTGAACTCTAGTTGATAAATCTATTTCACACAAGTATGGGGTTAACAATTCTGAAACTGATATATATATATATATATATATATATATATATATATATATATATATATATATATATATGAATTTAATAATTAATTAACTAGATGGCAAATGGTGGGAGCTAGTTTTCTCACTGCTGGAATCGAAATTTACAGATAAGCAAGTGAAGGAGCCTAGAATAATCCATGTGGTGATGGATTACTGTTGGAGACAACAGTAAGGATGCATGTTTAGTTTAACATAGATACAGATGGTTATATGCATAAATATTTATAGATATATATTTCTTTGCTCAGCTGAGAGGTCCTAAAAGAAATGGCATTTCATGGATGGAGTAGAGGTTTGATCACTGCACTGTATACCTGAAGCGGAGGTTGTATACCTACTGTAATTGAATATATATAGATAGTCACGGGATGTGGATTATACTGTGGAAGAGAGTCAGAGGAAGAGTAATAGATATATATGATATGGGGGTGGGGGAGTGGGGTGGCGAATCGGGGGTGGGAGGTTGTCACTTTGAGGGGTAAAATGTATAACTATTGCATTGTGTTGTACACCTGAAACTAATTAAAAATAAATTAATTAATTAATTAATTTTAAAAATAAGAAATGGTATTTCAGTAGCAATAAGCACACCTTTCATCTAAATCTTGGTTTCTAATACCACTGCTCCTTGGAGAAATGGCTGATTCCAGGACTGGGGCAGGGCCTGTACGATAAGAGATGGAGCATCTTTTAGTGCCAGAATGTGAGAAAGTGAATGCACATTGAGTGCGCGCACACACACACACACACACACACACATACATATTAACAGGAATATGTCAAGAGAAACATGAGCTCCCAATACCCAAAGTTATAACAATTTGAGCAACAAAATAAAATGGTGTGGGGTTATAACTCAAAGTATAAATGTAATTCAAAGAAAAAGCATGAGAAGATGGTTTTCAAGTTACCATGAGTAGCAGGTTTTTACTGCTAAGGACCAGGCAAAGAAGATTGGAAAACCTAAAATTGTTCATGAGCTGGTGAATAGACCTGTTAAGCTGAAATTGTGTCTTTATGTAAGCAGTATTAGAAAGGGGGCCAAGGCCAAACTATCTTGAGCCTTTATCTTATAGGCAATGGGAAGGCCGATGAATATGTACTTCAGCATAAATCATAAAATTAGGGGTATGAAGAGTATATATAGTCAAGCAGATCAATTAGAAAGCTATTAGAGTCCACAAGTTAGATAATAAATGGTGATCAAGGACTATGGCATTAGAACTGGAGAAGGTAAAATGATATTTGGATGAAAAAATGAATCAATTGAATAGTAAACAGGAATAAAAATAAATCAAGGATAAATTAAGTTTTTGAATCTGAATGATGTGGTAGTGCCATTAACTTTAAAAAAAAAATAATTTAGGAAAAGCATTCACTTTAAAAATCCAATTAGAACGTTATTCTTCCAGCACTCGCTGGGTTGCTTCCCCTCTCATGCACTTGGTACTACCCATGCTGTCTCCTTTCCTCCCTGGGGAAGTTCCTACTCTCTCAGGCCCTTGGCTCTTGGTGCTGTCCTGGAGAACCAGGTCCTCACCATTTCTGTGAAAACAAAAACAACTGGTGGTGTGCAAACAGGGACTGAGCACCCTGAGGGCCAGGGGCCAGGGCCATGGAATGGGCAGGGGGCATGAGCAGCAGCTGCTCCATCACCTGCACTAGCATACCTACCACATCAGCAGCCTGTGCCACAAGGCTGGGTGCCTATGAGCAGGACATGGCCTCTACCAGGGCCCAGTAACTGTGGACCTCAGGCTCTGGTGAGCCCAGCACCACTGCAGCCTTCAATATAGATCAGTGAATTACAATGGAGTATGAGCTCGAGAAAGTGCTGCATAAGTTCTCAGGCAATGAGCGGCTGTGAGAGTGCAGCCAGGAGGAGCTCATCAACTACAGGAGTGACCTCATGCATGAGAGCCTGCAGGTGACAGGGACATCTGGCCAAGATAGTGCAGTTGGTAAATGCTGTGCTTCCCTCCTCTCATGACCAAATCAAAATTACAACTAAATTACAGAACAATCATTACTGAGAATCACCTGAAATTTTGCTGAACTGAAGTCCTACAACTAAGGACATAGAGAAACTACATCGAGACAGATAGAAGGCGTGGAGACATGGAAGAGTTGGTCCAACACCCATGAGTGGCAATTAAAAATTGGGAGGGATATTTCATCTGCAGGGGTCCCACTCCCCAAAGAAGCAAGGAGTCCCAGATCCACACCATACTCTCCAGTCCAGGGTTTCAGTGCAGGAGAAAGAAGTCCTCACAGTTTCTGGCTGTGAAAACCAGTGGAGATTGAGGCTGAGTAAGACACAGGGCAGCTGGAGTCCCAGGTGTTCCTCTTAAAGGGCATGGACTTACTTGATGATGGACTCACTAGCTCTGAGCTCTAGTACTGTGGCGGCAGCTTAAAAAAAAGTCAGGGACATATGGGGAGGAACTGAATTGTCTGGCTTTGAGGCAAGGACTGAAAGGCCAGCTTTCTCCCAGACAAAAGTGCTGGCAGAATCCATTGTTTCTTTCTTGAACCTTCCCTGCTCCCAGCGTGTATTCCCAGGTGGGTACCATATTTGAGTAGCTATCAACCTGGCTAACACCCAGTCCCTGGTTATTCCCTGAGACTCCCACTCCACCTAACTTGGAGGCACAACCAAGGCATTTCCAGTGGCTTTTCCATAGGGCCAATCTTGGCTCATGCTGTGAACTTCCCTAAACTCTCTCAAAAGTTCACAAGCCCCAAACAAGCACCTGGCCTCGGTTCCCAGTACTACTTGCTGAGTAGCCTTGAGCCTGGAACTAATGGCAGCTGGCCTAAGTTCACAGCTTGGCCTCTCCGTGGTACCTCCAAGCCCAGCACAAATAGCAACCATCTGCAGATCACTTTGTAGCTCATACCAAGCAACCCCAGGCAGGGCACAGGCAGAGGCTGACCTGGACCTGCAAAAGAGCCCCTCCTCAGAGGCCCAAGAATAAATATACTCAGTGGCCAGCTTCAGACCACACCAGAACACCATCTAACCACCTCCACAAAAGATACACCTAAAGGGCAGACTAGACACAGCCCTGCTAAAGCAAATCCTGCTCTGTAGGGTCAGCCTCTGCACAACAGCTCCTCCACTATAGTCACAGCCAGCCCTCACAACCAATCAGCCTGAGGATCAACCCTTCCTTCTGATGTGCAAACAGCAACCAAAGCTCAACTACAATAGGAGGACACACAAAACCTACACAAGGGACACACCTGAAACACCTGGTTCAGGTGACCAGAGAGACTGCACCACTGGGCACCACAGGACACCAACTACATAAGGCCACTCTACTAAGACCAGGAGACATAGCAGCTTTACCTAATACATAGAACAAATGCAGGGAGGCAGCCAAAATGCGGAGACAAAGAAACATGTCCCAAATGAAAGTATAGAACAAAGCTCCAGAAAAATACAAAAAAGTAGAGACAAGCAATCTACCAGATGCAGAGTTCAAAACACTGGCTATAAAGTAGCTCAGTGATCTCAGGGAGAACTTCAACAAAGAGATAGGAAACATAAACAATGGAGGTAGAAAACATAAAAAAGAACCATTCAGAAATAAAGAATAACAAATAAAGAATACATTAGAGGGAATCAACAGTAGATTAGATAAAGCAGATATCTGAATCAGCACTTTAGAAGATAAGGTAGCAGAAAACACCCAAAAAGAACAGCAAAAAGAAAAAAGAATCCAAAAATATGAGGATAGCTTAAGGGCCCCTGGGACAACATCAAGGGTATCAACATTTGTATCATAGGGGTACTAGAAAGAGAAGAAAGAGAAAGGAATTGAAACTTATTTGAAGAAATAATGATGGAAAACTTCCCTAACCTGGTGAAGGAAATAGACATATAAGCCCAAGAAGCACAGAGACTCAAACAAGATGAACCTAAAGAGGCCCACACCAAGACACATTATAATTAAAATGCCAAAGGTTAAAGATAAAGAGTCTTAAAAGCAGCAAGAGAAAAGCAGTTAGTTACCTACAAGGGTGCTCCCATAAGACTGTCAGCCAATTTCTCAACTTTGCAGAAACTTTGCAGGCCAGAAGGAATTGGCACAAAATATTCAAGTCGTGAAAAGCATAATACATGATTGTCAATGAATGAGTAAATAAATGAAATCAGAAAATACATTTGGAGATAAAGATTATAGAGTTTTTAAAATATAAATAATATTTTATATAAGAGTTTTATGTAAGAAATGAGAAAATGGATGAGGTCTTTAAGAAATGTCATAGAAAAAAAAGGAGACAATGGTAAGATAAAGGGCAACAATATGAAAATAATACAGATAATATTTTCTAAAAACATTATAAGATTAGATGTCAATGATAAAAATTGAGACAAGTTATTTCCACATATCTTAATTTCCAGGTCTGAGAGCAGAGGCTACCTCTGTCCACATGACTTCACTATATGTTCCAGGAAATTCTTGACCTGGAATAAAAAAGCTGTAAGCCAAAATATAACTTTACTGTTTCCTTCAAGAAATCCCAGCATATCAATTTGTCCAGACAAATAGTTAGCTTATCCGGGCAAATATCTTTTGTATCATTATAATAGAATACTTATCTGGGCAAATAGCTCACCTATCAAACAATAATTTACTTATCAAGACTCTCTTCTTGAATCTCATGTCATTGTATCCACCATTACGTTGTGAAGTTTTCCCAATTCCAATCATTTCCCCACCTTGAAAGACCTACATTATACCACTTAAGGCCAGAACTGAAAACCCTGTACAAATCCTGTGATCTCCTCCTAATACAATGCAAATGTTATATCAATGTGATGTTTTGCCTTACTTATATGTAGGTCATATAACTTAGCTTTGCTTAATCATTGGGTTTTCTGGTGAACTTTTGGGGAGTTGACAACTGACAATTGCAAAATCATAGAAACTCCTATTTCTGGAAATTTCAAAAAGAAAATTAAAAAAATAAGTGTATCCAATACAAACCATAAGTCAATGAGAAAATTCCAACCAAAACTGCAGAATATATATAAATTCACAATATACAGAATACAGATAAACCACTGATTAAGGAAAATATATACTCTAAAATACTTACGTTAAAAAAGAAAATGGAGGGCCAGCCGAATGGCTCAGTTGGTTAAGAGCTCGCTCAAGAGTGCAAGCTGAGCTTTGAGCAACAGCGGTTCGAGGCC
Organism: Aselliscus stoliczkanus; assembly: GCA_033961575.1. Lineage (NCBI taxonomy): Eukaryota > Metazoa > Chordata > Mammalia > Chiroptera > Hipposideridae > Aselliscus > Aselliscus stoliczkanus. Next base: position 89,776,476 of record CM066734.1, on the reverse strand, counting down.
AGCCCGAGCTGAGTTGCCGTTGAGCTGCCAACAGGTGGCAGGATGGCTCAGCTAAAAAAAAAAAAAGAAAATGGACTACAAAATAAATGTAAGGAGACCAAATAAAGGGATTAATGAAGATAAAAGCATAAATGAATGAATCAGAAAACAGAAACAGTAGAGTGGATAATTTATCCCATAATGAATCTTAGTGCTAGTCCTCCAGAGGGAAAAAAAATGAATCCCCAGTTAGAATCACAAAATTTTACAAATATTGTACTGGCATAAACATCACCAAATTCAACTAAAAGGAACAGAAGCAGTAAAAAATGCAAAGAAAGCTTTGGACTCCCAGATTTTTTATTTATTTATTTATTTTTTCCTGCAGAAAGCAGGCTAAGAAGGATATCCAAGTTGCAATCATGGGCCATTTATTATGCAAAAAAGACAAGTTAGAGCATGGAGCCAGTAACTACAGAGAAAAGTTCATGGAGAGTAGGAGTGAGCTCCAATCAAAGAAATGAAAAAAAAAAATGTGCTCACATAAATTTCACAATTGCTATGGATCAAGATTGCATGTGCATCCTACCCTCCACCTGCCCTGTCTGAACAGGAGTTTCTATTGCTATCATCTTATACCTATGCCACCATTGTATGTTGGGTGGATGAATGGCAGATAATCTTGTCTGTTTAGTTCACAAGACTTAAGATCAAGAGGAAGTTTGATAAAAGAGTTTTACCCAAGGAATGACACCTGAAGAACTGTATCCATAACTGAACTTGATTTAGGTGATGCGATCCTGGACCTCAAATTTAAACCTAATGCTCTAATGAGAGGAGACTTTCCTAGAGGGCTGGGGGAGGGGGGAAGTGTATTTTGCATGTGAGAAGAGTATAATCAATCTTTTCCTGGAGGGAACAATGGCTACTTATAGAGAGATATGGTCTCTTGACTTTGGAAAGGTTTGTGACTCACTTGTAACCAACAAAATGAAGCTGTGTGACTTCTGAAACCAGGACTTAAAAGGCAATGTAACTTTCACTGGATTCTGTCTAGACACTCACTTTTGGAGCCTTAGTCCTGATACTTGAAGGCCAACAACCCTGAAGCAACCATGTTGTGAGAAAGCCCAGGTCACATAGAGACAGCGGTGCTGTCTGGTCAACAGCCCGAGCTGAGGTCCCAGACAATAGCTAGCATCAACTGCCAGACATTTGAATGAAGATGTCTCCAGAAGATTCCAGCTCCTGGTCATCAAGTAACCACTATCAAGACATTCCAACTAAAGCCTCAGACATGGTAGAACAGAGATACATCATTCCTGTTCTGTTTGTCTGAATTCCTTACCCATAGAATTCATGAACTTAATAAGATGATTATTTTACACCATTAAATTTGGGGTAATGTGTTACAAAAACATAGTAACTGCAACAGCTAGAAATAAATTTACAAGAAATGTACCAGATCTATATAAAGTGCTCCTGGAAGACACAGCAGATTTACACAAGGAGGGAAAGCATTGTGTGGGGGTGAAGAATATGAACTCTGGTTCAATTCCTGGCTCTGTTACTTATATTCTACATGTTAGTGAATTATTAAACCACCCCACTGCTCAGTTTCCTCAATAAAACAGGGATAATAAAAATACTAACCTATAGGACAATTATAAGAATAAACACTTAGAATAGCGTCTGACATATAGTAACTACTATACATGTATTGTTTTGTGGTTATGGTTATAGTTATTATCATTACAACATCATAAAGGGTCAGATCTCCCTAAATTAACCTATAAATTTAACATGAACTGAATTAAAATTCTCACAGGGTTTATTTTCAAATCAAATGACCAAGAATAGCTGTATTATAAAGCCTACATAATTTAAACACTAGAACTACATTTAATGATACTAAAACTAAATCAATAATGTAATTTATGTAAATTTTCAAAAGAGCCAAAGCAAACAGTATATACTGTTTGAGGATACTTGTATATGTAGTAAAAATGTAAAACTTGATGGCAATGATTTACAGCAACATCATGTTAGTGATGTTGTATCTGGAGAGGAGATAAAGAAAAATGGATTGAAGTAGGGTCTTAATTCTATCTGTAACATTTTATGGCTTTAAAAATAGAAATCTGTAGCAGTTATAGCAAAATGTTGATATCTGTTTCTTCAAGGTTGCGGACTTATAGATGTCTCTTACATTATTTGAGGGAAGTTGATCTTTAGATATTGCATAATTTAAAATAAACATTTTATAAAGGAAATTGCTTATCCATATAAACAAATTCTTTGTAAAGGTTTAGTATTTTTACTATGTCTTCACTAACATACACAAAATCTCAAGACCCAATGATCTATTTCTAGAAGATACTTTCACTGTTCAGTATTTATATCAGAAAGTTAAAGATTTTTTTGGGAAGTGCAGGGGGGGTCATCTAGAAACATGGGACACCTTAAAAGTAAATTATAGAAAGCCTTAGGGATTGTATCTTGAAGACATATTACCAGTCTACTTGCAAAACTTAGATTAAAAGTAAATGGATTTTCAAATGTATAATGCCATCTACAAATTTATAACCAAACTAAATTATGACTTTATGCTATGCATAAATGTGGGAGAGTCGTCTTTGCTATCTGGCCATTCATGCTGTGATAATTAGCAGCAAATATGGTTCCCCACTTGATGGAAAAATAATCCTCAGGAACATATCAGAGTTAACATCACCATTAGCACTATTATACATTATGTAATTGTTGACACCCAGAAAATATTAAAATAGCAGAATATAGATCTGGAGCAGATGATTGAAACTGTCTAATTACACAAATAAGAAAATATATCCAGAGACTAGAATTCTATGCCTAAAATCACCCATAAGTATAAAGAAGAGTGTGCTTCATGTCTTTCCTTAGAGAGAGTAAAATGCCTAACAGAGCACAGCTCAGTTTAGCTCTCTGAGTAACTAAAAACAGGACAAAGCAACACACGGTCCTTAGGATGCAGTGTACTCAGGTTGTATATCTCATAATGTAACTTTAACAAATGTATAAACCCCTGTGACAGTTAATTTAATCTTCAAAATTATCCTATACAATGTTTTCTAGTAGTATTAACATTACAAAGTACAAGGTCACAGTGCTTAGCTATACTAAAACATTAAAAGATTTTAAATTGTGATTAACAATCTCCTTTCCTCAGGGTAAATATAAGGGCTCTATTTTTTTTAATTATACTTGTGAAAAATTATGAATTTGTTCTCTAGTACTATAGCATCAAATTGTCTAAAATGGAGGGTATTTGCCACATGGAGCTATTTCTCCACCTCTGTGACACTCTGACTTAGATTCTTCTGGAGCACCAAATGCATGATGGGAGGGAGCCCATCCTTCCTCATCACCAGTCAGCACTTCATGGTGGGCAGGCAGCTGGCAGCCCTGGAACTGTCAGAAATCTCAAAACTTATCAGCCTAGTAGTACCTAAAATCAGATGGAAAATTATAAAACATATTCACTGTCACATGTTCTGCAATATTAACCAAAGACACAATTTTTTTTTTTTAAGATTTTATTGGGGAATTGGGGGAGGGACACAGTGTTGGGTAATCGGGGGAGGGGAACAGACAAGTTGCTGTCTTTTTGTTCTTCAGTCTAGTTGTGGAGGACGTTGCTTCACTGGCCCATGTTGGTATCGTCATTGCACTCTTCCCGGGTGAGGCAGATGGGTCACTGGCCTCTGGATGGTCACTCACCGCGGCTATTGGCAGCTCACGCTGGCTGCCAGCCACTCACTGTAGCCCATGGCAGCCCACTGCAGCAGGGCTGCAGCCTACACCATCGCCCGGGCTTGCACAGCCCAGCTCCAGGTGGAGCTGTTGTTAGCTGTAGAGGGCAGTGTCACTGGCCCTTATATGTGGGATCCGAACCGGGGCCGCTGGCGTCCCCAAACCAGCTCTTAACCCGTGTGCCACTCTGCCGGCCCCAAAGACACAATTTTTGATCAATATAGAAAACACAATCATACTGCCCTGACAAAGTAATTGTAGGTCCCATTGCTTTAGTTAAACTAGGTTTGCTTATTTTCTGTTTTTTTCTCCTCTCCTGCTGTCAACAACTTTGCCTTCAGGTTCACATTCCTTCTAGTCCTCCCAGCAAATCTATGATTCTAACATCTTCTGAGGAAAAAGATTTTTTCCATATTTCAGGACATCAAGGCAATATGGGAAGGAGCTGAGGAAGAGAAAATGGGCTGAGATATTGTAATTTTAAACTATAACTCCTGTTTTTAAATTTACAGAAAGCACATAATTCAGATTAATCCAATGTTTTAGAAACCATAATTTCATTTTTTTTTTTAAAGTTATAGTTATGCTTCTTTCTCTTAATCAAATACATGGAATGAGGATAAAACTCTCACAGAGCTAGTAAAAATATTAAAATCTTAAATGTATTGACTTCATGTTAATAAAAGGTTTTCTGAGTAATCTGATGATTATACTTTGGTAGAGACCATCTGTCATTTAAAGTACATTGCCAAGAGCAGAGAGGTGGTACATTAAATTTGTGCTATATAATAAATGCCTTTTTCAGCTTCATTTCTGAGCATCTCAGCAGATGCTTTTAGGTGGCTACACGGAACCCAGAACAATGCAGCAGAAAGAACCCCAGTCCAAAGGTCACATGGAAGCAAGCTTCCAGACTAGCAGATGAGGCCAGTCAGAGGTGATGCAGCTGGCCAGGCCTCTGGGGCTGAGTGAATGCTTGCTCCCGAGGCAGCAGGGCTGCCTGGCCAGTCTGCTCCCTGGCAGGCAGAAGGCCCTGCCCTCCAGCACTGATGTAAAAATGGGAAGACATAAGTGAGGAAGATAATGGGGGAGAGGTTGTATTAATATACAGGGATAGGAACTCAGGGGGAATATGGCCAAACAAATGCTTCATGTCTGACAGAATCTTTCTCTGCAACAAGCATTTTTTAATCCTCTACTGATGACTCTGACATTACTCTAGCTACACAGCGAGTGGTTCAAAATTCATTTCAGCCTAAGGAAGAAAACATAAAGCCTCACTGAAACTTATCAATGACTTGAATTTTGTTATTGCTTAACTTGCAGATACACATGTCATTATCATGGAAATACAATGTACTACTGCTTGAATTCCCCTCTCTTATTTATGATCTACTCTTTGATTGATCAATATTCTTCACATTTAATCTTAATTATCTCTACTACAAGTTCATGGGGTTGAATTCCCATTATACAGTCGTGTTAAATACCAGACTATGTTAATTTAAAATATCTAGGGAAATATAATAGCACTCTAAAATTAAACAACCAAAAAAAGTGAAAAGCCAGCCTAATTGAATAGTCAACAGAGATCCATTTTGTGTGAATATCTGTAATTAGAATTGAAGCAAACTTTTAAAAGTTTCTAGTATTAAATTTACCATTTGCATTTGGGAAGTAGTGATTATGCTAAGGAAAACAGTATGATAATAGGGAGAACGAATGAGAGGTGGAGAAAGGTCTAAGAGCTATAACTGCATTAGTGACTGGTCATCACTAATGTTTATATATGACTACTGAAGTATTAGAAATAAATCAAAGTTCCTGCAAAAATATATCATTGAGAATTATATGTATGACTGTTAATAGTCATAAGAAAATCTTTTCAATGACACTTTGAGTTTCAATAAACTATGTTCTTCAGATCCAAGTAAACAGAGGGAATAAAATTCCAAAATGCAGAAGTCAGGTAAAATGAGCTTTAAAGGAAACATTTAATACATTCGTGGTACATTCAGACAAAGTCAAGTACCATGTTGTTTTATTTACTTATGTTTATAACTTTTCTGTTATTTTTAGGGATTTGAGTAGGGATGGAAAATTGCAATTGTTCAGGCTTCCGTTTTAACCCAATACCCATAAACCGCTTAAACATTAAAAAAGAAGTGTTAACTCATTTTACTGGCAACTTTTTATATTAATTTATAAAATTCTTATTCTTTGAATACACCAAATGCCTATATAATTAAAGCCTTCAGCATGAAATATATTGTTGGATACCCAAATAAATTGTGTGGAGTAGCCTTAAAGGGAAATATCAAAAACTACGCCCTCAGTTCTTATTTTAAGCTTTTCCCTACATTAATATATATTCCCTACAGTTGTTAAAAGATTTCAGATGTTTTTTATGTTCTTTCTCTAACCTATTATGTCCTCTCTCCCCAGTGGAGGTCTATATTTGTATAAAGTGGTAGCCAACTTAATAATATATGATCAGAAATAAACTAAATGATACTGCAAGCAACAAATGGAAATTACTTTATACCTACAGACTTGTTGGGCATTACATTTAGAACAGATGGCTTCTTCACGCCTGGTCTCCTCAGAGATAATATAGATATTTGAATTAGAATTCTGGATACCCATTTTTCTACATTTAAAAACACATAAAACACATAAAAATGGTCTACAGCTTTAACTAGGGAGAAGCATATAGGTCTTACAATGTCTCTCATGGTTATTCTCCTGACTATGTGTTTGTGTTATCAAGAATTACTAATAGTAAAAAGAATATTTAAGATGCAAGATTCATCAACATCATGCAAGAAGGTAAAATGCATTCATGTTTCATTGGGTTAGTTTAATTTTTAAAAAGTTTTTTTTTGTTTGTTTTTAATTGGAGAATTGGGGGAGGGGAACAGTGTTGGGGAATTTGGGAGGGGAAACAGCCAAGTTGTTGTTCTTCAGTCTTAGTTGCGGGTGGGCATAGCCACCATCCCATTCAGGAGTAGAACCAGCGGCCTTGTTGTTAAGAGTGCATGCTCTATCCACGGAGCCATCAGGGTGGCAGCTCAGCTCAAGGTGCCAAGTTCAGTCTTAGTTGTGGGTGGGCATAGCCCACCATTGAACAGGCAGTCTTGTTGTTAGGTGCACATGCTCTCATCAGCTGAGCCATCCTGCCACCTGTTGGCAGCTCATTGGCTGATCAGCTCAGGCACAGCATCACTGGCCCATGTGGGAATCAAACTGGCGGCCCTATTGCTCAGAGCTCATACTCTTAAGTTAACTCTTAACCAACTGAGCCACTCTTGCCAGCCCTAAAAAGGTGTTTTGAAAGAAAACAACTGTGTCTTGACTCATTCTTTAACCAATAAAATAAAATGAAAAGAGCTCTGATCTGTGTCCTCCCCAGAATATCCCTGCTACTAAGGTAAAGCTGTTTATCTTGCCATTTCCTCACCTAGAAAAAGATAAAGTCCTTCAAGAAAGTTGAAGCCTTTTCCCTAAGAAGAATTTTGAGAAACATATTCTACTAGAAAAATACAAAGGGCCTAACAGAAGCTTCTGAGAAAGACGAGACACCAAACAGGGATGAGGGCTCAATATCTTGAATCTAGAACAACATGCCAATAGCTTTTTGGCTCAAGAAAAATTTTAGGATGAGTTAAATTTTATGTGAAAAAATGACTAACAATTGTTAAAAATACTATCCAAAATAAATTTTATCATAAATATTTTAATAATTATTCTAAAATTGATAATTGCTATGCATCAACATTAGTAAAAATTTTAAAAATATGATATTTGCATTAGCAAAGATGCAATGTAGAATGGTAAGGGAAAAAAATTATAAAATATATTGGAATATTTTTGTCAGGAAATGTGTAGAACTCATGAAGAAAGAGAAGTATAGAAGATATCACAGAAAAATAAAGATAATTAATATTTTCCTAAACGGGAAGACTCAGACTATAAAATTGTCTGAATTAATTCTATCCAAAGCAATCTATGCAATTAATGTATTCCTGACCAAAAGGCCAATGGAGTTTATGTATTTTTTTAAGAAGATGACAAAATTATGTTAAAGACCAAATTAAAAAACTACTGCAAAGCACATCTGGTGAAGAATTAATAAGCTTACCAAGTGTTAAAACATGGTATGAAGTCATAGTAACAATGAAGGTAGTGTGATGTTGACAGAAGAGTCAATGGGATAAAACAATGAGAAGTAATCTGTGAATGTGGGAAATGTGGCAGTCCAAATACCTGGCTGACAGTCAGTGAGAAACACAATAAGAGACCAAAGAGAAACATCCCCTTGAAAGACAACAGGATCTCAATCTAATGCTTTTCCCAGTTGAGTACATTTCCAAACTGCACAGTTTGGTCACAGAAAACTTAACGTATCACAGTACAGAACTCAAAGATCACAGAACAGTTGGAAAATAAGAAGGAATCCATAAAATTAGCTAGTTAAGTTCAACAGCAGATATTGACAAGGCTAAAAAAAAGAAAAAGAATCAGTGAACTTAAATCAATAGAAATTCTCCAATTCAAAGAACACAGAGAAAAAAAAGAACAGAACCTCTAAATGGTCTAATATGCATGTAATTGTAATGCCAGAAAAAAAAGAAAGACAAAGAGGCAGAAGAAATATTTGAAAATATATTAGCTAAAAATTTACAAATTTGATAGACTATATTAATGTGCAGATCTAGAAAGGTCAACAAATACCAATGAAGATAAATAAAAATAAATTTATACCTAGACACACCATAGACAAACAGCTATGATCCAAAGATAAAGAGAAAATCTTGAAAGAAACCAGAGAAAAAAATTTTAGGAGGTTTAGAGAAAGTAAGGATACCATAAAACTGAATAGCTGACTTCTTATTTGAAATCCTGGAAGTCAAAAGACATTGGAATGGCATATTCAAAAAACACTAAAGGGGTCCCACATATGAGGGCTAGTGACACTGCCCTCAAAAAACACACACACAAAAAAAACAAAAAACACTAAAGGATAAAAAATTATTTACAGCAAATCTATACTTCAAAAATGAAGGCAAGGGCGGCTGGTTAGCTCAGGTGGTTAGAGCACAGGCTCGTAACACCAAGGTTGCCAGTTCAATTCCCACATGGGCCACTGAGCGGCACCCTCCAAAACTAGATCGAAGACAACTACTTGACTTGGAGCTGATGGGTCTTGGGAAAACACACTGTTCCCCAATAAAATTAAAAAAAAAAAAAAAAACAATGAAGGCAAATTCAGAAGATTTTCAGAGAAATACAAAATTTGAGAGACCATCAGAAATCAATATACATTACAAGAAATGTTAAGTTCTTCAATCTGAAAATAAATGACACTAAGTGATAACTCAGGTCTATCAGAAAGAATGAAGAGTATCAGAAAGAATAAAAGTATGGGTAAATATAAAATTATTTTTTTTGTTTTCACCTGATTTGTTGCTTTATAGGGTAAATAGATATAATATACATGACAATACTTTTAAGAAGGGGAGAAAATGGAAATATATTTGTTATAAACTTCCTGTATTTTAAAAGACATAATTAAAAATTATCTCTAAATACACTGAATAGGTATAAACTATATATTTTAACCTCTGTAGCAACCAATAAGAAATGCAAGTTTATAAATAAACAACAAGCAGAAGTGCGAAAATAACATTATAAAATTTATATTATTAATAAAAATAAGGCAAAAAAATGAAAGAGAAGAAAAAAGTGGATAAAATTTAAAACAAATAGTAAAAGAAGCAGATCTAAATACAATCATGTCAGTAACAAAAGACAAAGAAAGACCCAATAATCTCACTACTGGATATTTATCTAAAGAAACCCAAAATGCAACTTTGAGGGAATGTGTGCATATGTTCATTGCAGCATTACTTACAATGGCCAAGATGTGGAGGCAGCCTGGGTGTCTGTCAACGGATGAATGAATAAAGAGAAGGTAGTACATATATACAATGGAATATTGCTTGGCCATGGAAGGGAATGGGTTCTTGCCATCCGTGGCAGCATGGATGGACCTAGAGTGCAGTGTGCTGAGTAAAGTGTCAGACAGAGAAAGTGCAATGTGATTTCACTTATATGTGGAATCTAAAGAAAAAAATAAACAAACACAACAAAAACAAACTCATAGATACAGAAAACACTTTGATGGTTGTCAGATGGGAGGGATTTGGGGATGTGGATGAAAAAAGGTGAAGAGATTAAGAAGTACAAACTGGTTGTTATAAAGTAGTCATGGGGATGTAAAGTAAAGCATAGGGATGTAAAGTAAAGATACGGTAATAGCTATGTGTGGTGCCAGGTGGGTACTAGATTAGTCAGGGGGATCACTTCTTAAATTATATAAATGTCTAACCACTATGCTGTACATCTGAAATTAATATAAAATAATTATTGACTGTCAATTGTAACTGAAAAAAAATTTTTTTTAACTGGAAAGGAAAAAAATTAAACTACTGGGGGTGGGTGGGAAACAATTACATTAAATGTAAAAGACTTGAATAAATAGACAGAGATTGTCCCATGGATATAAGTGAACTATCTTCTACCTATGAGACCTTAAAAAGAAAACACAAATACTGAAAGTAAAAGTTGTCCTAAGTTTATTTGTAAATAATAAAAACAATTAAATATTAATATAATAAGAAACTTGAAGGCAAGTGGTATTTTTAGAGATACAGAGGGATATTTCATTACTATAAAAGCCCATGTATCAAGAAGATAAAACTATCTTTTCTGCAGTTTCACTTTCTGAGGTTCTGGTTATCCGTGGTTAATTGCAGTCTGAAAATATTAAATTTCCCCAACCACTGACATCATCTGTTCCTGACATCTAACCATTGACATCATCATGGCTCAATGATCCAAAATCACCAGAAGCAGATGACAACTCCTGATGAGTAGCGAGGAGGTCAGTAGTAGCCTAAAGCTATGTCACAACACCAACATTATTCACCTTACTTCGTCTCATCATGTAAGCATTTTATTATCACATATCATCACAAAAAGAAGGGTGCGAACAGTACAATAAGATGTTGAGAGAGAAAGAGACACACATTCACATAACTTCTATTAAAGTATATCGTTACAATTCTATTTTCTTATCAGTTATTGCAAATCTCTTACTGTACTTAATACATAAATTAAACTTCATCATAGGTATGTATGTATAGAAAAAAACATAGTATATATAGGATTCAGTGGAATCCATGGTTTCAGGCATCCACTGTTTGTCTTGGAACACATACCCCGTTGAAAATGGGACACTACTGTAAACTTGGCCCAATGAAAGAGCTTCAAAATGTATGAAGAAAAAAAGACAAATCTACAGTCTCAGTTGGAGACCTTAACAGACACCTTTCTTGGCAATTAATAGAACAACCAGATAAAACCATCTATAACACAGAACAACACTGTCAACAACCTTAATTTACTTGACATTTAAAGAACACTATAATGCCTCACTTAAGATTACAATGTCTATTCAAGTTCACATGAAATGTAAACAAGATTGATCATAAGCTGGACCACAAAATTACTTTTAATATAATTAAAAAGATGAAAAATCTTAACATAGTATTTTCTCTGACCAAAACTTAAATTAGAAATCAACAAAACTAAAACATCTAGAAAGCCTCGACTACCTCAGTAAAAAACTTCTAAGCAACCCTCAAATAAAGGAAAGAATTACAAAGGACAAAAGAAAACATCTTGAACTGGATGATACTGAATTTGCAACATATCAAAATTTCAGGGATGCTAAAGCAGTGTTTAAAGGGAAATTTATAGTTTAACATGCTTATGTAGGAGGGAAGCGGTTTAGATCAAACCTTAGATCCAATCAAATATCTCACCTATCCCACTAAGAAACTAGAAAAAGAAGAGAAAATTAAGCCTAGTGATTAATTTATAATAAATCAATATTTATATTCCCTTAGCAAGTTAAGATAGTATTAAGAGCAGACATCAAGTAAATATAAAACAAAATAGAGAAAATCAGTGAAGCTAAAAGCTGAACTTGGAAAAGATCAATAAAATTGAATAATTCTATCCAGATTTATCAGGAAAAAATACATTCAAATTACAAATCAAAAATATAAGATGGGTCATTACTGAATGAATACCTAATAAACATTAAAAGGATAATAAGGGAATTTTAAGGTCAACTTGATCCTAATAAATTCAACAACTTTGATAAAACAGACACAGTTTGACAAACATCAACAATCAAAGTTCACTCAAGAATAAATAGATAACCTAAGACACCTGTATCTATGAAAAATTTAAATAGCCTTTCCACAATGAAAACAGCAAGTCCACAGTCCACATAGCTTACTGGGTAAATTCTAACCAACACGTAAGGTTAAATACACACACACACACACACACACACACACACACACACACACTCCCAAATATACACAGACTCTTTCAGAAAATAGAATAAGCAGGGATATTTGCAAATTCACTTTATGACGCTAGCATTGTCCAGATAACAAAACCAGACAAAGAATTTGTTAAAAAAAAGAAATTATAGACCTACATTCTTCATGAACTAGATGTAAAAAATTAGCAAATTAAATCCAGGAATATATAAAATGGATACTACATCAGGACTAAGTGGAGTTTATCCCAAAAAATCAAGATTGGTTAGCATTTGAAAATCTATTAGTTTAATTCAATACATTCCATATATTACCATATATTACTTAAAAAGGAATAAAGGAAAAAGCATCTTATAAAATTAAACACCTAATTAATTATTAGGAACTCTCAGCAAACTAGGAAAAGAAGTTAACTTCACTGATGCAAAGGGCAACTACAAAAATGCCACAGCTGACTACTTCCCCTAATAATAGGAACAAGACAAAGAATTTACTCTCATCTATTCTATTCAACTTGTTTTGGAGGTGCTGGCAATTACAATAACAAAAGAAAAGACATATAAGCTGTAAAAGAAAAAAATGAAATTTGTCTCTGTTCAGACAACATGATCAAAAATGTAGAAAATCTTCAGGAATATACAAAAATCTAGTTTGCTAGCAAGGTTGCAAGATATATATAGAAAATGATTTTATTTCCATTTAGTAGCAACAAATGTAAAATAAAATTGTAAAATGATACCCATCAATAAATGTGAAATACCTTGGGACAAATTTAACAAAATGTGTGTAAGACCCATACACTTAAAACTATAAGACACTGCTGAGAGAAATTTGAAAAGGCCTAAGTAAAAACTTCCAGTTTCTGGTCTGGTATGTAAGAAGCTTAGGAGTTGCCACTGTCTCCAACCAACTAATTAAAACCACAACAAACAGAAAAATCAAGAACTCTTCTTAGATCTGTAAGAGAAGTCAAATCACAGAGCAAACCACTGCCCCCCAAACTGGATGAACAGGCAAATACAGATAATCTGCAACTTACCAGAGTAAAAGCCCACAAGCTGAAACCTCCACAGGAACAAGTGCAGAGTAGGAAAGCCTAAACTGTAGTTGATGAATTGCTTAAGGCTCAGTGTGCACAAGTCTGAGAGATAAAAACTCCAGGGGGACCCATTCACTGGGGGGACCCCCACACTTTTTGGCATTTTACCTCCAGGAACCCCACCAGGTCCTCAGGGAAGTATTGGAGAAAAATCACCCCAAGCTTCCAGCAGTGGGAAGGGGAAAACAGCCATTTTGAAATACATCAGAGCACTCTGTTCTTATAACAGGCCCTCAGGAGAAACTAGTTAACCAAAGCCTATCAAAGCCTAATTGACCAGGAGGAAGGAAAAAACCCAGCCCAGACCACTCTAGCCATTCTCTCTCACCTAAGGTGCGGGGTAGAGGGACTGAGAATTACTTGTGAAATTTACAGTCTACAGATACAGGATAAGTAGAATTCTGAGACCTCATCATAGGACTGTATAGAACACTGCCCCTCTCTCAAACCTTCCCACTACATTACTTAGTCCTTTCCACATCTCTCTCAGCAATGTCTTCTTTTAGGTTAATAGGTCTTACACACATTTTGTTAAATTTATCCCAAGGTATTTTATATTTCTTGATGGGTAGTTTTTACAATTTTATTTTACAATAGTTTGTACTACTATATGGAAACACCATGATTTTCTTTCTTAGAAAAATATTATAAGACATACTAAAGGGAAAAAACAAAACAGTTTGAAGAGACAGAGCAAGCATCAGAGCCAATCACAGATATAACAGGAGGGTTGGAATTATCAGACTGGGATTTAAAACAACTATGAGTAATATGGCTCTAATGGATAAATAGGACAGCACAGAAGAACTGATGGGTAGTGTAAGCAGAGAGATGGGAATTCTAAATAGGAGATAATAATAATAATAATAATAATAATAATAATAATAATAACTCAGAGATTGAAAACACTGTAACGTGAATGAAGAAAGACTTCATTAGCAAACTGGACATGGCTGAGCAAAGAAACCTTGAGCTTGAAGATATTTCTATAGAAACTCCAAGACTGAAAAGCAGAAAGGAAAAACAAACAAACAAAAAAATTAGACCCAAATAGCCAAGAACAGTGGGACAACTACAAAAAAGTATAACATACACATAATGGAAATACGAAAAGAAGAGAGAAAGCAATAGAAGAAATATTTGAATAAGTAATGACTGAAAATTTCCCCAAATTAACATCAGACACCAAACCACAGACTTAGGAAGCCCAAAAAACACCAAGCAGGATAAAAATCTCCCAAAGTTTCACCTAGACATCTCATTTCAGAAAATCAAAGATACAGAACAAATTCTTGAAAGAAAGCAGAGGGGAAAACACCTCACCCATAGAAAAGCGAATGTAAGAATTATATCCACCATCTCTGAAACCATGCAAGCAAGAAAAGAGTTGAGTAAAATATTTAAAGTGTTGAGAGAGAAAAGAAATCACCAACCTAGAGATCTGTACCCATTAAAATTATCCTTCAAAAGTGAAAAAGAGAAAAAGACTTTCTCAGACAAAAAAAAAAAAAGTTGAGAAAAACTGTTGCCAATAGACCTAACTTGCAAGAAATATTTTTAAAAGTTCTTAGAGAGAAGGAAAATGATATGAATCAGAATCTTGAATCTACATAAAGAACAAAAGAGCATCAAAGAATGAATAAGTGAAGGTAAAATAAAAACTTTTATTTTTCTTATTCTTGATTTATCTGACAATAGTTTGTTCAAAATAATAATAGCAATGTATTCTATTATCTATGCTTATATGTATGTGTATATTACATATATATGCTTATGTATAAGTAAAATTAATGAATAATACAGGGATGAGTGAGAAATTAGAATTATTTTGTTATTATAAGGTACTCACACTACCTGTGAAGTGGTATAGTGTTATTTGAAAGTGAATTTGTGTTTTTGATAAATGTGTATTTCCAGAATAAGATTTTTGGACAATAATTCACCTGGTATATATACTACACCAAACTAGAGTCAGAGTGAGAGAGGGCTTGGCCATGGACTCCTCCAGAATTTTATAAAGGCTGTCAGAGAGTGTGGGGGTTGGGAAGGGAAAGACATCCCAGCTAGTGATTCTTTTGGCATGCTCAAAGACTTGATTAGTATATTCTTTGGGGCCAGAGCTAAGGAGAATCCCATTGGTTAGGGCCCATGTCAGGGCCAACCAAGGCTTATGTGTCACTGAGATTGATAGATACAAGGGGATTAAAGAAATAAGTAAATATATCATGGTTGATGAAAAACAGATTTTCTTGCTATTGAAAATGGGACTCAGAAGTATGAAAAGGAAAAATGCTAGAATAAACCCTGTTGTTTTAGATTGGAATTAAGGGTAATGTAAACAGAGCAATGGGAATTCTAAGTAGGAACCAAAAAAAACTAATGATCAGAAATACTGTAACATAAATGAAGAAACGCTTATCTGCAAACTAGGCATGGCTGAGGAAAGAAAGTATCAGTGCAAATATTCAAGTTACTTTTTAGAAATAAATGATAGAAATGATAATACATGTTTGTGTATGTGTGTGTGTGTGTGTGTATGTGTGTGTGTGTGTATGAGTAAATCCACACACACACACATTTCCTAGGTCTTTTTGCTGAGAGAACCAATAAGCAATTACACTTAGTGCACAGATCTTGGTTTCTAAATACCACTCTCCACTAGAAAGAGAATTGGCTGATTTCAGGGCCAGGGTAGAAAAAGTCTATGACAATCCTGGAACATCTTGGCTTACCAGAAAGCATTAATTAAATGCTCAAAAAAAAAAAAAATGAAGGGTACATATCAAGAAAACAGGATTCTGTTTAAAGGAACTCCCACAGTCAAATATGTGACAGAATATCAAAATAAAAATGATTATAAAAAGTTATAACCCAGTGAATAAAATTCATATCCTTGAGTTCATACTGATAAACACATGATTACATAAATAAATTCAGGAGATGGGAAAAGTCTTGTTTAGAGTTAAATGTCAACTTCCAATGTGGAAGGAATCTTGGAATTAGAAAATAGTTATTTGGCAATGAAAAAAAATTGTTTTAGACAAACATCATTAATAGATGTTAAAATTAATGGATGAAAGTTTGATGAGGAATAGGATACTTACATGGTCTGAAAACATCTCCCCACAAATACATATTTGATTGTTTATTGCTTAATAAGTACAAAATACTTTCACAGTGCAGAAGCTTGGTATGTAATACGTTAACTAAATGATCATAGTGTACATTACCAGTAACAGGAAAATTGTGCAGAATGTACCTCTTGGTATTACACTCTGAAAATAATACAGTACCATTTCTGGTGCACTTCTACCAAATATTCATAACCTAACATTAATCAGGAGGAAATCTCAGGCAAACCCCAGCTGAGAGACATTCTACAAAGTAACTGACCCATACTCTTCAAAAACACCAAGGTCATGAAAGACAAGGAAAGACTGGAGGAGATTTAAGAGACATAAAAACTGAAGGCAACACATGACTTCATTTGGATCCTGAACCCCTAAAGCACGTAATTGGAATAAAAGGTAAAATCTGAATGGGATCTGTGGATTAAATGGTAGAACTGTACAGTGCTAATTTCCTGATTTTTGATGGTTATACTGTGGTTATGTAGGAAAGTGCCCTTGTTTTTAAGAAACATACACTAAAGTACTAGAGGGCAATATCTTCAACGATTTCAAATGGTTCAGAAATAAATAATAATAAGGATATATTGGGTTGTTGGAAAAGTCATGATGCATTTTTGCAATAAAAAACTTTTCCAACAACCCAATATAATAGAGAATGAGGTACATGTGATAAAATATTAATACTTGTGGAAGCTGGGTAAAGTATATATGAGAGTTTGTTGTGCTGTTCTTACAACTTTTCTATATATGTGAAATAATTTCAAAGTAAAACATTTTTAAAAGGACACAGTATGTATTAAATGTGTTGAAAAATATATTGTAAAATAAATGACACGACATATTAAAGAAGAGTCTCATGCAGAATTATCAGTTACCAGAACAGTTGTGGTCTTCATGTTTGTTTGTTGTTTTTCCACCAGAAATGAATACTCATGTGTGAAAAACTAAAAAAAAAAAAAAAAAAAAAAAATAGAAATTATTATACAGAATATGGTAAAAAACATTGAGCTAGAAATTAGAAGCCCATTAAATCGCTGATAATCTCCAGCCTAGTGGCCTCAGGGTAGTCATTTACTTTCTGAGCCTCAAGATTACTTAGTTATAAAGTGAGTGATTAAACCATAAAGTCCTTTTTATTTCCAAAATTCTGTGGTTCAACTTCCTCCAATTAATGGTTTAAATCAAATTACCAGTACCTAAGTACTGAGTAAGTAGTTCACTAGGCACAAATCAATGATAAAATTTGTTGGACTATGATTTGGGGATGATTTTGAGTTTATCTGACAATATGGGGAAAATCTAAAACTACTTTCTTAAGTATATATTTGGTTGTTTTAGATTTAAAATAACATCCCCATTTCTCAGCATATGATGGAGTATTCATGGCCAGAATTGAATTCCAATAACTGCCTGTATCAAGTCTCTGAAGAAATGATTGTCGAATTGGTCACATTTTCTTTCTTAACCCTTTAAGTCACTCTGTTCACTTATCACAGCTGATTAGGAAATCACACTAACAAGCTCATGGTTTCATCGCTCAGAAGAATCAGTAAACCCTTCACCCTTGCCAGCCATAAGACATATGCTTGTCACCAGTCACAAGGTCACATGAGTGATTGGGTGTACATATATCATTGCAAATACATCACCAAAAAAAAAAAAATTCACAAAGCACATCCAATTCAAAATAAGCTAGCAATATCATTTTTCTGTATGAATACAGGACATCAAATTAAGTTTCTGGTGCTTTCACCATATGCTATTAATCTCAAAATCCTCCTCTTTGATTTCAGACTCTGTTCAAACTTTACATCCCTGCCACTACCATTGTGCCCTAGAGTGATTAATACCTCCTTAGGTTTGCTACTCTTTTGAGCAGAATTGGGGGGCCTAAAATCTAAAATGCATGTATTTCTTTTTTTTTTTAATGCGTGTATTTCTAGTGCTTTCAAATTTGTAAGCTAAAAGCAGGCACTCACCTTTTCAATTGTCCCTGTGTTATTGTGTCAAAAATCCAATATACAAAGATGATGCTGTGAAATAAATACCTCTCTGACTGATTATCACATTTTCATAAGTGCAATCATGTAATAACAAAGCTGAATTTTTAAATAGGATATCCATGTATTCAAAAGTATATTTTAAAAACTTACTAGCCAAAGAAATGATGAAGAAACAAACCTGTGGTTTGACATTCACTCTTATGTTTCAAACAAGGATGCTCTCCTCTGCAACATATTTACAGTGAGAGGCTTCATAATACCCTAAAGAGAATGGTAATGAGAGATCTAAAGCACAAAGCTCTACACAGAAGGAATGCACCTCTAAAAGAAGCAGGGATCAGGTGGCTCTGTGGAGCAATGGATAGTTCATTGGACTTCTAAAAGAAGCAGGGCTCTGCAAACATGCAGAGGCCTCAGATGAACAGAGGACAGCTCTGTGATTGGTTATGTGGGATAGAGTTCAAATGTGTTTTGGTTCTCATTCCCACTCTGTCAAAAGGAAACCAAGACACAAAGTTATAAAAAAAGAATGATTTCATTCTACTTGAATATTACATTAACCTGTGAGCGCCAGTGCTCCTTGGTCAGCTTTTTCAGGGCTTGCTGGCACCACAGCACTGCTGACCTGGTAGGTCTGATTATGAATGATCAATGTGCCTATTTGCAATAAAACTCTGCACAGATCTGGACCCTCAGCCCTTATTCACTCATGCAGATAATAACGGCAGTTCAAGGCACTTGCCCATAACTCCAAGCTTCATTAAACAAAGGGAATGTCACCAAAAGTCCCTTTAACTATCTTTATGCTGTTAAGCAGGGAAAAAAATTGGCCATTCTGAAGAAATAGAATTTACAGTGTTAATAAAATAAGGTTTGTATATCCCTGTGCCCTATTTTGCACATCTTTCTTGAGTTTCCAGGGCTAAAACCCACCACGTTAGTGGGGAGCAGAGTGAGGCATGGGAACAAAGGCTGCTTGTGTGCCTGAGGTCAGACTCTGTTTCTGAGGAAATATTTCAGTGGAATTTTTCAGGTCTGTGACAGGGAATAGAGTATGGCCACTCCTCCTCATTCATCACAAACAGAACTAGTGTTAGGCTGGTGTCTCAATGGTTTGGAGGTTGGGGAAGAATGGTGGCAGAGGTTTCCAAGGGGTTCAGGTCCCCCTGAGGTGCATCAAGGTACAACAGTGCATCAAGTCTGCCCACTGTTCAGTCTCTGGAAGGGTGTGGAGCTTTGGTTACCTATTTTCTCAGGCAAAACATATTGTCAGCCTCAGATGTTCTAGTAAGGGATGGTCGCCGAAGACACAGTCTCTCATGCATCCACTCCTGACTCATGCTCCTGCCATGAACTCTCCACTCTACCTTTGGCATCACTCCGACATTACCATCACACATGGGTTAGTTGCCCTAGCTGCTTAGAATACCCATTCACTTCTTTGTAAAGTCCTCTCCCTTAAAAGTAGACTTGCAGGATATCCTCCCCAACCCCCCATTCCCACCACCACCCCCGCCCCAATAACCCTGCTGTGATTTGACATTCACAGAGAAATGCAGTTTTGAATGACAAAATAATCCAAATCAAAGTTCAGTTTCCTTCAAAATCAACTAAATGGCCATTTCTGGATAATAATTGGTATTTGCACTTCAAATCTTATGCAATGAAAATTCAAGAAAAATGAAAACAATGCACAGATGAGAAATTGTCCTGTGGAATGAATGAATACAAACAAAATATTTAAATAAATTAGGCCCAAAATAAAATATCTAAGAGAAATTTTTGGTCTCAATCATTTGGAAATATCTTTTTCTTGTTTTGACACATAAAGAGTAGACATAGTTTCCAAGATACACATGCATGGCCGCATAGAACATAATAGACTACTTGTTTTGTTTAATTCACCACTAAATGCAAAGAAAATGGGCTACCAAATTTTCTTGCCCATTCAGAAGTTGACTAGTAAGCAACTAGCACAAAGTAGCAGTCTACAGAGCAACCCTCTATGCTAGTAAATAGTTTTCTCTTCTCTTCCCTGTCAAATTTTTAAAACTCTATGAGTCTATCTGCTTATTCAAAGCCCAACACCTTTTTATGCCCCTCCAACTCACCCTGCAACAGTTTATGGGAAAAGAAATGTGGAAGAGGCCCAAAAGAAGTGGAGGGAGTGGGGAGTGTGGAAATTTTGGTGGTAATGAAATAAAAAAGTACAGAGAAATATTATTCCTAAGATTTCCTTCCTAGAAAAGATGCCACACAAACAACTACTGAAGGACCTTAATGTGACTGGCTCAAAGGAAAAGTAAGGGAAGACAGATACATTCAAACATTTGATGGTCATCTACAGATAGAGAATAAAGATTTGCTCTGTTTGTCTAAAGGTCAGTAATGGGAATAAAGGGTGGATATTGGAAGGTACTGGATTTTGTCTCAACTTAAAAAAAAAATCTTTTGACTCACCAAAACTCCCAAACTTGCTCAGAAGATGATATCCATCTTCTATTAGAGATGCTTTAGAAGAAGGCATTACTGAAACAGGTGAGAGATTATTCTTAGATGATTTTTAAAAATACTTCAAACTTTAAGAATTGTATACTTCTGGGCCGGCAGAGTGGCGCGGCGGTTAAGCGCTGGCTTGGGAAGCCAGCGGCCCCGGTTCAGTCCCACATATGAGGGCCTGTGACACTGCCCTCAAAAAAAAATAAAAAAGAATTGTATAACTCTATGATGAGTTGGAAGCTAAGAATGTTTGTAAAGTAAGCAAACAAATACGAAGCTTAACTAGCATTTATTTACTCCTCTAATGTCATAGTAAAGACAGACTTCAGTCCTATTTGGTATTTTCAGTAGGGCATATGTCTCTTTAAACCAGGAAGATGATGTGAACTTTAACTTCATGAACTTCAATTAATTTTGTTAAAAGAAACATTTTTAAAAATCAAGCAATGACAGTGTATTATTCTGTAAAGTTATTCCATCTATAGAAACTCCCCATGGTATTAAGATGTCCAGGTTTAAGTTATTATGCAGTTTCTTAGCTATTTGAAATAGGTTGGTTGTCCCAATTCAGTATGGATAAGAAGCCCATTGTTCTCATTGTAAAGCTCAGGGATAAGATATTCATAATCTATCCTCCTGTTCCCTCCCACAATCTTCCAAGACCTAAGAAGCTTCTGCCCAACACTATCTATTCAAACTGAAAAGACTAACTAAGCTATTCAGAGCTCCCTCTCAGGCAGTTAGGGCTTTGTGCTATTGTCTGGCTGCATAATAATACTCTGGTGGATTCAGGGGTCAGTCTGTTCTAATATACCTCCCACCAGCTGGAACACACAGACTTCTTCAGCATTAGAGTATCTTTTCCATTATTTTTAATCCAGGCAGTTCAGGGTTTGTTCTGTTTTGTTTGGGACCCTGTGTTATGTCCTTGGCTTCCAGTACTGAGGTTTACTTAAGCATATTTCTATTAGACTCTAAATGCTTGTGAATGAAACTGTTCATAGATGGTGGGTAGGAATTGTTCATGGTTTTCTCTTTTTGTGTCTTCTACAGCACTCAGCACAATGCCTTGCCATTACAGACGTCCCACCAAGGTGTGTGAAATTCAATTAGTCTTTTTTTTCCTTACCCAAGAAAGTGTTGCATAAGAAAGTAAAACAATGTTGAAATGACATTTACAAAATACCATGCACTGAAATAATATTTGCATTCTGTTATTCTTTCCCACAGCAATTGCCCAATTTACTATTGACGTCTATTAAGAGATTCAAAGCACTTGATCATCTACCATTTAAAAACAACCTTAATTTTCTGGAATGAGAGAAGAAAGAAGAAGAAAGCCTAACTTAAAAGAGTAAAATTGATTTTTGAGCAAGATCATGATTTCCCTACATGGACACTATATCACTTAATCATTAAATGTTTTCAACAGAAAGAGAACTTAGTGACTAACAAGTCCAACTCCCTAAAGCATATTTTTGTCAAGGAAATTGTTTTGGTTTTTAAGCAAGAGGATTTTAAAAAGTGAAGGTGGAGTGAGGGTGCAGTGGTGAGGATGAGGTAGAAGGGCAAGGCCTTTCTTTCCTCAATTGTTTAGTGGACACTGACAACCTCCGGTGTGCAACCCGAGCTCCTGCTGTGTGGAGTTTGCTCAGTGGTTAACAGATGATCATGCTGGGTTGAGGGTACTTATTATTACTCCTCATGTTTCCATCTAGAGGAGGAAATTTCCACTCTGTTCCCTAGGGAGCAAAGTATGGAAGAGGTACGCAGTATCTCCCAACTCACTCCTCTAATGGGAAGAGTAACTGATCTAACTGATGAATTTGGGAGGAGTAATTGAATATGTTTGGCTCATCATCCTCTGGGTCTTTCTCTTTCAGAGCCAGCTTGACTGCAGGATGCAAGCTTCTGGGCCTCTTCTCCCATGTGATAGCTTGGCAAATCAAGTCCTATCTCTGCAACAGGGGCCTGTAGTTCTAAGGAGAAAGGGAAGGTTCATCAGGCGATATATCTGCAAGAGCTCTCTGGTCATAAATCTCAAATAATATTCACCAATTCAGCTGTTATGAGTAATAAGGATTTCTATTTGTCTGACTCCTATGTCCTATCTCAGTTGTTTCAAAATTTGTGAGGAGAAGGAGATGAACACAATAGAGAAAGTCTCAAATTTTAAGCTCATGCCTTAGAGAGAACTATAACTATGAACTATCCTTTGAAATTAAAATAAATTCAAAACCAATATAGAAACTTGTTAGGTAACCCAGATTCCAAGTTTTCAACATTAAAATAATCTGTATTCTATTTTTATATGCTATGTTCCTTTGAGTAAAATAGAAAATTTGAACTGTTATTGTTAAATTTTCTTGTGAAGGAAATTTGTATTGGCCCATACATTAAATGTATACATAAGTTTATAATTTGGGGCTCTGGAGAGCAGAATAGTTTTATCAGCTTTTATTTATGCTAGACTCATAATGAACATTAATTCTCTTGCTATGGAAGACATTATTGCCAAGCACATCACATCTGAAACATAATCATATGCTTTCAGCTTTGACCTTCATCATCATATCAAATAGTATTTTTGGATGGTTTTCAAAACATTTTCACTTTTTTTTTTTTTTTTTTTTTAGCTGAGCCACCCTGCCACCTGTTGGCAGCTCAATGGCAACTCAGCTCGGGCTGGCATCGAACCGCCATTGCTCAGAGATCAGCTCACACTCTTGAGTGAGCTCTTAACCAATTGAGCCACTCGGCCAGCCCTCACTTATATATTTTTTTTCTTTTTTCTTTTTTTCAGAGGGCATAGTCACTGGCCCTCATATGTGAGATCCAAACCAGGGCCACTGGTGTCCCAAGCCAGCTCTTAACCACCATGCCACTCAGCCGGCCCCCTATATTCTTTTAATTAACTGTTTCAACAGCACTGTAAATTGGGTAGGCAAACAGCTTTATCTATATTTTAACAATGGAAAAGTTCACAAAGGGAGATTATGTGAGTTCTTCAAGTAACTCAGCCAGTAGTAAAAAAGTTGATACGACTCACCAAGTGTTCTGCCTCTTTTTTCTACACAACTTTTATATATTTATTATATTCTCTTCATATTACAAACTTATAAGGGAAGCATTAATTTCAGGCAACTAAAATCATATATGTCTGCTTTGTTTGGCTTCCAAGAAAATATTAATTCAATGTAATTAAAAATATTTATTGAATGTCTAGCACATTGTTAGCAAGTGAAAATAATGTAAAGCTTAAAATGTGTTAAGATAGATGAATGAATGGATGGATGTGCGGAAGGAGAGATGGAAGAGTGAATAAATGTGCAAAAGGCATGAAGAGAAGAACAAAATATGACTCCTAAAGAGAACAAATGTAATAACACAAAAATAGCTAGAATGCATGTTGATATGTGCTATAACAGAAACAGGTACATTGTGCTAGTGGAGCAGATGACAGAACAATTCATGATACCACATTGTGAAGTTAGTCTACAAATGTTGTACCACTGAATCATTGAAATTTTCTTCATGTTGTAAAGGAAAGAATTGGAAGTATTGAAGCATGAAAGGCCCATTGTCAGGGTTTTTCAAAGAAAGATACCTTAGAATCCAGGAAAATCAACAAAGAACCTAGGAATTTGAAACCCCAAAGAACTTAAAAGAAAAACCCAGCCCTACACGTTTTTTATTAGAGCAGGGACATCCAGATGGAGTGGAGGGCAGAGGGGAAACGGATAATGACATGTACATGTATACTTAGTAGGAAAAGAAAGCACTGAACCAAGGCATTAACTAGACACATTTTGAACCTTGACACGAGTTGCTGATGAAATGGCCCTTAGGATAAACAGCACAATTGGCCTTATTTTGACCTGAGTCAGCCCAGAGCTTTTAGCAGGAGTTTTGTCATGTAAATACCCTCGTGAACATGGACAGAACGCATGGTTCAAGTTGCACAGACAGAGCTGGCTGTCAGTCAATGACAAAAGAGAACTTGAGTGGAGAGGATCCCTTTCAGGGGGAATGGTGAGTGTTTAGGGGACTGAACAGAGTGAAAGAGAACTATTCTGGAAAAGATAATATACAGATCCAAAATACTCTGGCATTTTAATCGAATATGCTGCTTCGGGAAAAAGCACAGTCTGCACCCCAACACCTGCTGGACCTAATGGACTCTGAAATGTTGTTTCAGAATTAATCAAGTCATTTAAAATCATAGCTGCAGTCTCCATTCACTACTCCTGTGCATAAATGTGCTGATCCCGATACTAATCCATGTCGGGTGACTTCAGCAATACATCACCATAATTGCCATTTTAGGGCTGCAAATTGGAGCTAAAATAACCAGATGCAAAAGAGATGGCC
Source organism: Aselliscus stoliczkanus (assembly GCA_033961575.1). Lineage (NCBI taxonomy): Eukaryota > Metazoa > Chordata > Mammalia > Chiroptera > Hipposideridae > Aselliscus > Aselliscus stoliczkanus. The sequence continues at coordinate 89,751,182 of CM066734.1, read as the reverse complement.
ATATCACACTCTCAAGATGGATCTTCAAAGTTCAAGGAGAGTTCAAGCATGGAAGAGGCAATAGAAAGGGGTCAAGTGTAAGGGGATTGTTCATGTTCAAGAAGAATTAACTTTACAAATATATTGTTTCTGAGGTGGTAATTGTCCCATCTTACAGTTATTCATACTTCATTTACTCGTTGCATTCTTCTCAAGCATTTAATGAAATGAATTTGATTTTGACAAAATATTCTATTTCAAAATTGTCATTAATTTCCAAGACATTTTATTCTCCTCTACATTATCTGTTTTAAAGGGATAGAGGCTGGATTTGGAACAGCTAATATTTCCCTAGCTAAGCTTTGGTCAAAAGTCCATGTCAGTCTCAGATATTTCCTTCCTAGCTTAGTCAACTAAATCATTGAACTAAAAAAAAAAAAAAAAAAAAGTCACCAACATCACAAACTCAAAATGTGAAGTCAGAGTTCTGTCCCATGTGGAAAGACTAAGGACAGTTTTCTATCTTATCTGTCACAGTTTCTCACTTAGGGGACTGTAATATGCAAACAAAAGCCTCCTGCAGTTATTTGTTTGTATAAAATTGAGACAGATTCGGAAGATTGGAAGCAAAAGAGAACCCCTGTGACTGCTTTGGTATCAAAGTTGCTAAAACTGCCACTATTCCTTGTTGTTTTTATTGAATCACCCTTTCCTTGGTATTTTTACAAAATAAATCACCGCAAAAAGAAAACAGAATACTTCTATTTTAAAATCCAACTTTGTTAACATGGCACTCAAAGACCTTCTCAATCTGGAGACAACTTATTTGCTTACCACTCTTCTTTCTTTACAAGCCCTAGCACTCCAGCTTCTGCTACAACAAATGGCTCATTATTCCCCAAAGAGTCCTGTTAAACCTCCAAGCCTGTTCAAATGTTCTTCTCTGCATAGGACATCTGTCTCTTCCCTTGCCCTGTAGCTGGTACAGTATACCTAGCTGAAATGTCACCACCCTTGCCTGACCAGCCATCCCAATAAGGACAGCTAGTTCTTTAGTTTTTGCTTTCCCATAGTGCAGAATGCAAATCTCCCCTGAGAGCACCTATCAAATATATTGTAGATATTTTCTTTGTGTCTATCACCTCATTTATAGTATGAGGTAATTGAGTACATGAACTAGTTTTAGTAATTGTTTGAATGATATATTAAATGTAGGTGATAAAAATTTGCAAAATTATAAAGCAATATTAAAATTGTAGTTGTTTTGCTATTATTTTTCACAACAATCAATCTATCACAACATATCACAGGTATTTGTTTGTAACTAATCCAGCAACTATCAGGATAGGGTGGATAAAATATTCAAAGAAATAATGGTCATAATTTTTCAAAATTTGATGACAATTATAAACCATCAGTACTAAGAGCTTTAATTAAACACAAGCAGAATAAACACAAATAAAACCACATCAAGGTACATCATAATTAAGTTGCTGAAAAGGAGTAATAAAGAGAAAATTGTAAATGCAGACACTGGAAAAGGAGATGTTACATAAAACAGCGAACAAAGATACAAATAATTTCAAACATCAAAAGCAACACAGAAAAGACAACGTAATGACATTTTTTTTTTTTGAGGGCAGTGTCACTGGCCCTCCCAAGCCAGCACTCAACCACCGCACCAGTCAGCCAGCCCCTGTAATGACATTTTTAAAGTACTGAAATAAAGAATAGCAAACCCAGAATTCTATATCTGGGAAAATTATCTTCCAAAATGAATGGAAAAGAAGTATATTTTAGGGAAGAAAAAAAAAAAACCACAGAGAATTTTTTGCATCAGACTTCCGTTAAAAAAATGTTAAAGTAATTATTCAGGCTAAAGGAAAATAAAACCATATAGAAAGTTAATATACACAAAGAAATCTAAGAATGCCAATGTGATAAATATAACAGATATTTGTCATTTTTAGTTTATTTAAGAAGTGAATGTTTACAAAATAGTAACATAGTATTTTGAGGTTTGTAATGTGAAAATGAATACAGCAATAGAAAAACAGATTAAAGAAAATGGAAGGATGCAGCTCTAAGATTATATGAAACTTCATTACAATAAGGGGAATAATGCAAAAACTAGGTAAAATAAAACATGTATTACTAATGATACAAAAATATAGATACAGAACACTCAACTAATTCAAATGGAAGTAAAAAAAAAAAGAAGAAAGAGGAAAAGAGAATATATCTATCAAAAAGAAAATAAATAAAAGGGCCGGTTGAGTCACTCAGTTGGTTAAGAGCTTGCTCAAGAATGCGAACTGGGCTCTGAGCAACAACAGTTCGATGCCCAGCCCGAGCTGAGCTGCTGCTGAGCTGCCAACAGTTTCAGCTAAAAAAATAAATAAGTAAAATTATGGTAAAACTAACCTGAAACATATTAATAATTACATTAAATATAAATTGTCTAAATTTTCCAGTAAAAAAACAAAGATTTTCAAACTGAATAAAAAAGCACAACTAAACTATACTGTACTGTATGCCAGAAGTGAATTTAAAATATAAAGACACAAAATAAACAAGTGGAACTACTTAAAATAAAAAGTTTCTGCACAGCAAGGGAAACCATCAACAAAATGAAAAAGCAACCTAATCTACTGAACGGTAGAAAATATTTGCAAATCATATATCTGATAAAGGGTTACTATCCAAAATATATAAAAAACTCATATAACTCAATAGCAAAAAACATACAAAATGACATTTTTCCAAAGAAGACATACAAGTGGTAATAGGCGCATGAAAAGATGCTCAAAATCACTAATCATCAGGGAAATGCAAATGAAAACCCCAATGAGATATCACCTCACTCCTATTAGAATGACTATTATAAAAAAGACAAGAAATAACTAGCATCAGGGAGGAACTAGACAAAACAGAGCACCTTCTCATTGTTTTTGGAAATGTTCACTGATGTAGCCACGGTGGAAAACAATAGGGAGTTTCCTCAAAAAAAATTAAATGTAGACCTCCATATGATCCAGCAATTCTACTTCTAGGTATTTATCTGAAGAAAACGAAAATACTAACTCAAAAAGATATCTGCACCACCATGTGTACTGCAACATTTGTTTTACAATAGCCAAGATATGAAAACAACCTGAGCTTCCATGGATTGCATTGAATCTATGTATTGCCTTAAGTAGTATGGACATTTTAGCTATATTAATTCTTCCTATTCATGAGCATGGTATATGTTTCCATTTATTTGTATCTTCTTTAATTTCTCTCTTCAATGTCATAATTTTCCAGGTCTTTTACATCCTTGGTTAAATTTATTCCTCAATATTTTATTGTTTTTGAAGCAATTGTAAACAGGATTGTTCTCTTAATTTCCCTTAACAAAGACTAGTGGGACTTTAGCTATGGTAACCCACCCACTCCCTTATCACCATGAGTTGCTTAATGTTTAAACTGTGGGACTCAACAAGATTGTAACCAGTTTTTGAGTCAATCAATAACTTGTAACCTACTGGTCAAAACAATAGTTTAGGAAAAACTATAGATAACATCTTAATGTAATGGTTCAGTGTCCTCAAAGAAAGGAGTAGACAAAAAAGGATAATAATTTACAAGCTTGCTTTGCAGAAAGTAATAGTGACTCAAGACCACCCATGACACATGCGACCCTCTGATGGCATATCTGAGTCTACTCCTTGAGATCTTATCATGAAGCTGAAGACCACAAGAATTTATTCTAACCCATTCCCATTCCCTTTCTCCAGATTAAAAACTCCTAACTTAGTCCATCAACCAAGATGGATTTGAGGCACTGCTAAGTCTCCCATTTTCTTGGTTAGAGGCTTCCTGATCAATAAAACTTGCCTACTCTAGACTCGTCATTTTGAGTTGTGGGTTTACAAGGCATCAGGCACAGGAACCAGAGTTCTATAACGATATTACTCAGCAACAAAATGACATATACAATAGTATGGAAGACTTTTTTTAAAATTAAGGAAATCAAACCAAAAACAATGCATACTGCATGATTCCATTCTATAAAATATCAAATCTATGTAAAACTACAAAATTTTTATTGAACTATTATTGTTTCATACACAAATAAGCAAAACAATAACTATATATTCTCCTAAATCGATGGGCAAAAAAGCATTTGATAAAAAGATACAGTTTTGACTTAAACATTTTAAACTAAGAATAAACAGATTATTTCTTAATATGTTAAAGAAATAAATCTTAAAGACGACACTTCATATAATGGACAAATAGTAGAAATATCCCCATTCAAATCAAGAACAAACAAGAGTATTGCAACTGTTAATGGACACTGTTATGGAAATTCTAATCAATGCGATGAAACAAGAAAAATAAATAAAGAGGTATGATTGAAAAGGCAAAAACAAACTATCTTTTTTGGAAGATAATATATGTTAAAGAAAACCCAGAGATTCACTGGAAAAATGTATAAAAGTAATAAAGGAGATCAGTCAGATGGTCACTTACAAAACACATACACAAACATTCAAGGGCTTTTTTACATATCAACCACTTTAAAATACCTTACTTTTCAATACTAACCAAAAATATTTAATACTAGAAATAACCCTAACAAGATATGTGTTGATCTCATAAAATTCTAAAACTTTACTGAGGAAAATATAAAAATAATTAATTAAGTATTGGGTAGTAAGACTGAATTCCTGCAATGTTTAAATTTTTCCATATTCAATTATAAATATAATTTAAAGAAAGTCTCCATTCACTATCTTGTTTTCTATATTATTTTGTTTCATTTTTTTAGAACTTAAAAAAATTTGTTCTAAGGATCATAAAAAGGCAATAAACCTTCAAAAATAGTTAAAATGTTTCTTAAAAATAATAATGGATACTTGTAGTGACAGAAACAATAATTTAAATTTGATAGTTTTGGTGTGCTGATAGATAAATTCATGGAACAGAATGCGAAGTCCAGAAACAGATGAAGTACTTATGTAAGTACTTCAGAAACAGATATAAGTACTTAATAAATAAAAAGGTAGAAATTTAAATTGCTGGGATAGAAGGGTGAGTAATACCTGGATAAGCAGTCAAGAAATATTTCTGGTTCTATTTGCTATTTGGATAAAATAGAGTTAGAGCATTTAATTCTAGATGCATGAAAGAAGTAAATGCAAACATAATAAAACTAGGAAAACCATGTAGTTAGACATTTATCTGATCTCTACTGGGAAAATGGATCATTTTGATCAAGTAAAAATTTAAAACTGCTACATGACTAAGTTATCTAAACAAAATTTAAAGGAAAGTAATAAGTCAATTTAAGATATATGCTATCACATATCATGAATAAAGGATTAATATATTATGTAGCTCTTACAAATGAACAAAAAACATTCACAATAAGTGGATGAAAAAGGAGATTTCATTAGTACAAAAAGTTCAAGTAGTCAAAAATATAAATATATTCAAACTTATTACTATTGATGAATAAAGTAGTTAAAACATCAAGTTGACAATATTTGCACCTCCCAATTGGATATTTGTGTCCTATCACAACAGCAAAACACCAGTATTGGTAAGAGTACAATAAAATACACATTTTTATACTCTGTTGGTGGGACTATACATTAGCAAATTCTTTCAAGATGGCAGTTGAGCAATACGAATGAGAAAGTATAAATAACTTCATATTCTTCTAGCTCAATCAGGCTTGCACAACATTTTTGTTTAAGGATGTTCCTTATTACCGCATTTATAGTAGTGAATAAATGGAAACAATCTAGGTATACAAGAAAAGATTATATTGGGTTGTCAGAACAGTCACGACATATTTTTCCTGTTTTTTTGTTGCAAAAATGTGTTATGGGGCCAGCCGAGTGGAACATTGATTAAGAGTTGGCTTGGGCCACCAGCTCTAAGCATCAGGGCCCCAGTTCGGATCCCACATGAGGGCCAGTGACCCTGCGTCATCTACGGCTAAGATGGTGAACAACAACTTGACCTGGAGCTGTGCTGCCATGAGTCACCGGTGAGAGGCGTAGGCTGCAGTGGGGCTGGCTGGCAGCTCTGTGCACTTTCCTGAGCTGCCATGAGTGGCCGTCCAATGGCCAGTGAGCAACTGCCTCACCTGGGAAGATCTCAATGATAATACCAACATGGTCCAGTGAAGCAACGTCCTTCACAACTACACTGAAGAACAAAAGGACAGCAACTTCTCTGTTCCCCTTCCCCAATTCCCCAATGCTTTTCCCTCCCCCAATTCCCCAATAAAATCTTTAGAAAAAAAAGCGTCATGACTTTTCCAACAACCCAATAGTACAGCAGCAGTACAATAAATACTTGCAGACAAAAAAAAAAAGTCATGTGTAGAAAAATAGCATATGTTCATGAAAATATTCAAATACTATATTCAATATTATAATTCCAAATTTATAAAGATATATACCTTGGGGGAGGAAAAAAGCTTTAATGTACACCAAGGTTTTATGTGTTTCTTTCTGCGTGCTATGCTTACAGGGAACTAACTGTTCTTTTCTTTTCACTTTTCCAACACTTCTTAAATTTTCTATATGAAAGAATTACTTTTAAAATCAGAAATAAAGTAATTTTCTCTTCCTTTTTTCTCCAAAGATTTCACCAAGCACCCTTGCTGGCCCCAAACTGTGTGATGCCACCTTCATTTGCTCTCACAGCACCCTGGGCAGGACAGAAACCTGTCTCCCATTTAGGCTACAGATGCTGAGAAAGAGGATGATGTTCTGCACACTGAGGTACTCCGCGAATGCTGAGAGGTAGAAAGACTGGCAGGAAAGATAAATAAAATCCCGCTCAGGAAACACGAAGGGGCACTGGAAGAGGGATAGGATAAGAGACACACATTTTTACACCACCCCAATCTCACAAACACAGGTAAATATAAATATAATTTAGGCTTGCCTTCTTTTTCTCCCTCAAGCTTTATGGGATTAAGAGCTAGTTAATCTTTCCCAATCACTTCCTACTATTACTTACAAAATTGGTACTCAGACCACACCTCTCAAAGCCACATGGACCCTGTTATTTAACTATCCCAATTCCAATCACTTGATAACTGAGAGGCAGCAAGTTACAATGATAAAGAAGCTCTCTGAGGGCCAGCTGAGTGGCACATTGGTTAAGAGCTGGCTTGGGATGCCAGCAGCCCGGGTTCAGATCCCACATATGAGGGCCAGTGACACTGCCCTCTACAGCTAACAATAGCTCCACCTGGAGCTGGGCTGCTGTGAGTCCTCGGGACGGCATAGCTGCAGCCCCTGCTGCAGTGAGCTGCCATAGGCTACAGTGAGTGGCAGGCAGCTGGCATGAGCTGCCATCCAGAGGCTGGCGACCGATCTGCCTCAGCCGAGAAGAGCACAATAATGATAACAACACGGGCCAGTGAAGCAATGTTCTCCACAACTAGACTGAAGAACAAAAAAAGGACAGCAACTTGTCTGTGCCCCTTTCCCTGTTCTCCAACGCTGTTCCCCTCTCCCAATTGCCCAATAAAACCTTAAAAAAAAAAAGAAGCTCTCTGAGGTCAGACTCCCTGGGTCAAACCCTGGTTCCACTACTTACTGGCTGTAGAACCTCACAGGAATTACTAAGGTCTCTGTGCCATAGTTTTTCCATGGTTAAAATAAGTATATTATTAGGATTAAAACTATGAATCTAAAAGAGCAGCTATTCTAGTAAAAAAACACTTATAGTAATATCTAATTATTCTTCATCAAAGTATAACTTTATCAAATTACAACTTTATCTTTACTGTTCTCTTTAGTTCCAAAAAATGATAGTTTAAGATTGTAGACAAAAGTAATTAAAAGACTTTTCTAGGGCCGACCAAGTGGCTCAGTTGGTTAAAAGTTGGCTTAGAGCGCGTGCTCTGAGCAACAGGGCTGCCGGTTTGATTCCAACATGGGCCAATGAACACTGCGCCCGAGCTGAGCTGCCACTGAGCTGCCAACAGGTGGCAGGATGGCTCAGCTGGTGTAACAACAAGATTGCCTGTTTAATGGTGGGCTATGCCCACCCGCAACTAAAGATTGAACTCGGCACCTTGAGCTGAGCTGCTGCCCGGATGGCTCAGTGGATAGGGCGTGTGCTCTTACAACAAGGTTGCTGGTTCAACTTCTGCATGGGATGGTGGCTACACCCTTCACAAGCAAGACTGAAGAACAACTTGGCTGGCCCCCTCCCCCAATTCCCCAACACTGTTCCCCTCCCCCAATTCCCCAATAAAATCTTTAAATTAAAAAAAAAGACCTTTCCAGTTCCTTTATTCTATCAGGTATTTGGAAACTTATAACTTCTAAATTAATTCAGCTATCGAGATCAAAGAGAGGCAACAGATTTCCACGTCTGATGCTTGCACTCATTCTCCCTCTTTCTCTTTGGGTTTGTATTTGTATTCAAGTTCAGTGTGTTTGTGTCTCACCAAGTTTCTGTATGTCATGAGAGAAACAGTACTGATAGAAAAATGTGGTGTGGGGACTGCTCTTGGTGCGGGGTTGGGTCAGAGATAAAAAAAAGCCATGCTTATGATAAGGCATAAACTGTTGTTTCACCTCATTTGGAAGGTTTTGTTTGTTTTGTATTTTTCAACCTCAGTGGAGTCTGTATTCAATGTTAAATGCCAAACAAGCCCCCTGTGACATTCTGGAAAACTGATCCTATCTTAATAGTGGCAGAGTCAGTGGCTCAGAGCAGCTCAAATGGGCCAAGGGAGTGACAGCTGCGGAGAGAGGGAGGGAGAGAGAGAGAGAGAGAGAGAGAGAGAGAGAGAGAGAGAGAAGGAAAGTAAGGAGGCACTCCGGTTTCCTAAGCGAAAATGCTAATGATGGATCCTAAATGCCACCAACCCTTTTGGCAGAGCCTCTGCATATTAGGTGTGCAAAACAGTTGCCTGTGGGCTTCTTTAAAAAAAAAAAAAAAAAAAAAAAAAAAACCAGAAAAAAATAAGTGAGCCTCTGAAGAGAAGGCAGAAGGAAAACATTTAATTAAGGCATAAAGCTAAGGGAATAAGAAGTTTCCAGCATAATCTCTATTACTAAATCAAATTTAATTTATAAACAAGAATTGTCAGTATCATTGTCAAATGAGTTCTATTTACTACATGCCTGTACTTCCCATTTCTAATCTACTAGGCATGGTGGGTTTCATGCTCTTTCTGGAGAAAAATGTAAGTTTATAGTGAAACTAGTCCTATGTATGTAAATGTATCTCAAAATAAGAATATGTAGGAAAATCCTCAAGTGTCTAAGATTTCCTTTTTGTCATAAATACTGTCATTAATTAAAATGTACTGAACAGCCACCAGATTTATAGAAATATTCCAGGAACAATATAAGATTTGACATGTGTCTCCAAACAAAAAGCAAGGTTAGGGTTTAAATATTCCAGGTAAATCTTATACTATTTTCCCTAAATTACCCAAATTATCACATCATATGTTCATTTATATTTCTAATGACTATTCAAATTATAAACGCTTTGAACTAAGGTACCAAGAAATCTACTTTGGGAATGAAAAAGAAAAAAGCAAAGAAAACAAAACCTCTACCATTGCCTACACCATCACCCCCTTCAATAGTTTCATAGTAAGAACAAAAATACTAGTATCGATACGTAATGGTACTTAAATAGAAATGTTTTTCAGAAGTTCTAAACATGTTATGGATATCAACTAATTAACTTATCATGGCAGAATGAACATGGATTGGTTATTACTAATTTCTCTGAACTTCCTAGTTACAATTGAGGCCATTTTATTAAAAGAGTGTCTTATAATTGCAGTGTTCTTTTACTATTTTAGAAGATATTAAGAGTCAGTGTTGCTGCTCTAAATATTCTTATCCGTGTGCTCTTATTCTTTGTTTTTTAAGACATGGTGAATTTAGGTAGAATTTCCTTTGAATTCACCAACTCCACTCTGAGGCATATCTGGGCCCCTAGAGAGGAATCTGTATTATACCTCCTAGAGGTATGTCTGTGGGGGTGGAAGTGAGGGCAAGAGGGTGACTCGTGATAATCATTGCCAAAATGTTTTATTTGCACATGGTAATTTCTCCTTTCATAAATATCAGCAAATCTGCTTCTCTCCCTTCCCCCTCTACCTCTCTCAGGATATCAGGCAGATAAGAGTTATCAGTAAAGGTCATCCTCAATTTCTATACAGAAATGATCTGTCTCCAGTATGTAATAAACATTTATCCATGCCTTTATTAGCTATATTGAAGCTGACAGTTCTGTTAAACCATTTTCTTTCATTTTGCTAGGTCATGACGGTTAATGCTGCTAAAAAATCTCATCACTGCTTTTGATCACTGTATTGTCGTCCCTGTATTATCAGAATTTTGTGAAGGTAAGCACTGGCTGGAATGACCTATTAAAGTTACAGCCCGTTGAGTCTCTGGGTTTTTTTTTTTTTCTCTTCATCACAATAAAAAAGCAAAGGAGTGCAAAGAATAAATTTTCCTCAGAGTGTTACATTTAGTTGGATAGTTGATATGTTCAGTCAATTCCCAGTTATCCACCGTAAAAAGGACCCAAAGCATCAAATATAAATGAAAACTACATATAATCCCCAAATTTTCATTTGGGCTGAATCTTTTACCAGCATATCTAAGGATCGAAAAAGACAATTTTACATTTTACTTGAATCTCTTTCTCATCTCCAAGGAACAGTTCTTAGGAAATAGAGACAGAAAAAAAGAAGAAGAAGAACCCACTCATTGAATGAACATCCCAGACAACTGAGAGGTGCAACAGAGAAACATGATGCAAGGTGCAGGCTGCACCTGAGCTTTTCCATCCTTCTTTCATCCATGCCACTGAACCTCTCTTGTCACTCAAAGCAATTTTTAAGAAATGTTTGCTATTAAGAAATGAAAAAACAACAAAATAGTCATTAAAAGACCTGCCTTTGTTCATGGATTAAAGATCTTATACAACTAGCCAAAGGTTAGTTATCAATTTCAAGGAACTACAGTTCAGATAAATTAAGAAATAAACTGTCCAAAATTTCAAACGTGTTTTCTTTTCAGTTAAATATTTATTGAGTTCCTATTACATGCCAGGCACTATGGGGTAGCCTAGAAATACAAAACTATGAATGACTCATTTCAGCTTTCAAGTAGCTCAGAAGCAAGAAGTCTTTTTTCAAAAAAAAGAATTTAAAATTCATAGTGATATTAAAGCACAGAAATGAAGCATCCTCCCCAGCCAGGGAGATCACTTGTAAGGAAAGATGGGTCCAAACCAAATCTTGAGGGCTACCATAGTTACTCAGGTGAAGATGCAAGAGTTGGGGGAAGGGCATTCCAGGTAGAGGGAACAGAATGAGCAAAAGCACAGATGCATATCACAGTTTTATGTATTCATCGAACCTCTGGGATCTCTAAATTGTCAGAGCACAGCAATCATAAACATGGGGACAAGAAAGGGAAGGAAAAGGCAGTTCATGAAACTGGAAAGCTAGGGAAAGTCCAAATCGTTGGGGGCTGAGTAAGGAACTTAATTCCAACATCATTTATATACAACAAAGTAAGAATCAATATGACACTTTAATTGCATTATCTATTTGTTCTTTCTTTTAGGTATGTATTCAACAATTTTTTTTTTTTTTTAGTATTTACTACATGCCAGGCACTGTTCTATGTGCCAGTGGCACAGTGGTGAACAGAACCAAGTCATGAGTTTATGGTGCATTCATTGTGAAAGGGAGAGAGAAATACAAGAAACAAACAAGAAAAACAACAAATCATGTCAGGTGACAAGAACATGTCAGAGACTAAGCTCTAGCCTCTAGAAATAAGTTAAGGCTAAACAAAGAGGATAGGAATGTGAGTTAAGGGAATGGGGAGCACGGGGAGCTATTCATACAGAGTGGTTAGGAAAAGGAAATCTCTGAGGAGATAATATCTGAGCAGAGATCGGAAGGAAACATATTTGAAAGAACTGCTTTCAAAGCAGAGCTTCTCACAAATGCAAATATCCTGAGAGGGGAGTGAGTTTGTCTAGCTGATGGGAATGCAAAGGGGCCAGTTTAGAGCAGAGTGAACAGGGAGAAGGCAGGGGAGGTGGGGTGGAGCGCAGAGAGATGATCTCTACTGAGGGCAGGGTCTTTCCAACTGTTTGGATAAGGACCTAAAATATTACATTTGACGCAGGGACAAATATGTCTTAGAGATAGATACTGAAATAGAGATATTTTTAAAACTTCCAAGAATATTATGAGCAGTATATACCATTTTCAATTCTACTTCATTTCAAAAAAAAATTCTGGTCACAATCCATTAAATTTATATTACAACTTATTAAGAGATCACAACCCACAATATGGGAAACACTGAGGCAGGAGCACATAGACTAGGTTTTTTTGTGTGTATTTTTTTTTAAAAAATGGCCTTTTTTAAGGCACCCAAGACCTAGCCCAGTTACAGGCATATAGGCATTCTAATATTGTTCGTTGAATGAATGAATAAATGAATGAATGAATGGAGGGGAGAGAGGGAGGAAGGATGAATGAATGAATGAAGAATGATAAATGAATGAATATAATTAAAAGTTATTTAGTGATTTCTCGAAGTAGACAAAGTTTTCTCAGGAAAGCCATTACTAGAGGTAAAGGGAGCATTCTTAAAATTTACTTTTAGAAAATATGGATTTTCTGGAACACAAATTTTTTTTCTGAATACAAAATAAATAAGATAAATTGAGAGTAGGTCCTTGAAGAGATTCATTGCTGTTTTCATGGAAATAATTTCTTCTACCCTTATGTGGTTTCCAACAAAGGATTGCAAAATCTAGCTACAAGTGTGCTCATTTGCCAGAATTTCTAACTAGCGCTTTGATTTTTTTAAAGAATTGTATGTGAAGGGAACAACCTTCATGAAGTTAGTTATGTATGTTTTCTAAGAGAACTGAATTGGAGTTCAGAAAATCTGATTTTTATTCTGTAGAATAATAGAAAGTACTCAAGTTTACACAATGCCAGGCACTTTTCTAAGTATGTTATATATACAATATTAGTTCATTACATCCTAACAATAACCATCTGGCGGGGAGCACGGTTACTATTTCTAAAACAGGAAATGAGGCACAGAGAGCTAAAACAACTTATTATGAGCTATGCAATGCAACACCCTGTACATAAATAAACTTACTTAATCTTCATAACAACCTTATTTTACAAATAAGGAAACTGAGGCACAGCGGGATATAATTTGCTTTTGGTCACCAACTCCAAATTGGAGGAGCTGGGATCAAGTGCAGGCCAATCAGCTTCAAAGTCCATGCCACTCTGGCTCCTTTAGCTGTGATGTCTGTGCCAAGTTAGCACTGTTAAGCAAGACAAATGTGAGACTTTAAGAATGTGAGCTACTCAGGAGGAATCAGTGGCTCTGCTATACATATTCGGCATCAACCATTAGATGAGATTTTAATATGCTCATCACCAAGGACTTAGCAAATGTAACCTATGGACTTTTTATCTTACACTTTCCCCCATAAAAATTTTTTTTTTGAGGGTCACTGACCCTCATATGTGGGACCCGAACCGGGGCCACTGGCTTCCCAAGCCAGTGCTTAACCACCATGCCACTCCACCGGCCCCCCAATAAAATTTTTTACTAGAACTTTTAAATTACCTTGAGCTTCAGTTAATTCAATTATTGTCTCTCTGCATCAGTTTTTTATTTTGTTTTGTTTTGTTTTGTTTTCTTCTCTCTCTCCTTAGACTCAAGTTTGGAACACTTTGCCTTTAAAAATTAAAAATGCAAACACCACATGGAATGGTCAATGTGTCTTTTTCACATCTTATTTTCAAAACTGATAATTAGATACCTTTGGGTGATCATAGAGAGTGCAGACATCGAGACACACATACACCTCAGCATTTATAGTTCTTACCGAAAAGGACAAATTTTCTTCCAGCTCTCCTTCAGCTGTGTTTGCTTGCCCAGGACTTTATACATATACGCATACACAGACAAAGGAAGAGCACGTTGTTAACCTTGATGGTCTTCTCCCGAACCTAAACTACATTTTTTACTATCATGACAATGGGCATACTACTGGTCAGGACCCATTTCCTAAAGAGACTTTGTTCTCCATGAGGACTTAGTTTATATAACTAATAATAATTCATGTTCAAATGCTCTATCAACCCAACTTGGAGATGAAGGTTGGGATTGATAACTCTTTTCACCATCATGAGCACAAATGAAAACAATAGAAGTGCACAGAATACCACAAAGCCGTCTGACCTTTATGTCTGTGGTCACGGGACTCCCAAACAAGAGACAAGACCCCTGTGGTCCTGGGAATCTCAAAGGGACATTTCAAACCGTAACCTGGCATTTCTTAATGAGCTCATTATTGCTTAAACTCTGATCTGATATATGGTCAAAAGAAAACCATCCTTTTATCAACAGGTAAAGCCTTCAAATTCCTAAAGTAAGTGCAGCAGTTGAAAAAAATAAATAACTGAAATATCCACTTTCCCATGGTGATGTGGTATTTTAAGCAAGGCATTTTCTGTGAGTGCTTCCCACTGTTTGGATCGAAATGAATAAAAACAAAAGACCAAATGCTTAACAGCTCCACTAATATTTCTTGTTCTTTTAAAAAGTATGTCTTGGAGACAACCCATGATAATCAAAAACCACATGGTGGGCAGGTCATCCTAATTTAACACTACACTCTGTTACATCCATAACCTTGGAAGAGTCCCCATTTCTCAGTCTAAATCAGTTTTACACAGAAGAAAGTGTATTAACCTTTTTTTTTTTCTTATTTCTTTCTCAGAAATACCCTGGAGCTCATTGTAAAAGCTATCCTCCAAACGTTTGTTGTAGTACAATGTTATGGTGTTAAAATACAACAAAATCTTTCATATGATACAGACTAACGCAAATCCCCCTTATGGTATACTATGACCATACTAGGCTAAGATAGCTGGGCTCATGAATCTATTTTCAAATGATAGTGCCTGAAAGACTTCAGGGAAGTTATTCTCTGTATTGATACCAGGAAAAAAACATGAGTAGGAATTACATGAAAGAATAAACTGTCTCTTTCATTTAGAACCTTTAACATGACAACTTCAAATCCTACTTGATATTGAGCAGAAATTTAGATATAGGAGTTTAATCCACTGCAAAAAACAACAACAAATGCATCTAGCAACAAAGTACAAAACAAACAAATCGGGTATCAATTTGTGGCAACGCCAATATATCTAGTCTCTATCATTTATTTAGAGAATGTGTCATCCCTATTTTTCACTGAGACAAATAGTCAATAAGAAAAAAACAACAAAAACTATTGATCTACTAACAAGTTTAATATAACATTGAAATAAATTCTATTCAAAACCCAGAAGCCTCCCTCTGTGTAAATTACTGACTTCTGGGCACAACAAAAATCCTACCCGTAGGCTATTACCAGCATGCTCCTTTATTTGAAGTCTTAAAGGCTGTTTCAGGGAGCACCCTGATGGTTTGGCCAAAGGGAAACAACACATCAAGTAACTGAATACATGCTAAGCAAAATGGGGCCTCCCAATATGAGAATATTAAATGACTATGGCTGCAACAGGGGTCGCAATTGTTAGTGGTCCCCTTCCACTTATGGCCTCATTCCTCTCTTCCCTGCAGTGAGTTTTCATTGCCATACCTAATATTCAAATGCTTTGATAACAATAAGACTGTCACAATCATAGCAGGAAACTTTGAGTAGAAACTCAGTTTTCAAAAGACAGCTGTGTTCTCCGTGATTGTTTTTCTTAAGAAGATGCTTTCAAAAAGCAAAAAAAAATTCCCATTTAAAAATTAGAACAAAGTTCCTATTATACCAGGGGTGCCAAAAAAGTGTATACAAGCGGACTGCTTGGTCAATATTGCTCAAGCAGTAGCTCACCTTAATAAAAAGTGTCTGGACGCTGATGGTAAGTAACCACTTTGAGAACCTCCTGCAATTGCAGAAGTCAAACGCGACTTGTATTCACCTTTTGTTATTGGTATATATTGAGTATTATAATTTTAATAGTTTTCCTTTCTTAAAATGTGTATACATTTTTTGGGGCACCCTCTGTATATGTATGTATTTACACATGCACAGGCTCCAATTTAGGAGTACAGATATACACCAGCAATTCAATACTATGAATAATGAAGAGAATAAAGAGAGAGAGAGAGAGAGAGAGAGAGAGAGAGAGAGAGAGAGAGAGAGAGAGAGAGAAATTGGCTGGATACGGAATAGGGCAGCAGAGTGGGACAAATCTTTCTGAATCTAACATTCTGTTGGGGGGAGGTGTTACCCCATCCAAAGAGCTTTAAGTGGATGCATGAAGGAGACAAGGTCTTAAATCAGGAAACGATCGCCCATGTGGTCATTATTGATGGCACCTTGTTAGAAGAAGCAGTTTGGCTTCCTTTATTTCCTTTCATTTTACACGACATTCCACTCAATAGACCCAGTGAGGTGGGGTGTAATGTGGTTTTTTGGGAGAACACTAGTATTGTTAACATGTTCAATATCTGTACTTCTTAAGGTTAATTCAGAAAACCTTGCTCTTTTGTCCCAATAAAATAATGGTTTTAGGGAAACACTACCCTTTTAAAGCTTTCTTTTCTTAGTCAAGGCTATTTGGTCTACAACCATTTTCAATAAAAAGTTCCAATGGATTGAAAAAAAAAAAAAAAGCAGCAGCTGGAGACAACAGCCCTGCAGGTGGCTGCTGGTAAATACAGTATTGTAACTTGCTGGCGTGAGCCCTCTCAACCTGTTGTGAATATAGGTCAAAAGCCTTGACAAATTCAGAAGTCAGTTTTAAATTATAATCTACATGCAAGCAAACCCTTATCCATGCCACCCAAAAGGATTTATTTTTCTTTCCTGGCTATGTAGGAATGGGCAGAATTTTATTCACCCTTTACACACAGACTCATAGTGGTATATTCACCAGTGTCACAGAAATGCATAGCTATTTCTGGGATTTGACAGCTTAAAGCAATGATGGTCATTCCTTCTGGAGAAATCACCTATTTTATATATATATATATATATATATATATATATATATATATATATATATATATATATATTATCCTTTAAGTATACCTTTTATAACCATTTGGGAAGAAAAGCGTTACAGAAAGATAAAGAATTGCTTATTTCCATTTTGACATCAGACAGGACCAAAACAGACACTTCCTCGATTCACCTCATTCGGCCACATTTGCTCTATCGGTTTGTCCTCTAACACTTCTGTTTCTCATTTTCACAGAATTAATTAATAATCGCCTATATATGTCTTCAGAAGTATTATCTTTTCCACAAATTTGCCTATCTCCATACTTAAGTTCCAGATTTCCCAAAATCAAGGATCATGTCTTCTATTAACTTTTTGCATTTCCCCAAAGCAAACCTCTTTCTGTTCACTATGAATATTTAGTAAAATAGTTGACAGTGTATAAAGAAGAAGAGAGATCTAAAAAGGCTGTAGACAACTTCTTAACAGTGGTCATTTTTGCAGAAATATAATCAGAGGAAGGGAGATACATTATATAATTCTGAACTGTTCAGTTTCTTAATGATGATTATGTATTCTTTTATAATAAAATCATAGTAAAATAATTTTTAAAGAAAAAGGAAAGAAGATCTGAAGAGGCACACTAATCCTCACCTTGAATGATACAACTCAAATATACAACTTTATTAATACACTAATATATAATACACTTTAATAATCAATAGCACAAATGAGGTGCAGAGATGGAGATAAAAGAGTTATAGATCTTGCTTCCATGTGAGAAATGAGGAGGAATAAGTCTTTTAATCTGGACCTTGACTTAACCTATGCAAATTGAGGCAAGAAATGATATCTCTTAAAATGAAATGGAATGTCATCTTGCCAAACTCCATCTACTAATATTAGCATTCATTCAACACAATTTTTTGAACATCTATGATATGCCAGACGTTTTTCTAGGTACTAAGGATACAGCCATGAATAAAATAGGTACAATATCACTATCATCACTGCATTACATTCCAGTCGGGGTAAATAGACACTAACTATTAAAATATTTATTAAGGTCATAGGGTAATAAGTATCTTGGAAAAAAATAGAGAAAGGAAATTGGGGCTGCAGTGTATAGTAAGGATGGTTGCAATAAACAGCTCTGTGAATCCCAGGTCTCATCATCTACCTTCAGAGAGGGCTGCTATTAAGGCCTATTTCACTCCCAGTAAGAGTAGGAGGAGGTGAGATTAGAGACTAGAGTTATACAGATGCCAAATGCATATACAAGATTCCCAACTGATTTTAATGGCAGGAACCTTGGTATCCTCTTGCTTTTGCCCTGAAGCTACACAGAAAATGACCTGTTCTGCCAAACACTTCTTTTTCAATTATGAAATAATAGCACTTTGAGAAAAATGTAGAGCCTCTTTTACCAAAAGCATAAAATTCATGGAATTATAGTGCATTGGGGGCTCTGTATGATTCTTTTGGCTCCACACCTAAGATTGGTTTTAATGAAGCAAGTTCTAACTCGACAAAGGTCTGAGTGCCTTAACAATTCTTACCATCAAGCAGGAGCAGATCTGGGTTTCATGGAGCCTGAAATTTATACAATTAGGGAAGGCCCTCATCAAGAAACAGAATATTAAATTATGAATAAAAATTAGGCATAAGGGTATTTATATTTATTTAAATCAGAAAAGAAACCAAAGTCAATTATGGAATTCACAAAGCTGACAAACACCAGAAACACCACAGAATCTAGAAGAAGAAACCAGGCTAGCTCTGGCTCTGTACATTTCAAATCTGCTTCTCCTCCACTTCCTGCATATGCCAGTGATGAGCACCACACAAAACAGCTTCCAGCCCTGTTTCTTTGTGTCACAATGTGGGCTAACTCAACTCAGCTCCAGAAGAAATTTCTACACCAAGACATCAAGCAATAATTTAGCCACCCTCGGAAGTGACTGCAAACCACATACCTGTACCTCCCCAAATCCAAATAAAATGTATCTCCAACTCAGTTTTCCTTAGCCATCTCCCAAATATCCATAGCCACCCAAACATCACTCAGTTTGGAGAGGAACTAATAATCTCCCAAGATTTCCACATTTTACAAATGTGAGACTGAGACTCAGTGCGACCTGAGTCAAAAGAATAGCAAACCTAACGTCTGGAACTTAAACACTGGTTTTTACTACTCTAAGTGACGTTTTCTTAGTGAAAGCTGCAAATAACTAGAAAATAAAAGTGACATGAGGAGACAGACAAAAATGAAAGAGAGGAATATCACTAACTGAAAGATATTACTAAATACAAGCTAAAAAAGGGAACCAGGTGGTCACGGTCAATACACAAAGTAAAATTTTAAAATATTATGGAATTGGACTCAATATTCCACAATAATTCCTAGAAAAATCCTCAATGTATCCCAAAATAGAAAGGGTAAATGAGAAGTCAACTCACTTAACACCTTTCTCTCCCACCAACTCCCAACCCCAAGTTGTCATCCATACTTTTATCTTTTAACCCCCTGAGCAGCTTCTGTTACTTTTAAAACTTCTTACCATCAAGCAGGAGTAGATCCAGGTGTTATGAGACCAATCTTACTAGTGGATCAGACTTGTTCCCTACTCTGTGCCCCTCTACCAGATGTCAACTGGAAGTATCTTGGAATTATAAGGCCACTAGTAAATAACTGAAATGCGGTATTTTATGAAACACTTTACAGTAATCTCTGAGACAAAGAAACGAAAAGATTTTGGAAGAATCAGCCTGTCAAATAATACTTACTGAGGCCTCTTATTGCTAGGCATTGTTCTGGGTTGCAGGGCTTCTGCAGGGAGCAAGACTAGCAGACTCTCCTTGAGGAGTTTATATTCTAAGTAGAAGCAACAGTAAATATCTACATTAATAAAGAATGAATTTTGAGTACTGATAAGAGCTATGATGACAAAAAATTAATTATTAAGGCTGGGTGGACTGCTGTAGCTTAGAAGAGGTGACATTAGAGGTGAGATCTCAATGATTAAAAAAAAAAAAAAGGTACTCAGGGGAATATCTGGGAAAAGAGCTTCCCAAGGAAAAGGTAGAGTAAATGCAAAGTCCCTGAGGTGGAAATGAACTGGGCATATCCTGAACATGGGAAAAAAGTCAGGGTAGCTGCAGCTTCACTGACAAGGCGGACATAGAGGGAGACAATATCAGGGAGGTAGGTAGGACTAGATCACACAGTGCCCAATGTTCCCTATGTGATAATGAGCTTGAATTTTTATTCTAGTCAAAAGAGAACTCACTGGATACCTTTAATCAGCAAGTGATGTGATCTTACTTCCACTTCAGATAAATCATTCCACAGCATAAAAGAAATAGTACAAGAGCAGAGAGTAGGGGAGGTCCAGGCTGAAAATGTAATTTGAGACATAGCATGTTTAAAATTTTATTTAAAACCATGGGACTGCCTGAGACCACCTCACCAGAAAGGGCCCATTAAGTAGACAGAGAGCTGAGTCCAGAACCCACAAATGTTTAAAGGAAGCAGTTGAGATCTGTCTGGCACCCTGGCTCTCAAGCCAATTAGCCAAATACCTCAGGTAGCAGGGGCCTCTGTACCTAGATGCTGCCTGCAAATTAGAGAACCACCCTTCCCATCTGCCCAGAGATGGAGCAAGGATGATGTGACTAATGCTTTTCCAATGCAAGTATTTGCACTAAAGAGACACCATGGATAGGGAACACATGTTGGGTTTCTGGCCTAAGGGAGTTGGTGACTCCAGGTGAGGGGCTAGGTTAGATGTTCCATTGGCGCAAGATTAACTCCAAGGCCTTAGAGAGACAGGATGATGGAAGGGGAAGAAAAGAAACAAAAGAGGGGAGGAGAAGGAAAGGACAAAAAAGAAAACCAGCACTAATTTAAGAAAAGAATGTGGCATAAGGGCAATGTTATGTCACGGGGTGTACAGTAGGTAACTTTTGGTGGCATACAGGTTCTTTAAAATAGATATATATTATGCATTTATTTTACAGTTATATTTTGGCAATTAAATCGGATATTTTTGCTTTGCATTTCCAGGAGTAAGATAAAATTTCCCATTAAAAAAATATATTTAAGAAAAAAATAAAAATCAGTTTAAGGGAAAAATATTTATACCATGTATTTAATCTCCAGAATCCTCAGGTTCCTTATAACATAATGGGATATAATCTGCCTTTCAGAGTTGCTGTGATGGCTAGCAATAAGGATCGGAGAGCAGCTAGTGCAATGCCTAGTAGGCTCTCAATAATAATTCACTAATATTATTATTATTAATATTCTAAATACCTAGAATGTGCCAAGTATAATAAAAATTATTAATGAAAACACAGAAAATCCATAGAAAAGTAAAAAACAAAATAAAGGCAAAATAATTCTAGAGAAACAATTATATTCCAAGATTAGCAGAAAAGGGAGTGAGGTAGTCATTAAAGACAATGGATTAAAGCAAAAACTGGAATTAGAAAATAAAGAGTTGATTAGAAGAAATTAAAGGTTTGGAATAAGATTGGGAGTCGGGTGTTATAAAGAACAAGACAGTGACATGATTTTCAATGGAGCTGAAGGATCCGGTCCCAAGATCAGGTTGCTAAGCACAGAAGCAGAGGTTCGTGACCTGGGGAACCATGGGTGGGCTCTGAGAGATCCTGGAAACTTCTAAAACGGTGGTAAAATGTTATGCATGCAAATATCAGAGCAAACATTTTTCTGAGAAGACAGTCCATGTCTCCCATCAGACTTTCACAGATTTATGACCTCAGATTTGTAAGTATTGCTGACTGTGCAAGATAAATTAGTCAACTGAAAATATCTGACAGGTTAAAAAAAAAAATCTGACAGGTGTATCTCTATACAGGCACTATCCCAAGTTTGCCAAGTATCCCAAGTTGTACTTAACGTGTGTGGGGGAGAGGAGGCAAGTGCTGAACTGAACCTGTAATGGGCAGGTCATGGTCCCATTACCATTACTTTCTAGAGTTAATCTGTGGCAGGCCATGGCTAGACCTACTAGACGCCTGATGAAGAAACCATCTGTATGGGAGAACATGTAGTTGTGAGATGGCAAGATTTCCATTAGATGACAATGAGACTGATCCTTGAGTGATAACATTTGAAACATTAGAGATGGCAAAGAGTATGTAATTCAGAGTTCCTGCCTCTCCATGGAGCCCATGACCGCCAAAGATTGGGCATACCTGTGGAGGAAAGGGAGAACACAAGGGCCACCATGTCCACACACTAAAACCCCTTATCTCATTGTCTCCTTTTCACCACTTCTTTCTAACAATCTGAGACTACCAACAACCCTAGACCAAATCTAACTTATCTTCATACCAGACCATCCTTAGGAAACAAAGAGGCAGCCAGTCCCAGGCAGCTAGGCAGAGCTATTTGGACATAGTACTCAACATATTTTATCACAACTCAGTACTCTCGTAAATATTTCATAAATATCTGTAATTTCAACAGCAAACTTACAATTTAGCACTTCAGTTGAAACACTGATAGGGTTTATTTCAAAATAAACAACTATTCCAAAATAGTTGTAGCTCATCCTGAAAAATATCTTCTCTGTTAGTTTCTCCAGAGAGAAGCAAAACAAAATGGGCCTTCCCAAAACAGGCTAAATTCAAGGGAAAAAAGGTGAATTCGAAAATATATTTTCAAATATCTGTCTTTCCTAAAGACTGCGGGGGGGGGGTGCCAAAAAAATGTGGACAAGTGGACACTTTGGTCAACGTTGCTCAAGCAGTAGTTCACCTTAATCAGAAGCGCCTGGGCATTGATGGTAACCTCTTTGAATGCCTCTTGTAATTGCAGAAGTCAAACACGTGACTTGTATTCATCTTTTGTTACCCATATATATTGAGAATTACAATTGTAATACAGTTTTCCTTTCTTAAAATGTGCATTCATTTTTGGCACCCTCTGTATTCCTATATTCATAAATTTCCCCCCAAAGCTCATTTTTTAGCACAGGTTTTGAAGGTGAGAAAAAAATGGTAAGGAATGTGTTTCCCATGGTTGAAAGGGGGCCACAGTGCAAGTTTTGCAGGTAACTCACCAGAAACTGCTAAGTAACAAAACATTTAGAGCCCCAGAAAGAAGTTACAGAAGAAAATAATTAAAAATGGATCAATCAAATAAATTAATAGATAAATAAATAAATGATTCAACAATTCATTTAAATGTTGATTTTTTAAATGGAGGCTCAGTATCCATCTCTAGTAAAAAAATAAAATAAAATAAAGAGAAGGTGAATAACAGTAACAAAAACAAAAGCAAAAAACCAGCAAAACCATATTTGATTAAGGTCAGGATGACTAGCTCTTCATGATCTTGTCTCTTAAAGAGGAAGATCTTCAAGAACGAAGAGAAACAGAATCCAAATAGACATTATTAGAATATTTTTATAAAGAAGAGTTTTAGCTTTGTTTGTTTGTTTGTTTGTTTTTTTGAGGGCAGTGTCACTGGCCCTCATATGTGGGACCGAACCGGGGCCACTGGCTTCCCAAGCCAGCGCTTAACCGCTGCGCCACTCGGCCGGCCCTGAGTTTTAGCTTTATATGTAAGAGATCGAGTATAGATGGGCAAGAAAAGTGTAAAGGAATATATTTGACAGTGCCAAATCAGACATTTAGAGTCATATACATATCAAATCTCCTTCTGGGAATACAAAGCAGCGCCATTGTCCATTAGCATTTTTTTCTCCCAGGTGGAGCACTTCAGAGCCTCAAGTACTTGGTGACCTGCATTGAAATGCACACTGGAGCTGCTTCCTTCCCGAAAAGACCTTGCCTTTCCTCCTCTGAAGCTCCCCTTGCAGATAGCTGGGGGGAGGCTCAGAGAGGTGCAGTGTGGGACAGAGAAAGGGAAAAAACCCTTTCTTCACACTCGTGCTGCTCTGAATGCAGACCATCTGTGCCCCCAGCTGGAGCGCCGGCAATGGTCTGGCACTTGAACCACACCATATTTACAGATCTAAACACAAATGGCTACTGCCTGATTGTTTCATGATTCATTAGTCAGACAAGCTCTCCTCTCCCGCCAGCACAGCTGTTACAGAGTAAACCTTTGTCACTTAATAGGCCTGATTATTACTTTCCATCAAAGGTATTGATCTGTGTCACCTCTACTTAAGGGAATGGGGGAGAAGAAAACGGGGGAATAAAATGTACCAGGAAAACATGAACATGAAGAAGGAGGAGGGCAAGAGAGGGACATTAGGTGGGATCAGCAACACTGGCTCCCTGACATGGCCCTGAATGTCTGGTATCGCGTCTTCCGCCACCGTGACTTGCTCAGAGAAGATGAGCCCCATCTCACGTGGTGCCCAACCCTCAGAACCCCCTCCCTCCCAGACCACAGCAGTCACAGATCCTGACCACACAGATCATGTCCAACGACGGGCGGAGGGTGAACTGAACCAGAAATCTGTATCAATGAATAAACCAAGCCAGTGTGCCGATCAAGTACAGGCTCTGGAGGGAATTTTTTATAGCTCCTTTAATAATCTCCTTTTGTTTAACAAATAAAGTGAAGCTATAAGCCTGGGCTGCTCCCTGACTGTGACGCAGCACTCACCCAGGTTGAGAGGGGCTCCTGTCCGGCTGCCAGGCAGGCCCAGCAAAACAGAGAGGGGGCTGGGTGTGCAGAACGCCAGCGCGGCACATTGTACTCAACATATTTTATCACAACTCAGTACTCCGTCAGTATGACACATCAGGGCTCCGCTTCTCTCACTCTTTTCTTTTTATCACTTTCCTCAACTTTTCCTTTCTCAAAAAACTGCCAAGGGACAAAAAGGGAGAGGATTTCCTGGGAGGGGAAGACAAAAATAAGTTATCAGATATTACACCAACTCAGTAAAAACCAAGGTAAAAGTTCCCACCATCATCACCATAACAATTATTTGAGAAGCACAGAATTTTAGATAGGAAAACCAAAGATCATCTAATTCCCTGATTTGCCTATAAAAATCCAGAGAGGTTAAGAAGCTTCCTCCTTCCCATAGCTTTTTGGGTGAGACAGCTGAGTCTAAAAATATAAAATAAAATAAAATAAAATAAAATAATAAAATAAAATAATAAAATAAAATTAATAAAATAATAAAATAAAATAATAAAATAATAAAATAATAAAATAAAATAATAAAATAAAATAAAATAGGGCCGGCCGAGTGGCGCGATGGTTAAGCACTGGCTTGGGAAGCCAGCGACTCCGGTTCAGTCCCACATATGAAGGCCAGTAACACTGCAAAAAAAAAAAAAAAAAAAAAAAGTCCTTTGCTAACCAGTTCAGAGTCACTTCCATTCTATCAACCAGCCCTCCAAATACAAAAACCTCAACTCAAGGATGACTTTATCTCATACTGTAGCTCCCACAGCTTGGTAGAAGATAAGACTGTAAAAGGATGAGAACTTTGTTCTTAGCTTGTGGAATTAGCCTCAGATAAGTCACACTTTTATAACTATATCCATGTTATAGAAGACAGTATCTCTTACTTTATATAGTACAGATATGTGTGTGCATTGATATCACACACAAGTAACCCGATGCATGCATGCATGCAAAATGCGTCTTGCTCTTACAACCTCTTAGCGGAGAGCTCCAGCCCTCTAAGGTTCCAAAGTAGGCTGGCTCTCTTTCCTTTGTCTCCATAACACTCGCTGCAATTGTTACCCGAATCTAGTATATTAATGAGACTTTTAATACTCCTTTTCCTCAGACCTCCCCCTCCAATTGTAAGCACATTATCATTCTAGTTCACAAAGGTCAACAGCCTTGCTAGTACATCACTGTCTATGATGCTCCCCACAGGTGATGGATTGACAAGCCCAGACACTGACACCCTCCATTTATGTGACCATCAACAGAAGCAAGAGGCAAGGCTCACCGTGCCAACGTGGTCCATTCAGAATTAAAGGGGGTGAACAGAACTCAGTCTGCTTAAGTGTCTACCTCCAAAGACATTGTTCATGAGGACAGCATTCAAAACTATCTGAATGGGATGGCACCCTGGGGAGCTAAGCAAGCCCATTTAATACTTATTTTATTCTCAGTAGGCCCTTGGCCAAGGGTAGGTTGCTAATGGCTTGAGCTCACTTCTGACTCAGCCCAAGTTTTAATCAGCAAACTGGCAATGAAAGACCCCCTGTCCATTTCCATGTCTATAGTTCTCCAGGTGGCTTAATTGTTCTGCTTGATATCCATGCCCAGGGCCATCTAGTCCTTTCCCCTTCTCAAATCCCAGTTCCCAAACAGCACTGTGAATTTTACTCTGGAACAGAGTGTTAGTGAAGGGTGCAGTGTATGTTTTCATACCCATAAAAAATAATTTTAACAGAAGTCACATCCTTAATCCTTTCATCAAAAACAGAATTCAAATTTGGAAGCAAATAAAACTTTACTGATAGCCAACTTCCAGCTTTTGAGCTTTCCAAAGCAGAGTTTCTTTTTGTAAGTTATGTCTATCAGTTGACAGGACCAATATGATTTTATGCAGGCACAGTTTGGCAAATAGGAACTCCACATAATATAGTGCACTCGAAATTCATCTAAAAAAAAGCTGTGAGCAAGAGGAAACTGATTAAAATAAAGGGCATTTGTTCTTAACAGGGGAAGAAAATCAGCTTATAGCCATAACAAAGAAACTGATTGGCAAGAACCCATGTGAAAATGCCAAATTATACTTTGATGTTTTCGCTGTTTATATTCTACTTAATAATTTGATTTTGAATCTACATATGCATTTCTTCCAGTATATCAACAAAAATTGACCTTACTTAGAAGTCTATAGACTTACGTTGACAAAACAGCATTTAGTAGTAGCCTGTAAAAAATAATAATAATAATCCTTTAAAAATTTAAAAACATATGACAGATGTTTGTGATGCCTAAACAAATTTTAGTGAAGCAGGGAATATAGGCATGCTATCTGCATTTCACAGACAAGACACTGATGAGTTCAGAAGTTAAAGTCAGAAATATCATCAAACAATGTTTATAAAGCTCCTATGTGTGGAGCCACCCTCTG
Source organism: Aselliscus stoliczkanus (assembly GCA_033961575.1). Taxonomy (NCBI): domain Eukaryota; kingdom Metazoa; phylum Chordata; class Mammalia; order Chiroptera; family Hipposideridae; genus Aselliscus; species Aselliscus stoliczkanus. Next base: position 89,724,071 of record CM066734.1, on the reverse strand, counting down.
GAATGCAAGAAAGGTATTGATTTGGGTCAGCCAAGTAGCTCAGTTGGTTAAGAGTTGGTTTGGGAGCATGAGCTCTGAGCAGCAGGGCCACCGGTTCAGATCCCACATGGGCCAGTGATGCTGCACCCACTACAGCTAAGATGGTGAACAATAGTTCGACCTGGAGCTGGGCTGCAGTGAGTCGCTGGCTACAGCACAGGCTGCAGTGGGGCTGCAGTGGGCTACTGTGAGCAGCTGTCCAATGGCCAGCAACCAACTGCCTCGGCCGGGAATAGCGCAATTATCATAACACCACCATGGGACAGTGAAGCAACATCCTCCACAACTAGACTGAAGAACAAAAAAGGACAGCACCTTGTCTGTTCCCCCTCCCCAGTTTCCCAACACTGTTGTTCCCTGCCCCAATTCCCCAATAAAATCTTTAAAAAAAAAAAAAGGCATTGGTTTAAACTCCAAGAAAACCTACCAGATGGTACACAAAAGAAAGGGCAAAAACAGATCCAATATCATTAGAAAAACTGAGTTCAAGGCCTTTGTCTTAGTGAAAGCCTGAGAGAAAATCCACTTTCTGGCATCCAGGGGCACTCACATGTTTTGGGGGTAGCTGTGCAGAATGGGCCTTGAATCTGAGTGCTTTCTACCCAGAATAAAATAAAACATATATGTGCAGTCACTTAAAACAATGTGCCTTTAAAAATAGACATACCACTTGTTCTTATATAGCTGTATTATTTAGATAAACGTGCATGGAACCCCTGGGACAAAAACCCCAAAATACACATAACACATTGTAATGAAAACCTCTGGTATACTTATTTACCTACATAACTTAGTTTGGTGCATGCGGCCAAAGCCAATGGCATTCAGGGTTGGATAATTGTATTTTCTCTCTCCTAAAGATGTCAACACCAAAGTATGTTCTGGGAAAATACCTTTATCTTTGAATATTTTTTTTCTTTATAGTGTGAATGTTCACAGAAATTTTTAGAATGTGTTGTATTTATATTTCTCATTTCCAAATTTAAAAGCCACCATAGTGCATCTTAAAATGTCTTTAGTCAATGTGATATAAATCTGGGTTATTAAAAAAGTAAATAAATACCAACACTTACCCACTAGGTGACAGTCATCCATGTATTAACTCTTCAAATCCTTAGAACACTATAAATTAAGCTCTATTATTATTCAAAGTTTACAGATGAATAAAATGAATCACTGAGAGGTTAAGTAACCTGCCCTACAGCATCCAGCTCTTACATGGCAGAGCTGGAACTCAAAATCAGGCTGTCTGGGCTGGAAGAGTGGCTCAGTTGGTTAAGAGCTCTCTCAAGAGTAAGAGCTCTGAGCAACAGCAGTTCAATACCCAGGGCGAGCTGAGCTGCCGCTGAGTTGCCAACAGGTGGCAGGATGACTCAGCTAAAAAAAAACACACACAAAAAAACAAAACCAGGCTGTCTGTCTCCAAAGTCCATGCTCTTAAACTAAACTTTACAAATCAAGATAACTCTATAAAGAGAGAGCGAGATGGACAGGAGAGAGAGAGGGAGGGGAAGAGAGAGAGAGAGAAAGAGGAAAGGAAAGGAATAAAAGCTTTAAAAAACTGAGCCAAAAAAAAGAGGGCTAAGTTTGCCTTTATAATGCAATAGGGAAACCTGAAGAAATGCTCTTAGAAATTTAAGTCTTTTTTACAACTGAAACAGGTTTTCTTTTTTGAAGGAGGGAAGAAAGAGGGGACTTTGATGCCACTGAACCCTACTGCAACCTTGGTGGAGGAAGAATGACTGCAGATTCAGCCCGTCTGCGCTCTCAGGCCTGCCCTTCCAGGACTGCATCCGTCCTCCCCAGCATCCAGGACATTTCAAACACCGCTCCTCCCTGCTCGGACTTATAAAGATGCCCAGGGATAAGACCCCGGGAACCCTAAAATATAAGCGTAGAGATGCATGGTCACTTGGCAGTGGCGAGTGTGCTCAGCTCCATGCCAAGCCCCAGAGCCTGCTTCCTTGCCAGCAGCCCAGACACTCAGCAAACAGATGACATGACAGAAGCAGAGGCACAGAAGCAGAAGGGGTCTGTCCCACAGAGGAGAAAACTTCCACATGTTAATGGGGAAAATGCAGAAGATAAGAAGAATTGATGATCACCAACAGCAGCAGTGGAGGTTTATGATGAAAGAAAGTTCTTGTCACTCAGCAGTGATGTGTCCCTTATTATCCTGGAACAGAAATATCATGTAATGATATGTCGCTCAGTGAGGGCTCAGGAGAGTAAGCAGAGAGCAGCCCTGTTTTGGGATTTAGGCAGAGCTGGAAATGAAGGCCTCAGGAACCTCAACATCAGTGTCCCACAATTTTGTGGATTGAAGGAGCTGAGGGTTTGTTCTCTGTCTTCTTCTTTCCTTTATTTATTTTTTCCTTCGTTACATTAGGCTCCTTTGGTAGCCTCCTCTGATGGTTAGAGAGTAGAAACAGAGATTTTCAGGCTGAGTAGCCCTATTTGGGACCTTATACACATATCTTCATGCAGCTGTTTTCAAATAAAGATTGTAAAATAAGCTTTCCAATAAACTATGACCTTGAAATTCTAGCTAGAGTCATGTCATTTTTCATAAATGAATAATCAGGCATGATCTAAGTGTTTTCTGTACATTAACCTTCACAACAATTCTGAAAAAAATGCGATCTCTTCCAGAGAAAACTGAGACTCAGAGAGGTTAGAGACGCTGTAAGAGGCAGCCAGGATTCCACCCCAGGCTTGTGTGGCGCCAAAGACCTTGCTCATAGAAGGTGTTACGTCAAGAAATGTCATCAGGAATACTGAAATAACTGCACTCCACCCAGCAGTCTCGAGGTTTGCCCTCAGCACACTCTTGGCTAGACTGGCACGCCGGACTGCTTGACCCTTCAACCCAGGGAACAATCAGGAGTATGAGGACAGTGTGACAAGGGGAGGCGTACAAAGAGCATTAGACAAAATTTGAGAAGAGCTGGGTTTGGAACCTGACTGCTTCCAATTCTCAGTTCCCTTGTGCGTGTTCTAAGTGCTCTGAATCTCAGCTCCTGAATCTCTACAAAATGATATAAAGAGACCTGTCCAATCAGCCTCATTATTGGATGATTAAATGAAAATATGAACTACTCCAGGAATGCATTTTTTTAAAACCTCTCTATATGTAATACTCTTAGATTGTAACTCTGGGTTACAGAGAGTCAACCGCTAAAATGGAGGTGAGTGTCTTCCTTTTATCACTGCTTGCTCTCTAACAGAAGCCACCCACTAGATGCTGCCATGAGAAACATTCTCCAAATGTTAGAAATTGTGCAGGATAAGCTTGAGCATAATAACTTGAGAGTAAGCCCAGCCCCAGGGCAAAGACAAAAAGAAATCAGTGATTCTTGAAGTGCTCTGTGTTACCTTAAAGGACAGAAAGGGATATTTCCCTATTTTCTGAATGGCTTGTTCTGATTGGCAGGTGGTGAATGCAGGGAAACTGAATCCTGTTGGCTTCTGACTGCATCATTATACAGGATGTGAATACTGCAGATATCTGTGAGGCATTCTGAAATGCCGAGGCCTATCAAAATGCCATGCTTGCCTCCAGTTTCAAAGTTACAAAGTCCGTACTCCTACCAAGTCTTGTGGCTCCACAGCCTTTGAAATTGCATATCAAAGTAGTTCCAAAATCCCCAGGTGTAATTAGAATTTTCAGGGATTTAACTTTTTGAATTTGGTACTCTTGAAAATCTGATAAAAGCCATGGATCCTCTGCCCAGGTAAAGGCCACACACACATGCACACACACGCCTCACTGGATAGGAGGACACAGGTTCTCTGAATCCTACCCACCAGCCCTTCAGGGTTTACAGACAGACCCCAACATATGCACTCCCGGTGCTCATGTATCGTCATGCAGGTTAATACACTGCACTATGATGCTCAGTAAAAGGGTGAAGGGGGACTGAACTACAGCCCCTACACCAATTCACTAAGCCATGCTGAGTCCACCCAGAGAGGGTGCTGTTTCTATTTTGTGCAAAGGAGCCTTAGAGTTGTAGCTGTGTACTGGGACCATCTGCCAAACTGAGTCCATTGTGTGCGTCTACTCCCAGCTCCATGCTGAGTGACAGTCACTCTGGCACCTTGAAATCAGACATGGTAGGAGTATTTACATTAAGGAAATTAGCAAACCCTACAAATAAGGCCACTCCCCCAAAAAGGAGCCAGTTGTTGAAGATATATCAGCACATCATCATATATGGGCTAGTAAAGACCCTGAGGACTTCTGCCCTATATTGTGATAGATTTAAAGTAAAAAAGCAGAAAACACATTTTTTAAACTGACATCCCAGTTTCCTTTCAGCCTGTCTTAACTGCTTTTAGGTCAAGGGCACATGGGCCCTGACTTGTTTTAAACACAGACTCAACAGCTAACAGATGCTAGAGAAGGTATTAACAGAGGGTTGCTACAAAAATTGGTTCCCACTCAATCTTAGGTGGATGTAAAGTTAGCATCCAGAGTGATTATAACCCTATGTTGTAAAACACCTGCAGCCCTAAGAGCAGTAACTGCCATAAGGACTAATAAGAAAACAAAATAAATGATGGTTACAAATGATTTTTAAGATAGGAATTAGAAGGAAGAACTATGTGAGGAAGGCAATCTAAAGTCCCAACACTCCTTGAGATTCCAAGGAAGCAAAGCCCTGCCCACAGCCGGTATAAACTGTGTGGACTGAAGTCAGGTTTCTTCTGCAGGCTTTTTGAAAAACTGCACTTTACAACTGAACTCTGTCTTGAGCTGAGATATCCTCTTAGGAAGGGAAAAAAAAAAAAGAAAGAAAGAAAGGCAGGTCAGGATTGATTCCAGTTTTGAATTACAGAGGGCTATTGATTTTTCATTAAGGTTCCTGTGCTGCTCTCAAGAGGAGGGAGAGAGAGGAGAAAGTAATTCATTGATCAGAGCGTGGGGCCATGTTCACTTATTGGCTTCCTGCCATGTCCCATTACTCCCGATTCTAAATGTATATTGAAGTCAGTTTATTTTCATCATTGCCTCCTGTCACCAGAAATGTCTCCCAGTAACTATTAGTTTAATCATCCTTTTCTCACAATGGTAATGAGTGATAATATCCAACATGATCCTGGATTCATGGATATTATTCATTGGATTACAGCGCTGCTCCTCCCAAGCCTCTAGTTAAGAGTCTGTCAACACTTGAATAATCTAAATGACATGAATATTTTGAGGGTTTAAAAAATGTATATTTAAATTTTAAAACCTGTAGCATTTTTATCATAATTTTATTTATTTAAAAAATTTTTTAAAAACCTTTCCTGGAAGATCCACATGGTTTTTGATCCATGGTTGAGGATGGATAACTTGAGAGAGTGCAGGAAACCTGTCCAAATCAGGCATCATATATCCACACAAAGACACTGGAAACCAATCTAGAGAACCATCAAGTACATACAGAATAAATCAGGCGTTCCACTTAGCTCCCCCGTTTTGTTTGCAGAAACATTCTTTAATTGGTCTATATTGTCTTGACTCACACTTGAACCTCTGTTTTACATATTAGCAAACTGAGACCCAGAAAGACCGAACCACTCAGGACCACCCCACAAAGCAGCACAGTGGGGACTAGGGCCCATGCTCTCTGGCTTCCATATTACAATTTGTTCCACATCCCCATGCTGACGTTCTAATCATCTATCAACTCATGTATATTTATAATGCATAAAAATCAGAAGCTAATATTGACTTTAATATCAAATCCTAGAAATGCTGCTAATGAATCTTTTTCTGCATCTCAAGGTATGACTGTATTCACCATTAAGTGCTGCCTCACATCTAAGAAACATAAGTCAGCTGCCCACGTTATATAATGTGAGTGCCAACTTGCCTCCCAAGCCTTTCGCAGTCTCAATCCTTCCAGATCACCTACCAAGGGGCTCATGTACATTAACGCTTCTGAATGACTCCTCCCAACACCCTGTAAGAGGGAGGAGGGATTCTCCCATTTTATAGAAGGTTTGGTCAAGGCTACATGGAAATAATTTACGGAGCCAGAACTCAGATTCAGGCCTTCTCACCGAGGCCTCTTTCCACTGCACCACAGCTCCCTCTGGTGTCGAAATTGACAGTGGGAACTACTAAAAACAACTATGGAAGAAACTATTTAAAAAGATGTTTGTATACAAATAAATCAAGCTGAAAAATATCATAGAAAAAATAACCCATTCAGAGTAGCAGTCAAGAATATAAAGTGCCTATGAATAACTATGACCAAAAAAATGGGTGGAACTTATATGACTAAAACTAGACAACTTTAGTAAAAATGTAAAATAAGCTCTAAATAAAGAGACACAAAATAAATGTGTCAGTTCTTTCCAGTGAGATATCCTGGGGAAAAGCATGATAAAATTACTCTAAAAATTCTCTGGATGAACAGACAACAGAAACACAAACGGTATTTTGAAAAATAAAAACAATGAAAGGGCACTCCATCAAATATCAAAACGTAGTAGAAAACTTCAGTATTTAATCTGTGCATATAATCTGTGCAAAAAAACAACAAACAGATAAATGGATCTAATTAGATGGCCATAAAACAGACTGTAGCACATATAGTAAATAAATAAATAAATAAATGGGGGAAAATTATTATATTTGGAAAAATTCAATTGGATACTCATTTTACATAATACACCAAAATGTATTTCAGGGTATTTAAGGAGCTAAATGATTCTTAAATGCTATAAAACAGGAAGAAAATAGGAAAAGTATTAAGAAAAAAAGTATTTAACTTTGAAAGTATTTTATCAGTATAAAATCAGTGAAAAGTCATGATAGAAAAACAGATTGTACTATATTAAAATGTAAAGTGACTATTCAAACATCCCAAACGACAAAAATTAGAGAAGCAAATCACACACACGTTAAAATAAAAGTTCGACCTCACTAACATTCAAAAACACTAATTAAAATAGCATCGTGATAATATTTTTATCTATCAGATTGACAAATTGTTTTAGATAATAATAATCAAGGTTCTAGTGAGACAGATACTATCATACTACTGATGGGAGAATAAATCAGTAAACTTTCTGAAAAGAAATAATACCATTATGCTTTAAGAATCTTTAAAATATATTGAGAACTTGTGGCCCATAAATTGTATTTCTAAACATCTAGCCCAAGAAATTATCAGATAATATTTCTAAATAAGAATTTCTACAGAAACATCATTTGTAAGAATGAAAAAATGGGAAATAATCTAAACAAAAATAAAGAAAAAATGTAATTGTGGAGGATTATATAATGAAGTAGCGTACAGACACAAAAATCATGTTCTGAAGGCTATTTAATAATATGATGAAATGCTCATTCATGAAAAGAGAAAAACCACTGTGGTTCCAAATTTGTAAAAACTGAAATAGCAATGGGAGTGAGGAAGAATAGGAAAACAGTTTGAGTAACAGGATATTACCCAATCACTAAAAGGCTGTGTGGAAATGGGGATGAGTCTGGCATGATTCTCAGGACACTGGCTCAGGTGTTGAGAGTTCATTGCCAAACTAAGTAATACAAATGATAAGGTCATGTCATAGACCTGGCTCTCTCAAATAGAAACAAGCATTCTGCTTTACACTCAATTCTTTTAATATTATTGGATGTCAGCCTCCACTACCAAAATAGAGGTATTTTAGGTATTGGGAAAATCTCCCTATATCTTGCCTCTTTCTGACATCACAGACCTTGCACTGCCTACTAGCACTGAAATTATATTCAAAAGTGTCAAACTGCAGCCAGGTAGAGATTAGATGGCTAGAAGATACCCAAATTATTGCTGTGTTGAAAATTTAAGTGGGGCGGTTCTAAAACGCTTAAGAATAGTGAAGAGTGTACAAAAGATAATCTTGACAAAAATGTTCAACAAACTACTAACCCTCTACAATACACAGTGTTCCACCAGCTAGCAAGAGGGGAGCAACTATGTGAGGAAAGGAGCTCATAGTTCAACGGCTTTTGCCCCTAAAGATTTTGAGAGTATGAGGACTAGCTTGAAAAAGAAATATACTTTTACATAGTCTCCATAAATTATTTAATTAGCAAAGTGGGTATTTATATTAATAAGAACTTACATTAAGATTTACCAGGGTTAGTACTCAGATTGGATAATCAATGTGCATGTAATTAAAATTGGCTGTAGAGAGTGTGTGACAGTTTCTGTGCAATACACATGCTAAAAAAAAAAATCCCTCCAAATTTCTCTAAGTTATAAATGTATTCCACTTTAGCCCAATTGCATACATTTTATACTATGACTCAGTGTTACTATTAATCCTCTCTCCCCAGAAAACATATTTATAGGCTGGCTAATGTTTGTTTGTTTTTTTGCATACCATATAACATTTGGTTGCATGAAGGTTAAAAAATATTCCATGAAAAATGAGGGCTTAGATAGTCCTACAGTGTTCCCTTTCTAAAGTTTCCCTTACAAAAGAAGAATAATAGCTCAAACCCTGAGGCAATAAAACTAAGTGAAATGAATTAGAGAATGGAAGCCAGCCAACCTAACTTTCAATCCCCAGTATGTGTTCATGGTGAACCATTTAACGTCTCTGAGACTCAGTTCCATGTCTGTAATTTGGAGACAAAAATAACTTGTTGGAGTTGCTGTAAAGACTAGAGATATTGCAAAGCATCATCATTACAGTAATAGTTTAATAGTCCATGTATTTTCTGCTTATTATCTCACATAGTCCTCAAAACAATCCTTCTATCGTTTTCCCCATTCTATTATAAAAATTAGTAAGCTGAGACACAAGGAGGTTAAACAACTTGGCCAAGGTCACATGCTTAGCAGAAGGCCTGGGATGCAAACCTGACCCATCTTACTCCAGAGGCTAGGTGCTAGATCACTGCATCAACCAACTTCAAAAGGGCACCTTTGAAGTGGAACATTAATAATAATAATAATAATGGTTGTTGTTGTTTTTCTTCTGACTTGCATCAGAAATGCTGCTTGTCAAAAAGCTCCTTACCAGTTCATATGCTCACAGGCAATGCTGTTTTATATTTATTTTCAACTCAGAACTAGAACATCATAAATATGTGTGAATTGGTTAAAAATAACTCCTTAAATGGTTAAAAGTCTTACAAATATAAATCCAGAAGCTACTGCACCTTACAGTTCAAGGTAAAAGAAGAATGGCTGATGTAAATTGTGCCAGTACGCCATCAACATAAACCATCAGGGTACTATATATTACCAAGCAACCTCCACTCTGGACATATATCTTGCTTGATACCAGCAATAGTTTTGACACCAATCACTTTCCAAGATAAAATACAGTGTAGAGGAGTAATTTCAACACCACATAAAATGGCACCCTCCCACAAAAGAAACATTCATTTCATAAAAAAAAAAAAACAAAAAAAACAAAAAAACACTCACAGTATTGAGTGATATAGCCACTAAACACAAAAATAAATGTAGTTCTGTACTTCCCTCCAAATTGTTATATTTAGTCTCATTTTCCAACTTAAATAGCAATTCCTGGCCCACAACAAAATAAATATTAAGAATCAGTTCTCAAACTTTGAAATCATTATATGTTTTCTCTATGCTCTTTTTTCCTTGAGATTCATTGGAAATTCTTGGCCAAAATAAATAACAATTCTAAACAATAGATACAATGCTGTTCATTAGCAACAAATAAATTATTTCAACATACATTCTCTCTTTCTCATACACTCTAACAAGCCCTGCATGGATTATAGGTACCTACTACTTGCTACCTGATCTAAAAAGGCTTTTCATGACCAGTGCATTTAATACACCCTGTGCCTAACATCAGGCTGATGTATTTTCATCTAGAATAACATTCAGGATATGGCCTATTTCAGACTTCTAAGAACTGTACAAGCCATAAAGGCATACAAGGTCTGACAATTAAGTTCACAAACTTCTTGCAAAAAAGTTGCTAACCTTTTTTTGATATCAGAGGGATTATTCATTATGAATTTTTACCCACTGGACAAACAGTTAACCATGTTTTTACTATTTGGAAGTGCTGAAAAGGCTGCATGAAAATGTTAGACAAAAACAACCTGAACTTTTCACCAACAATTTATGGCTCTTGCATCATGACAAAGCACTAGTTCACACGGCACTGTCTGTGAGGGTGTTTTTAGCCAGTAAACAAATAACTGTATTGGAACACCCTCCCTACTCACCTGATCTGGTCCCCAATGACTTCTTTCTGTACCTGAAGATAAAGGAAATACTGACAGGAAGACATTTTGATGACATTCAGGATATCAAGGGTAATATGACAACAGCTCTGATAGCCATTCCAGAGAAAGAGTTCCAAAATGGCTTTGAAGGGTGGAGTAGGTGCTGGCATTGGTGCATAGCTTCCCAAGGGGAGTACTTCGAAGGTGACCGTAGTGATATTCAGCAATGAGATATGTAGCACTTTTTCTAGGATTAGTTTGAGAACTTCATTGTCCGACCTTTGTATGTTATTGCCATCCAACCACCACCAAGAGGAAACATGCAGTGAGAGTTAAAAAATGGTTTCCAAAAACAGAGAATACCTTTTGTATATTTAAAAATCTTAATTTGGTTCCATTAAGGTTAAAAAATTCCATGAAAAATTAAGACATTTAGGTATTCCCATAGTGTTCCCTCTTTTAAGTTTCCTTGAGAAAGGAACAATAATTAACTCTAATCCTGAAGCAACAAAGTTTAGTGAAATGAATGAGATCATGGGACCAGCAAGACCTAACTCAACAGCCAACCAAATTTATCAGCAATCTTTTTTTATGTTATTCTATGCCACAGGCCATACTGGTACAGCTGGGACCAAACTACAAGTAACCATTTGATTTTATCAGATTGTTGCTCTGAGGTACTTGAAATGAAAGTGACGGGCCTGTTATTTCCATACCTCTCCCATTCTAAGAAAATGTGCATAGGTAAAGCCAAATCAGATCAAATTTTTGACCACAGACCATTTTACTATGGTTTACAACAACAATCACAGATATTGTTGATATATATATATATATATATATATATATATATATATATATGAATTCAATGAATACTGAGAAGCACCAGCAAGAAGAGATACATTTTAATGTTTATTAAAATTAGAAGTTGTTTTCAGCCTCAAGCCTTTTAGACCTTGCCTAGTAATAAGAACCCATACTGATTCACACAATTTTCTCAGAAAAAAAAAAAAATACCAACATTATTTCATATTCCACCCAAACTATGAAAGGTACAGAACAGATTGCTAGAGAAAGGAGTTACATATATACTTCCAGATATCCTGGAAGAAAAAAACCAGAATGTCTGACTTTACAGTTAATCTATGGTTAACATACTGAAAATAACTACTAATTTTTTAAAGAGAGGGCTCTGGAGCATACCATTTGTTGTATCATCAAGAATTTGGCTGTTGGGCCGGTCGAGTGGCACGGTGGTTAAGAGCTGGCTTGGGAAGCCAGCGGCCCTGGTTTGGTTCCCACATATGAGGGGCCAGTGACACTGCCCTCAAAAAAAAAAAAAAAAATAGAATTTGGCAGTTGGTTGTCCTGGAAGGGAGACTCTAAATCCCTGGAATTTCTTAAGAAAAAGGAGTGTCTTTGTCATTCATGAGCTTTGTCTCATACCTGAGTTTCTGCTAATTAAGTGACTCAGGCTAGGACCCTAGATAGCTCAGAATGGAGGGTGACCATGTTATGAGAGGACTAGGCTTTGATCTGTGATACCAGCCTGACCTCTCAACCTCTGGAGACTGGAGATTGAGCTAAATTATGTGGATAACAACTCAATCAGCCACACCTACATAATGAAACCCCAATAAAAACTCTGAGCACCAAAGCTTGAGAAACCTTGCTGGTTGGTGAATGCATTGATGTGCCAGGAGTTAGATGCACCCTGACCCCATGGGGAGAGAGCATGGAAGTTGCACATGCAGGATCCCCACTGCCCCTGTCACCCCTCCCCCAGAGTCAGCCCTATGTCTCTACACATAGAGTCTGGTCCTAATTTGTATCCTTGGTAAAACTATAATCATAGTTTTATCTGTTATTTTGCTCTATCAAATTATTGGATCAGGAGGGGCTGGGGGTTGTGGGAACTCCTTGGTTTTGTAGCCAGTTGGTCAGACATGCAGGTGGCCTAGGGACCCCAAAATTTTCAGCTGGCATCTGAAGTGAGGGCAATCTTATTGGGGACCATGTCCTTACACTTGTGGTGTCTGATGCTAACTTTGGATGATTAGCATCTAAACTCTATTGCAGTATACTACCACTGAAAAAGATAATGTCCCCAGCCAGTATCTAAATGCCTACTTTTTTTTTGCCTTAAACTAGTTAAGGAAAATCCAAGGACTGTGTATCAACTGTCATAGCTGCATAACAGAAGGAGAATAAAACCCAACTCTCCAAGGCTATTCTTCTACCCATAAAGACAGAATATGCCTTGTCACACGTTATGGAATCATTTATGTTTTTATCAGCCCAGACCCGGTTTTAATATTAAAAAATAAATAAATACATTGGCAATGTCCTGTTACGACCCTGAAAGATATCAAGTTTGATACTTGCCTCTAAAGAAGACGGTAGCACTGTCCCTGAAGAAATTTGGGAATAAATAATATAGTTTCTATGTTCACATTTCATGAAATATTGATGGGGATGTCTACTTACTAGATAAAAAATATCTTTTTCATTACCTAGAATTCTTTGGACATATCTACTCAACCTCAGATTTGCAGACATTTTCTGCTTCTTTATTTCATTTTCTAACACTAGCAATATATAACAGACTTATACTCTATATTCGTATCACAGACAAGTTTTAAATATAAGTTGAATTTATAATCTACAGTCCTTTAGAGTTTATGTAATGTCTTTATAAAGAGAGTCACAATATAAACAAGAATATAAGCAAAATAAATTATTTCATAATAAAACTTCTCCAGTTATGTTTGGATTTATCTCTTGCAAATTTTTTTCCCTTTTTTTACAGCCAAACTATATTAAAAGCTATTATTATAGTATAATGATTCTAGGTGTAACACTGTATCATAATATAAAGCTAACTGCTTTATCTCCAAATATAGTCAATACTGGATAAACTCTTCTCCCCATTAGAAATTACTAAGATTTATTTTTGTCATGATTCCTTCAGATAAAAATTTTCTGAATTTTGCATTCTTTGTTATTTATAAAGTGCTTTATTTTCTTTCCAAAAGAAAATCTATGTATAAATGGGTTTTATTTGGTAAGAGAATAACCGAGGGCCGGCTGAGTGGCGCATTGGTTGAGCGCTGGTTTTGGGATGCCAGCAGCCCCGGTTCGGATCCCACGTGAGGGCCGGTGACACTGCCCTCTACAGCTAACAACGGCTCCACCTGGAGCTGGGCTGTGCGAGCCCCGGTGATGGTGTGGGCTGCAGCCCCTGCTGCAGTGGGCTGCCATGGGCTACAGTGGGTGGGCCGCAGCCAGCGTGAGCGGCTGGCAGCCAGCGTGAGCTGCCAATAGCCGCGATGAGCGACATCCGGAGGCCGGCGACCGATCTGCCTCATCCGGGAGGAGCGCAATGACGATACCAACAGTGAGGGGACATCCTCCGCAGCTGGACTGAGGAACAAAAAGACAGCAACTTGTCTGTTCCCCTTCCCCGATTCCCCAACGCTGTTCCCCTCCGCCAATTCCCCAATAAAACCTTTAAAAAAAAAAAAAAAAAAAAAAAAAAAAGAGAATAACCGAACTACAAAAATGAAAACAAATGTCAGAAATAAACAAAAGGAAGTTAAATGACTCAGTCATGTCACTAGTGAGACTAGCAAGTGCCAGGATCCAGGATCTTTGTTGCAGGATTTGGGGCTATTTCTACTGCATGACTGCTGCTTCCATGTAGTCAGTGATTTCAAGAGATGTTTAGAAGGAAGCAGCTACAGAATTCAAATCACTTAGAGTAAGAGTATGCAATGAAATCTTACCCTATGTAACATTTCATTTAGACCATTTTCAAATAAATATAACTTAATGTTCAGACCTGTCAAGTCTTCATATGACAACACAGAAAAATGTGGAAAGACACCTACAATGTTACTGATGACAAAATGTTGTATTGGGGAATGGAAAACAACTTCGATGTTGCACCCTGCATATTTTGCATGGTTTGCATTTTTTTATAACACTCATGTCTTACTTTTGTAATTATATCAACTTTGAAACTCAAAACACTAGACTTCTGAGAAGATTTTTACTGGTTTTAAACTTTAAAACTGTTTTTGATAATTTCCAAAACCAGGCTGATTTACTTTCACACAATACAAAAGAACAATTAACAAAAAATACTCTCCTCCACAGCCATAGTGTACTAATTTCTGGGACAACGTTTGTGGCTATGGATCAAAAAACATCAGAGTAAACCTAAAATAGTTTTAAAGTTTCTGGGATGGACACACGAGAGGCCTGGGGCGTTGGCATATTCTGTTCTGTAACCAAGAAGCACAGAGAACACATCACTTAAATCTATGAAATCACAAAGGGTATAAATAGGTGACCACTGATTCAGTCACCATAGCTTTGAAAACTAGGACTGAATCTCATGTCAGAAAGGCAAAAGGAGGGAGTTTTAAATTAAATAAGATACTTCTGAACATAACTAGCAGCTATATAACATGTATTACTGAGGATATGTTTAGGAAGAACATCTGAGAACTTAATCTAAATATAAAAACAGATCAGATAAACTTACATATACATCTGTAATAGGATATATATAAGAGGAGTTAAATACAAAATAAATGGATTCTCAAAGTTTCAATCCATCTATGCCATGTCTTATGAGGACTCTAAGTACTTTTAAAAATGAAAAAACAAAACAAAACAAAAAAGAAAAAAAACCCAAAACAGAGTTAGAATAATTGTAGTATACATATAAAATGAAAACACTTGACAAATTAACACATTTAGAGGAAAAACACTACACTATAATATGACTGGGCTAGTCGCAAGATAATTACAGGATTTACAAAGACATAGGGCAGTACAGGTATGGAGGCCTGGTAATGAGACAAAAGAATGAACACCCTTCATTCTGTCAGCACATCTCTGAGACTGTATACAACTGGTCTTAAAATGTCGAAACTGCATGCATGTGAGCTCTGGGCCCTCGGTTCCCTCAACCCATCACTGTGATACAGTTTGGCCTACCTTCACCTTTTGAAGGTTACAAGAAGACTCTAAAACAAACTTCATTGGTGACCCTGACAAAGAATACCACATTAGATTAACCATGGATTAGAAATACTTCAATATCTATGCTCTTGGGTAGACATTGTGAATATGCCCTTCTAGCAACAAAATTTCTTGAGGACGTCATTGAAGTGGTACAAATTCTATCTCCATTTCATAAGCCTATTTTCTCTGTTTTAGAAATGGACTAATCGTAATACCCAAATACCCAGAACTGTCATTCTGATACCACAATATCAGCATCAAATAATTTCAGCTGCCATGTAAAGACAAAACAGATTGACTAGACGGTTCTCTAATACAGACAAGTGATAATATCTGAATAGACGGAAGGAAAAAAGAACAGAGAGAGGCAGAAAGTCAGAGACAAACAGAAGACAAGAAGGAAAGGGAAAGCAAGCAGTGAGCAGTGCATTTGAGTGGAACAGGGAGTCAAGCTGGATAATTTATGCCTCCATCCATGGATCTTCCATAGCACAAGGCTTGAAAAGCCCATATTGGACAAGAGTAGTGTGATTTGGTAGAAAATGTGATTGATTTAATGTCAGAAGATTTGGCTCTAACTAGCAATATGACCTAAGATGAGTCACTTAACCTTGGCCGCAGTTTCATTTTTAAAATAAAGGCATTAGATTAGATTATCTTTATATTTCCTTCAAGATCTAATATAGTATGATTCCATTTCTCTTATCGCTGTATAGCAATTGTAATCAAATCATCGAACAGAAAAGAACCTCAGCAGATTATCAAATTAATGAGGATAAAATGAAACCCAAGATTTAAAAGCTCCTCATAAACTACTACATGTTTTAAAAGTGCCAGGCACTATTTTCCCCATTATTAATACAAAGTATCTGATGTAAAAATTCTAAAATAAAAAGCACATTGGTTGAAATTTTCCAAATATCTAAAAGTGAGGCCATATATTTCTATTTGGTAAATATCAAATTTGCCATGTATTTAAACTTCATTATATATTTTTCCAATCTCTACTTAGGGTTATTTTGAAGTTCCACAATGAAGTAATAGGTAATTTATGTTTATGTTTACCTTTTCAACTTGATTATAAGCATTGTCAGAGTAGGAATCATGTTATTCATCTATGTATACATAGAACCAATGTCACGTGAGAAAATATGGATGAAAATTCCTTGGAAACTGTAAAGAGCTATACAGACTCCATATTCCTTATAAACTATAAAGGGCTATATAAACTGCCTTGTAACCTAAAGAACAGAAAAAGAAGGAATCATGCTCAATGAAATGTTGGTTGAACTTAAATTATTTGAAACAAAGGCTTTAGGTTCAAAAACTTGTGCAGAACAAAGGCATCATATAAGTAACAATGAGCCCACTGAAGAACCCCTCTCAGCTTTATTGCAAGAGTTTGTTGGACAAGTTTTTTGTGTTTTTTTTTTTGTGAGGGCAGTGTCACAGGCCCTCATATGTGGGACCCGAACCGGGTCCGCTGGCTTCTCAAGCCAGCGCTTAACCACTGCGCCACTCTGCTGGCCCTGTTGGACAAGTTTTGAATCAAAAACAAAAGGAAGAATTTAACCCATCTCTAGAGTCAGAATCCAATGAATATTAACTTGCCAAAGATGACTAGAGTGAATAATAATCTGGTACCCCTGATCTTAATAAGAACTGTAAAGAGAACTCTACAAGACAGAAACGTTAAGGAAAATAGAAAAAAGTAATAAGACACACTGTACAATAGATGACTGAACAACAGCCATTCTGTAGTTTATCAATTGCTTCATCTGGGACTCTGTAAAATGTCTAAAAATAAAACAATTGGAATACAGTTCATTTATTAGTTACATTCCATAATCTCATATTTTGCCTTTGTTGTTAGTATTACAATGGTGTAAGTCTGAATTGTTTGGCTTACTGTCCACATAAAATTGAGACAGAAAAACAAAACAATATATTACAACACAATGAAGAGTTTCAAAAAGTAAAATGAAACTTTTTTTCAATTTACATGAACTCAGTCTCCAATCCACTCTGCAACAATCTCTGATTACACAATTTGGTGAACTTTACATGAGCTTTTGTTTATGTTATCAATCTCCTATCACAATATTTTAATCACTACAAACTTGAATTCCCGCCTATGAAATTCTTGCAAATTCTTCGGGGTCCTTTAATTGAGAGTAGCGATTGTTTTTCTCCTTCTTATCACTTTTAATCCCCCATCTTGCTATTACTGCCAAAACTACAACATCCTTTAAAAAGTAAAAGACAGGGCTGGCCCAGGGCCAGTGACACTGCCCTCAAGAAAAAAAAAAGGTAAAAGCCAAAAAGTAGGTGACCCTAAGATATTACCATAAACCATTCAGTAGTAAAATTCAACACAGTGAATGAACCCTCTTACTAGTAATTCTAATATTTTTCCTATTTGCTTTATTGGACCTACTTGGGTATTCAAAGCGATTTGCTAACACAATGTCTGTTACAGTTAGACACAGTAAGTTAGCCTGTAATTAGGAGGTATAGGACTTCACCAGGCTTAATTGGGAGCGCCTGCCTTTGGTCTGTTTCCCGGATGAGAGAAAGCAACCTGCATTAGGGAAGAAGTTCAATATGTCAGCTGGTAGAATGCACACAATACTGTGTAATGGCAATCAATTCTTCATCAACCTCTTTATCATGATGACTTTGTCACTGTTTGTTCATTAGTTTCTCATGCACAAGCACTACAGACAGATATCAAAGAATAATAAATGTCAGCTATGACAGAACAGGAGGGACAATGTAAATAAGACTCTGAATAAAAGGAATGGAAAAATCTAAAAATCTAAATCTTTTCCTTTAATAAAGTCTTTTAGATTCTACAACCCCAAAATCTCATTTCAAAAACTTACAACAAAATTGCTGCAGTAATTTATTATTACTAATGGTATCCTAATGATGAAACTTGTATTAATGTTAATCTTTATCTTCTTCTTCATCATCATCATCATGTGTACAGAATGCTCCACTGAAAGAAACTCAAATGGAAATGGTGCTTCTAACACAAATGTATTTAGAAAATATCCTTTATAATTGTAATATTTATAAATTGGTTTGGGGAGCTTATTTTTAATAGAAAATCCCTTCAATAGATTTAGTACAGAGTTTAACTTCAAAAACCATTTAAAATGTAACTTGGGAAACATATATACTGCTAAAACTTAACAACATTAACATCCCTAATTTAGTCCAATTATCTACAGGTTTCCTTAGGTCACTACTCTGCCCTAGGTCCTGTCCACCATATCATCACCACATCATAGCAACACTGTCCATCTGATTAAGGAAAATCATAAGCTCTGAGAAATGTAATGAGCTCTGTTCTGTAAAGTGAGTCTGAAGGACAAAGAGATGTTGTTATGGTGAGTGTGTGTGTGTGTGTGTGTGTGTGGGTGGGTGTGTGTGTGTGTCTGACAAGTGTTGACTGACAAACATTTAATGCTTGTGTTCAAATTTACAAAATAAAGAGTTCTCAAGTCTGTATGGTAAAAGAAAAACATACACAAATTTAATACACAAATTATCCCTTCACTTCATTTTAACCAAACAACGTGACCTTTATCTTCTATTAGCACCTGCTAACAACTAGCAGAGCCGGATGTTTCTCCTCCTCCTGCAGTGACTAATCATAAATAAAAGCGACATATTCTAAATCCCAGAGCAGAAGTGAAAAGGAGAAGAAGCTCAAGGAGCACAGATAATCCAGAAATCCTAAATAACCTCTTGTTGGTCACACTTCACTAAGCTCTAAGAGGAAACACAGCTCTGCTGCATCTTCATCCTTTAATTTTATTGCCTTTTGAAAGGATGTGCATTTCCTCAAAGAGCAGGAAAACAGAAGGTCCTTATTATTTAAGACTAAAGGAAAAGGTGTTCACCTCCTCCATGATGGCATTCTTTCATATGGTTTAAAATTATGACAGTCATCATTTGCACCAACTTCTCTGCCAGACTCAGAACATAATACATCCTCCTATTCTTTCAGCAAAACCAAAACATCTACCTTCCACTGATGAGGGCTACAAGTCATTATCACACACCTATTCCAGCCATTCTCTGTACCACAGGAGGCCACATACACTAAGTAACATAAAGCAAAATCTGCATCTCTATACATTCAATTGAATAGGCATTTATTAAATGCAATAGTTAAAAGCGGGGCCGGCCGAGTGGCGCATTGGTTAAGCGCTGGTTTTGGGATGCCAGTGGCCCCGGTTCGGATCCCACATGAGGGCCAGTGACACTGCCCTCTACAGCTAACAACAGCTCCACCTGGAGCTGGGCTGTGCGAGCCCCGGTGATGGTGTGGGCTGCAGCCCCTGCTGCAGTGGGCTGCCATAGGCTACAGTGAGTGGCCCGCAGCCAGCGTGAGCGGCTGGCAGCCAAGCGTGAGCTGCCAATAGCCGCGGTGAGCGACATCCAGAGGCCAGCGACCAATCTGCCTCATCCGGGAAGAGCGCAATGATGATACCAACAGTGAAGCAACATCCTCCGCAACTAGACTGAAGAACAAAAAGACAGCAACTTGTCTGTTCCCCTTCCCCGATTCCCCAACGCTGTTCCCCTCCACCAATTCCCCAATAAAATCTTTAAAAAAAAAAAAAAAAAAAAAATAGTTAAAAGCGCAGGTGTTAGGGCCGGCCGAGTGGCTCGGTTGGTTAAGAGCTCACTCAAGAGTGCGAGCTGAGCTCTGAGCAACAGTGGTTCGATGCCAGCCTGAGCTGAGTTGCCGTTGAGCTGCCAACAGGTTGCAGGATGGCTCAGCTAAAAAATAAAAAAATAAAAAAAAAATGCGCAGGCGTTAGAATCAGAAAGATCTGAGCTCCAAGTGTGATACAGCCTTTTATTACTTATGTGAGCCTGGACAATTTTCTTCTTTGAGCCTCTGTTTTTTCATACATACAATGGTCTAAGAAATTATTGTGAAGATTAGATAGGACAATCTTTGCAAAGTGCTTAGCATTTTGCCCCTTGATCTCTAGACTATAATACTCCCACACCAACAGGAGCCTTTTTACCAGGTTGGTTCTTCTTTGGTTTTTAAATGTATTATATAATTTATACTTACTACATATGTGAATATATATTTAGGTTCACGTTTTCTTTTTTCCTCTTCCACTTATTCACTTTTATGCTTCTCTTCCTTGTTTGTTTCTCCCACCCACTCCAAATTTTTCTCTCCCAGGTGAAAGTGGGTAGAGGAATACGGTGATGAAGGGGAAGGTTGATGGAAAAGTGTTCAGAATTATAAGGCAGAGCCAATTAATTTTCCATTCCTCTTCCCTCCATCTAACGAGCACGTGCACACACACACACTCATAACACTTGACTTTAATTTTGCTCAAATGACTGAGCTGCATAGAACTCATACTATATACCAAAATGACTAAACCTGAGTCATAATTTATGTATATATACCTGTCAGCAGACTTAACTACTTCTTATGTTTTAGCAACAAAACCTTCTCAAAATAAGAAAACCAAATGAGAAAAATCACTTTTCACCTCCAAAGTGAGGCTAACTCAAGTTGTGATTATGGAGAGTTAAAAGCCAAACAGAACTATTTAAGAAACTAAATCCCTGCACCTCTGTAGATTTCACAGCAGAATATGCTGCATGAAAGACAGTAAAAATTTGGCCGTTGTTTCTTAGAACAAAGGAGAACAGACAGAACAGACAACAGCATCTAGTCACACAATAGCAGCAGTTAATTCTGAAACAATTTCCACTTTGGTATAGAAAATATATGTATCCACACACATATGTCTTCTAAAATATTAGGATAAGACCAACATTCTCAAGATAAATACTACTAATCAGAATTATCATCATGCAAATAAATACTCTGTCCAATAACAAGAAAACAATTTAATTCCTAAAATTAGTATGAGCTTACTTTTATTAATTTATAGACATATTTAATCCTACAATTTAAAAATACCAAGTATAAAATTTACTCTGGATTTTTTTCCCCCAAAACAATCAAAAGGGTAGATTCTGAGTCATCTAATGTTTCTCAAAATTAAAAATATAAGTAATCTGATCAATATAATCTCTTCACACCAAAAATTCTAGAGAAAACAATTTTAAATCATGGAAATAGGGAATCCAGGGACGGTAATTATTTTAACTACCTCTTCAGTTAGTGTGTTAAAATAACATGACTCAGAAAACTTCATTCACTATGGTTCCAGAAAGTACGGCCAATTAGTAATTTTTTTCTTGATGAGGCATACAAAAATATCTATAATAAAATCCGGAATTAGATAATTATTTACAAGTTTGATTTTGCATTTCTGTCCATTATGGTACTTTTGGTGATGACAGTGATAATACTGTACTGTGTGGATAAATTAAAGACTTGGTTTAACATGTATGCTGTCCTCTTTATTCCCTTAGCCGTTTAGTGATAAAGCCTTGGGTTGGGCTCTATTTTCAGCTTTATCTGCGATGTTGAACAAATGTCTTTAACTCCTCTACCTCTCTCATCTGTACAATTTATAAAGTACCTTCTGTACATATATCACAAAGTTTTGAACTTAATTCACTTTAGGAGCAAAAGAATTCAAATAGTCTTCCAAGTTCATCAAGAACTTATCATGAGGCATTTACCTATTAAGAGCCAAACATAAAATCATTGTATTCGAATTTCCATAGATCAAGAAATATCTTTCTCTCCAGTAGGAACTCTTTAAGAAAGAGCCTTAGTTTTACAATGGTACTCCTTTCTCTAACTCATTTTACATTGTGGTAAACACAAAAGCAAGATTATATCATAGCACATACTTTCTTCTTTTTTAACTTTCATATATATGGATATCTTTCCCCTTCAATTAAAAAATAAACTCCATCATATTTACACCATTTGTTTTAGCCCCCCATACATTACTTGACATATAAGAAGTGTTCAACAAAAAGTTTTATTTACTCATTCATCATATGTTTATTGAGCACCTATTGTGTGGCTTTGCCTGAGCTAAGCATAGGAATAGAGCAATCAAAGACAAAGACAGTCTCTGCCTCTACAGAATTTACAGACTAGAAGAGGAGACTTACAGGAAATATTTAATTTAGCTTCCATTCATCAAATATTCACTGAGCACTCACCGTAAGTCAAGAACAAATAATTACCCAAATATCTTTATATTTACAGTCATGATCAATGTGCTAACCAAGGCACCATGAATTTACATATGAGATGCATTTGGTTGTCACAGCAGGTGCTTATGAATTCAATCAAGAAATATTTATTGAGCTCTTGGGCCAGCCGAGTGGCTCAGTTGGCTAAGAGCTCGCTCAAGAGTGCAAGCTGAGCTCTGTGCAACGGCAGTTCGATGTCAGCCCAAGCTGAGTTGCCGTTGAGCTGCCAACAGGTGGCAGGATGGCTCAGCTAAAAAAAAAAAAAGAAAGAAATATTTACTGAGCTCTTATAGAAGGGAGAAGTTTCACAGAGCTCTTGACTACCTCCATTTTCCAGGTGAGAGCTCTCTATCTGCACTGCATGCCTCTGCCCAAGAGTCCCCTTTTACTATACATGCCAGCATGCTTTGCCATCCTCCAGATCTCCACAATGCCCAGTTCTCTATAATGAAACTGTTTCCAGAATTATAAAAGCAAAATTCAGATATACAAATCAGGTAAAAATAAAAATCTTGCTTTTTAAAAATGCTATAGAATTTTTTGGCTAATTATCAGGTGTGCATACGACTTAGAAAACGTTTTAGTGGCTGATATATGCCTATTGAAACCCCTTCCAAGGTCTGTTATCAAATGACACAGCAAAGGGAATAACATTGCCTCCAGTTTCTATTGTCAGAGATTGCTTGGGAACCTGATCCTCACAGCTTTGAGATATATCTAGTTAAATGAGGGAGAGGGTGGACCGAGGGCAGGTCCCTACAGATATAAAATATGATTCTAAAGTGAGCTGAGCTGCTTCTAATAAAGACCTTCTATTAATAACCCTCCTGGGTTTGATGGATCGCATCAGTGGAACAAATAAAAAGATGTTCTTGTGAATCGAGGGTGGTGGCTCTTCCTTCCCAAGAATCAAAAAGGAGGGACCCAGCCCTACCTTACCACCCTCTCCAACCCATTTACTAGTGCTGGAAAGGAGCCTCCAGGGCCTCCAAAACAATTAAAACTCGTTCTGCTCTCTCAGGAGGGGAGGTCTGCCTGTGGAAGCTGGCAGGCATGGAAAGCCCTTTTACTAGCCAAGTGCTGGCACAAGGGCTAAGCGGTGACATTACATGCTAGAGGACAAAATCACAAAAGCAAAGAGGAAAATGTTGAGCCCTACACTCCTTCTTCACCCTAGTCTCGCCTCCAATCTCTACCTCAAATGCCCTCCAAACAAACAAGAAAAGGCAAGCAATGTGATAAGCCCACCACTGAGTGTGCACATGAAGATGGGCCGGAAGGGTAAGTCGTTTCTTTGAGCTCATCTCACATGCAGCCAGCTGAATATAAATTTCCCTCTATCTCATCAAGCTCTCACTGTTTGGCCTCCTCTGACTGATATTGGCTCATCATACTTAATCTAGGGTGAAATTTCCTCGTCTGAGCTAAATTACTCGCAGCCATCAAGGGAAGCGATATTTATTTTTCGTGGGGCTAATGACCTGTCCCCCAGACCCACCCACTGATGGTTATTTACTGGGGCCCAGATGCTTGAGCTCAAAATGAGTGCTAATGTCAGCAGGTGCCATCCCTCATTCAGCTCAGTGATTGAATTGGAGCGATCCCATTGACATTGACTCTGTGACTTTTAAGGCCATTACCCTCAGCCAGAGATGAACCTCTCATCATGGCTATGACAGTGACAGCTGATTAGCGACAAATTACAAGCAGGAAGGTGCAGAGGCTTTATTGGGCAGGGCAGGACGAGTGGTAAGGGTGAGAGGTGTGGGGGGAAGAGCAGGAAGAAGACAGAGATGGAGGGGCAAGAAGAGAGGAATACATCATGCGTTCCACTTCAGTGTGTTGTTTTATCAATTCTTAACTATCGCGCCTCAGCATATTTATGTTTTGCATCCATTTATGTATTATATTTAAACACAGAGGGATTCATATATATATACAAACAGGCACTCGTGGATCAACACATAAACCTTGAACAGGCACGAACTCTCATCTAGGGAATTTCAGGTATAAAAAAGAATCTGACATTTTAAAAAACAGCAATCCATAGACTAGCCAAGCACAAAAAATATTTTAGTAAACAAAGAAAATAACTATTTTATCTTGTCGTTTGTGTGTTTTACATTGTACTGACAAAAAAATAATCTTTTGGAATTTGTTTTTTTTTTAATGTTTTTATAGTTTGTAGCCAGATTGCTTTCGTAGAGGATTGCTGCTTGAAGAACATGAGTGTAAAGTTCTAAATACTATCTTAAACTGAAGCTCATTTTAAAGAGCCACTCAGTTCCTCAAACTATTTATTCAGCAGACATTAAATCATAGCTGTTTTAGATTTTCTAATTTAAGTATAAGAATTAAAAATTATTTCCTGAATGCTCTTTAAGTTGAAAAAGCTTTTTTGTTTTTTCCTTTGTTTTCTGTTAGGGGGTATGTGGATTGACTTTGAGGTGGTTTGTAATTGTTCACATGATTTAAAATCTTAATATGCATAGTGGAAAAGTCTGATTGAGAATTCTAGATAATTTGGAGTTTTGAAAATGAAAAGCTGAAGACAACAAAACACTGACAGTTGTATGTCAATTACACATCATAAAAATAAAATCAAATAAACACTGACTGGTTTTTGAGCGATCAACACTTGTTACTAAGGAGCATTTTGGACAAATGGTGTTCGGGCACTACAAATAACGTGCTGAGAATGGGGCCCTAAAAGCAGCCATAGGTTCCTCAGCAGAGCAGCCCTGCCTACCACCCACAGCCACACAGCAGTTAACCCAACGGTGAGAGGAACAACAGCCTCCCCGCACTCACCCACTAGTGCAATGCAAGGCACTATAAACAAAATCAAAGAAAAAAATATAGCGCCTCCTGCCTCTTGTTATTCATAATTAATCTCTCCTCTTTCAGTCCTTCCTTTCACAATTTCTATCCTTCTTGATTTCACATATACTTTCTTAGAAGTACCTTCCATAGGTTCGGGACCATTCGCAGCATATCTGATAAATAATGTGACAAAAAAATATGTTTTTTTGGTTCAAACGATAACAATATAGAACACCTCTTACAAGTTACTCTCTGTATCTTCAGTCTGGTTGAAACTGACTAAAATGTTTGCAGCAATATGCAGCGGGTGCGGGTGGCCTGGAACTGGCCCCCACCAGCTGGCAATCGCTGGTTGGGCACATCTCTTCCCAGCAATGTGGTCAGTGAGTCAGGCTAGAAACTTGAACTTGGCCAACATGAGAATGTTGACACCACAGTAATCAGCAAATGCTACAAATCAAGACTTGTTTTGTTTTTGGTTTTTGTTTTCCCGGAGAGCCAGTTGTTTAACATTTACCAGCACACCACGGTGCGTAATGCTGCCTGCTGTTTAGAAGCATATCTGAGTGCTGGGGCAAGGCCAGGGAGGGGGTCAGAGAGGGGAGGCAGAAAGAAATAAGGCCCTGCTGCACGCTTTTCTATCTCACTGCTGATAAATCTTCATTGTGAGATTCTGTGACAGATGTGCCTATTTAAGACTGATGGCCAAAAGGGCAAGGAGCATACTTCCTGTTAAGAGCTATTACATAAGAACCCATGGTGGAACCGATAAGCACTTAATCATTGTCGTATCATGATAAAACATACAATTTATTCACAGCATTTTTGTTCATCTCATATCTGAAAGAGGCCTTTCTTATTGGAATAGGAATTTCCAAGGTAATCAAATGAAAAACATAAGCTCAGCTATCCCTTGGCCATAAAGGAAACTGATCGATGCACTGATCTGTTTGAAACTGCATAAAATAATAATGAGTTTAGAAATATCAGTCATGAGAGGCCCCTAGAAACATGTCTCTCCTTCCACGTCCTCTGTCTTAGGCAGTGGCCGCACCATCCACCCAGGTGCCCAGGTGCCACCCTACAAGTCATCCCTCATGCCTCCTTAGCCCTTGCCGTCAACCCTTGCACGAATGAACAATGGGATCCTGCAGCTCTTACCTTCCAACATTCCTGCAGCTCCTCCACTTCTCTAGTCATGCAGCTACTACCCCAGTTTGAAGCGCTGCCATATCTCACCTTGATTATTCCACAGCCTGCACACTGGTTCCTGGTGCCTGAACTTATGGTCCTCCCCTCTGCTCTCTGAGCAGCCACAGCGATCCCTCAAGCAAACAAGTGACCAGGTGGTTCTTCTGCTCAAAATCCTTCAGTAGCTTCCAGAGCCCTTTACATGAGCTATGAGCCCTGGCTGATCTGACTCCTACTGTCCTCTCCAGAGTCAATCCCCAAGAATCCTGAAATCACACCCTACAATGGGCCTATACTGAATGTTCTTGGGTAATTTCAATGTGCTGTGCTCACTTGCCCTTGGGCTCTCAAGCATGTTATATGGAATAGTCTTACTCCTCGCCCCAAACTTTGCTGACACCTATTCATCCTGCGAATCAAAGACTAGACAGCACCACGGACAGGAAGCTTTCTTTGACATCTCAAGGACAGCTGGTTGGATGTCCCTCTCCACTGGATATTCTTGTTGGGCCCTATAAAAGCTCTTCCCACATTGTATTCTGTCTACTAATCTCCCTAACTGATTCCCTCACTAGTATATCAAGTTTTTTTCATCAGTATATCGACTTCCTGAAAGTGCTGTGCACATAATAAGATTCAATAAACATTCACTGATTGACCAGATGAGCAAATCGGATTACAAATAACAGTGAGTGGTTGCCAGGCTCCGTAGCAAGAGGGCTGCGCCTTCAAGACAAAGTGGCCTTTGGATTTCAAAAGGGTCCCTGGACCTTCTTTCACTTCCAAAATCTTCCTCTTCATGTATTCCTGCTGGCTGTGACTTCCCATTTCCCTGAGCTTTGTCCTCACATTTACCGTGAGAAACTGGTTTCTCTAGGGGACTTGCCAACACAGTGTCTAACGTGCTTACACCCTGATTGGGGTTTGTAGTGCCCTCCACACTCTTCCAGCACAAGACTCTAAATCGAGATATCTTAGCCTCACCTTGGCTTCTCTTGGCTGTACACCCACAGCAACTTGTGATCATCTACTGGGCATTTTTCTCCAAAAAGCATTGCTTTGTAGTAAAGCAAATATCGAAAGGCTATTTTAGAGGGGTAATTCTTTTCTGACTGTTGGGTCACACAGCTATTTTGAACACTGTGTATGTAAGAGTTTACTATCTAATTCCCCTCCTTCAACTCCTTTGAGTCATATTCCCCTTACAGGAAGAAAGAGAGAAAAAGACCAAGTTCTGAGGAGGTAAAATTGTAGCTGATACTTGTAACCAAGTGAACTTAGACCACAAAGCCAAGGACATGAGCAAAGTAAAATGCCACATGGGAACACCAAGGCATAAAGAGACAAGCAGAGTTTAGAGGCTCAGCAAAACAGAGTGGGGTCAGACCATCTGTCTGAGTCTAGATATGGAACCAGAAAAGATAAAAGCAAGTGCAAGGGAATCAGGAGGAAGGTGAAGGCAGTTTCAAGGCCATCTGTATAAGTCACCAGGGAACACTGAGTGCAGTTCAGGCCTGCCCAAGGAGACCAGATGCAGAGCTCAAGCATATAATAAATCGTGTAGTATTAATGACCATTTATAAGAGTGTGGCCCTGGGCAAGCTACTCAACTTCTCCAAACCTCAGTCTCTTCCCTTGAAAAAATGGGATTGATCCTATATACCTAATAGACGTGTTGTAAGAACTGAAATAACATACGTAAAGTGCCTAGGTCATAACCTGGCACATATTAAGTATTTAATTAATAACAGTAATTAGTATTACATTCTTATTTAGTTTGAAATTAATTCAGATAGTGGCCCAATCACAGCCATACATTTTTCTCCATGTAACAACAGTATTAAAATTTGTTCCAAAAATTCCTAGGCCTGTAGAGATTTTGTAGGTCAATAATTAAATCACACTGTTCCTCCTCCTGAGTTTGGAACTAATAGAGAAATAGATGCATAATTCAGACAGGTGAAGATCAAAATGTCAATTGTATTACTTGGGCTGGAGAACATGGGTAAGCTTTGCAGCCACAAAGCTGGCTGGCTGACATGCCCCTGAATCAGACTCATACACCTGGGCACTTGGACCAGCACAGTGCAGAGCTGAGCTGCCAAGTTCACTGCCGAGCAAAGTGAGCTGACCAGACTGCACCCTTTGTGAGAGTGTGGGAGGCACTGGGCCATGCTGTTTGCTTTTCCTCCTAACTCACCTCTCAGACCAGGCTCTCCTTCTCCAGGAGCCAGGAGGAATCCAGGGATCTTCTGATCAACCTCCTCCTCAGAAACTGGAGGGGCCACCTACCCTGGCCACAGTCACTGTGCCCCCAAAATGTGTGGTTTAGATTCCACTTCAGAATATATATTCCATCAGTCCACAAAATCCCGTAGAGCTATGGCTCTGTTAGCCTAACTTTGTTCTCTTGACAGAAAACATTATTAAACCATTTAATTGCATAACTTGTTGTGCGAGATGCTAACGGACTGATACATTTCCACAGTGACCCTTGCATATCCTTGTCCCCTGCAGCTGTCCCTCCCCACCCGCTTGCACATGGGTTAGCCCCTAACTGTTCCTCTCCAGCCCTCCTGATAAACTCCAAATTGCCCAACAATGACTGCTCACCCACAGAATAAATTCTACGTCCTTTGAGAACTGTCCTTAACCAACTCTTCCAGAAACTGGCTGAACTTCTGCCAGCATTTTCCTGCTAAAGCCTACAAAAAAATCCCACATCTTTCTCCAAGTTAAAATGCCCTTTCAGAATCTTCTTGAGCCCAGCATTCTCAAAAAAGACCCAGGCTAATGGTGCTCTGGTTTATTTTCTTCCACATTGGTATTCTCGGTTGGCTCATTCTTCCGAACTCATGGGCTCAAACTGGCCCATGTTGCAGTATCATTGCTATGCATCTGAAACAAATGAGACATATGAATCTATCCAACTAAGGCACCTTAGAGAAGCATAAGCTTCTAGGTCTCAGAGAAAGAGGCTGTTGGCTTCACAATAAACTTGAGATGCCTTAAGTGGCCTTCATGTTCTGCCTATTTAACTGTGGCCTTCACAGCAACTTCAAACAGTTTTATCTATTAACCTCAATGGGATTTTAAGCTTAAAGTGGCAAAATGGCATATGTTAGAAACAGCACACAAGAAAAACTCAAGAATGATGACTAAAAAAGAAATAAACTTTTTTCATCAACATAATCCAACCAACATGTTCATTGCCCACAGTGCTTGTTGCTTCAAACAAGTCCAAAGATGACTTGCTCACAACCTGTTTTGTGTAGCAAAAATCAAATGGTAGAAAGTGACAAGTGATGCATTTTGTGGTACTTCAGATGGCTATGCAATGAAACTGTCCCTGAGCCTCTGACTCCAGCCTGCTGAAAGTTAAAGCAGTCATATTATCAGAGAATGAGGAAAGAGAATGAGCCTGTGACCCCATGAGTTTGTGCGACCAAATAGCGAAACAAGATAACATTCTCCTCTCCATTCTGACTGGTCAATTTGGATGACACATTTTGGGCATTTCTGCTGATTCCGTGACGGCAACTTGTACACCGTCCACAAATCCCCATCTGCAGCTACAGATGGTGCACAGTTTTTTTTCCCAGTGTTTATAACAGCTCTTGGAGGTGGGGTGGGGAGAATAGAGGCTTCGCAGCCAAGCTGCCCTAGTCAGGTGAGTGCTCAGTCCTCTTGAACTACAGTGCATCCAAACAACAGATCTATAGGGCTCTAACTTACTCAACGATGGCAAACCATGTCTCAAGAATTACATTGCAGATACACACAAAAACTACCTCATAGAAAACGTTTTTGATAACTGGAGTACAGCTGATCTTTAAAAATTGTTGAATGAGGGGATGCTCTTCTTTTAAAATAATTTATACTTCCAATTATGGCCTGGATGCCATAAAACTGTGATCTCCAATACAGTAACCACTAGCCACATTTGGCTATTTAAGTAACTAGTATTTAAAAATACTGGGCTGGGGCCGGCCGAGTGGCTCAGTGGTTAAGCGCTGGCTTGGGAAGCCAGTGGCCCCGGTTCGGGTCCCACATATGAGAGCCAGTAACACTGCCCTCAAATAAATAAATAAATAAATAAATAAATAAATAAATAAATGTCAGTTTCTCCATCGCTAGACACAGATAAAGTAGTCAACAGCCACATGTGACTGGTGGCTATTATTGTGGGCCATACAGAAATAAAATACTTCTATTATCACAGAAATTTCTATTGGACAGCACTGCCTCTGAGGAAAATTGCTTTATTAACAGTAGATATTTTTGCCACCATTTTTATTGACTCTTTCACACCTCCTCAGTTGCTCAGTGCTTTTTTACTGTCCTACAAACATCATAGAAGACTTTTTTTTTTAATTTAACAACAGGATAAATGGCTCCTTTTTGAAAGGCATCAAATATTAGATTTTACACTTTTATTTCCTCAGTGAAATTAAGATGACATATAGATTTAGAACAAATGTATTGACCCATGAACTTCCTTTACTTCCTCTACTTTGTTTGGCTGGTTCACATTTGTAAATAGCTAACTTGGTAGAAAGGACTTTCTGACCTACCTCACTTAATGAACATAATAGCTAGCTACCAGAACGCAAAACATTTCCTTTTCTAACCTTCACAGCACAGGTATATTGTTCTTATCATATCCATATCCTAATTTTGTTCATGAGAAACTTAATGTGTAGAGGAATTGGTTTATTATTAATCTGTTAAAATAATTCATCAGAGCCAAGACATGAAGCAGGTCTGTCTGATAACAAACTCTTTGCCCTTAACCACTGTGCAAGACTGTCTCTTGCTGAATTAGGGACCTTACAAAACCTCCTGGAAACTTATCCAAACAATGCATCAGTGAGAACACCTGTATCATGATTCCTTAACTCTTTCCATGGAGTTTATGATGCAAGAAAGAAACATGCCCTGATAGCTATAACCAATCATTGGCTCTCAAACCTGATACTTTGAACTTGACCCAGAATCATGAGTAAGGGAGGGAAACTTCCCATAGATACAGGGAAATCCTTATTGCTCACCTGGCACTGCAAATGACATGATTGTACATTCATAAACACAAAAAATGAAGTTTGGCAAACAATGTTTATAGCTTTTACCTTTGGCGGTGGATGGTTTCTCCTACTCCCTTCTTTTCAAAAACATATTACAGATTTTGAAGAATTATGTATAAGAAAAACTAACATGTATGTTATGAGATGAATGAAAGGAAAGTTTGCCATTTCTCCATCAAAGATTAAATCATGTAGTTTTTCACAAGAAAATTGACTTGCATTGTTGGTGTCATCACTAAAATTCCCTTTCAGCCAACTGTTGTACTTCTTGTTTTGTATCAGTTGGCTGCTGTCTTCCATAGCTGGGGCAGCTGCATTTCAGCAGAGAAAGGAACACAAAAAAATTGAAAAAGCCTACTCGGCTTTCTTAAAATGAAACGTGTTGCATGCTAGTGCTTGTGCTTAGGCACTGAACACCATATAAATTGACTTTCTCTTGCAAAGATATCGGGATGTGTCATAAGAGTGAATACAGATTAGCTAATGGAAACCCTTAAAGAGAAAACCTCAGAACAATTTACCTACTTCTAATGTTTAGGCTTGTCATCTTCAGATGAAAATGACACATATTATTCCTCATGTCATTACCCTACCCTAAATCTGTTTTAAACACTATTACACAGGAAAACCCTGTACAACTATGAGTGTTGAGCACTGCATAACTCTAAGAGGAACTGGTCACATGATCAAGATCATGCTTCTGCATGTTTATTTAAATACTAAAATAGTTTATCCTTTAAAATGTTAAAATGGTATAATGAGGAAATCAAATCAGGAAATCATCAAATAAGGAAAAGTTCCTATTTAAATATATTCAAAGCTGCTATAGGAGCTACTTGGTTGTTGTTTTTTAATAATTCTATATGAAGACCTTTTTTTAAGATAGAAAAATAGGGGGGGCCAGCCAAGTGGCTCAGTTGGTTAAGAGCTCGCTCAAGAATGCGAGCTGAGCTCTGAGCAACAGCAGTTCGATGCCCAGCCCAAGCTGAGCTGCCGCTGAGCTGCCAACAGGTGGCAGGATGGCTCACCTACAAAAAAAAAAAAATAGAAAAACACTTGTTAATATTGTGATTGATTCTTTTGTCACAAAATGATACTTAATTTTTTATTAAAATATATTCCATGCCTACTTGAGTAAAGTTATAAAAACTGTAAACTATGTGTTCATTTATTCATTGATTTGTTCATCCAACAAGTATTTCTTAAATGTCTAAAATGAGCCTGGCAACATGCTATGTCCTGGGCATTTAACAATAATTAAAATTCAAGGTGGCCTTAAATTAATTTACAAGTGTAAAACAATACTAACAAAAATACCAACAAGACTTTTTGGTGAAACTAGACAAGTTTATACAAAAGTTTATATTTTAAAAATAAATATGCAAGGGCCGGCTGAGTTTGCGGTGGTTAAGCACTGGCTTGGGTTAAGCCCTGGTTCAGTCCCACATGTGAGGGCCAGTGACACTGCCCTCAAAAAAAAATAAAAAATAAAAAATAAATAAATAAATAAATAAATAAATATGCAAGAATAACTACAAAAAAAAATGGGGAAAAGTGTTACCTGGGAGGAGACATGAGATATTAAAATATTATAAATAAAACAGGGTGACCATCATACATAAAGAGACAAGTAGAATAGACAGTCCAGAAAAAGATTCAAATACATATGGTGATTTATTATATAAAAATTAGGTAACATATCATATCATAGGTGTAGATATATGTGTTAATAAATTGTTTTGATACTGTAGAATATCTGCATGGAAAAAGATAAGATAGAATCTTTATCTCATATCATATACAAACATAAATTCCAATGGATCAGAGAGCTAATGTAAAAAATAAAACTATACCTATACTAGAAGAGTGTATGTGGGAAAAAGCTTTCTAACTATGGCCTAAAATCCAGACTCAATATAAGAACATATTGATGAATTTTATTACACACAAGTTTAAAAAATACAACACGCAAAATCAAAAAACAAATGTAAATCAGCAGGAAATACTTAACAATACATAAAATGGGAAAAGAGCTAATGTCCCTAATAAATAGAGAACTCTTAAAATCGAGGGAAAGAAAAACCCGGAAACCTGATAGAAACATCGGCAAAATACACCAGAAGACAATTGACAAAAAAAATTATTAAAAAATGACTCATGGACATATGAAAGCATGTTAAACCTCATACACACACACGCGCGCGTGCACACACACACACACAAATTAAAACTACACTGAATATTCACTTGTCAGAATGAAAAAAATGAAAAGCTTGACAACATATTCTGTTGGTTAGACTGTGGTGAAATGAACATTCTAATACATTATTTCTTGACTGTAGATGGTGCAATGTGGGAAGGGCAGTTTAACAAAATCCAAGAAAACTACATATGCATTTATCCTTTAATATGGAAATCAAACTTCTAGGAATTTTGCCGAAGTTCATAATTCTAATATTACAAAACAAAACAAAACAAAACAAAAACAACAAAAAACAAAAAACAAAGATTTTATACACACACACACACACACATTTACGAGATAAAGTAATTGTAAAATATGGAAAAATCCTAAATGTTCATACATACAGGAAACTATTGAATAGACTATGGTAAATCCACAGAATGCAGAATGGAATAAGAAATATTTCTATGAACTTATAAGAAAGAATTTGATATCTACACTGTTAAGTAGCTGAAAAGAATATATAGTATATAAAAGAGTAGAAAGTATGTAAAATCTTCTGCCTTGTGTGTAAGAAAAATAGAGAAAATACATATATTTGTTTTTCAAAAGGAAGGAAAACAAAAAATTAATAAAATTAGTTACTAGCATGTTGGAGAGGTGGATACAAGATCAAAAAGATGAAGAGGGGGTGATGATTTTCTGAATATTTCTTTTTGTATAGTCTTAATATATTGAACCACATTAATATTTTATATATTCAAATATATAATTATATCAATAAAGATGAGAGAAACTATAAAAAAATTAAATATAAACTTTATTCATTCAACCAACAATGAATACTGAATAATGTCAGCAAGATGTGGGGTGGGGTTCCTGTTCTCAAATCCCCTGGGGTTCCTGTTCTCAAATCCCCACAGAAACACCAATTTTAACAACCACAGATGAGAACACATTTTTGGAAGACCAGGAGTGCAATGAGAGGTTCCAGCAACCCAGTGTTGCAACAAACCTCAAAATAGACACATTGAGAAGGGTAAGAAGAACAGTTTTACTTTACTCACATCACCCTTCCCCCAAGACACCACAGCCCAGTGCCAAGAAAGATCCCTTCAGCCTGTGATTTCTCACACAGTGGAAAATAAGAGCAAAGGAAGCGCTTGATTTCCCAAGTTTTGTGGGACACAGCTGAAGAAGCCCATTTCTGTCACAATCCACCCAGAAGATGCAAGGTATCAACACAGATGAATAGTCTGGGGATAGCTAGAAGCAGGGGCTTATAGCAACCAGCCTGTGGATCTCACCTGTGGATGACTGTACTAACCAGCTCACAATCACTGCCAAAAGCCCTGCAGATGAACTCCATAGAAAACCTCATCTGTGAACCCCTCACAACTAGTTTTACATGCCCCCAGCACCCTAACTCCTCTGCAGTTGTAACATTAAAACCTCCACAGACAGAGAAGGCACACAACTTTGAATGTTTCAGGGCATTGCCCTAGGGAAAATAAGCAGGAGCCTGTAAGCACCCAGCCTAGATTTGTGGGACTGAGAAGGCACACAATCCTAAGACTTCCCCAAAAAAGAGAACAAGAAGAATGTAATGGGCACATCCATAAAAATGGTCTAAGAGATCTCCAGAATTTCCAGATGGGCAGAATGGTGAAGGTCTTTCTCCCCCAAAGCCAGTCAGTAAAGACTGAAGAAGGTGACTGGTTTTTCAAATGTGAAGTAAACAATGAAAGGCTTTGGGGAACATGAAATATCAAAGAAATATAACATCACTAAAGGAACAAAATAAAACTCTAGTGACTGACCCCAAAGAAATGTTGATCTATAAATAGTGTGGCAAAGTTTTCAAAATAATTTTTTTAAAAGAGGTCACTGAGCTTTAAGAGAACACAGATAAACAAATAAACACAGCCAGAAAAACAATACATGAACAAAATGAGAAGTTCAAAAAAGATATAGAAACCATAAAAAAAGAACAAAACAGAAATTCTGGAGCTGAAGAACACAGTGACTGAACTGAAATATTCAACAGGTACTTTCAATGGCAAATTCAATCAAGCAGAAGAAAGAATGAGTGAACTCAAAGCCAGATAATTTGAAATTATCCAATCAGAGAAACAAAATGAAAAAAGAATAAAGAGAGCCTATGGGACTTATATGACATCATTAACAGAATCACTGTACACATTATGGGAGTCTCAAAGGGATTCAAGTAAGAAAAGGGAGGAGAAAGCTTATTAGGAGAAATAATGACAGAAAACTTTCCAATATGGGGAAGGAAGCGAATGTCCAGATCTGTGAAGCCCAAAACCCACCCAATACATTGAACATAAAGAGGTCTTCATTGAGATACATTATAATCAAATTGTCAAAAGTCAGTGACAAACACAAAATTTTGAAAGCAGAAAAAGAACAGCAACTCGCCACATACAAGGAAACCCCCAATTATACACCATTACACACCATAAGACTATCAGCAGCTTTCTCAGTAGAAACCTTGCAAGTCAGGAGAAAGTCAGATAATATATTCAAATTGCTGGGGGGAAAAAGAAAACTGGCGGGCCGGCCGAGTGGCGCATTGGTTGGGCGCTGGTTTTGGGATGCCAGCGGCCCCGGTTCGGATCCCACATGGGGGCCAGTGACACTGCCCTCTACAGCTGGCAACAGCTCCACCTGGAGCTGGGCTGTGCGAGCCCCGGTGATGGTGTGGGCTGCAGCCCCTGCTGCAGTGGGCTGCCATGGGCTACAGTGAGTGGCCGGCAGCCAGCGTGAGCGGCTGGCAGCCGAGCGTGAGCTGCCGATAGCCGCGGTGAGGTGAGCGATCATCCGGAGGCCAGCGACCGATCTGCCTCGTCCGGGAGGAGCTCAGTGACGATACCAACAGTGAGGCAACGTCCTCCGCAGCTGGGCTGAGGAACAGGAAGACGGCAACTTGTCTGTTCCCCTTCCCCGATTCCCTAACGCGGTTCCCCTCCGCCAATTCCCCAATAAAATCTTTTAAAAAAAAAAGAAAGAAAACTGGCAACCAAGAATAATATATCCAACAAAGTTGTCTTTCAGAAATAAAAGCAAGATAAAGACATTCCCAGACAAACAAATGCTGAGGGAGTGCATCACCACTAGAACTGCCTTACAAGAAATGCTTAAGGATGTTCTTCAGTTGAACTCAAAAGATGCTAATTAGGAACATGAAAACATATGAAAGTATGAAACTCACTGGTAAAGATAAGTATATACTCAAATTCAGAATACTCTAATACTGTAATAGTGGTGCATAAATCCTTTTCCACTCCAAAATAAAAGCTAAAAGAGAAAAGTATTAAAAATAACTATAGTCACGATAGTTTACAATGGATATACAATAATAAAAGATGTAATTTAAGACATCAGTGATATAAAATCTAGGAAGGGGAGAAGTAAAAGTGTAAAGTTTGGGTATACAACCAAAGTTATTAGCTTAAAATAGACTGTTATAAGTTATTTTCATGATAATCACAAGTAAAAAACCTGTAACAGACACACAAAAGATAAAAAGAAAGGAATTAGGAATTTCCAGACAAGATGGTGGACTTTGTAAACACTGTGTTTGCTTCCTCTCATGACCACATCAAAATTACAACAGAACAGACATCATTGAAAATCACTTAAAGTCTAACTGAACAGAGAAGTCTTATAGCTAAGGACATACAGAAGAAGCCACCTCAAGAACAGTAGAAGGAGAGGAGATGCTGAATGGGCTGGTCCCAAAGCTGCATGTGACCATTAAAAGTTGCGAGGGATATCTCATCTGCAGAGATCTCCCAAACGAGTAAGGGGTCACAGCCCCACATTAGGCTCCTCAGCCCAGTGTTCCAGGGCAGGGGAGAGAATTCCCTACAACTTCTGGCTGTGAAAACCAGCAGAGATTGAGGCTGAGTGAGATAAAGGGAGGCTGGAGTCTCAGGCATTCCTCCTAAGGATCCATGTATGGACCTACTTGCTGATGGACTCACTCACTCCAAGCTCTGCATTGGGGCAGCAGTGTGAAAGGTGCTAGGTACATGCAGGGAGGAACTTAGTTGTCTAGCTTCAAAACAAGGGCTAGAGGGGCAGCTTTCTCCCAGACAGAAGTGCTGGCAAAAGCCCTTGTTCCTTTGTTGAGGCCTCCTATCTCCTGGCATGCAGACTCAGGTGGTTGCCATATCTGAGTCTCCATCAGCCTGGCTAACAATGTTCCCACTGCTTTGGCAATTCCTTCAGAGCCCACTCCACCCAACTTGCAGACCCACCCAAGCTGCTTCCATTGGCTATTCCATACAAATGGCCTGTTTTGGCTTATGCTGCGGATGTTCCAAAAATCTCTCTTAAAATTGAAGGAGAAATAAAGAGCTTCTCAGAAAAGAATAAGCTTAAGGAATTCATTACCACCAAGCCAGCATTGCAAGAAATGTTAAAAGGGCTTTTTTAAACAAAAGAAAGGGGTAAACAAGCCAACCCAGGGAGACCAGGAATACAAATAACAAAATGGCAATACATATGCACCTATCAATAATCATTTTAAATGTGAATGGGCTAAATGTGCCAATCAAAAGACAGAGAGTGGCTGAGTGGATAAGAAAATAGGACACATGTATATGCTGTTTACAGATGGAATAAGATATTTCAGGCAAATGGAAATGAGAGAAAAAAAAAGCTGGAGTACCAATACTTATTTTGGACAAAATAGACTTTAAAATGACTACAATAAAAGACAAAGAAGGGCACTATAACCCTAATAAACATCTATGCACCCAACATAGGAACTCCTAATTACATGTAACAGATTTTGACAGACATAAAGACAGAGATCAATAATAACACTATCATAGTAGGGGACTTCAACACCATTGTCACCAATGGACAGACACTTTAGACAGAAAATCAACACAGAAAGAGGGGCCTTAAATGATACTTTAGACCAGCTGGACTTCATTGATATTTTTAGAGCATTTCACCCTGAAAAAACAGAATATACATTCTTCTCAAGTACACATGGGACATTTTCCAAGATAGACCATGTTAGGCCACAAAACAAGTCTCAGTAAATTTAAGAAGATTGAAGTCATATCAAGCAGATATAAAGGAAAAACTGATGGTTGTTGGCTGGGAGGGAATGGGGAAGAGGGAGAGGGGGAAGGTTTTGGACAGGTAGGTGGGACTACAATGTTGCTGCATGGATATGGGGGCAGTTCTGGGAATGTAATTGACAATGTTGTGAAGAGACTATTATGTTGCGTGAAATAAGTCAGTCAGAGAAGGACAGGTACCATGTGATCTAACTTGTGTGTGAAGTCTGAAGAGCTGAGTGAACGATCAAAGTAAACAGACTCGTAGATGTAGAGGAAAAACTGAGGGTTGCTAGTTGGGAGGGGGGTGGGGATGGGGGAGAAGGGAAAGGGATTAGACAGCATAAATAGAGTACTACAATATTGCCACAGGGATATGAAACACAGTTCGGGGAATATAATAATGTTGTAAAAATTTTGTGGTGTGTCAGATAGTCACATGTCTTGTTAGGGAGACCACTTCATGGATGGAGTAGAGGCTTGATCACTGCTTTGTATACCTGAAGCTGATGTTGTATAGTATTGTATGCCAACTGCAACTGAATATGTGGATGGTCACGGGATGTGGAGTATACTGTGGAGGGGAGTCAAGGGAGCTGTGATAGATATGTATGATATGGGGGGGAGTGGGGTGGCGAACTGGGGGGAGGAGGGTTGTCACTTTGGGGGGTAAAGAGTGTAACGATTGCGTTGTGTTGTACACCTGAAACCAATAAAAGAAAAAAAAAGAAAGAAAAATCTCTCAAAAGTTGACAAACCTCAAGCAAGCAACATCTAGCAATGTCATGACCTGTACCTCTTGCTGAGCAGCCTCATACTTGGCACCAGCAGTAGTCAGCCTCGGTTCATGGCCTCTCAAGGCACCTCCAAGCCCAGTGTGAAAGGCTGCAATCTGTGGATTACTTTGTGGCTCATACCAGGTGGCCCTGAGCAAGGTACAGACTGCGGCTGAACTTGGCCTGTGGTGGGGTCCCTGCCAGGAGGCACCAGGGCTGACATACTTGGTGGCTGGCTTTGGACTGAACTAGAAACCATCCAGCTGCCTCCACTGATGACACATTCAAAGGGCAGACTGGGTAGGCACCAGAACGCTGCTAAAGATAATCCTATTCTGTAGGGTCAGAGCCTGAACAATAGCTCCTCAACTGTAGTCATGACAAGTCCTCACAGCCAATCAGTCTGAGGGTCAGTGCCTCCCACTGAAGTGCATATAGCAACCAAAGCTCAACTACAATAGGAGGGCACACAAAACATACACAAGGGACACACCTGGAGAACCTGGTTCAGATGACTAGGTAGACTGCACCACTAGGCCCCACAGGACACCAACTACATAAGGCCACTCTACTAGGACTGGGAGACATAGCAGCTCTACCCAATACATAAAAACAAATACAGGGAAGCAGCAAAAATGCGGAGACAAAGAAACATTTCCCAAATGAAAGTATAGAACAAAGCTACAGAAAAAGAACTGAAAAAAGTAGAGACAAGCAATCTACCAGATGCAGAGTTCAAAACACTGGTAATAAGGATGCTCAGTGATCTCAGGGAGAACTTCAACAAAGAGATAGGAAACATAAACAATGGAGGTAGAAAACATAAAAAAGAACCACTCAGCAATAAAGAATACAATAATAAGTAAAGAATATATTAGAGGGAATCAACAGTAGATTAGATAAAGCAGATAACTGAATCAGCACTTTAGAAGATAAGGTAGCAGAAAACACCCAAATAGAACAGCAAAAAAGAAAAAAGAGTCCCCAAAAAATGAGGACAATTTAAGGCGCCTCTGGGACAACACCTAGTGTACCAACATTCATAGGGGTACCAGAAGGAGAAGAAAGGGAGCAGAGAATATAAAACCTATTTAAAGAAATAATGATGAAAAACTTCCCTAACCTGGTGAAAAAAATAGACATACAATCTCAAGAAGCACAGAGAGTCCCAAACAAGATGAACTTAAAGAGGCCCACACCAAGACACATCATAATTAAAATACCAAAAGTTAAAAACAAAGAGAGAATCTTAAAAGCAATAAAAGAAAAGCAGTTAAATACAAGGGAGCTCCCATAAGACTGTCAACTGATTTCTCAACAGGAATTTTACAGGCCAGAGGGGATTGACACGAAATACTAAGTGATGAAAAGCAAGGACCTGCAATCAAGATTACTCAACTCAGAGAAGCTATCATTTAGAATCAAAGGATATATAAAGAGCTTCCCAGAAAAGAAAAAGCTAAAGGAGTTCATTACAACCAAACCAGTATTACAAGAAATGTTAGAGTGACTTCTGTAAGACAAAAAAAAAAAAAAAAGTCAAAA
The DNA here is from genome assembly GCA_033961575.1 of Aselliscus stoliczkanus. Classification (NCBI taxonomy): domain Eukaryota; kingdom Metazoa; phylum Chordata; class Mammalia; order Chiroptera; family Hipposideridae; genus Aselliscus; species Aselliscus stoliczkanus. The sequence continues at coordinate 89,682,918 of CM066734.1, read as the reverse complement.
CTATGAATGATAAAAGGGCAATAACTATATTTCAATAATTACTTTAAGTAAATGGATTAAAGGCTCCAATGAAAAGATAGCGTAGCTGAAAGGGTACGAAAATAAGACCCTTATATATGAGGTTGGACAATTAAGTTCGCAAATTCATCCTAGAAAAAGTGCTACATACCTTATTGCTGAATATCACTACAGTCACCTTCCAAGAACTTCCCTTAGGAAGCTATGCACTGATACCAGTGCCTAGTCTACCCTTCAAAGCAATTTTGGAACTCTTTTTCTGGAATGGCCATCAGATCTGTCATCGTATTTTCCTTGATGTCCTGAATGTTCTTTTGTTTGTTTGTTTGTTTGTTTGTTTGTTTTTCAATTTCAGGTGTACAGCACCAGGTGGGTGGGTACTAGACTAGTCAGGGGGATCACTTCTTAAATTATATAAATGTCTAACCACTATGCTATACACCTGAATTAATATAAAATAATACTAAGTGTCAACTACAATTGAAAAATTAAAAGCAAGGGGGATGGTGAAGGGGAATAAGAGGTCCAAATTTCGAGGTATAAAACAGATAAATCATAGGGATATAATTTACAGCATGGGGAATATAGTCAATAATATTGTGATAACGTGATACAGCGTCAGATGGTTGCTGGACTTATCATGGTGATCACTTCTCTAGGTATATAAATGTTGAACAACTATGGTGTGTACCTGATGGTATTACAATATTGTATGTTAGCTATATTTTAATAAAAATCTTTTAAAAAGAATAAATGTGTACATGAAAAGACATGTCAAAGAATATTCAAAGCAGCATTGTTCATAATAGCCATATATAGGAAATAAATCAAAGGTCTATAAACTGTAGAATGAATCAATATGTAAATAAATGGTACTAAAACCTTAGATACACACAGGTAATTCACAGAAGAAACCAAATAGGCCAGGAAACATGAAAAGATGTTCTGCCTTAAAAATTAAAACCATGGTGAGATACACCCATCAGAAAGACAAAAATGGTCAATGCCAGTAAATATATATGTTGGCACAGATACAGAACAGGAATGGCTGCACACTGAGGGCAGAAGTGTACATCTTGATGTAACCATGTCAGAGAGTAATTTGACTATTTTCAGTGAGGTTGGTATGAACATAAATAGCAAACCAAAAATTACACTTCTAGATAATCACCCTAAGCAAACATATAACACAATTCTTTTACACTGTGTACAAGGAGCTATGTACAAGAATACACATAGCACCACTGTTTTTGATGGTGAAAATGGAAAACATAAATGTTCAGTGATGGGGCATGGATAAATAGGTGTGTAATACGTGAATATTACTCACCAGTGAACATAAGTAAACTAGAGCTATTCATATTTACATAGATAAATCTCACAAAAATAATAATGACAAATAAAACTTTTTTCAGAATACATACAATAATGGTACTATTTATATCAGGTTTTAAATAACGCAAATCATACCATGTGGATACATACGCTGTAGGAAACGTATGATGAACTGCATTGGAATAAATTCAGGACAGTAGCTACCTTCAAGATTAAAAGAAAAATATAATGGACAAGAGGTACTCAGGTATTTATGGTACTTTTTTCTTAAAGAGGACAATGGGTACAAATATATGCTTGAAATCACTATTCTGATACACATAAATTAAAGTTTGCACCATTCATTTTGTTTAAGATGGGGATGCCTGAGTGCTTTGGAATCCAAGGATGTTACATTTGATGAGTAGGCAGCAGGTAGTCACTTTCCATAATAATGTAGGAAGGTTCAGGGACAGCAGTTAGCCAAATGCCTCAGACAGGGGAAAAGTTTTAATGTGAAATAATCGAGACCCAGATGATAAAGGTCTACCCTGATCTGGGAAGTGAAAAAAGGAGAAAAACCAACAGGCACTTTGAGGCCTCAATCCTTTTACTTGGTGCCCTGAGCTCGCCTTTACAGTTAGTACATTCTAAGGAGAACATGGCTAAGGGAATATTGAATAAAGTTCATGTGCCCAAATCCAGCAGGGCTATGTCTCATATCACTTAAGAAAGTTGCCTTGAGGGAACACTGACAAACTAAAATTTCTCTGCTCCCTCCAACCCAGCAAATTTAGACTGCACCCTTTTTATGTGGGGTGACAAATATGTTGAAGTGTATTACTGCAATGCATGACTTTTCTACTCTGCCAAGCACATACTATTTATTTATTTTATTAATAGATCTAACGAGTTGGCAGGGACTTCTGTTCTCAGCACGGCTGACTAAAATTAAGAGTTCATGCAGAGTGCGTCTCTCCCACCCAGAGTAGCCTGTAGCATTCCTGCTGTTACTTCTGAATTCGGATCTATCGAGAAAATTGCCTGGGTCTTTGCTTTCTCCATGTCTAGAGAGTACAGACACCTACGTGGTTATAATCATGTTTGCCAACAAGGCTCTGTTGACAATGAAAAAGTAGGCTGAAATTTTATAAGATTTTTCCAGGTTTCTTTTGAGATAAAAATATGCTCTTAGTTGCCATGAGAAGTAGAGAGTTTGTTACCCATTAATTATAAGTAATATATATAATAAACTTGGACCTTTATAATTGTACCAAAACATAGTGAAGAAGGAGGAGGAGAATGAGGAGGGGAGGAGAAGGCGGAGGTGGAGGGCGGTGAGGAAGAGAAGGAGGAAAAGGAAGAAGATTGGAGGTATGTGGAAAGCAATATACATGTCATCTACACCAAAAAAGCTACATATTTTTGCAGAGGCTTATATCTAAAATTGGAATGCACATCACCATTCTAAAAAATGTTTTCAAATACAGTTCCCCCATGACCTTGTGAAATGGCAGTCACTTGAGGGAAGTTTTTAGTTGAACTATACATATATACAATCAGAAAAGTGCTCAGATCATTGAGGACATGAATCCTGAGGAATTTTCCCAAAGTGAACACAACAGTGGAAAGCACGCCCAGCACGCTCAGTGGAAGGGACCACTGGCAGTAACCCAGGAGCAGTCAGACTCCCCTCCCATCATGTCCCCTCACCAAAGTAGCCACTATTCTGACTCCTTACAGTTTGGGTTTATCATAGGTTTTCAACTTTCATCTTAACAATATAGAAAGTAGGGCTCAGAGAGCTTCCCACAGCCGCACAATTCTCCAGCCAGCCAGCCCCAGCTCTCCTCATCCCCAGCCCATTCCCTGCCTTCCAGCCCACACTGCTATATTATCCTTTCACTTTCCTGGAAAATAGAGGTGATTTCTGACCTTACCTGTTGTTCATGACCCTTTAATACTGATAAACAGTTTCAACGGTGAATCTGAATGTGGATGTCCAAATACAATTTTTTTTTTTTCAGGGCAGTGTCACTGGCCCTCATATATGGGACCCAAACCAGGGCCACTGGCTTCCCAAGCCAGTGCTTAACCACCGTGCCACTAGGCCAGTTCCAAATACAAAATTTTTACAAGAAAATTCCAGGCTGTAAATAATACTTCTCTTTCTACCCTTTTTTATGAATGGACTTACACTGAAAAAAATAAAAGGTCCTACCTAATTTCTGTCCTTATGTCACATAGCTAAGTAATTACACTCATGTCACCTTTGGAATGCAATATGTTGCTAATTATTTTTCCATATTCTGGTAAAATAAATCAAATGTTACCTAAAGGAGAAAATTTCCCAAGCAAGTAACTATAAGAGAAACATAAAAACAGTGTAATTCTAATAACTACCAGTGTTTAATTTTATTAAATAAAATTAGAAAATAACTCATTTCTTCAAAAAAGTTTATGCAATTAAATTGTCAACCTCCCTTCCTTTTTCTCTAATTAGCCAACAGTGAAATTAGTTGATTTTAATCTCCAATTTTCTTTCAACTTGAGGAGAAAGAATTCGTCATAACACTAATGATTTTTGAAAGTTATCACCTTACAACTTCTAGATACAATAAATGAAGCTTGGTCCAAAAAAATTACTTTGAGAAACCAAAGTATTTAGCTTAATGGAGAGTAATTCTGATACTGACCTCAGTATTTTGGTCAACAGATCAGAATTTATACAAGCAATAGTTTTTTTTAAAAAAAGAGAGAGATTATGGTTATTCTGCTAACACTTTCCATACAACTGCAGATAACAACCCTACAATAACTGAAGACTATTAAGATTATGCAGCAAAAAAAATCTCATCCCCAAAAGAGCAGGTATGCAAAAGGTTTCACTTTCTTTTTAATATCAGCATTAGAAAGCCACCAGCAAATAGAAAAAGTAAAAAACAACTCCGGAATGAGGTAATATAGAAACACCATTCTTACGATTGCACTGAATTATTCAAAAACATAATGAAATTCCAGGAAACATCAGATGCTGCAGGTACATGAAGATAATTTTGTTTTTATAACCAATTTCAGGCAGATAAATACTAGGGTCCCTTCCAATTTCTCCCCGATGAAGCTGAAGTGTCACCAAGATTTACAGCCCCTCAAGTTCCCTTTTCAGAGGAACATTCATTTACATAAACAGATAATCCTAGATAAAAATTTCCATTAGACAAAGGTGAAATGGATCAATTTTCTCTGCCAAGACAAATCTTAAATCTTGAACAGATAGGGTCATTATTACACCAGCACCATTTCAGAAATAATGTATTTTTTAAAAATCAGCCGATAGCAGCCATTTCCAGCTTTCCAATTATCTTTAAGAAAAGCTTATTCTGTGGACAATAAAGCACATTACTGCACAATATGATACAGTCCATAAAGATCACAATGTTTTATGAAAGGTTAAAGAAAGCTCAGCATATTTAGGGGAATGTCATAACCTGCAAAGTCTTTCAAGGCATAGCTGAAGCCGCAGGCGTGCTGTGCAAACATTGTGCTAGGCAGTGCGGCATTCCTTTTCAGTAGCCAAACAGTGAAGGAGGAAGCATATGCTAGGGTGACTGGATGAGTCTATGATTCTACTGTGAATCCTGAAACTCCTACAGAGGAGATGGGAGAGAAAACCAAATCCTAAGACATACTTTTCCTCCTTTTTGAACAATTCTCCTCTTAGGAGAGCTGTCTGCTGGCCAGAAGGCAACTCTTCTTTTCTTGGTGCCCAGCGGTGCACTCCCTTTTTCTGTTTTTATTCAAACACCTTTTTCATGCTGTTTCATTAATATTAATAAAATTATAGACAATTAAGAAAAAGGTCTCTGATTTTTTTTTGTCCCATTCTTTATAAAATGCCCTAGCCATTTACATGACTGAAGAGCAAGGGATGGGATGCAATGATACTCACTGTCATAATTAAGTAAAGGAAGTCAAAAATTCTTGGATGCCCAATATAAGAGGGCTTCAGTATAAGGGTGTGGAGATTTGGAGATCAGTCCATATTTTCTTCTGTACTGATATAGACAACTGTGTGACACAGTTTCAGAGGCTAACACTCCTTTATCAAATTCAGAGAGGAAGAGTTCACTCTACAGAGAGTACTGATCATCTGTTACAGGCAAGACCACATGGGATAAGGAACACTTAGTCTCAGTCCCTCAAGGAATTCACACATATCATGAAGGTGGGGATGGGGGGGTGGACCACATAAAGGACTTTTAAACTGAGATTAAAATTAGAACGTAGAACAGCCTGGAAGATGATCCAGTCAGATTCACTCGATTTACAAGGACCCTACAAAATCCTGCAAGCACCCCAAATTATACGTTAAGGTAAATAAAAGCTTTGAAGAAGCTTGAGATAGCCACTGAAACTTCATCCACATTATCCAAGGATAGGGAAAATAGCTAATCTTCTAAATGCTATGGAAAAGAAAAGAAATGATAGAGGGAAATCCACTGACGATTTTTATTTCATAAACTTGGTTTTTAAATAAAATTCAGTTCCTTTATATCAAGTATAGTCTTCTAGATTATACACCAAAAACTAGATTAAGTTTAGGAAGTAAATTACCCTTGACATCATCATAATCCAATAGATACTTATGCTATATTTGAATATTTCATTTAGAGGAAAACAGCAGAGGCTGAGCCAAATATGCTCAGTTTATTCTAATAGATGAATCACTTAGGAGATGTGTCTTAGTCGGGCTGTTATAACAAATTACCACAGATTGGGTGGCTTATAAACAACAGAAATGCGTTTCTCACAGCTCTGGAGGCTGGGAGTCTGAAATCAGGGTGTCAGCATGGTCAGGGAACGGCCCTCTTCCAAATTGCAGACTTCTTGCTATATCCTCCCATGGGAAAGGGATAAGGGAGCTCTCTAGAGCCTCTTTTATAAGGGCATTCATCTCATTCATGAGGCATCTGCCCATGTGACCTATTTACCTCCCAAAGGCTTTATCTTCAAATACCATCACATTGGGCATTAGGATTTGAACATATGAATTTGACAGGGATGCAAATTTTTAGACCATAGAAAGACATGAGAAGAAACTGGCGAGAAGAGGAAAAACCACCCTAGTCTGTATTTCCGAAAACTTTCAATGTGATGGGCCAAAATAGTAAGGGAAAAAGAAAGAAGTCTCCTGGCCATCACTTGGATGATGGAGACTTACAGATGAAGGATGACACAGAATTGCATGTTTCTGGAGCTGAGCCAGTTAGACGGAAGAGGCCAACTTCCTGGTGATGGAACATTCTCCTGCAGCACTTGAGAAAAAACCAGAACACCAGCATTTCCCCTCCAAAAGAGGTCCACACTAAACTTACTAGTGTCATCCTTTCCTTCCTCCTCCTTCACCTGTCTGGAAGAGGGAACGTCAGGGTACAGTGCAGGAAAAACTCTCCTGCCAGGGCCCTAAAACTGGTGCATGTCTCTGAGCAAAACAGTAGGAATAGAAAAGAAAAGTCTTCAGTCATATAATAAGATGGGAAAAATACTTTTATACTTATAATTGGGGGGAAAAAAACGCCTACACAAATGCTTGGAAGATGAGATCTCAGGGGGTCAGGCTGTGCTCTGAATAAGACAAGGAGAGAAATGTGTTTGTTTTTCTAAAGATGGAGGGAAGATGAGCAAGGAGGGAAGCAGGTGGAGCCAGGAAAATGGCAGAAGGCTGTAAGGGGCAGAAAGGGGTTTGTCAGGGTCTTCCAAATTTTCAGTGAAGCTCACAAAAAAAACACCAAATGTTTGAAGTGAGTGAATTTCATACAGAAACCAGTAAAAAAGCAAAATAGTAACTTGAAGTGAAAATATCAAAGGCACCTGCAAGACTGTGAATCCAGGAGCCAATGAAATCAGCAGAAATCTTCATGAATCCTGAACACTAAGGGGCAATAGGATTGGATGGGGGAGGCTGTCCTACCTGATCTCAAGGTTGGAGAGGTTCCCTATGTCAGCCTGGGACAAGTTTGCTAAACTGCCTTTGGTTTGCAAGGGATCTTTACAAGGTAAGTCAACAGGGGAAAATAAATGAGGAACTTGTGGCTTCACTTTTACAAGCACACTTTTCTGAGTGTAAGTGTACCTTAAATGTCATTTTAACTTTTTATGTGCATGTAAATAGCTATTATTTCAGTTGCTGGAATATTAGTCATAACATCTAATGATGTGGAGATTGTTGCCTTATAAAACTCACAGCTGGGTAGCTATATGGCTCCAGGCAAAAGCCTATTTTAAAATCCATTGCTTTAGGAGGAGAATGTTTATTAAAACATTATATCTATTAAAAATATATGATGCATCATTGGTCATTCTCTGTGTTGCAGTGCCAACCACAGTTTTTCCAGCAAGGCTCTTTGAGTTGATATCTGAAAACCTGGCAAGGTTCACGGCCTCATAATTTGCTAATCCATCAAACAATAAATAAATCTCAGTAACCAGAAAGTAAATCACCAAAGGTGCCTGCACAGCAGCCCGTAAACTCATGTTTACACAGGCTCCATGGGGTGGCTGTCCCTGTCAGTCAAGTATTTCTAAGCTGGTAGGGAAGTGAACGTTCAATAAGGAATAAATGCTTGATCTCTTTGTAACAGGACTTAAATGAATTAATAATAAAGATACAGCGGGTAAGGCTGATATTTGTAAAATACAGAAGTGAGATGGGGAAAAAAGGAAAGGCTAACAGCTGGGGTGACCAGACTTGAATAAACATGTAGGAAGACTGGTAACTTTGCATAATTAAGCTAGAATCGATCTTCAGTCACTCTTGAATGTTATTTAAGTTATAGAAGAAAATGGATTTTTCCTCACTTCACAAAGACAAACTAAGAATGACTTAAGAGTATAGGGATAAAAAAATGTCCAAAGAAAGACTCCTGCATTTTTTAATGTGCCATCAGCCCAACCCTGCTGCCTACTTTTGTTTAAAAAGATTACTGAATCTATGTATTTTCTAACATATGAAATAAATATTTGATGACACTATGTATTTGGTCTGGACCCAGTGGAAGTTTCATACTCATATCACACTGAATCTAAGGCCTTCAATTGTGCTAATTTTCCTTTCTGCTACCCAACTTTGCACAATTATTTTGCTTAGTACTATTTCCATCAGGGTAGACAAAGAAAAGCAGAGATAAAAATGTTTAAAGAGGGTGAATTTGACAAGGCATGTGGCAATGTTTTTCAACAAGGCTGAAATCTGAGATTTACTATAAGGCTTATCTTTGACATTTAACTATCTTAATTCTCTATTCTTCACCCTCTTGGGAGAATGTAGAAGCAATGAAAAGGGTCATTACTGGAAAGTGCATCTAAGTAACTAAGCAAGTAACTTTGGCTAAGCCGATGGCATAGAACCTGTAAATCCACCTTCCTGGAATCCAGTCGAGTGCTCTATTTGGTGCTCACCTTGCTTCTCTGTTTTCCCTTTCTCCACACTCACCCTGGTCTAAAGACTAGCTCTGGAGTACCACCCAGGTCCCTGCTTCGGGACTGAGGCACTCATTTCCTAGCTGCCTAGATGTATTGTCTGCCTGTGGGTCATAGCTGAGTCCCTCCTAAGGTGCTGCCTCACCCCAAATTAAGGAAACTCCTCTGGGGCAGTCACACATCCAGTGACAGGTCATTGTGGAGATACAAAGGCCCAGTCCCTTCGCCTCAATTCAGGACATCTTTGAAGGGCTTTTTGCAAGTTTCAGAACTTCTTGTTAGTATCAGCTTAGGCCTCTGTTGTAACTGTATCCTACTTCAACTCTCCTGCCCAATCCTGCATCCCAAATGAGTGTTGTTCCTAAAGGACTCTCCAATAAATTTCCTGCATACAAATCTCTGGCTCAGAGTCAACTGTGCTTCCCAGACTTTACCTAACAAAAGGATCCCTCTTAACTTATAGCAAAATTGGGCTGAAACTGGGAGAGGTAATGTTTCGTTGAGAACCACCCATTGTCCATCCATTGCCACATTTTTGTCCATGACCTCTCCCTATTGCTCCACCTAAGGGGCACTCTGTTGCTAACACCCATCTACATTTACTGAGGGAGAGAAACCATAATGAGCATTACAGAAAAGTGGAACTGGGGAAAGGAGAAATGGAAAAAGTCAGCAGAATAGTAAATGTCTCAATACCATTTCATTCAACACTCTTTAGCCTTCCTGGGGGTCATCTTGGTTATATTCTTAGAGCAAGAAGAAGAAATAGAGCTGAAATTGAAAAGCTAATGAGGTTACCCAATAGGAAATACCGGTTCTAACCCATTTCCATCTCAGTAATCAGTAACTCCTCCTTTGAATGAGGCTTTCTGCTGTAGCCCACCTAGGACCCCACAGTGACTCTCACATCAAAGTACTGAAAGGTCCAGGTCACCTCTACTCACCAAGCCCCTTCTCCAACTATCAGGTTGTTATAAGTAAAATTATTCTCCCATCCTTAGAGTTGCTCATCCAGACTTATTTGGAGAAAGAATAAATATCACAAAATGTAGAGTTTTTACATTGGTAAACATGAGGTATTAGTTTCCTATGGTTGACATACCAAATTATTACAAACATAATGGCTCAATACAATAAAAACTCATTATTGTCTGTAGTTCAAAAGTCTAAAATGTTCTTACAGGCTAGAATCAAGGTATTAGCAGGGCTGTTTTCCTTCTAGAGACACTAGGAGAGAGTCCATTTCCTTACCTTTTCCAGCTTCTAAAAGTTGCCTACATTCTTTGGCTTGTGGACCCAACCTTCATCTTCAAAGCTAGCAGTGTAGCATCTTCAAATCTTTCTCTCTCTGCTTCTGTCATCACTGTATCATTTTCTTATTTTGACTCTCCTGGCTCCTTCTTACAAAGACACTTATGATATTATTAGGCTCACTGGAAAATCCAGGATAATCTCATCTCAAAATCTTTAACTCAGTCACATCTACAGAGTCCCTTTTGTCATGTAAATTAACATGTTTACAGGTTCCAGGCATTAGAACATGGACATCTTTTATTTTTGGAGGGGGGAATGGAGGGATATTATCCAGCCTACCATACATGGCTATTCATTTTTCCAAGGAAACAAGAAAGGAATAATCTAAATCCTCCAGGAGAATTATTTGAAAGCCCAAGTCACAGTCCCATCTCATAAAAGTTCAGTTTTTTTTCCCCAGTGCTACAGCTACACAATCTAATATCACTGTGCTAATAGAAACTCATCCATTCAGCAGCCTGGATTCTGCTAATTCAGCCAGAAACAAACCAATTTAGTCAAGCTGTATTTGTGGAAATCTTTCCCAGGTTTACAGGGGCAGATAGCTAGAATCACAACCTTCTTTGAACAAGCAAAAACAGAAACAACTTTGTGTCTGACAGTACAAATATTTCAATGTATAATTCAAGAATCAAAGAAATGGAATTGTAGAATTTGATCATCTGCAGGGCCCCTAGGTGACTTATTTAATGAATTCTTTCATTTTACCAGTGAGAAAACTAAGGAGCAGAAAGATGAAGTCAAACTCACCAGCCTCTGAGTAGGAACTCTGAGATTTGGTCTCCTTACATTCTGCTCCACTGCCAGGAGGGGAGGAAGGCAGGAAGGAAGAGAAAAGGACAGGCAGGAAGCAAGAAAGAATGAAGGGAGGGAGGGAGGGAGGAAAGAAGGACAAAGTTAAAATTATTGGGGCATTCATCCGGCCCCAGACATCACATGAGTCACTTTGCTGCATATTATCTTACGTCATCCTTACAAATACCCTGAAAGGGGTTGGCCTCATTTTTATAGGTCAGGAAACCAAGGTTCACAGAGATCTGGTATATCCACTCAAATTCAGACATCTAATAGAGTCAACTCTCGATTAATGAGGATAAAGAGGGAGAAGAATGAAAGTCATGTATCATCCAAAACCCTGATTAAAACAAAACTAGTCAGAACCCGGTACCAAATAAATTTATATAAACATATTTTCTTGTAATTATATCTAATATTTAGAAACACATCTACCACTCCACAGATGTCCAAAAGTGTAAAAATAATCCTAACGCAACTCATTAGGAACACCAAACATCACATGTGTCACTTGAGAAACTGCTAAAAGCTTGCTAAAAATCTAATTTCTATTTGCTTTCTAGTTAATCTCTTTTTATAATGTTCTGACAGCACTAACTTGGGCAGAGAAGTAAGCAGTCTCGGGGCTTCAGTCTTCCTCTTCCTTTGCTTTCTCACCTTATCTCCCGACTGTGTCTCTGCACTGCTTGAACTCACAGCCCTCCAAATTCCCTTTGCCTTTGCCTCAAGTAAACTATAGCTTCCTCTTTCAGGCCCATTGAGACTCAGGGCTGGGCTCCAAAACCAACCTGATTGTCTAGCTGGAGGGATGTGGTGGTTACCAGACAGCCACAAGCACTAAAAGCCTTCGGGTGTATGGGTGTTTGCACGGATTTGAGGTAACATTTATATTTTATGCACTTTCAATGTACTTCCTATTAACCCGAAAAACAGACAAGGCAACCCTAAATAATTAAGACATGGCCATGACTAAGAAGCCGGGATATGAACTTAGCTTTGCAGGATTCCCAGGCCTCTGCTGCTTACCATTCACGGCCTATAAAGCAGACAATTCCGCAGCTCTGTGCCCAACAGTTGGCTTAAATCCATATGCAAACCTAGCATCATTTTGAATTATGAGACTAAATACTACCTGTAAATCGTGCATGAAGTGAATTTTCATTAAAAGAATCACTAGTTGCCTTTTACTTTGAAGATATTTACAGACATGTGTTCCTCAAACAAGTCCCATAAATAAACTTCTCTCTTGGCCTGGAACGCTCCCCCAGCTCCTCTGCCACCCACCCCATCATATTACATATGCACGAATGCATGTATGGGTGCTAGCGCGCACGCGCGCGCACACACACACACACCCCTCACCTGGCTGGCTCTTTTCACTCCTCCTCATCACATCATCAGGTAAATCTTCCCAGATCCTCCAGACCAGATTCCAACCTCCTCATTTTCATTGTCTCTGAAGCTCTTATCACAGCTGTCAGCTGACTCATCACATTAGCAGACTAGGGTCCTGAGCTGCCAGGTTCTGGGGTCAGTCTTCCTGAGTTCTAATAGCAGCTCTGTCACTTACCAGCTGTGGGATCTTGGGCAAGCTTCTTAACATTCTGCGTCTCAGTTTCCTCATCTGCAAACTAGAGGTCTATCTCCTAGGATATGGGGATGGAATATGTGAGATAATGAAAGTAAAGCATTAGGCAAAGTGTCTGGCACATAGGAAATCCTATGCCAGTGTTTGCTATTATTATTCATGGGCTGTTGATCTTCCCTTGTAAGGCTCTAAGGGGCACAAGTTTTTTTAGTGTTCCCCACTATATCTCCAGTACCTAGTATCTGTGTTCATTTTAGAATGAACAAAGATGTGAAATCCCAGAGTTTGCTCTGCCATCACTTAATCTGTCTATGTCATTCATGGACTCAGCCACCTTCACTGTTGCCATCACTACTGGGGCTGCTATCACCACTGCTAATACTAAAGGTGCCCCAGCACCTTTACTGATACTTCCAATGTCTTTAGTACAAGTGGTTGTGGCTATTTTTCAGAAAGAAAACAAAAGAAACACACACATAATGCTAGTTCTAAAATATAGTCATTCTAGCGGCAGCAATGTAACAGATATTTGGTTGATCTAGCTTTCATTTCAAAGGTAACAAAAAGCCCCAGCTAAGCTTAGGTGACAATAAAGAAGACTGAGTTTAAGCTTGGTAAGGAACAAAGGCTACAGAAACCCAACTAGTACAAAATCACAGATAGTGTCTATCAACGAGGTACAAAACAGTAAGAACAAAATATTAACAGGAACAACAGTGAAAATACTGAGATGCTTTCTGGGGAGGCAACAGATCCAAGATGTCATGAGCACAAGGCCCAGATTCTGACAATCTGGGTTCCAAAACCAGTGTTATGATTTCATAGCTGTGAAATGCTCAGCAATTTCTGAATGTTTATGTATTTAGCGTCCTTATCTGAAAAATTAGGATAAAAATAGTACCAGTCTCCTAATGTTATCATAAAAGTTAAATTAATTACTTTTTTACTTCAACATGCTTCTAATGAAATGCAGCTAACTTATCTATTTGGGACTCTAAAACTGATTGTCATAGTATATAAGACTAAAAGGTTTGATGAAAGGAGTGTTTTTAGAAGAAGGTTAAAAAAAATGAATTACTTTTTGTGAAGAACTTGGAACAGTGAGTGGCACATAAAAAGCATTCCATAAAAGTTGGTGTTTTTTGTTAATTCAGAGTGTTATGACTTTGTTAACAGGTGTTAAGTAGAGCACCTGGGGAGCTGGATGGTGAGCCATGATTCAATAAAGGACCACAATAGAAACTGAAATAGTAAAGTTTATTACTCAGTGATCCTGGAGGAAGTACATGATGGGCCTTGAGGGGCCGCAAGGAGAGGTCAAGGCAAGGCGTAGGCAGAGAAAGACCAATAGGATCTGGGGCACATGCTTTTATTAGGTTCTGTGGGTGAAGTGCTTCGGGCTTTAAGCTAAGGCCAGGTTGGTTGGTTCAAGTCAAAAAGAGCTGGGTTTTGGTAAGCTTCATGAGGGCCTCACCTAAGTGGTATACAAATGAAGGCCCTAGGAGATGGAAGAGACTGTTGATCACAGGGCTGTTGGGGAAACCATACCAGGAACTTACAATTGCTTATAAATCTTCCAATGAAGGGACCAGTGTCAGTTTAAGGTCCCCACAGGCCATAGGCCAAACAAAATGGATGCTACGGCAGTCATACAATGGAGTAGCTTAGCTAAACTCTCAAAGTAGTTTTTATAATCATTATCTCAAAGGACCAGTGAAGAGAGTATATATGTTGTGGACACACATATACAATGATATTCTTTCCCCCCATTTCACATTATCACTACACTTTGATACAGTAAGCACACACTCTTCCAGTCCCTTTCTTGGGGCTCTGGTACAAATCCAAGGGTTCTGCCTGTTGCTCTGTCTCTCAGTGCTAAGGCAGGCATCTTGTACCAAGCCCGGCATCACCACCATCTTTGAAATGCAGAACACGTGTATAGCCTCAGCTTTCCTTCTCACTTGCAGTTTTCCTGTGAGAATAGGAGTTTTCTATTCAAATTTTCTAACAAACACATACACACCAATCTTCTACCCATCTTCTAACCCAGTGATTATCAAACTTGAATATATCTGTAGATCTACAGAAATCTATGGACTCCTATTTAAGAGACATATTCTAATCTTCAAACATCTGAACACACTCAATTTTTAAAAACAGAACTTATCAAAATTTATTAAATCAGGTCTAATTTTCTCTTTCAAATGTCTTTATTGGTTCATCAACTATCCATTCAGTGCCTAGCATACACTAGATACTTTGCTAGACATTATGGGTGAAATAATAATCAAATATAGTCCTGATCTTTGCCCACATGGGGCAAAAAGTCCACCTTGTGAAGTAGGTGAAGCAGGTTCCGAGAAGTAGCTTGTCCAAGGCTATACAGACAGTAAAAAGTAGAACTCTGACTAAAAAGAAAATATTCAAGACATTTGGAATTTAGAAATCATGAGATGATTGCTCATACCTGAGTAAGGGAAAAGCAAAATAATCCACAAAAATCATAGCTTTTTTAACCCATCAAGAGAGCTAAGGACACAGATAAGGCTAAATTAATTAAAATCTAAAAGTTATGATCCTATTCTAGAAGAGAGAAGAATAATGAATACTTTCATCCCTAGTGAAATAGCAAGAGATAGAATGCAACCCAGAGGGAAAAAATGGAGAGACTATATGAATCTTAAGGACCTATTAACACCTGTGAATGGACTGGCTTGCTATGTTGGAATCCCAGGGAACACCAACCACAGAGTGAAGCTGCATTTATCTGCTAACAATGTACTGTAGGCCTTCATCAGGTACAAAGAAGTACTACACTGAAGATTGGGAGAGAAAGCGAAGGGATTAGAAAGTACAAATTAGTGTCACAATATAGTCATGAGGATATGAAATACAGTATGGGGAATATAATCAACATTATTGTAAAGATGATATATGGTGCCAGATGGGCACTGGACTTATCAGGGGGATCACGTCATAGACTGTGTAGATGCATGACCAATGCGCTGTACACCTGAAGCTGAAGTAGAATAATATTATATGCCAACTATAATTAAATATATACCAGGAGTGCCAAAAAAATGTATACAAGTGGATACTTTGGTCAATGTTGCTCAAGCAGTAGTTCACCATAATCAGAAGTGACTGGATGCTGATGGTAACCACTTTGAGCACCTCTTGTAATTGCAGAAGTCAAACATGACTTGGATTCATCTTTTGTTATTTGGTATATATTGAGTATTACAATTTTAATAGTTTTCCTTTCTTAAAATATGCATATTGACACCCTCTGTATAGTCTTGTGTAGACTGTAAAATGAAAAGTTCAGAAAGTATATAGAATATTTAAACAATGCTATCTACCATCTTGTCTAAATTGAAATTTATAAAACACTACATTCAACAACAGCACAATACACATTATTTTCAAGTGCACATAGAACATACACCAAAGTAGACAATATGCTGTTCCTTAAAATAAGTTTAAACAATTTTTAAAGGGCCAAATAATTTATAGTATTTTATCTGATCATGATAAAATAATATTAGAATCAATAACAATAAGATACATTTGGAAAATAAGTATCACATTTTTAAACAACCTAGGTTAAAACAGCAATACATGGCAAATTAGAAATATTTTACCTAAGTGATAATTAAACACAGCATATCAAAATGTTTGGGTTGCAGCTAAAATAGTGTTTAAAAGAAATCTACAAATTAAACATCTGTATGTTATTTAAAAATATCAATCTAGAGTCAATTATTTTAAGCTTTAAGAAGCTAGACAAACAACAGCAAATTATTTCTCAAGTAGGTAAAAGAAAATAAACATTACAGCATAAATCAGTGAATTAAAGAGAAGAAAGAACAATAAAGTCAAAAGTTGGTTCTTTGAAGAGATTAATTCAATTGATCTACCCTTAGCACATCTGGGTAAGTAAAAGGGGTACACAAGTTATTACTATTAGCAATAAAAGAAGAAATATCAGAATGGATCCTCCAGGTTTTAAAAGAATGATACTGGAAAGTATGAAAATAATTTATGTCAATAAACACATCTTAGATAATACAGACACATTTCTCAAAAAATACAAATTTCAAAATTTACACTGGAAGAAATTGAACATCTAAACAGTCCTATACCTATTAAAGGAATTAAATATGTAATCAAAACTCTTTCCATAAGGAAAACTCTGAAGTTTGCTTCACATGTGAATTTTAATAAATATATAAGGAAAAAATAATAATAGACAAACTCTTTCAAAAAATACAGGTAACCTGAACTTATTTTATTAGATTGCATAGCTCTGGAACAAAAACCTGACAAAGATATTAAAAGAAAAAACAAAACAAACAAACAAACAAACAAACAAAACCAAAGGCCAATATTTTTCATAAACTAAAAATCCTTTAAAAAACAAACTGAAACCAGCAATATTAAAATAAAAACATGGTCAAGTACAGGGGTATCCAAGTAATTCAAGGTTAGTTTGATTGTCAAAAAATAAATTATTGCACATCTACTTCTGGCTAAAATGGAGTAACAGGGACTGGATTTATTTTCCTGCCTGAAACAAACAAATACAGACAAAATATGTAAAATAATGATTTGAAAGTCACTAGATATCAGGATATAAAAAATAAGGGTTCCTAGATATAAAGCAGGGAGGGGAGGTGGAGGAGGTTGAGCCAAGCCCAAGGGATGGACTGTCTATCTTACAACTCTGGGAGTTTCCAAAGAGAAGGACCCTAAGCAGAGACCAAGAAGTACCCTGAGTTGGGGAGACAGTGCTGAGAGTCCAGTAATACAAAGGCAGCAAGAGCTTGTTGCATAATACCAAAGAAGAGAGAGCTGCACAGAGAGAAAAGCTAAGAGGTCTACACTGGGCCCTCCTTGTGTATTCAGCAAAGTGCTGATCGGCACAGACATGTGAGGAAACTACCCAAGGTCAAGGAAAGAACCACCCCGACGTAAGAATGCCCTGCACTCACACAGGCCTGGTATGCTGCCTTTTCCCACCATTTAAGATCAACAATTGTATAGGTACCAGAAAGAAATGGAGGGGTTAATGGAAGGGGTGATGGAAAACTTTGGGGGACAGTGTATTTCTATGTGTTAGCAACAAACAATTAAAAAGTAAAAGTCAGGGGCCAGCCGAGTGGCGCATTGGTTAAGAGCTAGCTTGGGATGCCAGAGGCCCCAGTTCAGGTCCCACATATGAGGACCAGTGACACTGCCCTCTATAGCTGAAATGGTGAACAACAGCTTCACCTGGAGCTGGGCTGCTGTGAGTACCCGGGAAGGCATAGCTGCAACTTCTGCTGCAGTGGGCTGCCATAGGCTACAGTGAGTAGCTGGCAGCTAGCGTGAGAGGCCAGCAGCCAGAGTGAGCTGCCAAGAGCCACTGTGAGCAGCTGTCCAGAGGCCGGCAACCGACCTGCCTCACCCGGTAGGAGCGCAATGGCAAGTAAAGCAACATCCTCCACAACTAGACTGAAGAACAAAAGGACAACAACTTGTCTGTTCCCCTACCCCAATTCCCCAATAAAAATCTTTGAAATAAATAAATAAGTAAATAAATAAAATAAAAATTAAAAATAAAGTAAAAGTCAGAAAGCAGTATCATATACAATAGCATTATATAGCACCGAAGAGCACTGTTAATGAAAGCTATACAAGAACTCTGCACTGAAAACTGTAAAACACTTCTGACAAAAGTTAAAGAATTGATAGCAGAAAAACTCAAGAATTATATGACTTCACTCATATGTGGGATATAAAACTGAAAACAACAAAGGAACAAAGCAAGCAAGTGAAAACTCCTAGACACAGAAAACAATTTAGTGTTTACCAGAAGGCAAGTGGGGAGAGGGGATAGTAGAAGAGGGAAAAGGAGGTCAAATATATGGTGATAGAAGGAGAACTGACTCTGGATGATGAACACACAATGTGATATATAGATGATGTATTTTAGAATTATACACTTGAAACCTATATAATTTTACTAACCATTGTCACCCCAATACATTTAATACAAAAAAAAGATTTGCTAGAGAGACATAACATGTATACATTTAAATTTTCAACAGAATTGTTATCCATTGTCCCCAAATTGATCTATGTATTCTCTACAAACCCTATCAAAATCCCAGAAGTCTTTTTTGAAGAAATTGACAAACTGATTCTAAAATGTACATGGAAATGCAAATGACCTAGATTATACAAAACAGTACTTAAAGAGAAAAAAGTTGAAGGATTTACACACTCTAAATGCTATCAGGAAGTGTGGTATTGACATAAGGATAACATGGACAAATAAAATAGAATACAAAGTTCAGAAATACACCCACACCTATATGGTCAAATGATTATCAATCAAGGTACCATGTAAATTCATTGAGGAAAAAAATCTTTTTGCACATGGTACTGGAATGATTGGATATCCATGCAGAAAAAAAGTAAGGTTGAATTCCTATCTCACTGTGTGCACAAAAGCTAACAGGAGATGTAACACAGACCTCCACATAAATGCTAGGACCATAAACTTTAGAGGAAAAAAGCATAGGACAATATTTTCAAGACTTTAAACTTGGTAAAGATTTTGCAGAGAACAAATAAAACCGCTAACCATTAAAAAAGAATATCCTGTCTTTTTAAAATAGAAAGCATAAAAAGTCCCTTTACTACTACAGCCACAATACTCTCCCTGCTCCCTTCTCCAATACAGTAAACTCTATATAAGTAATTGTTGTTGTTGGCGGTGGTGGTGGTGGTGGCGGTGGCCGCAGCAGTGCAGTTGGGTTGCTTGTAGCATTAGTGGTAGAGAAGGAGGAAGAGAGACAAGAGAGGAGAGAAGGAGAGAGGAGAGGAAGACAAAGAAAAGAAGGGGGAGAAGTTAGCTATTTATCTACTAAAGGACAAATATGAAAAATTCTGGTTTTTCATTACTGCAAACAACCCTACAATGAACAGCCTTGTACACGCCTCCTTAAGCACATGAGCCAGCATGTCATTACAGAAAAGTGGAATTTGATACTCACAAAAACTGCCCTTAAAGGGCTTGTAGCCAGAGTCTTTGATCACATAAGGCATGAAGAAAAAACAAATACCACTGCAATTGATTCCCTTCTTAAAGTTTAATAAATGTTGAGTCATGGTTGTGAAAATGCCCACAGTTTAGTGAGAGGTAGACACATATACAAATAGTCAAGTAATGATGGAGTAAGAAGTACAGTATAGGTATCTAGATGTACGGTAAGATTATGCAGGAGCAAAAAGCAGAAAGTTGTCTAAGAATGCCAATAAATGTTCACCAAAAAAATTTGTTTTGAACTGAATCTTAAAGAATAAGTAATCTGCCAAACAGAGACATAGAAGAGAAAAGAACATAAGATATCACCAAAAGGGTGACTAAAACTGTGTCTTCACATGCCATCTGGGTAAAGGTTCCCAAGCAGCTTCAGGAAGATCACAGATATTAGGCAGAGCTGGAAATATTCTTCAACCAATTCTGCATTTTACAAATGATGCATCTGAAACCAAAGCCTAGCCTGACTTTCCCCAAATCATAAGCTTGTTAGAGAAAAACTCAAGGGCAGAATTCAGGTACACTTATTGTTAGTCCACTATTTTTCTACTAAAATGAGCTGCCTCCATTAAAAAAAACAAGGAAAGTTAAAAAAAAAAAAAGAAAGAAAAGAAAAATGCTCCTACTCTAGTAAATATCCTTTTATCCTAAATATATCCTGTATAAATAAATGCTATTTTCACACAACATGCAGAGATAATTTTTATGGTGTCTATAAAATTCTAAAAAGTCTTCTGATTTACAATGTTTTATTGTTAAACATGGCTCTTTTAGCCTAATTTTTTAAAACTGACACTCCATGAATGCTTTGTAGAATGACTATGGATCTAACAGTAAGTAGAAACAATCAATTCTTTATAAAACTATCAGATTACATGGTGAATGTGCACTTGGTGTGATACACTGTCTGAGCAACTCTGGAGCAGAGGAGAGCACGCAAGACATTACAATTTGGCATCTGTTACCTAATACTTCGCAGTATATTTGTATTACTTAGTGGTTTAAGTTATAAGATAGAATACACGAAATATCTGGTTTATATTCTGGCTCCACTTACTTGCAATGTGATCTTGCCCAAATAACCAAACCTCTTCAAGGTTTGATTTCCTCCTCTATAAAATGAAGCAATATTGCCCAGCTTACGAGTTGTAGTGAATATTAAATGAAATAAATGCAAAGCATTCAGCATATTGTTTGATACATAGTAGGTGGTCATCAATAGGTATTGGCTGATATTGTCATAATCACCAGTTTTTTATCATATCCATGTTGTCATGGTGGTCTAGGTGTAGGTCTTAGTTTGGGTTCTTTAGAAAACAGAGACTGAATTAAGATGAAGGCTGGTGCTTTCTTTGTGATGTAAAAACCAGTCAATGAAAGTAAGGAAAAAAGGGGAAATGAGGCAAGGAAGGACAGAAAGTCATGCAAAATGACTTGTTATTCTGCTGGCTACTGCTTCATAATACGTTGTGAAAAGACACAGTAGGGGCAGCCCATTGGCTCAAGTGGTTAGTGCCACAACACCAAGGTTGCCAGTTCGATCCCCACATGGGCTGCTGAGCTGTGCCCTCCACAACTAGCTGATAGGTCCTGGAAAAACACACTGTTCCCCAATAAAAATTTTAAAAAAAAAAAAAAAGACATAGCAGGTACTTCAGCAGAAGGATCTGTTTGGTCATACAGGACTCCTTCAGATGAGCTCTGTGGCTGTGCGTGGATTCGCCCATGGGGAAGATGAAGTGGGGAACAGGGGTATTTACTTTCTTCCTCCTGTCCTCAGTTTCCCATTGGTCAATGTTTGCTCCATAGGAATTGGCACACCACCCTGCTGTGTTGTACCATCCAGCTCTTTGGGGGGCCACTAAAGATGCCAAATACCACACACGGTACTGTGGGATTTTACTCAAGTCTAAAAGTGATGAGCAGAGTCAGAAACTCTTAGTAGTACGCAGTAAACATGACTGCACTGCAGCAACCATAGAGAGTGATAGTATGTGTCACTGTCAAACCGTTGACAGCATGGTCTGGGAAATCAGCATGTTGAGGGAATCTGAGAGAGGACCTGGACCTATGTCAGATATACTCTGGATCTCACATACCAACAGCCTGAAATTAGAACCTCTACTAATGACGTATTAGTCAGGTTTTGCTACAATAATGCTGCATAACAAACAACCATCAAATGTCAGTAGTTTAAAGCAAAAAACATTTATTTCTCCCGCACAGGTCTGCAGGTTGGTATGAATTGACTGGGCTCAGTTAGGTTCAGTCTGGCCATGTTCAGGTTGTGTCCTTGTGTCTCTGATTCTGGAGCCCAGGCAAAAGTCACTGTGGCCACCTATGGCACGATCCTCCTGCGGCAGATGGCAAGAGAAAGATGAGAGGGTGCAATGGAAACTTGTCATGTAAAGCCCGGGTTCAAAGAAGGCACATTGATGCTTCTGTGAAAAACAGCAGCAATAAATCACAAAACTCAAGCTTATCATCTAAAAGCCGCAGCAGTACCCCAAGGATAACCACCCCCATTGTTGATATTTTCCATTTCTTCAGGGAAATTTGTATTGATTTATACCTAAAGGAGCATGGGTATTTATTTTAGCTAATTTGGTTTTCATAATCACATTCTGAATCCTTTCAGGTATCTCCCCTTCTAAGTGATCTTCCTTGTACTGAAATCTGATTATTGAACATCACTTGAGTTTTACTTCATGAACAACAGCACACGTTCCTGTTCACACCCCAGAGACAAAGGACATGGAGAGAAATGTAGAACCCCAAGTACTACACATTCACGAACTGGAATGACAAGTTCCTAAGCAGTAGAGTTCCTGGTACCAAGAATAGCCTGGCTGTTCCCTAGTCTTCTTCCAAGCCCATGTGCCCATGTGTTTGCTTAGTTAATACACTCAACTTTTTTCTTTTTCTTTTTCTTTTTTTTTTTTTTTTTTTACTACTGCCAGCATTGCAAAGTCAAAATAGCTGTGGAGGAACAAGCTGTTCTGCCTCATGTCTCACCAACATTCTTTGCTCAGTGTATCAAAACACAGAGCTTACAGAGCAAATGCAACAACTCCCCAAAAACTCCCTGTTGGGGATTTTCTTACTGTGAAACCATCCGCAGCTGCCTACTCAGAACATCAGAAGGAAGGTGGGTCTGCTACTCAAATCTAAATGAAGTCACAGCAAGCAAGGATGGGTTTAGCGTCTCCTTTTGTCACTTAAAAAATAAAAATCTATTATGTAGGCCTATGCAAATTAACATCAAGATTAAAACATGCAAGCAAGTTTTCTTTCCAAAGGACCAATTCAAAATTACTAGGGGAAGTTATGTTCCAGGTTCATTTAAAAAAAAAAAAAAGTTATGGAATTAACATTCTAACCAAAATCTCAGTACCCAGGAAGGATTTTAATTTCAAATAACAACCATATTGCAGGCTGTCCTCTGACAAGTATATATACTTTCTTAAAGAAACTAAAAGGAAAGGTTGATAAAACAATCAAAGCCATATCCATTCAGATCACAGTTTAGTTCATCAACCCTGCCTTTTAAGACAGAAAAAAAAAAAAAGAAACCAATAAGAGAAAGATTAACCTATTTGTCTACATTTGAACATATATAAAACTGAATGTTCAATTTATAGTCTTTCCCTTATTCATGATCTTGTAATTCAATTAAAATCTATCCCAATGAAACAGTTTCTATTTGCATCACTAAAACAAATGAAACTTTTATTTAACATGAAAACAGTTCAGAGTTAGAATTAGGTTACTATCTGAACTAATATTTAATAATTAATAATTCCTACTATTGTAACCTACAGATGAGTGGCAATAAAAATAGCCAGAGAGACTATTTGCTAGAAAGCAGTGATTTTTTTTTTTAGCAGAACACTGGCAAGAAGTTGTTGCCTTTCCAATAAAAGCCAAGATGATCTAAGCCAAATTCCCCTCTCCGACTGTTTCTACCTTCCTACAGCATAAAGGAAAGAACTCCTTCCCAGGTGTTCTTTTCAAATGGTGGCAGGAGGCAGCTGTGCTCAGACACAAGGGAAGTAGCCACATGCCCTACATTCCAGCAATGGGGTAAGACCAGAAAGAGAAGGAGCTGTAAGAGGAATAACACAGTAGGAAAGATAACACATTAAATGTAAAACTAGAGCAACCGCAGATAGAGAAATTGATAATTCTATGATGGCAGAGGTCATGCCTAAAACAAAGGATGCCAACTCAGTGTGGGTTATGAGGATCTTTATTTAGTACAGATTTACAAGACCAAACGGCACAGAGTCAGGTGAGAAAAGAAGAGATTATGAACCAGAGAGACCTAATCCTGTCCATACCCTCTTCTTGCTTTAAAATATTTCACTTATATTTTAGTAATGAGGTGTTAAGAGTTGACACTACTGCCTCATATTAAGTATAACAAAATGTATGTTTTTTTAAGTTTGTTATTTTAGTCATTATGTGGAGAATTCCTCTAATTAACATGGTGAAAGGCTATGCTGCTATAATAAAAACACCTAACAACACAGTGACTTTAAAAAAAAAATGTTTCAGATTCAGGTATACACTGCAATGGTCAGGCGTCTACACCATCAACTTTAATTTAATACATATATAGTCACAGGATGTGGAGTACAGCATAGGGAAAATAGAGTCAATGGAATTGTAACAGATATATATGATGGCAGAGGGGTAGTAGATTGGAGGGAGGGGGGTTATCACTTTGTGAGGGGTGTAAATGTCTAACAATTACATTGTTTTGTACACCTGAAACTAATAAAAATAAAAATGTTTGTGTCTCTCATCAAATAGCTGCTCCATTCTGTCATTTGAGGTTCCAGATCCCTTTCACTCTGCTCCTCAACCATTGCCTAGGGCGTCATTGTCACCTGCGTGGTTGAAGCTGGATCACCAGGGATTCCAGCTGGAGGAAAAGGGGAACCATGAAAGAGATATGCCCGTTGCATTCAAGACTAGGATCAGAGTTTAGATGCCTAACTTCTCCTCACATTCTATTAGTGAGAACGTAAACACACTCCCAAATGCAAAGGATTATTGGGAAATGTGGTCTAGCCTCATTTTTAAAAATTCACTGTATTGGTGGGTGTCACTGTTACAGCAGCTTATCCTTTTACTTTGATTTATGGGTACGTGGCAGAATAAAAGAACAAATTTTGTTGGACAACTAGCAATCTCCATATTTCCAAAGAATGGCATGAAAAAAGGTGATTTTGTATTAGTACCATTAAGATTCCATATGTGAAAAAGTATTCCTGTTCACAATCTGGCCCTAAATCATAGAAAAAAAATTCAGTGGAAGGAATTTCAGAGATTATCTAGTTTAAGCCTCTAACACATAAGAAAACTGAGGCCCAGAGAAATGAAATGCCTGCGAAAGCAGGTGGGAAGAGAGGTAAGGCTGGAATTCATGTTTACACATTCTAAGCCTAATATTCTCTGCAGCTTGGCATGAATTAACTAAAACAAGTACTTGCCTAAGTTATTTGAGCACTCTAGATAATCAAGAAAATTTGGGCTACAGAACAGATGTTTTCCCCCCTCCTAAATTAGATGGTTTTGCTGGATAGCCAACCCAGAAATCCCAATAACTGCTAATGCTCTATATTTTAATATAATTTATTTATGTTACAAAATTGGAAAGGATTGGGTGCTGTCCTGTGCATTTAGCAGCATACTTGGTTTCTACACACTAGATGCCAATAGCACCCCTCTTGGTTCCCCAGTGTGACAATCTTGACATTGCTACATGACCTGTAGGGAGCAAAATTACCTCCAGTTGGGAATTACTAATTTAGGCTGTTAGGAGAACAAAGAAGAATCAAGACATAGATAAAAGATCCCAGAGAAAGCAGCATGAGTATGCAAAATCTTGCCCTACCCCCAACTCCACCCCCAAAACAAGACCAGAAAAATATTCCCCACTCTGAGTGATGGGGACAGTCAGAGAAGAAATGAGAACATGCATCAGTAATGAACTCTTAGCCTTTCTTTGGGCCACATCTTGGAGAGGCGACAACACCCCCAGAGAGTTGTGTGGAGTTCGAGAAGAGAGACTTGCAATCTATTGTCCTAATGAAGTCCTAAGCCAATATCCCAGAGAAGAAATAGCTGCAGGATATATTTACATAAACCACAGCATGGCATGGGAGCAGCATGATAGTTCCTAGTCACTCAAGAGTGGCCTGGAAATAGTGGGGAAAATGGCAGACCAGAAGGGGCCACATAGATGGGAACAAAGGTCATCTCTGCAGCAACCAGAGAGGAGCACTGATGGTAGACCAGACCAATAGGAGACAGTCCAGGACACCAGCGTGGCTTCTGTTGTTAAGGATCTGATGATCTCCCCCTCAACATCACATCTTGCTGCTACTTAGGGCCAGTCCAGAGAAAGGGGAGGGATTCCCCAAATTATGTGAGGTTAATTTTCTGCTACTCCAATTTTAAAAGGGGCTACATATTAGTTTCCTAGGGCTGCCATAACAAATTACCGCAAACTGGGTAGCTTAAACAGCGGAAATATATTTTCTTACATTTCCTTCTGGAGGCAAAAAGTCTGAAATTAAGGCCAAAGTCTCTAGGAAAGAATCTTCCCTTGCCTCTTCCCACTTCTGATGGTTGCCTTGTCTTTCCTTGACTTTTAAATGCATCTCTTTACTCTCTGCTTCTTTCTGCCTTCACATTTCTTCTCTGTGTTTCTGTGTCAGCATTTGCCTCTTCTCATTAGGGCCCACCCTAAACCACTATCACCTCATTTTAAGTTGATTATATCTGCAAAGATCTATTTTCAAATTAAGGTCACACTCACAGGTTCCAGGTGGACGTGAATTTGGATGTGGGGGATACTGTTCAACCCAGTTACAGGTTATAAACAGAAGTTAAGTGAGCCTTAGAAAAATAATATATTTTGCCTGCACGAGTTCGTGGCTTACAGTTGGTATCAGTGCTTGGCAATAAAGCAAAAAATATATAACTGTACCAGTAATGGCTACAAGTTGTATATTCCAAATCTGGGGTAATAAACCATTTCTCTACTATGATTCTGAGGAAGGTTTAGATTCTTCTTTCAGCCTAAGACAGCTGCATCGTAACATGTACTAAACCATCCACTATAGAGAAAAATCACTGATACATATAATTGGTACTTAAAGCCTTTTTCTGAAAAATTAACTAACTTGAGTAAAAATAAAAAAGAGATTATGAATAACTTTCACCTCACTAGTTAGTAGAAACTGGTCTGCCTGAATGTGCTTTTCTTTCCTTGCAAAATCGGTCAGGTATATCAAGGCACAAACACGAAGACAGGATTCATGTTTAATATGTGATTGTGAACAAGGCAAAAAAGAGGAAAACAAGAGGAAAATGTGATCTTATCAACAAAATCTACACACTCGTATAACTCATCGGTATACTCCAAAATATGCCCACATTTAGAACAATTCATATTTCCTTCTATTTTTATCCATATCATTAAAACAATCATGCAAAATAAAAGAACCTCAGCAATGCACCAAGCTGACTTGGACATGGAAATTCTGATGGAAAGAGCATTGGTCTTATTATAGTATTCAATCTGGCTTTTCATTTACCTCACTACTTGCACAGGGGAAGAGAACCATAAAGACGATAAAACTAAAGAAGACAAAATGACCATTCCTCCACCAGCAAGCAGACTGGGTGGTGCTGAGCAGAATTGACTGAGCAAGCCACCCTTGGGTGAGGAGTGTGGTAAAGCTGCCCCCCCCACACACACACACATTGTCCTTCCAGCATATGACTACCACCAGCACCATCGAAGACATGTACAGATACATACTCACGAGCACAAACCACACAGAGGGAATATGGGTAGTAAACAACTAGTTTTTGAGCACTACTAGGAAAGGTCCATTTTACATAGTGGTAAAAATGGATATCAAGAATAGCAGTGATGTGGGAAAGAACCACCAAAGGGAAGGTAATATGAAGCCTGAGTTGGGGCACTGTTGCTTGGCAGTGACCCTCAGTCCCATCACTGTTACCTTAATGAGTTGGGGGAGAGAAGAACCGGTGTTAGTGGGGTTATTAACATTTCAGTTGAATATGAGCCCCACAAACATTTTTAGGACTTTCCTTCTCCCCTTACTTGATCCCTGATCATGTCATTGTATTATTCTAATCACATGACTTTTTTCCCAAATGAGGAAGAAACATAAAGAAATCTGAATGTTTGTCATTTGCAAAACCCCAGATAGGATTCTGATAATATTTAAGACAAATGAAACCTGGGAGACAGAGCTACATAGAATTTCTCCATCATACTCACCATTTATTTTGTGGTAATCCATCCATCTGGTGGATTGTTGGAAAATGTGGCATGTGGGATCAGTTTTTAAGACATCCAAACATGGCATCTAGATCAGTAACCACAGACTATTGGTTTGGTCACCCAGATGTGTCCTTAGTACACTGAAGTATTAATAGTTACTGAATGGGAACTTAAAATAGCCTCCTACTAATAAGCAGAAACATAGTCAATCACATGATTTATTCATTTATCCATCTATCCTGCAAGCCAGACAGCTGGCCAACGATACTTATTAACAACCTATTGTAGGCCGATATTGTGTTAAGCAATTAGGAATATCAAGAAGAAATGATTTGTGTCTGCAAGAGATTCACAATATTGTAGGCAAATATTTTTTATTGTACACAACCATCAAGAAAAAAATTTGACCACATACATCCAGTACCACAAATGTATACTTCTTTACTTATAAATTATAAATGAGTACTACTATACTAATATAGTGTATTAGTATATGTATAATACAGTTGGCCTTGATCAACATGGGGATTCGGTGCACTGACCCCTCATGCAGTCAAAAAACCAAGTATAACTTTTGACTCCCCCAAAACTTAACTACTAATAGCCTACTATTGTCCAGAAGCTTTACCAATAACATAGTCAAATAACAAATATTCTAACAAATGCATTCTTACAATAAAGTAAGATAAGAAAATCTTAAGGAAGAGAAAATACATTTAGAGTACTTATTGAAAAAAATTTGAGTATAAGTGGACCCATGCAGTTCAAACCCTTGTTCAAGGGTCAATTGTATATACGTATAACAATACTACTATATTCATATAGTATATATCTATAGGTAGATAGAAAGATAAATTATATCAGAAAAATACACACAAACACTGAAGTGAAATAAAATGAAAAATAAATAGCTCTAAACAGAGTAAGAGGAAGAGTTGAAAAGAAAGAACCACACCCTTATATCAGCAGCCTCAGGGACAGTATCCAAGAAGACAGATCATTGCCCTTGGGTTAATATGAGCTCTAGTGGGCGTATCAGTGGCCTCATTGTGGTCTCCTCTACTCTTACCCCAGCCTGCCCTGTTCCATCATGATGACTGCAGCATGCAACATTTCAAGGTTTGAGAGAGCAAATTAGTTTTGCTGTGGAAAATCCAAGACCTCCTTCATTTTAATTTTATGTGGAATTTAAAAGAGACTTCAGGAAACTGATTGAAGCTTAAGTAGGAAAAAAAAAACAAAAACATATCACTCACAAGGTCTTTTTTGCAGCCATTAATAACATAACAATGAAAAGCCAAATTCTGCCACATTATTGGCAACCATCTTTCCCTCACTAAAAAGAATGATCTGATCATTGACAGATGCTAAGACTCAGTGGTTTGAATCACACCATGTGTTACAAATTAAAAGGGCTAAAATCACAACAACGCTGATCTGGAAAAAGAATAGGACAAAAGCAATTGTTAGAATTGTTAGGAGTTACAGGACTAATATTTAAAAGGAAACCACATATATTAGCACAAAAAAGGTGTGCATAAAATTAGATAATATATTAATCCTTGAGCAAGCATAGGTCCACTCTGCATAAAGCTTTAAATGGAAAAAAGTATCCATAATATGTTTCTATTTGTATTAAAAATATAGATATAGTTTACACATAGGAAAAATTATAGGACTATCCACTGAGCTGTTAAAATTATTTGTATTATGTTACAGGGATTGGATTAAGGGGAACTTTTACTTTCTTAAACATCCATGTTTCTAAGTTTGAATTTTTATAAGGCTAATTTACTATTCTTATAATCAAGAAAGATATGTGCCTATTTTTAATGAACAAACAAACAAAAAACCCTATTGAAAGAAATCATATTATAGTGTAATAGAAAACATACTGAACTAAAAATCAGTAGGCTTGGGTTAAAAAAATCAATGCTGCCACTCACCAGCCATGAAATAGATGGTCATTAATTTTGGTGCTAGTGCTGGTGCCAATAGAGAGCGCTGTTATAGCAACAAGGTTCCACAAATTGACTCGAAAGGACTCCTTAACTTAAATTTGCCCAGGTCCTCTCTTCTGGGATTCTGCCTCATTCGTGTATATTACATTCCAGCACTGCCCTCTACCCACTGTATGTTGCATTACATCCTGCTCAAATGTCTTTTCCCCACCAGCAATAGAGTGATGCACATAGTAAAAATAGTCTATCATAGGCTTTAATTTTTACAAACCCTCCTGGACTCTTTCCCTAGACCACAGCTAAAGGATGGGCAAGCAAAACCGCTTGGTGGAAAATAACATGGTCATCTCTGGAAAGTGAGGGACCCTCACAGGAAGGCTCCCCAGCCAGTGACCCAGGAAAGCAGCCTGTCTCTCTGCTCTGCTGCTAAATAACTCCTCTAGGCCTAACGAGCCCTGGATTCTAGTCTTGCATCCATCTCTTAATAGTTCAGCAGCCAGGACAAGTCCTTTATCTCTATTTGTGAGAACATCCCAGTTGTATATGTAAAAGTGAGGCTGTCTTTTCTTGCTGTGCTACATGAGGTTATGTAGAATAATTCATGAGTAGCTTCTTGAGTTATTTCAGCAAACATTTAGCAAGTGCTATCATGTGCTAGATACTGTGCCAAGAGCTGGACACAAATGAGTGTTCCCCATAATAGTGTCTCAAATCAGTATATGGAAATGGAAGTAAAAAATAGACACTTTCATTTGTGGGTTCTTTCCTTCTGTTAACAGATGAAGAAGGCATGGACCTTATCCTCAAGGAACTTGCTTATTAATATTTGGTTTATACTGATTTACAAAAACAGCAGTGGGAGGTGGGACTTGTGTAAACCCTTCCTTGAGTCAACACATATTTATTGAGCATGTACTATGTCCTAGATGAAAACTGCTTGTAAGAAGCTGATACGAAACAAACAAATTAGAGCAAAACGATAAGTGCTCTGTGTTCTGTGACCAGTCAACCACCTCTTCTTCCGGGAGGATTTGAGGATTTTGTCTCTGGGAAGGACACTGAATCAGATCATAAAAGATCATTTCTTGCTAGATAAAGAACAGAAGATAAAGGGGATGGCCAAGAATACCTCCAGACAGTTGCGGGGGGCGGGGCAAAGGTATACTGAAATCCTGGCTGCACTAATCATAATCCAGGCAAAACATGCTAGAATTTAGAGTTCCCTGAAGCCAGCAGTGGGGATTTATTAAAATGCACTGAACTCTGAGGATTTTCAGATCATCTTTAGGGAATAAAGGCCCCGGGGACAAACTCGAATTGAGAATAAAAAATGTTGGAGAGCACAGAAGATATCCCCATGTGAAAAGGGACAGTAGCAGGAGGCTAGAACCAAAACCAGACTTCTAATTTGTGCTCAGGGAACTGCTAGCTCCTGAGAGCACTGCTTTCAGCAGTTCTCAAACATCAGTGAGGGAGGGAAAAAATCAGTGTGGTTTCTTGTAAATGCTCCTGAGAGTCTGGTTCTGAAGTTATGAAGAGAGTTAGGTCTAAGATCCTTCCTTCCTTCCTTCCTCCATCCCTCCCTCCCTCCCTTCCTCTTTTTTTTGCATAATAAACACCACCCCCACACCCCCACTCTACCACCACCACCACCCCCACCTCTGAAATTCAAACACAGATAATCAATAGACCACACTCTTTAGAGCTGTATCAAGGATTCTAATAAAACAGGTAAAACTTCCAGGGCTCTGAGATCTGAAGCACTAAAGATTTCAAAAGGTACCAGAAAACTAGATGCCATCACTGGATGTAACATACTGACATACCAAAGCCGCTTACAGAGCTGCAGAGCTAAAAAAATGTTTTGCGTATTTACCCAGAGACATCAAGAAATTGATGCAAGCCTAGAAAAGTGTTTTTATAAATACCATAGGGTATGAATAAGGAAATTGCTATTTCTGCTTTAACTCCTCCATCCTTTATCTGCAAGCTTCTGAGGGGCTGTACTCTCTGCAGGGCTACAGCCACACGCAGGGGAGAAAATCTGAGGCCCAGGTGGAGGTAAGGCCAATGAACTTTGCCTCCACCCAGGAACGTCAGAATGGACCAGACGGTGATTTTCCCCAAGCTTAAAGTCACCCATAACCTCTGAAAGAGGAAAAATAAGCCGGAAATGAGGTCGAGGATAGTTCAAAATGAAGCACAGAAGAGAGAAGGAACTTTTCATCCATCTTCTACATTTAAGCTTACCTTTCAAAAAATACTCTTTGTTTCAGTTTTCCTGAGGAAATAGGACAAACTATATTCTTTTTATGCTAAACATAAAAGGAAAGCTGCAAAGCCATTCACAAAGTCTGTGAATTGAATTATCAGGATTTTTTATTCTTAAAGAAAACTTTAAAAATTGAATTTTTAATGGGCAGGCTGATTCATATTTAGGAACTTCAATTCAGATATAGATGATAAATTGATTTTTTTTTTTTCCCCACCTTGGTATAACTTTAAAATCACTTGTTTCTCAGCCTGTCTCAGTATAAGGCTCCCGTCAAGGTCTCCAGGGGGGACATTCGGTAGGAGAAGGATGACATCTGCAGGATTACTGGGTCACTACAGGGTGGAAACCACCGGAATTCTCCACAATCCACTTGTCAGGGCACAGCTTACACACTCAACAAGTTGCCTGGCCTACAATAAACTCTCAACAAATGATTATTGTTGCCTGTGTGATGGTGATGGTGGTGTTATATGCTTTTCTGCATTTCTTGAAATTAAAAAACAGAAAAAAACGCCTGAGGAAGAAAAGTGCCAGAGGCTATTCAAATGATTCAGATTATTGCTTTGTTTTTCATAGGAACCCTTCCAGGCAGATAAGAATCTATCTTGCTTTTAGAGACTACATAAAAAGAAATTCCACAAACTCCCACATCCACCATGGCTCTACAATCTTCAGCAGGGCCAGGCTTAGGCGAAGTTAGTTACGCATGTAAATTTAGTTTGAGAAGCTATCCTGCCTCTTTTCAGAATAGACAACACCTCCCATTTTAGAACATATATTCCTCATCTGTTCAATAAACATTTGCTGTGCACCTACTGTGTTCCAGGCACTGTTATTTAGCCTGGGTTCAATGGCGAACCAAATAAATATCCTGTCTTTAAAAAGTAAACAGTCTGCTGATCCGGCAAGACTCCAGGGTCCTCCTGCTTCTTTTTGTTTCACTATCTCCCACCTCCTTTTTCAGATTCTCATCCGTTCTTCTTTAGAAACAGTTTATGCTGGGAACTTCCCATAATCTTCTTCACTCCCTAAACTAATGGCCTACGCTTCCTTTTCTCAGTTACAGTCTAGGTAGCAACGAGTTAACCTGGTAAACTATTCCATGCGGGTTGTTAACGGGCTACTTAACCAAGGTGCTTTAGACACATTTGAATGGGGTCTTTCTGAAGACACAATAGCGCTTAGGCCTTCAAGTGGAACTGACAGAGACAGTATTCTGAGTGAGGCAGGGTCTTGTGGTGCAGCCCTGCTTCACTCTGGTGGTACCTGGCCTCCCAGAGGAAACAGCCAACCTTGACTTTTCAGTTTTATGCCACTGTTTAGACCTACTTCCTGATTAGCCTCAATAGAGTTGAAGAACATATACCCAATCACCTTTTACTATAAAGTAGCTCCTTTATAAAATTCCTGATAAATGTAAGTTTTCTCATTCTTCTCTTTGCCTTAAGCTCCCTATAGAGATCCAAAACTTCCACTGAAAAATGCAAAATTATGTCAGTTTGCATTTTTCATCTATTCTGCATATTTTCCTAAATTTTGCACAGCAAAAGGCCAGATGATAAAGTTACCACTTCTCTTTCTCAATTTCCTAAGTTAAGATCAGATACAAGACAATTAATAACCTGCTATTCCTGCTTGTTTTAAGAGGCTTTGTCTCTAGGTAGTTATTGACCTGTGCTCTGGGCTATTCTGCAAGTCGGTGTTTGTTCGGGATTCTGGGCCTTGGTGGTGATACTGTTCCTGACAGCATTTAATTACTAAAAATATGTTACTGTTCTTAAGAAATACAAATTAAGACACACGATTCCTTGACTTAGTTGAACTGAACTATAGTGGGTATACTTGCATTATTACTAAGAAATAAAAAGTCAAGGAAAAAAAAGATAGGGTTTGTGTCCCAAGATGTCAACATTTTCAATGGGGCATAAGTTTATGTAGATTAATATCTATCTCTAATCTTAGGAGGGCCCACTGGCAGACTGCACCAATTTCCTTTGAGTATTTCCTTGGATCTGATTGGGTTCTTTTTACTTCCTCTTTCAAGTCTCCTGGACGAAAAGTGATCTGTAACAATCCCCTACAAACATGACCAAAATATATAAATAAGCCTTGGGAATGTATTGCTCAGGAAATTTAAAATGTTACAGGAGAAAGGAATGGAGCATTGTTGATGCCTTTTCTATGGCAGGCACCTGGTATGTTTGATCCTCTCGATAGCCCTGTCAAGTCATTTAGGTTGTTTAAGATGAGTCTCATCTAACAGATGAGACTATCAAAGCCAAGAGAGATGCTGTACTTGCCAGGAAGTGATACTAGAGATTCAGCCTCATGACCATCTGGGTCTAGAGCACATGCTCCTTCATTGGTGCCTGAAGATCCTTATTCTAAGTGCTGGTGTGAATTTCAAATGAAAAGATAGGCTTGGTATTGAAATGTGACAATGCTACCAAGAAGGTACGCACTCTGACGGAGCACCTCAAAACAGAACACCGTAATGGAGCACCATAAAAATAGAAAAACATTTGGAAAGGACTGGTGGTTATATATTTAATGTATATTAGTGATTAACAAACTATGTTTATCATCTGTGGAGGCTTTTAAGTATAATTTTCAAAGTGCAGCCATTTGGACATTAGACATTATAATGCAGTGTCTGTACATCATTTGTGAGGAACCAGACGTCACTGCTGCTATAAATATAGTTTAGGCTAAAAAACACTGACTCTTAGAATAATGAAGAAGCTTATTATGTTTAAGCTTTATTGATTTCTGCTCTATAGCATGTTTCAGTCTATTTAGAATATCACTCCATGGTTAATACGATTTTCTGTGCAATTTTAAAAATAGATTTGTTTGATCCTAATATTCACTATGAAGACTTTGACATAACACTATTTGTTCATTCCTTTATTCCTTAAAAATTTATTGTAAAATAGTTTAAGGTTCTGTACAACATTAAGCATGCAATTACCATATGGCCATAAACCAACAATTGCAATTTGGGGCATGTATCTCAAAGAAAAGAAAAATTATGTTTGCACAAAAACCTGTATACACTAGTGTTTATAGCAGCTATGTTTGCAATAGGCCAGAACTGGAAATAATCCAGATGCCCTTCACCAGGTAACTGGTTAGACAAATGGTGGTACAGCCATACCATGGAATACTATTCAGCAACAAAAGAAATGAACCATCCATATAGACATCTTGGATCAATCTCAAGGGAATTGTACTGAGTGGGGGGGAAAGCCATTTCCAAAAGGTTACATAGTATATGATTCAATTTATATAGCATTTTTGATATGACAAAGTTCTAGAAATAGAAAACAGATTAGAGGTTGTCAGGGGTTAAAGAGTGCGAGTAAGAATGGAGTAGGTATGGCTATAAAAAGACAACCGGACAGATCCTTGTGATAATGGAAAAATTCCATTTCTTGACCGTATGGTGCCAATATCATGATTGTGATATCGTACTACAGTTTTGCAACATGTTATCATTGGGGAAAACTGGGTAAAGGATACAGGGGAGCTCTATTACTTCTTACAAGCGCATGTGAGTCTACAATGACTTCAAAATAAAACACTGAATTTAAAAAAAGATATTTTGCTAACTGAAATAAGTCAGAGAAAGACAAATACCATATGATCTCACTTACATGTGGAATCTAAAGAACTGAAAAAAGGAGCAAAGTAAACAGAAATAGTTTCAGAGATATAGAGGAAAAACTGATAGTTTCTAGATGGGGGGTGAGAGAGAAGGGGAAGGGATTAGACAACATAAATTGGTAACTACAATATTGCCACAGGATATAAAAGTTTGGAGAATATAATCAATAATGTTGTAAATATTTTGTAGGGTGTCAGAAGGGCACATGTCTTGTTAAGGAGACCATTTCATGGACAGTATAGAGGCTTGACCACTGACTGCACTGTACACCTGAAGCTGTAGCTGAATAATATTGTATGTCAACTATAATTTTATATATATAGTCAGGGAATATGGAGTATAGTATAGGGAATAGAGTCAATAGAATTGTAATAGATATATAAGAAGTCAGAGGGGCAATAGATTGGAGGAGGGGGGTTAACACTTGTGAGGGTTGAAATGTCTAACTATTCACATTGTTTTGTACACCTGAAACTAATAATAAAAAAAAGATCTTTAACACCTAAGGCACTGGAATTACAAACAGAATGAAGTCTCCTTAAAGAACATTAAACACCTACTACAAGAAAGAAGTAAGGGCCGGCCGAGTGGTGCGGTGGTGAAGTGCTGGTCTTGGGAAGCCAGCAGCCCCGGTTCGGTCCCACATGTGAGGGCCAGTGACTCTGCCCTCAAAAAAAAGAAAGAAAGAAAGAAGGTAAGTCCATTGCAGTGCAAACTGTAGTTTGAATAGATGCCAAAGGGACGCACAAGAAAAGCACTAAAATTAGAGCTGGGAAAAGGAGGTAGAGAAAGCTGCTCAGAAAAGGTGATGCTGCAGCAGAGACTTGAAGGATTAGTAGGAGTTATCCTGGCAGAGAGAGGAGAGAAAAGGGTGTAGGGCATTCCAGGGAGAGGGAGCAGCACATGCAAAGGCAAGCACATGGGAAATAATGTGGTGCATGCAGGAAACTGAGCAGCCTGGTGTGTTGTGTGCGTGGTGGGTAAGGGAGCTGAGACAGACAAGGCTCATCTCAATCCTAAGGCAGGTCTAAGTCTTAAAGGTATATTATTTTAAAGGGCTTGAAGTATGTCCTATAGGGAATAGCCAGAGATTACAGGTTTGTCTGTATCTGTGTCTGTTTATAGCAATAAATAAGATTTAGGTTTTAAAGGGAATATGGGTGGAGATTGGATTGTGAGTTGAAGTTGGGGACCAAAAGTAGCTAGTGTAATATGATAAGAATTTAAACTATAGAAGAGACCATACGAATAAAGAAAAGGGTGGATTTGAGATACTTAAAAAAGATAGAATCCAAGAGTATATGGTGATTGGTTGTAAGAAGGGAAGATAAGGGGAAAATCTAGGGCATGGTTGCAAATGAGTAGAACTAGGATGCTGCTCACCAGCCCAGAGAAAACATCACTAATAATGAGTACACTCTACATTTCAAGTCAGCTCTCCCAGGAGCCACTACTTATCCATTGAAAGAGCAACCATGT
This sequence comes from Aselliscus stoliczkanus, assembly GCA_033961575.1. Lineage (NCBI taxonomy): Eukaryota > Metazoa > Chordata > Mammalia > Chiroptera > Hipposideridae > Aselliscus > Aselliscus stoliczkanus. The sequence continues at coordinate 89,645,606 of CM066734.1, read as the reverse complement.
ACCTGAGAATACGAATCCAGAACAATCAATTGCAAGATGTTCTAATACAATTAATGAAGTTTAAATTGTAAAGAGATCTTCCCTGCATCTAATCAGAAGAGCATATGATTTATATGGAAAAGAAAATTAGATGATCATCAGATTCTATAGCAACAATGCTTTATGTTGTTGAAAATGTGTTAACATGGGGATATAAAATATAGCACAGGGAATATAGTCAATAATATTGTAATAACTATATGGTGTCATATGGGTACTAGACATACCAGGGCGGTCATTTTGTAAGTTTTATAAATGTCTAATCACTATGTTGTACACTTAAAACTAATATAATATTGTATGCCAACTGTAATTAAAAAATAAAATAAACTTTTAAGTGCATTCACATATTTAAGACACAGACAGAACATATAAACCGAGGATATTAACCTTTAAGTAGGAAGGACCCAGCCAAACTTTTACAACATATAAGAACTCAAAGAGTATTGCTCTCACAAGCCTTTTCCAAGGAATTTCCTGAAAAACAAGTGGCAGGCAACTAAAATGACTAGGAGACATTAACATTAGGACCACTAGCAAGTATTAAGTATATAATCACTTGGTCTCTAGCAGCTTAACTCAAATCTCTGTCGCTGTCTTCATATGCCCTTCTCTGTGTTTGCCTGTCTTATTCTCCTCTGTCTCTCATAAAAACACACTTCATTTGATTTAGGACCCAACCCAATCCAGGCTGAAGTCATCTTGAATACTTTAATTTAACTGCATCTGCAAAGACCATTTTCCAAATAAGGTCACATTCACAAGTTCCAGAAGCACATATGTTGGGGTGGCGGAGTGGGGGGAGCGGAGAGACTATTCAAATCATCTACAGTTTGGCCACTGGCCCCCTAAAATTCATGTCTAACTAACACGCAAAATGCATTCACCCCATGTCAACATTCCCAAAAATCTCAACCCATCACAACATCAACTCTAAAATCTCATCTAAATATCATCAGCTCAAAAGTCCCAAATCTCATCTAAATCATCTAAATCAGGTAGGTATGAGTGAGACTCTGCCACAAATTTGGTGGCTTAAAAACAACAGAAATTGATTCTCTCAGAGCTCTGAAAGTCAGAAATCCCAAGTCTGTGGGGTAGGCCACTCTCATGCTCAAGGTTTTGGGGGAGAATCCTGCCTTGCCTCTTCCAGCGTATCGTGGATCCATGGGTCCTGTGGTTTGTGGCAGCATAACTCCAATCTCTGCCTCTGTTTGCACAGGGCTTTCTTCTGTGCCTGCATATCTCAAATCTTCCTCTCCTTTCTTTTATAAAAACACCACCAGTCATTCAATTTAGAGCCCACCCTAAATCCAGGATGATCTGGAAATCTTAAACTTAACTACACATGCAAAAACCCTCTTTCAAGATAAAGTCACATTCAGAGGTACCAGGATTTAGGACTTGGACATATCTTTTTGAAGGCAACAGTCCATAGGCTGGATTCTGCTGTTTGCAGAATCATGATACAGTCCCACTACAAAAGCTTTTTGGGGAAATAATTGATTACAAATCTGGAGCAGTAAATGTACACAATGAGCCAGGACACATCATGTAGAAAAAAGCTATCAGATTCCTAAGACCATGTCATAGGAACTCAGGGGTCAATTTGAAGAGGCTCCCACCGACCAAAGATGAAACCATTTGAGCATCAAAAAGACAACTGCACTGAATTGAAAATGATCAAGTATCTTTAAATTCATGAGTTCTAACTAATTTTTTAAATTGAATTTGTTACCTCATGAAGGTAACAGGGAACCAACTTGCTACCTTGAAATCTACATAAATAAAATGAAAGAATCAAGCATTTATCTTGCTTTTCCCATATGAACTATACCGCTGGGTAACCAAATAGGAGATGAAGAGTATATCCTTATGAAAATTATTCCAGTTAACATATGGAAACAAAATGACAGAATTTTATTATCACTATTTTGCAAATACCATAAATTAATGGATCTAGGCATTGAACATCAATGGCGGTAACATCAAAAAAGAACAAAAACCAGACATTGTGTGTCTCCAGATGAAAGAACACCTTACCACCTATTGTCTTGCCAAAGGGATCAAACAAGGGTCTAATCAAGCCTCTGGATCCCACTGCCAATTTGCAGCAAACACAGAGGACTGAGTGACACATTGGACTGTATCATGATTCTGCAAACAGCAGAATCCAGCCTATGAAACTCGATGAGTTCTTTCACAGATAAATTACAAGCACTGAAAGGAATAAAGAATCTGCACATATAAAAAAGAACTTAAAAGGTATATAGCATTTTTAAAAACTGGGCAGACTAAAACTGCCAGGTGAAGGGATTATCACTTGAATAACAAAACCACCAAGAAACCCAATGGGTTGGTTTTTATAACTAAGAGTCAGGACAGTGGTTCCTCTTGGAGGAAGGTGGGACTATGATATGGAACATGAAAGAGATACTGGAGTGACTAGCGAAGTCCTATTTTGTTGTGGTTTGTTTATTTATTGTTTATATCTGTATTTTTAAGGGCCGGCCGAGTGGCTCAGTTGGTTAAGAGCTCGCTCAAGAGTGCGAGCTGAGCTCTGAGCAATGGCTGTTTGATGCCAGCCAGAGCTGAGTTGCCATTGAGCTGCCAACAGGTGGCAGGATGGCTCAGCTAAAAAAAAAAAAAAAGAAATTATATCTGTATTTTTATTTTCCAATGAAGAGGTTTTTGTTTAAAGTGTCCATTGAGATTAGCACTACTGACAAAAGACAGTTCAATAGAACTACAGAACAAAAGTTAGATTGCAGCGATATAAGGAACAAAAGGGGAGTTAGAAATGGAAGCAATAAATGTATACTACTGTTTCTAGAAGTGTGGCTGAGAATGGAAGGAGGGAGACACAGTTTTAAAATGACATAGGGCAAAAAAGAGAGTTTTTCTCTTTCCTGTTTGCTTGTTTGCTTTAAAATGAATGAGACTTGAACATGTTTATGTGCCAAAAGGAAAGGAAAATACAGAGGGAATGTTAGAGGTGATATATCTGAAAGAAAGATAACTGACAGAGCAAGATTCATGAGGAGAATAAGGGAAATACGATCTAAAAACTAGGTAGCCGGTTGCACTTAAGTAGGAGGTTTAAAGGGGTCATATCTACTGAGCCGGAGGAAAGGGAACAAACGAGGAGCTTTAATTTGGGGTGAGCCTAGAGATGGAGGTCTGGCAGTAGAAAGCTGAGGACGTTCCCACTCTCTAGTCTGTTTTCTCTGTGAAAATAGGAAGGAGGTGCTCTGCTAATGTAGGTGGCAGGTGGGGAGCATACGGCATCCAGTGAGTGCTGATATTATCCAAAGTGGTGTTCAAAGTTGCGCAGAGGCTGTAAACTGAACTTGCAGAGCTACCAGTCCATGCCATTTTGTCATTCTCTTTGGGAACTTGGATGTAGTGTGTAGAATTCAAGAAGGCATAGTTAAATTGATTAGGAAAAGGAAAAGGAAAGAAAAAATCTCACTCACCCAAATGCTCCATGGAGCCCCCATGTCTCTCCGTCCCAGCTCATTGAAAACTATTCCATAAAACAAGGCACATACCAAGTTTTCCCAAACTTCATATCTCTGTAGAATACAGACTGACTCATAGTAATATTAAAAATTCAAAGTTTCCTGGCTCTTTGGCCCACATGAGAATGTAGGACTTTCAGTTCCTTAGAAATTCCCTCCCTACCTCCCATCACACAAGTGTCTCTAAAACCCAAGATGTGTATCACAGGAGCTCATGATGAGGTACTGCCATTTTCCCAGCATCTCTTACTGGGTGGTTCAGCTTCCTCATTTTGTCACTTGAAGGGCACTGTGGTCTCCTGCTAGATGCAGCTGTTGATCCCCCCATCTATCACCAGGTGCTGGAGACACCATTCGGTGATATTCCTCTACTGGGCATGCCACTGATGTCTTCAGTTAAGCGTCATGACTAAACAGCCAGAGCCCTCAGAGTGACAAAATGCCATGGTTTTCTGCGGTGAACTGGGCCTTCTCCCATTTGTGTTATCATTTGTAAGGAGTGCCCCAAAGCAGCATTGCTCCTGCTTCCACTGTCTTACAAACCTAAGTGGAAGAGCTCTTTCAGTTTTTTCACTCACAGAACTTTCTCTCTCTCTAGGATTCAGACATGGGTTATTGCTACAACTATCTTTTAATATTTATCCATTCATTTCACAAGTGGAGATTTTTAGTGCTAAGATGTATTTAATTTAAAAATTAAAACACATCAACGAACTAGAGAGAACTGAAATGGGTTGTAAATTATTGAAGTCAGTCCAGAAGTTGTTTTGCAACAGGTTTCACGAGTATGTTGTTGACAATCAAAGCAGCTGCCATTCTTAGTTCTTGCTAATGCTGCACCATTACCATAATTTAGCTACTCTCTCTCTGATCATCTCTGAGCATATTTCTACTTCTGTTTCAAATTCCAGGCCACAGGCTCTCTTCTCATAACTTTAGGTCAAATTCCCAAGAACGAAATTGATTGGTCAAGCTAATTACCATTGCTTTTGTATGGACAATTGTGTCAGGACATCTCATGGGCCACTGACCCATCTTGGGATCAGCGGTGGCCACAAAGTAATGTCAGATGGTCCCAGCAAGAATGAGCGACTCAGAAGACACTCTCAGGCATGAAGTTCCTCCATAAGAAATGAGAATTGCTGTACACAGTAGAGGTAATGTATTGGGTACACAGCAAGCTCTCAAATATTAGTTTTAGCTCTATGGCTTCAAAAAAAAAAGTTTCAATTCCTTTATTAGGGGACACTTAAGTCCCCTGAGGATATATCTCAATTTATCTTTCCAGTTTTCTCTATTAATATATCTTCCTTTGAAATCTAATAATAGCTAGCAACTGCTAAGTGCTAACAATATGTCTGGCACTTGTCTAAGAGTATTACGTGGACTCACTCATTTAATCCTCATAACAAAAATGCACTGTTATTATCCCTATTTACCAATAAGAAAACTGAAACACAGAGAGGGTAAGTAGCTGCACAGGAATACATAGCTAGCAAATGGTTGAACAAGAATTCATACCCAAGTAATATGGATTCAAAGCTCAGAACTTAATCACTAAGCCATAATGCCTCTCAAACTTAATATTACTAACATAAAAACAACACATGAATAATAGGTACCATGAGTGATTATTGTATGCCAAACAATGGGCTAAGGGTTCTACATATATGGGAAGAAAACTCACATTTTTGCCCTGTTGCCATTATAAATAAGAATTTGCATCACAATTAATAGCCAGAAACGAAACTATAACTTTTCCTCTAAGTACTGTATTAGCTGCACATAATGTTCTAAAGATAGAACATTACGTTTTGTATGTTCTATCTTTAATCACTCAGCTCAGATTTTTGCATTTCCATTGTGATTTCTTCATCAACCCATGAAATACTTAGAAATGTTTTGTTTCAGTTTCAGACATTTGAGGATTTTTAGTTTTGTTATTCCTAGTTTCATTCTTTTGTGGTCAGGGAACCTACTCTGAACCGTTTCAATGTATTAACTACATTGAGGCGTTCTTTAGGGCTTCGTGGGTACGCGATTTGGTAATGTTCCCTGTACATCATTTCCTCTATTTCTAACTACTTCCAAGGACTGGCCCTAGCTTAGGAACCTTGAAGTTTCCTTCTGACTTTAAGTGTGAAAGAGTCTAAGCATAAAGAGCTAGCTGTAGATCTTGTATTTCTTCCAGAGAACTCTTTTACCCTTGGTTTTTTTAAAACAATTTAACAATCCTTGTTTCTGATTAAACACAGAAAAAGAAAAAAAAATACAAAAACCACTTTTATTCGCCTGTACAGCTCTGCGCGGGTCTCCCCGACACGGGGAGACGCCACCCGGCGCTGGCCCACGGGGCCCCAGCGCCCCCGACGCCCTGCACGCGAACCGCGCCCCCCGCACACTTCCGCGCCTCCGCCCGGCCGGGGCGGGGCCCGCTGCGCCGTGCTGACGTCAGAGAGGACTGCGACGCCGCCGGGCCGCCGCGGCGCTGACGGCCGGTGCGTGTTCGGAGCCGGGCCGTCGGGAGCGGCGGGGCCGCAGGACCTCGCGCAGCGTTCGCGGGCTCCGGGGCGGGGGCTGCGGCGGCGAAGCCCCCTCCCCGGGCAGGCGGAGCCTGGGCGAGCTTCCCAGGCCGGGAGCGGCGGCCGGGAAGGATGCATCAGAAGCTGCTGAAAAGCGCGCACTACATCGAGCTGGGCAGCTATCAGTACTGGCCGGTCCTGGTACCCCGCGGCATCCGCCTCTACACCTACGAGCAGATCCCCGTGTCCCTGAAGGATAACCCGTATATCACCGACGGCTACCGGGCCTACCTGCCCTCCAGGCTGTGCATCAAAAGGTACAGTGGGTCTGCCTGCGCTGGGCGCGCCTGGGGGACGCGCCGGCCGCCCTCCCTCCCCACCGACCGCCTTTTTGTCTGCTCGCCCTGGTGCTTTCCCTGGCTGCCCCGTTCTTCGCATCCCTTTCTGCCACCTGTTCTCTCTCTCTCTCTCTCTCGTTATCTGCCCTCCTCCGCCAGGGTTCTTCATCCACGGAATAATAACGATATAACAGTGATCGTAATTACCAACTCTCCTGGGGAGGCTTTGCTGTTTACAAAGGCCTTTTACATCCTTTATTCCCTTTGGTGCTTATTGGGATACGTGTTGGAATCGATCCCACTGACAGTGGTTGAGCCATACTTGCACCTGTGTATACCTAAGCTTTGTTTATTTTTAGAGCAGCTCTGTGGAAATTCAGATGTTTGGGGCCTGATAAATGTCTGTATGATCAGGAAACAAGTTCACGTTGCCAGATATACTTAGAAACCCCTGGTTCATTAATTTAGCAGATTCTATGGAGCCCCTGACCTCAGGCACTACACCAGGTCGTGTGGAGAGATCATGAGACGTGACCCTTGTTCTCATGACGCTACTGAGGTCTAGCCTGGGTGACACACGTTAAAGAGATAATTGCAGTATTACATAATAACCGTTGTGAAAAATACTGTGTACGAAAAGCACTATAGCAAAGAGAGCCTATAACGGGCACCACCCTACACTAGAGCACTATAGAGGGATCTATCTCTATGAAAACAAGTTCTTCATCATCCAAACCTTTAAAACCAGGAGTCTTGAATGCCTGGTTTTTTTTTAAAAAAAAAAGAAAAAACTGAAAAATTAATTTTCTAATTCGTAGAATAGCTTTCTATTAAAACTAACTGTACATACTTAAATACAGGACTCCAATGTAAGAGAATTAAGATACAGATGTTGGTTAGCTCCATCCAGGTCACTATGGTGACAAATCCCAGTGCTGTAATGTGGGCTGTTGAATTGCACAAGCAGCAACCACGTGTGTGATTCTTGATCTTTCAGTGTGGTCTTTCCCCATGTCCTTTGCCCTGCCTTGAAAGTGTTTCTGTGACTCACAGTCACAAGGTGACATCACTGTCCATCCCCTGTCTTGGTTTTAATGGATGGCTCACTGGACTTCCCAGTACTCTTTTCCTCCCCAATGCCCCCTGTGCATAAGTTATTACACAAGAGCTGGGCCCTGCCGTGGATGTGAAATTCTGCAGGTAGAACAGGTAGTGAATTGCCTTAAATATTTTAGACCAATCTAGCAGTGGTGCTCTGCATTCCGATGTTCGAGTCCACATCTTATGGATTGAGAAATGAAATCTAGTGCTTTAGATGTTGGGCTGTTGCGTCAAAAAATAAAAATAAAAACAAAAACTTGGGTATCCAGATCTGCCACTTGACAGCTGTGCAACCTTGAACAAGAGTTAACCTCTCTGAGCCTTACTTTGTAAAACTGAGGGTGATCACAGTAGCCACTTCAGAAAGTAATAAGGTTTAACTGAGATTGTGCATGTAAAATGCTACACAAGCCCTAAGCAAGAATGGTGACTTGTCCTCATGATCATTGATTCAGAGCCAAGCAGATGACCATGATGGAGATGATCATTGGTTTTGAAGCTAAGCAGAGTATGAGCCTAACTTCTCATAGAATAAAAGTAGATCCTCTACGGGGGGTATCCTTCCAAGTGCTCTTCCCACTAGCCTGGTCTTTTCCAGTTTCAGCTTTTGCCCTCTATTCTTTTACCTGTCAAGAGTGACCAGCACAGATTTTGGAGATAAGGAGAGGTTTTGTATGTCACATCTGTTCTGCCAATACTTTGTTAGTTGGAACATGCCAAGATTGTGCCTCTCAGTTCAGTTAATCGGGCTCTACTGAGTTTCACAAAATGAAAAGTTCTGAGGCAACAGGCAGAGTGTAGTACTGTTGTCAAAACATTCCAAGAGTTAGATCTGTTCCCTCACATTCCTACATCCTCATCACCCCCACCTCCACTCCCACCCCATATAAGTAGTCTTTATACTTGATGCTTGTACAGGATAAACCCTGAAATTCATGATGCAAGATTCATTTTATTCTTGATGATTGTTTAATAATGTGAGACCCTGCTATGTTTATGATGTGGGAAAATGCAAACCAGGGTGACAGTGCAAATTCAGTAGCTTAGAATTATAGGTTGTACTTACTAATAAGGATTCTGAATCAGTGAAGGTTAAAGACCTTCATTTAGAAAGATTAGATTTTGCAAGAATATTTTATTCTTTAGTCATGATGTCACCTTTCGATAAATAATCAGCTGAATTCTTATCCACAGCTGACGAAACATTTCACAAAGTTAAAAAAGGAGCTGAAAAGGACTTGCAGCAGCATCTAACCCAGCTCCCTTGTTTTATAGATAAACTGAAGCCAGAGAGGTTAATGATTTGCTCATGATCACAGAGCTAATTTGTTGCAGAGGGTGGGCAAAGAAAGGGCCAGTGAGCCTCTGGAGTCGTGGTCAGGATGGTACACACAACACCAACCTGTGCTGCCAAAGCTACTTCAACTCAGACACCCTAACACCAGCCAGTCAGCACTTTGGAAGAGGGCAGAGTACTGATCGTCAAAGTAACCTGTTATTCCTAAAAAAGGATAAACTCATGCCACCTGGAAACTCGTTTGGTTTCAAAACAACCGCAGCAAAGTTGTTCCAACATGCGTATCTTAAAGGACATTTCCGGTGGATCAATTTGTATTTATTCTGCTTCTCTCTCAAGACCTGCGAACTTTGCATTTGCACTTAATGAAGACTAAAAGGGTAGCTTAAGTTTGTGCCTACCCTAACACTTAGCAGGTTTTCAGATACCTATTATTGAATATCAAAGCAGCTAACATTCATTATTAATCTGCACATTCATTTCTGTAGACATTTTTAGCATCTAATTTGAGCAAGACATTATGCTTGGAACAGTGGTGTTATAAAGATGAATGGTGCCAGCCATCAGAGAGTTGAGTGGCTGGAGAATGAGATGGAATTTATACATAAATAACTCAAATCCAAGGCAGAAAATGCTAAATATGATAATACAGGTGGGCACCAAAAAAGCTCTAAGATCCCAGTATCGGTTGTTGAAAAACTTAAAGATTAATGAAACAAAACGATATATCAAATTTAGAAAGGCAAAGATGGAGTTAAGGGGTTAAAATAGCAAGTGTCACTTTAACAAAAAAATTAGCCCTAACCTTTTAAATGCTGACAGTGATGCATCTGAGCTGCATGTTTTTTTTGTTTTGTTTTGTTTTCCAGTTTGTTTATTTTATCTAATGAGACAGTAAACATCTGGAGTCATTTGCTGGGTTTCTTTCTCTTCTTTACACTGGGAATATATGACATGACATCTGTGTTACCTTCAGCAAGTGCATCTAGAGAAGATTTTGTAATTTGTTCTATTTGTCTTTTCTGCTTCCAGGTAAGTCATTTCACAAACACTATTATTGGTAAAGAGAACTTTAGTCAGACAAGCTTGGATAGGTGACCTTACTTCATAACCAACAGTTGCTTTGAAGAGCCCCAAAATAGCATAAAAGGTTAACTTGTTCACTTCTATAATATAAGCTCCAAAAGCATGTTTTATGAAAGCGTATTTGGGTGTTATTATTAGAGTATATTTTAAATCCAATAAGTTTTAAAGATTGAGAAAATTGTTTCCCTTTCTCTTTCCCTTTTTAGACATCTCTGCTTTAAGATTATTACAAGGATAGGAATCTGATTGTTCTGTTTTCTGGCTGAAGTAGAATACTAGTGTCTGCTTAAAACTTTGGGAAGACTTCTCATCTTTTTCTTTATTTATATGTTTGTGATTTTTGTATTTGTTGTTTCCATACCATCTTAATTTTAATGTCTTGTTTTGCTGGTATTGCTCTTTTTCTGTTGCCTTAATATTCATTTCCTGTGGTCCTTTTACACTTGCCTGGTTTCAAATACTTTCAGTTTCTCCTCCTCTCTACCTTTTGTATTTTGTTAGTTCCTTAGCACTTTACTTTTTCTTCAAGAATCTGTAATAGTACCTTTAAAAATTACATTTAATACTTTTGTAAATGGATAATTTTAAAGAAGAAAACAAATGACCAGAATCCTGTTGACATTTTTTAAGTTAAAAAAAAAATGCAGAAAGTACAGAAAAACATAAAAATGAAAAGCAAAAGCTGTCATCTCACCTCCAAACACAGGCCAGTACTCCCTGCAGTTAACCTGTTGCTACTCTGGGAGTGAAACTGTAAGCCAGTTGCACAGATGGTGCTTTCATTATGATTTTTATCATTTGACTCAAGCTGAAACTTCGGACTTAAATGATAGAGAAATATACCAGGAACATTTCCCTTTCCCCTTTTAAAAAAAAAAAAAAAATTCTAGTTTCTGGAATAATATTTTAAATTTTTTTGAGGGAAAGATTAATCTGTTATTTTTGTGTTGTTATTATTAGAAAATTACTTTTTCTTTAAGTATTTTTTAAAGTATACTTTTTCTCAGGTTTTTGTCCTGACTGGAGCCTAAACATATCGTAGAGTCCATCTCTAGTTTTAAGATGAAAATGAACCAATGTTTTTTATAGTTAAAATGTCAGATGTATCATATCAGACTAAGACGCTCTTAATCATTAATAAGCAAAACTGGTTTCTACTTTCCTATCAGTTATATGGATATTATCTACTTTCAGGATCCCAGCATGTTTTCCTGTACCCCTAGGCCAGCCCTTTATTCCCTTCATCACCCAGCTACAGCTGATTTAATTCAGAGTATATACATGAATTTCATATGGGCCTAAGAAAACAGTGCATTGCAAAACTATAAAGACAAAATAATTATAGCAACTGCCCATGAAGAAACACTCAGCGCATTACAATGACCTGCCCAGGTTATTCAGCAGGACACTAAAATCCTGCTGTCCTAGCTGGTAGTACAGTGATCTTTCTGGCACACACTGTACAACTTCCAAAGACAAATGAGCACATCTTGCCTACTTAAAAATATCATTTCTGTTGTTCTTATTTTTTATGAAATTATAACATGTTCACTCAATTTTCCCAAATTCTTAGAACCAGCAGGCAGCATGATAAACAATAAATGTATGTATTAATATTGATTTACATTTAATTTTTAAAGCACACAACGTTTTTTTCTCTTTTCACTTCTACCCATTTTATATGCTCAGTGCTTTCCTCTCAACCAGATTACTAGAGTATATTCTGAATCATAGAATGTGATTTCAGAGGCTTTGAACTTTCCCAGTGGTCTTTCTGTCTTAGAAAAGAGTAGGATCTAAGACTGCCTTTCCCTGTATTCAGTTCATTTACATTTAGTCCAGCAAATATTTTTTAAATGCCTCCTGTCCACATCCAAGCACTAAACTAGGCATCAGGAATACAGTGCTGAACAAAACCAACCTGTGACACACAAAGATCAGGTCACTCAGATAGGAAGGCAGAAGGGGGACAGTACAGCACGACATTTAAGCAAAAACAAATGATAGTTTTTATAAAGGCCCAGAAGCAAGAGATAGCTTAACATAGCGCTGTCTGGACTTGCCGGTGTTGGTCTTTGTGGTTGGATCCTAGGAGAATGGAGAAAGATGAGGCTGGAGAGAGAGGCAGGAGCCAGAACCTGAGGTATTTGGTTATCATGCCAAGTATCTTAGTTCTAGCATATCACACTCTAATTATCTGTCTACTTTGTTGGAGTGACATGTTCTACAAAAGGAAACTCCAGAAAACTGAAAGATACTCAATTTCCCAGATAATTTTCAGTCAGTTTTTTAAGGAGCTTAACAATAACACATCCCTTTGAAAACAGGACATACTAAGTATAGGTTAATTTTTTTAAAAATCAGGGCTCTCTATTAACACTGCATATTGTACTTTCCTTTTGATTACTGTAGTTTTTCTCTTTCGTCTTTTATTTTCCTTTTCACAAAGAAATTAGCTTTATTATTATTGCTTATGATCACTATAAGATATGCTCATGGACAAATGCAAGCAAACACAAAAGTGCAGAGGAAAGTAAAAGTCAGTTTCCCAGAAGTAACCACATTTGACACTAGGGTTAAAATTCCTCCTGATGTTTGTTGTATGCACAGCTGCCTCACACCTGCCTGCCTGCCTACCTGTCCCCGTTACTTCCAAGCAAGGATCATCTCTGCTTGCTGTTTTGTGTCACTCAACATTGTGACAGTGAGACCTTTTCCTGTCAATGAGAATATACTGCTTCATATTTTCTTGATTTACTATGTTTAATCTCAAGGATAATCTGAGAAAACAAATAACCAAGCTTCTTAGAATTATGTGGAATTGGGTCAATTAACCGACTTGTAGTTTAGTTAGCCAAAGCCATAGACCAATAAGAATTTTAGACAGTGGATGAAGAAATGTGATTGTGGCCAGGTATATTCTTTTGAATATTGATATTGAGGCTATGGGGACTGATTAGGTTTGTTTAAAGACCAGGCTATAGAATAGCTCGATGACCATATATCTGCCTTAGCAGTTGCTTACAAAATGTTTATCAATTTGACATACTTTATATTGTTTGCGCTTCGTCCACCCCCATTGTCACTGGCCTAGCAAGGCTCTTGTCATTGCTCCCCAGGGCTACACCTGTAACCTCCTTTCTCGGCCCTTCTGGAAAGGCACACTTCAGGTCTTCAGTAGCATAACAACTGGCCCGTGATAACTGAAATGCAAACTCCCTGATGCCTAGGACTTGTAACTGGGTCATGAGGAAGGTCACATGGCACTCCTTAACGGTTCTGTTTCTAAACGTGCTGCTTTTATGTGGACCCCCAATAAAATGTGCATATCTTTATGTATGCCCTTGATGAATAACAGATCAACTTTTTAAGATCCAGCGTAGGTGGCAGCCATCCTAGGAAGGTCTTTTCCTCCCACAAATGCACACATCCACCCACCCACAGACCCAGTACCCTCCCTCCTCTACTTTCTCACTGTGCTCGGCACACTTTGGCCATAGGACTTCTTACGTCACCCCTTGTTTACTTGTTTCAGAAAAGTCTCTCTGAAAGTAGGTTTCATCATCTTTGTATCTCCAGTGCATGACACACGGCAGATATCTAATGGCTGAGAGAGTTCAGCCATAGAAACCTTACCAATTTTCAGGGCAGCTGTGATTGAATCAGACTAGCTTTGTTCTCAATTTGACGACCATATAAAGTCAGCATAAGTCATAATTATTTTTTTCCTTGGGCACAACAAAGCCATGTTTAACTTATAACTTCAAAGAAAACTCTGTACAATGAAATCTCATACAGACATGAAAAATCTTAAGTGAAAAAAGCAAATTGCAGAACAGAATGTATAATGTGATTCCATTTGATTAGTCTAAAAAAGTATGTATGTGTTGTGTGTGTAGACTTCTATATCTTTGGTGTTTGATAATCATTGGAGCTATCTGAAAGGACATAAATGTTATCAGTGGGTATCTTTGGGCAGTAGATGTGAGTGGGAGGGAGTTATTTTTTTACATCATAGAATTCTATGTTCTTTGATTTTTTTTTTTTTTTTAGGGACATGTACTTACATAGTAAATACTTTTTAAAAAGGAAACTGGTTCATAGATCAAAATAAGCCTCAGTTGATATTTTTAAAACATTTGCACTGTGTAATTTTCCTACTCTTATGCTATTCATTTAAAATTTTTATAGTATAAAATAGCTGTCATTTTAATTTTCTTTCTTTTTGTGATTGTTATCCCCATTTTACCCCTGAGGAAATCACCCATGAGAAGGCTTAGATAAATGACATAGCTTACCTGACTATAAGGCACAGAGCTAGAATCCCAGCCGAGGGCTGTTTGACTGGAAAGCCTGGGCTTGACCCAGCCACTGCCCTCAGCATCATGCATGAGTTGCTTTAATTTCTTTTTGTTTCACTTTTCTTTTTTATTTCACTTTCATTTACTTTTGTTTTATTTTCCTTAGGTCTGTATGCTCTGCTCTGTTGGCTATCATCTTTTTTCCTGCCATCGATCAGAAAAAACCTGTCGAAGATGGATGGCATTAGATTATGCAGGAATTTCTATTGGAATACTGGGCTGCTATGTCTCTGGAGTATTTTACGCATTTTATTGTAATAATGTAAGTAACTAACTAACTTCAAACATTTTTCATTCTACCTTTCATATAAGTCTTGCTTTTTCTTGCCATGGTTCCTTTGAACTTCTGAATAAGCACATAATGAACTTATAGAAGAAACAGAGTTTTGACTAGACCTTTGTCTCCACACAATAACAGAGAGCTGCCAACATAGCTGCAGTATAAAACTAACAAAGAGAAAAATCATAAATTTGGTTTGAATGTAAGAGCACATATTAGTTGTAGCTACTTACACATGAGCCATTTACTTTTTAGGCCTAATTGGTTTAGAACATAAGTATATAATTAAATATACATGTAATTCATTAGTTATAAATTAAATGGATTTTAGTAGTGAAATCTGTTCATGTCTGCCTAACTTTCACAGCTTGCTCATTTTGCATGAAACTGTTTATGTCTTTAAAAAAAATTAGGGGAACATGGTGACAACTAGGAGCTTAGTGAGTACAGTCATGTAATGTTTGAAATGTTTTGCTTATGTTATTCTATATTTCTCTGAAGCCTGTTTTCTGTTTATATATCTTTCTAAACATATCAGATAATCAAAGAGATGAGTCATACATTTTTTGTAAATCTCTTCAGGATAGATTAAACAAAAAGAGAACTGCCAAAGCTAATAAAATCCATGATCATTTAAAGGAAAAATTGTTTTCTTATCTCTGATGTCTAATCATTTCCGAATACTCAATTGCTATAGTAGCTCTTTACTTTTTAAGGAGCACAGGCTGCCTTGATAATGAAATTGCAAACTACAAACCCTCCATCTGGGAGAATGTACATTTGGGCACAAACTAACCAACCAACTTGACATGTGATTTCAGGAAGCTATGATAGCCCCACAGAAGTCCTTGGAGCCCAGCAAAGAACTCTGTCCTCAGTGATGCACACTTTTGAGCTTTAAGACCAGCTTTTTACCTGCTCACTTAGATACCTAAGTGTCCTGTAAGCCCTTCCAACATAATGTATTTTAATATGAACATTCTTTATGCCCCCAATTTCACTCCAAAACACACACACACACACACACACACACACACACGGAACATGTTTGCTCATTTGTCCCATTAATAGAACCAGGTGTGTCGTGGCCTTTAACGGTCAAGCCATCCTCTGCTGCCCTCTCACACATCCAGTCAGCCATTAAGACTTTAGTTTATTTCAAAAATGCCTCCTGAATCTGGTGTTCACATCTTCCGAATTCAACAAGAATCCACGCCCTCATTCTCGAATCTAATATTTTCTATCTGTCTTTCTGTCACCACCTCCTTTTCTACATTCATGTCCGAGTCACCTTCCTAAAAAGTCAATTTGAGAAACAACCATGTCGTCCCATTCTTAAAGAACTCTGCTGTTTCCCCTGTGCCAACATGGTCAAGTCCCACATACTTAGCTGGACAGCACATCTGTCTGTCAGCCTCCCTTCTCAGAACTTCCCCAGTGCAAGTGTGTTTTTCCTTGAGAGCTCTCTCTTCCCGCAAAATCTTACATATTCCTGAAGAGCCAGCTTAGATGTCATCTCTGCGAAACACTTGTTAGTTACTCCAGGTAACATTAATTACTCCCTCTTCTGTAGTTCTACGACATTCTGTTGATAACGCAATTATAGTACTTATCATTAGATGATAATCATTTGTTTACATGTCTTCCCTTCCCATCTGTGAGCTCACCCACTGGGCAAGTCCATGTCATAGTCATCTTTGTTTCCACAGGACTTAAATTGTACACAGAAAATGTGGTTTCTTAACCTGCTCACTTTGGAATTTGGTTTGTCTTTCTGCATTTTCTTTTTAAGAAAGGAAGGTAATCATGTTTAGAAATGAAAATACCAAGTATATCGAATTTGGAATGTGTAATACAGAACCAGAATTACATTTTCCCTTCCCTGTGGTTAATAACAATTAAAACCTGACTTCCTTTCATCCCAGTATTGGCGTCAGGTGTACCTGGTCACCGTGCTGGCCATGATCCTGGCCGTGTTCTTTGCGCAAATCCATCCCAGTTACCTCACACAGCAGTGGCAGAGGCTCCGCTCCGTCATCTTTTGTTCCGTTTCGGGATATGGAGTGATTCCTACTCTTCACTGGGTTTGGCTCAATGGAGGAATCAGTGCTCCTATTGTACAGGTAGGTCGAGTGTAGTCCATACTTTCCCCATATTCTGTGTCCTTGCAATTTTACTCCTGGTGGGTAAAGTAGTGTAATCAGGCCAAGTGCATGGGTCTCTGTCTTTTGGGACCATATTTATAATGGCATATTGATGCTATAATTTTCTTTTATTGAAAAATTTAAGTAAGCATCCTTTGCAGGAATAGAAGTCAAGTCTAACCCTTTTTTTCTGAGATGGCTTTCTGTGAAATAACAGTCTTAATTCCCTTTCCCTCAGCCTTGGTGTGTAAGTACCCAAGGGTTCACCTGTGGAGGAGGACTCACGCGTTTCTACTACAGCTTTGCCAGCTGAGGCAGGGCTGATGCCAGGGATACTGCACGTATAGCAGTCGGAGCACTTGGGCTTTGTGTGTGTGTGTGTGTGTGTGTGTGTGTGTGTGTGTGTGTGTGTGTAGGAGGAAGGAATTTTCCTTGGATCTGTTGAGTCTGAAGTACCTATGGAATGTAAAAGTGGAGATGGAATATAGCTTAGAGCCTGAGACTATTGATAAAGATTTGAAAATCCTTATTGTATTGGTAGCTAGAGCCATAGAAGCATATTTCACCCACGGAAGAAAAAGTATTGAGAAATAAGAGCTATTAAATATTAAAGTTAGGTATCGCAGGGGAACAGTTGGATCCATCAGGAAGAACCTCAGTGAGAACTCTTTAGTATTTTTGAGAAGAGGATTATAAGTATGACTTGGTTCTTAGATATCCATATCAAAAGGCTTTGTGTATGCACTAGAGAGTAAAGTTGAGAATTTTTAACATAAGTAAACATGCCCAAAAATCTAGCAGAAATCACATACACTTGTTGGAATGGGAATTTCATCTGAAATATGGGGATTTAAATGCAGGTTGTACTCAGAAGAATTAGATTTTTTTAGAAGGAGGGGTAATAGGCTTACATATAGCTTGCATGAGGTTGGCAACAGTGTGGTAGAAAACACTTGGGCATAAAATTAAAAAGAAGTTCTGTGATCTAGTGAATTGAATGATAGGATCTGCCTGGCCTCTTTGCTAACTTTGAGGGCAAGGGCCTCTTTGAGGGCAAGGGTGATGCTTTCTTCCTAAGATTAGGAAATTGGGGAAAAGGTGAGCAGTACTGATTATCCTGATAGCTGTGGAAACATCATTTTCTGACAATTGTGATTCTCTGAAAATAAATAAAGAAAAGAGAATAGGGAACTGTCACTTTAATTCTAACCAGAAATGAAATTTGGGGATGAGGTAATACATTCCTATAACAACAAAGAAAGGGAACCAGACCCATAAAGGTAGTAGATTTTAGAGAAATTCAGGAAAAAATGGGAACTTTCCCATAGTCAGAATCTTAAAGAGATATGGCTTAAGAAGACAGTGGTTCTCAGAGATGGAAATCTAACACACTCCCAGATAACTCTAGGGGAGAAGCAGAGGGAGACTTCTGGAGAAATTCTCCAACAAGCTCTAACTTTTAAAAGATGGCAAGAATGGGCCTGCTGAGTGGTGCGGTGGTTAAGAGCTGGCTTGGGACGCCAGCGGCCCCGGTTCGGGTTCCACATATGAGGGCCAGTGACACTGCCCTCTACAGCTAACAACAATTCCACCTGGAGCTGGGCTGCGTGAGCCCTGGCAACAGTGTAGGCTGCAGCCTCTGCTGCAGTGGGCTGCCATAGGCTACAGTGAGTGGCCGGCAGCCAGGGTGAGCTGCCAATAGCCGCCGTGAGCGACCATCCAGAGGCCGGCGATCCATCTGCCTCATCCGGGAAGAACGCAATGAGGATACCCACATGAGCCAGTGAAGCAATGTCCTCCGCAACTAGACTGAAGAACAAAAAGACAGCAACTTGTTTGTTCCCCTTCTCCGATTCCCCAACGCTGTTCCCCTCCCCCAATTCCCCAATTTGAAAAAAAAAAAAAGATGGCAAGAACGGCACTTAACCAAAGATAAAAAGTTCCAGAAGGGCTAATCCCGCAAGGTAGGGTGGAGTTATGTTCTAAAATGTTGGAGAAATCTGAGGTTGACTAGTCTGAGAATGTAAGATTTAGGTCAGGCTATGATAATTCTCAAATTCTTGAAGAGTTGGAAGAAAAGTAATTTGTCTATTTCTTAAATGACTCCTTGGTAAATTAGGTTTATAACCAGAATTAGGAACAGTATATATAAATTATAACTTGCTGATTTTTTTAGGGCAAGGAAAAGCTTTTCAATAGAGCTGTGAGAGGACTGCTTCATATAGTAGTATTCAAGAGGACCATTTTTCTGGGATGGTGGAACAGATTTCATTATTGGGCTGAACCTCTTGGGTCTTTCTCTCCACAAACCCCTGATCTTTTTAGGTCTTTGCTTATTCAACTGGTAACCCCATTCCCACATGCACACCACCCATATACCCATATTGTAGACGAGATTGTAGATTGTAGCATCTTCAGCCTCATGAAAGCTTTAGTACCCTAACCTTTAAAATGTATTAGAAATGTTCTCCATGCTCCACTCTTGTGGACTGCTTCCACAGTATGGAGAGCAAGGTTTCTATCATTGGAGACTGTCTACAGAAGCAGTTCAGATTTAACAGACCTAAACTCCGCCTGTGAATTCCAGTTTAACTATGGATTAGATTCATAATAAATTGGAAATTCAGTCACAGTTAGAAGAGCTGTGAAAAACAAAAATACTACGTTTTGCTTTACAGGACTTTGCACCCCGTGTAGTCGTGATGTATGTGATTGCTCTTCTTGCTTTCCTGTTCTACATTTCCAAAGTTCCAGAACGGTACTTTCCAGGTAGGTGCTGCTCGTAGAGCGATTCTGTAACTTTATTTGAAATATGGGGTTGAGCTATATGCTTCAGAGCATCAAAACTTAGATTGATTTTTTTCAGTGTTATTGATTAGAGAATGACTTTCCTATTCTCAAATGTTACCTAAAACTTTTACTTTCACAGACTTTTCTTTTATCCTCACAATATGAATGGATTCCAGTAGGTGGGGTTACCACCATTTCACAATTGTGAACTAGTGACAAATTCCCAGCCTCTTTTCTGTGGTACACTAATTACCAATTACTATTTACTTATTTATATACCAACTTGTTCTTAAAATTAATTTATATAAAGCCGTATATAAAATAACACATAAAAACAACAAAAAAAGAAATCTAAGAGGAAAAAAAGGAATCTAAGAGGATAATGAAACAAAGCCAGGTTTAGGATCACTTCACAGTATATCCACTGTAAGGCTCGACAAAACAGATGAAGCCACCACGCCTGGCTTTTAGCTTCCTGGCACCCTGCACTAGAGGAAAATAATAAAAGTTAAGTGTTTTCCTGTCCACAAGATACACACGAGCTAGTCACTCCAGAGGATAGATTTCCCTGAGTCTTTAGCCCAGAGAAAAAATTTCCGATAGAAAATGACAAAGAGGACACCGGGGAGAGCACACTGTTCTCCAGAACATGACCTTGCTTGTTTAGGAGCTTCTGTGCTGGAGTCAGGCTGCTTGGAGTCAAAGCACCCCGGACACTAGTAGCCTCATGAGCTAAATAACTTATTAATAGTTAAGCTTTCTCAGCTCATTTCCTCATTTGAAGCATGGAGGTTGTGCTGTCTCTCATTGGCTTCATGTGAGGGTTAGATGAAAGAATGCCCATGAAACATCTCACATAGCTCCCCACAAGTAGTAAGCACTCGATAATAATGTTAACAGTTATTATTGGAATGGTGTGTCTCATCCCAAGTCCCACTAAGGAAATACAGTAAAACCTTGGATTGCGAGTAATGTGGTTTGCGAGTGTTCCGCAAGACCAGCGAACATTTCTAATACATTTTAAAGTGGTAAACAAGCAATGTCTTACAAGTAGTTTGTTTCCAGAACGAATTATGCTTGCAAACCAAGGTATTACTGTATGTGGTTAGTACGGAACAGGATGCTGTAGTCTGGGTGAGCTTCGGTGTGAGCTAAGAATAACGGAGTACATAAAGCAGTGATTTTTCAGTTTGTGGGGCTAGAAGTAGGGGAGTAGTTTAAATTCAGACTGTAAACTTGTCCCCCCTTTCTCCTGGGTTAAGAGTTACTTCCACAGTGAATTGAAGATAGGACTGTACCACTCATCATGGGTGCTGGGGAAGCAGAAAGGATGACAAGCCCTGATCTAGAGAATGAATAGACCCCAGAACCTCAGGCATTCCTCTTTGCACTTGTTTTTTCTCCACTGAGTTTTAATAAGAAGGAATACAAAGAAGAACCTGAGTGGAAACAGAGTTCAGGAACCTCAGTAGGACATGTCCCTGAATTGAAGATCACCCATCCTCCAGGCAGGCCCAGAATTTTCCTCAGAAAGCAGGTTCTGATAAAATAAATTTTGTATCACTTTATCAATAATTCCTTAAAAAATTGTTTCCTCTTTATCACAGACACATGTAAAAAATTAAACCATGAAAGTGCTCTAGTGTTTTTAGGCCTTAAAATATTCCAATACAGAGGCCTAGTTGTCTAATATAGGACACCTATGAAAAGTCAAGTGTTACATAATTCCTGCAAGATGAACTTGACCTAAAATGTGCCCCATGCAGCTGAATGTGTGCTGGAGTACAGGCACCTCTTAGCGGTGTAGACATGGAGTCTGTGGGCTTCACTAGACTGTCAGAGGGGCCTGTGATACACACACACACAGGGCTAAAACCATACAGGAAGAGTTCTGTTGATTTACACTTTAAAATCTACATACTGTACTATACTGATTATTATTCCTGGTAAGAAAATAGAGACTAGTGATTGGTAGCTAGAGCCATAGAGGCATATTTCACCCACGGAGGAAAATACATTGAGAGGTAGGTATTAGAGTTGGGTATCGCAGGGGAACAGTTGGAGTGCCATCAGGAAGAACTTCAGTGAGAACTCCTTAGTATTTTTGCGAAGAAGATTACAAATATGACTTAAGGTTCTTAGAGATCCATATAAAAAGACTTTACAGGGCTGGCCGAGTGGCGTGGTAGTTAAGAGCTGGTTTAGGATGCCTGCGGCCCTGGTTCGGGTCCCACATATGAGGGCCAATGACACTGCACTCAAAAAAAAAAAAAAAAGACTTTACAGTCATGTTGAAATGGTGGTAATACTGTAAAATCAAGAAACAAACCTCGGCCGGCCGAGTGGCGCATTGGTTAAGAGCTGGCCTGGGACGCCAGCAGTCCAGGTTCGGATCCCACATATGAGGGCCAGTGATACTGCCTGCTACAGCTAAGGTGGTGAACTACAGCTCCATCTGGAGCTGGGCTGCTGTGAGTCCCCGGGACAGCATAGCTGCAGCCCCTGCTGCAGTAGGCTGCTATAGGTTACAGTGAGTGTGCTGGCAGCCAGCATGAGCGGCTGGCAGCCAGTGTGAGCTGCCAAGAGCCGCTGTGAGTGGCCAGCCAGAGGCCGGCGACCAATCTGCCTCACCCGGGAAAAGCGCAGTGATGATACCAACATGGGCCAGTGAAACAACGTCCTCCACAACTAGACTGAAGAACAAAAGGACAGCAACTTGTCTGTTCTTCTTCCCCTATTCCCCAATGCTGTTCCCCTCCCCCAGTTCCCCAATAAAATCTTTAAAAAAAAAAAAAACTTAAACCAAAGAATTTACTTTAGAAGCACCATGAGTAAATTATTTACATTTAAATTTCTATAGCTCTGTATTTTGTCATTTATTTTATTTTTCAAAAAGCGTCCCACATGTTAATTATTTAATCTCCTTGGAATTTAACAACAGAGAAATTAAATAGTTCTCCTAAATTGTATATAAACTAATCAACCTTAATTAACCCATTACTAATTGCAGGTTATTCCTTAGTCCGATAGCACAAGATTCGCTTCTGAACTTTCTCCTTACACACCCGCTTGAAATAAAAAGTGCTTCAAGCAGACTTACATCCTTATCAACTTGTTTCTGCTTCCTGTCAACTCACTCCAGGATTTGTAGCGCCAATTTCCTTTGCTTCTCTCATGGAATGTCTTCTCTTCACCCAAATATATAAATTGAGAAATGGGTGACTAAAGGGCAAATTCCTGAAATTCACCAAGTTAAATTTTGAAAACACATTCAAAATAGTATTTCTAAAATTCACCAGTGTACTTTAGGAATAAAACCTTAAAATTAGACTCAAATATGAATTAATCCTTTTTAAAAAAAACAACAGTTGGGTCTGAATTAATCTTGAGTCATCTTCCTAGGTGCTTTAAGACTTTTTCCCAAGATCTTTTTACTGCTGAGCCATATTTCCAAGGCCAGAGATAGAAGAGTATTTTTATTTTAATATCAAAATATTAACAATCAATATTCTTTTCCCTCTACCTTCCTTTCCAGGACAACTAAACTACCTCGGATCAAGCCACCAGATATGGCATATCCTTGCAGTAGTGATGTTATATTGGTGGCATCAGTCAACAGTGTATGTTATGCAGTACAGACATAGCAAACCTTGTCCTGACTATGTTTCACATTTGTGAATTCAGGTATGGCCACCTGGTGTATTAAGTTGTTAAGCAATATATAACGGGGAATTGTATACCCCATATTTCCAAGATTCCCATTAGTTTTTTCCTTTTTCCTCTTGTTTACTATATCATGAGTAATACTTTATAAAAATGGAAAAATATACTTGAGGATCTGTAATAGTAACTGCTTTACAGGCCCTTAAAACTACTAATTTGCTGCTTGTACAGAAAGTGAAAATTAGTTGGCATTCAGAAGAAACATCTGAATAACAATGAATGTAAAACTGGTGTAGAAATTATATTCATTTAACTTAACACCAGCTTCGTTTCCTTGGGAAGGGCTCATCTCCATTGTAAAATGGAGCTATCCTGTGTGATTCCTTTGATAGAAAATATTTACAGTAGATGATCAAGTGCCTAATGAAGGCCAGGGTTGCGATAGCCTATGCTTAACACAAGCTAGGAGAGCGATTTTGAATAATCATTAGCCTTTAAATACATCGTCTGTGAGAAACTGGCGCATAAGATACTATTTCCTTTAGCTGTAGGTTTTCTTATCCCTAGGAACATTGGATTTTTTAGTTTGCTGGAACAAAAACTTGAAACCTCTTCTCCTTTAAGTTGAGAAAGGTGTTAAAAAGAGGAAGAGAACTTGCATTGTCATTTCCCAACAGATAAGAATCATATTAAAAACTGATTGCATGATCAGGTGACAAATTCAGTGGTCTAATAAGCAAGCAATTAATCAGTTAAGCTTTTCAATTTCAGTTAATATTATTTAAGTCCATATAATTAACTCTTGCCAGTATATTGCAGCTTTTGGGTTCCAAAATTCCTACACCACAAGAGCTTTCACCTCTGAATTTGCAGTCCTAAATTTCCTGATGATGGGGGTTCCCAGCTATATAGGTGCTACTTTCAAGGCCATAGAATCCAGATGGCCCAGTCTTGACCCTGAAATGTACCTTAAGCCTTAGAACAAAGTCATGCAGATGCCCCATTTGATGACGGATTATTCACCTGTGCTCTACTCTTTCTCTGTGTATGCATGTATTTACAAGTCAAAGTATTGATATATACTATTAATATTTGGGCCTGAAACATTAAATTGACTTTTCCTTGTATATAGTTAACAAATAAATCTCAGTGCCCTATCATACAACAGTTAACACTTGTTCTTTGCTCTTTTTCATATGCATAAATTAATTTCCCTTAAAACAGTCATTCATAAAAACATATTGATTGGAATATAAAACATTACCCAAGATTCTTAATGGGTTGACAAGAGCTGCTTTAAATACTGGTATATATATCTTCAGAACCTTGGAATTACCACATATCAGGAGTGTTGACTGATGGTGAAGCTTATTTCCCAAATGCCATGTGTACATCTGACATTAGGAATGTTACTTTAATATGCCTCAGTTGGTATTTTTTTCAGTGTAGTGTTTTCGGAATATAAATTCCCCATGCTCTACTTCAGCAAGGAGAACTTTCCCCCAGTGGGCTAAAGGTACACTGTTTTGTACCCATTATTATGATGGAACACTACTTTGAAAATGGCTATTTTATCTCATATTTTGGTGTAATGATAATAGGATATATTTTCCCTAAAATATCCCTTATTGGCGTATATGATATTGGTTTTAAATAGATATTTTGTCATTGTGGCCAAACAAAATACATTGAGTATTTATAATTAATTTAAAAATGAAGAAGTCTGGTTATTTTAGGTCTGGTATCATTTTCGTTATAAAACCTTCTCAAAAAACATATAGAGCCTTAAGTTTTATTTTCATTTAATTTTTTAAAATAGTCCTGGATTTTTGTTATAGTATATGAATTATTTAATACTTGGCATCTCAATAGATAAAAAGAACATAATGTGTTTAAGGCTGTTTTTTTCATTTAAAAGGTCTTGACTGTAAGGAGAATTATACTATGTAAACATTTCATCTTTTTATGGAAATGTTAAATATTGTAAGAAAGCTGTCCTTTCTCATTCTTACCTTTACTATGATGTATTTATTATAATATAGGGAATGAGTGAATGTGGATTGCTGTCAACTATAAACAGTTCTGTATATCAGCATTTATTGACCACCTACTGTGTGCACATCACTACTGTCAAAATTTTTAAGATATTGTTAACATTAAAGAATAACTATTTAAAAATTGCCTACAAATCTGAGCCTTGTAATAATGTATATTTATTTTTGTTTTTATACATTTATTAAAATAAGATTAAAAGTACACTATTCGGCTACAGTGCTAAAAAGACTGGTTTTAATTTTACCAAAATGTAAACTATACAAGCTCTTTACCAATGGACTTTACATTTTTAAATTATCCATGGCTGTTTTAAATTGTCTATTGTGATTTATAAGGTTGTAGTTAACTCATTTAAGAGACAATTATCTTTCTTTATAAAGGCATTTTAAATAGCAAGATAGAGCTTGTCTTTATTACACTGAGAGCAATTTGCAAGCTGCATGGCGAAATATGTATTATGTAAATAAACTGGGTTTACTAAATATATTAAGTGCTGCTCATCATTCTTTACAATGCATAACAGCTTTCAAATCATATTTTAGAATCAGGAATAAAAATTCAGGAACTATCTGTCACATCTTATGTCATCCCACCTGGACAAAGTAGATTGACAGATATAAAGCTGTACAACTCTTCATTTGGCAGGTACCTACCTGGAGATACTCTTTGCCCTGTACTAAATGTCAAGGGGCAAAGCCTACACTTCTGGATTCCTGCCAGCTGCTAAGCTGAGTAGGTCATATCCACCTGAAATTATTCCGGGTAATTCCACTCCTGCCAAAGTGAGTGACGAATCAGCTCAGTTATTAGGGGAGGGGCAGAAGTGTTTTCTTGTTTTTTTTCTCTTTTTTTTTTTGAGGACAGTGTGACTGGCCCTCATATGTGGGACGTGAATTGGGGCCGCTGGCGTCCCAAGCCAGCTCTTAACCACCGTGCCACTCGGCCGGTCCCAGAAGTGTTTTTGACATGCGTTATCACAAGAACTACTTATACTGAAAAGAGACACAGATGCTATTGAGTACCAACATCCACTGAAATTCTGTGCCATATATGAGTAGGGTAGGGAGATAATCATCCAAAACTGAAAGTAGTTTTGAGAAAACATTTTCGGAAGGGAGAAGGAAGAGTGGGGGTCTCCTGTAAAAAGCATTTTTAAAGGGCAGGAATGATAGCCACCAAGAATTCAGAACTGCTCTATACATCTAAAAACGCTACAGAACACATACATAATTTCAATAGTGCCAAACATCTGAAGCAAAAGTGAACTACCTTTTTATATGTGCAACAAATACAACTTCAAAAACTGTAATTTCAATATTGAGAATATTAGCTACATCTTACATAGGATGCTGGAACTAGACTTCCTTAAAAGGCAATAGTTATTCAAAGTAAATAACTAATTGCAGCATGTATTCGTCTTTAAAGAAGTTAACTAACTGCATTTGAACAGTGGTACATTCCATATTGTTTGTTTTTATATAACTTCTAATTTGTGATATTTTGATCCTTTGTTAAAAAAACACAAACCCCTTATTTTTCCATATAACTTTAAACAAATGTTACTACTTAAAAAAAAATTCTTTCATTACAAATAAGATATGTGTTGCATAAGATAATGTGTGTTGTGATTGTGACACCAAACAGTTCATTAATTCAATAAATAGCTTTTCTCTTTAACTTGCCAAAGCCTCTTTTCTGACATAATCAAGCATTACAATATTTTTTAACCAAATTTTAAGTTATATATGTACCTGTTTTTAAAGAGTTTAATAAATTATACATAGTGCAAACACTACATCTAACATTCAAAAGGTACTTCAAAGTCTTATGTTTTTGTTTTACCTTCTTCATAAGTATCACTAATTGCAAGTACCTGAACAATTTGTGCTATTAAGTGTTTTTGTTGCAAAACTGCTAGGTCAAAATCAGTTTTCTTACTTAAATTCTAAACTGTGAGCTCCTTAAGAACAGAGATCTAGTCCTATTTATTTTTTCTATCCCACTAGCTGGTATATAATAGGTGCTTACTGTCGTGTGAATGAAAAAAACTGAATAGAAGTTTACATCCAAAAATTTTAATAAGAGATATAATAAATAAAAAATTCCAAAGTCAAAGATTATAAAGAATATGTACTCCAGGGAAAGATCCAAGATGGTGGAGTAGATAAACACTGTGCCTGTGTCCATCCATGAACACATTTAAATTATAATTATAGGACAATCAACCTGGAGAACCATCTGAAGTCTAGCCAAGCAGAAGTCCTATAATTAAAAATAAAGAAGCCATAGGGCTGGCCTAGTGGCACCGTGGTTAAGCGCTGGCTTGGGAAGCCAGTGGTCCCGGTTCGGTCCCACATGTGAGGGCCAGTGACACTGCCCTCAAAAATAGATAGATAGATAGATAGATAGATAGATAGATAGATAGATAGATAGATAAAAATAAAGAAGCCATGTTGAGTCTGGTAGGAGAGGCAGAGACATGGAATGGCCCCAAACCTCTCTGTGGTGATTGAGAATCAGGAGGGATATCTCAGCCACAGACATTCCCTACAGAGCTATGAAGAACCTCAGCGCCCCACACCAGGCTCTCCAGCCCAGAGTACTGGTGCTGGGAAGAGGAGCCCCACAACATCTGGCTGTGAAAAACTGGGGCTTCCACCCACCCGGGTGGGACAGAGTAGGGAAACCCAGACGTCCTCTTAAATGGCCCACACACAAACTCACTTGCTCACTTGCAGGCACTCACCTTAGGCTCCAGCGGAGGGACAGTGACTCAAGAGGCCTTGGAGACATAAGGAGGACAAACTGAGGTGTGTGGTTGCAGGAGGAGGACTGGAGGACAGCGGCATTTTCTCGGTGAGAGGTCCCCCTCCCATGCAGCTGGCAGGAGGGAGGGCGCTATCTTTCCTATGTTAAGCCCACCCCTATAGGCCAAATCTGAATCTAATTGGCCTAATGAGCGCTGATGCTCCACCCTGCTGACTCAGCTAGGAACCCACCCCACCCAACTTGCGCACTGCTGGAGGCACTTTCACTTCAAGCAACCGGCCCCCTCCTGCATTGCATCCTTTAGTGAAAAACTATCAGAGAACACAGGCCCCCGGTGGGCAGCGACTGGCTCAGTGTGTGCTGAGACTTTTGCTGAGTGGCTCCAGGCTCAGCACTGGTACCAAACCAGAGTCTACATTAACCTGGTGACCACAGTTCTTCCCACTCTATTGACTCCCTGAGACCCTGCCTCACCCAACTCACATACCGCACAAGGTTTTATCAGTGGCTGAACCTTAAGGGAGCTGGCAGGTGGCAGCAGGCTTCCAGGTATCCTGGCTTTTTGTGGAGTTACCTCAGGCTTGATACTGGCGGCAGCCATCCTCAGTTTGCAGTGTGGTATCTCCCATGCACCTCAAGGTTTAGCACAGACAGCCAACAACTGCAGATCTCTTTGTAGTTCCTACACAGGTAATCACAGGCAGTGGGTGACCTGGGCCTGCACTGGAGCCCCTTCCAAAAGGCCCCAGAACCAACATACTTGGAGATTGACTTCAGACCACAGCAGAGCACTGCCCAATTTCCCATAAGTGGCACACACTGAAGGTGGTACCTCAACAGGTACCAGAGCCCACTGGGGCAAATCCCACTCAGTAGGGTAAACCTCCAGCACCTCAGTCCATAAGCTGTGGTCGTGGCCAAACCTCACAGCCAGTCATCCTAAGGGTCAGTCCCACCTACTGACATGCCAATAGCAATCAAGGCTGAACTATAACAGGAGGGCACACACAACCTACACAAGGGACACTCCCAGAGCACATGGCTCAGGTGAACAGAGAGAATGTGCCACTGGGCTTCTCAGGACACCTACTATATAAGGCCACCCAGCCAAGACTGGGAGACATAGCAGATCTATCTAATACATAAAAACAAACACAGGCAGCCAAAATGAGGAGACAAAGAAATGCATCCTAAATGAAAGAATAGGAGAAAAATCCAGAAGAAGAACTAAACAAAATGGAGGCAGGATTTGGATACAGAGTTCAAAACAGTGGTTATAAGTAAGTATGCTTAAGGAACTTAGTGATAACTTCAATAGAGAGATTGCGCACACAAAAAAGGACATAGAAACCATAAAAAAAAGAACTAGTCAGAAGTGAAGAATACAGTAACTGAAATGAGGAATGCACTAGAAGGAATCACCAGCAGACTAGATGAAGCGGAGAGTCAAATAAGCAATTTGGAAGACAAAGTAGCACAAACACCAATTGGAACAGCAAAAAAAAAAAAAAAAAGAATATTTAAAAATGAGGACAGTTTAAGAGACCTCTAGGACAACATCAAGCATTAACAACACTCAAATCATAGCGGGTACCAGAAGGAGAAGAGAGAAAGCAAGGGAGTGAGAACCGATTTGAAGAAATAATGACTGAAAACTTTCCTAATCTGGAGAAGGAAATATACAAGTCCAGGTAGTACAGAGTCCCAAACAGGATGAACCCAAATAGGCCCACACTTAGACACATAATTAAAATGGCAAAGGTTAAAGACAAAGAGAGAGTCCTCAAAGCAGCAAGAGAAAGGTAACTAGTAACTTATAAGGGAGTTCCCATAAGACTATCAGCTGATTTCTCAATAGAAACTTTGCAGGCCAGAAGGGATTGGCAGGAAATATTCAACGTGATGAAAAGCAAGGACCTACAACTAAGGGTACTCTATCTACCCAGCAAGACTATCATTTAAACTCAAAGGACAGATAAAGAGCTTCCCAGACAAGAAAAAGCTAAAGGAGTTCATCACTCCCAAACCAGTATTACAAGGAATGTTAGAGGGAATTCTTTAAGATGGAAAAAAATAGTCAAATGACAATAGCTACATATCTATCAACAATTAATTTCAATGTAAATGTATTAAATGCTCCAATCAAAAGACATAGGAAGGATGAATGGATAAGAAAACAAACTGTTACACATGCTGCCTACAAATGAATCACTTCAGATTAAAAGACAGACACAGAGAGTAAATGGATGGGAAAAGATATTTCATGAAAATTGAAATGAAAACAACAACCAAAAAAAGCTTGGGTAGCAATACTTATCACAGACAAAATAGACTTTAAAACAAAGTCTATAACAAGAGACAAACAAGGACCCAGTAATCCCACTTGTGGGTGTTTATCTGAAGAAACCCAAAACACTACTTTAATGGGACATGTGCATCCATATGTTCATTGCAGCATTGTTTACAATGGCCAAGATGCGGAGGCAGCCTGGCTGTCCATAGATTGATGAATGGATAAAGAAGAGGTGGTACATATATACAATGAAATATTGCTCAGCCTTGGAAGGGAATGGGTTCTTGCCATCTGGGGCAGCATGGATGGACCTGGAGGGTGCATGGATGGACCTGGAGGGTGTTGTGCTGAGTGGAGTATGTCAGACAGTGAAAGACAGTTGCAATCTGATTTCACTTATATGTATAATCTAAGGAACAAAATAAACAAACAAAAGAGAAACAGACTCATAGATACAGAGAATATTTTGATAACTGCCATATGGGATGGGGATTAGGGGTGTGGGTGAAAGAAAGGAAGAGGTTAAGAAGTACAAATTGGTTGTCATAAGGAAGTTAAGGGCATAAGGGATATAGTCAATAATATTGTAATAACTATGTATGGTGTCAGATGGGTACTAGATTTGTTGGGGTGATACATGGGAGTGGGTTGGGGGGAAGGGAGAAAAAGGTGAAGGAATTGAAAAGTACAGATTGGTAGTTACAAAATAGTCATGGGGATGTAAAGTAAACATAGATAATATAGTAAATAATATGGTAATAACTATGTATAGTGAGTGTTAGGTGGGAACTAGACTAGTCAAGGGGATTACTTCTTAAATTATATAAATGTCTAACCACTATGCTGTACACCTGAAATTAATATCAAATAATATTGAATGTCAAGTATAACTGATAAATTTAAAAAGGGGGAAAAGGAGCAGGGGAATAAGAGGTCCAAATTTCCAGTATAAAACAAGTAAGTCATGGGGATGAAATGTACAGCATGGGAAATATAGTCAATAATATTGTGTGGTATGGTGTCAGATGGTTGCTGGACTTATCATGGTGATCACTTCTTTAGTTAGTCAATATAAATGTTGACTAACTATGGTGTACCCCTGAAATCAATATTTTATTTTTGATAAAAATCTTTTAAAAAAAGAATATGCACTCCATTTGGAATTTATTGCATTTAAAGAAAGCAGTTTATTAAAACAGGTATGATAAATACAGTAAGAAAATAACTTTAAATTTCAAACAAAACAAGGTGAATGGGGGACAGAATTCAGTCAATAATAAGCAATGTCAAGGCAGTAAAGTAGTAAAATCAGTTAGTGCTTAATTAGACATAGAAGAAAAAAAAAAGCCAATGATTCAATGTCATAACGGTTTCCCAGCTATATGTGAGGATTGAAGTTACTTTACAAAGTAAGTTTTGTAACAATTAGAAACATAATAAAGATGTAAATCAGGCTTATTAAAAGTTAAAATTATTTGCTTAGTGGTACATAAAAGGCTTCAGAAAATTCAAGTTTAACAAAAATGGAAGTGTAATCAAAGAAAGTGCACTTAAAGCTGTTTGCCAGCAATTAAAAAGTAATTTACTATTACTATACTGCTTATTATTAGATGACTTTTCAATCACAAAAAGAAGAGTGTAGTAATAAAAACAATTCTCTTTCAAAAGTAGCACAATACATTTTTAAATAAAAATAACCCCAAATGATGACACTTTACATTTTCATGTCTACCTTAGTCTTTTAGTGGCTTTCATAAACCCTTATGAGGAGTGAATGTTCTTCTACTAATGATTGTGGTTGCAATTCCATTTGAAATTTAAAAATTCACATTAACTCCACAGAAGAGATGTGACGGGTGCATGCATGTGTGTGTTTATATATTTATCTTAATATATAAACACCAATGTGCATAAAAGTTTTCAAATAAACTATCATTCATGTTATTCTCACAGTAAATATGTCATCTCATTCTCACAGTAGATCTGTCAGCTCAGTATTGAACCTAAAATGAGTAATTTTGCTAAAAAGAAAAAAAGTTTACTGCACATTCTACATAATGTTAAAGTGAATGTACAGCAACTCCTCAGGACTAGTGATACTGATACTCGTGTACCTTCCAGCAATGCTCATATGAAGTATCAAAACCTAAAATCCACCAAGCAGAGTAGCTGAAGAGTGAGAAAACAGCTCTGCCTGATGAACAGCAGAGCAGAAGAGTAGCTCATCTTAGTATTCTTTATTTTCTTCCACCAGCAAGATGACAACAATGTATCAATGTGAAACAATAAACAGGGTAAGGTCAAAAGGTGCATTTATCTACTATGTCAAATAATGTGCTAACTGCGCACACACACACACACACACACACACACACACACACACACACCCGGGGCAGGTCAGTGGAACAATTCTACTATTACCCCGATTGAAACTTCTGAATAAATATTCTAGTTAGTTAAATTTTCATCCAGCCTACAATTTTTCTTCCTCCACCTAATACTAAGCAACTTTTGTGTCTTACAAGATACATTCAATGCCATAAAAGCTAAACTTTTTAACACTAACATCTTGCTGAAGTGATCATATTAAAATAATTAAGCAAATGGTCCACTTTTTAAAAGATTATTTTAAAACAAGCATGATTAAAGCTGTTAGGACAGGAATAACTTTGGCCTCAGATTTTTGCTAGCTTCATAATATTTTACTTCCCTTAGTGATGTTCAAGTATTACAGGTTTAGTTATGACTATTTAGCACTCTAAAGAAGCACAGAGGACTCCTGGTTAATAATAGGAAAATCATTTCTTTCCAACTCTCCTTCTTTAAAGAAGAATTGGACCATCCCACAGTAGAGCCAAACTTTTACTGAATGCTGTGTGCCAAGTATGTGTTACGCTTTTTCACATGCCTTTGGAAGCTATATTCTCATAATTCTCATAGGGACTGACCTGGGTATCAGCTGTGTGGAGTGACCTTTATCCTAAGAGCAGTGGGAGGAGATGATGGGAAATGGAGAGCAACTCTAACTCTGTGCTCCTTGAAGAAATACCTCTACTTGAACACAAAGCAATCTCCCCATTTCTATCCCACTGGGTCCCCTATGAATCCTAAGTGCTTCCTCTGAGCTGCAGTTTCAAAAGGGGAAAGTCATTGGGCTGTGATGAAATAAGAAACATAAGAATAAATATTTTAAACAAGGTCAAAGTTCTTTCCTTAGAATTTATCCAACGCTGTAAGTCGATGGGTCTATGTCAGTGTCTAAATCATTTAAAACTATTCAGTGTATTGAAAAGCAAGTGTAAGCAAAGCCTTGGTATCAGA
This sequence comes from Aselliscus stoliczkanus, assembly GCA_033961575.1. Taxonomy (NCBI): domain Eukaryota; kingdom Metazoa; phylum Chordata; class Mammalia; order Chiroptera; family Hipposideridae; genus Aselliscus; species Aselliscus stoliczkanus. Next base: position 89,612,026 of record CM066734.1, on the reverse strand, counting down.
GACTCTAGGTATCCCATGGAGACCCCACTAATTCATCCACGACCCTTTGTCAATTACAAAACTCATGAGGTCTAGCAGAGACCACGGCCAAAGACTACAATAGTCAAAGAAGCATACCGTATACACATCAACCAACAGATTTTCATTAAAAAAAAAAAAGATCTGTTTGATACAATCCTACTGTAGTTCATGAATTTACTATGTGTAATCATCAACTCTTCCCTTTTAAAAGAAAGTATCACTTGATTCTACTTTGTTAAAGTTTTAAAGAACATCTATGTATGCATTTGCATTAGCAGTATTAATCAACCTGAGAATCAGAAAAAAAAGGTGCAAATGTACTATTTGCCTTTGGCACAGGACATTGGTGCAGTCAGGCTCTACAAATACAACTCGTAACAGTCATGTAATGCTTGGTCTGCTTCTGCTAACTGTGATTCACACACGAGCATTGCTTCCCGGCTTGTCCACAAATTTGTTTCTATTTTAAAATATAAACGCGAAGCAATAAAAAAAATGAATATATGGTGGAGTTACATATACTTTGCTTCTTTCCAAGTTTAGAACTGTGAAAACAGGCAAATAGCTCCTCCCAACTGGGACACTCACTCTAAGTAAGAGATTCTAGTGAGATTGCTCATACAATACACTTGCATTGGGTTCAAAGAGAGTTCATTTAAAATGTAGCAATCAAGGAGGGCCAGTTTGATAAGTGTCCACCCCTTTTTGTAAATAACTTTAGCAGTTCTAGAAACTTCTAAATGTTAATTTAATAGGGAAGGACAGTTAATTATAACTTAAAAATACTTGGAGACAAGCAGCACAGATACTGTATTCACATTAATTCATATATGTAATATGTATCTTATTAAACAATTTCTATAAAATCTCAAGTTTCTAATTAGGAATTGTGATGTAAAAAAAAAAAAGGCAATTTGGTAGCTGGGCTCTTTTCATCAAAGACACGTCCATCAACTAGCAGAGTTAAGATGCTAGTCCCTCATCATGTAATACCTCACAGCCATGTTCAGAGCGTGTGGATCAGTGCAGAGGTACTGGCCGCAGGATGCGCGAGTCCTGCCTATAAGGCTTTGTGGCTTTCGCTGCTGTATGCACTTTATTAAAACTATGCCACCCCCAAACATAACTGAAAAATCATTGCTCATGACTTGGGGAATATTGGGTGAAGGTGGTAATTTAATAAAGTACATTATTATATGCAACATCATTTTGCATTGTAAACGTCTTAAAAACTCAGGGTTTCAGCTACATATTTTTGTCCTGAAATAAAATTTTTATATAACCCTGTTACTCACTCCTTGTTTTTCTAATCATCTCCTTTCTTAGGGACACAACAATAAAAGTTTTGAGCAAGAAGCCCTTCAGAAGCAGTATATAAAATGTTCCTGAAGTACTGTTTTGTTTTTCTCTTCTGTATCATTTTTTCTTTTACATTTTCCACATGTCAGACGACACTCTTTAGTTTTTGATCGAGGCTTCTAGGTAGATATTCCACATTAATGGCACTTGTTTTTAAAAATGAAAGTTTTAGGCACAAAAGTCAGTTACTTCTGGCTCTGCTTTGTAGAGAAAGATGTAAGGAATAAAATCTCTGCACTCTTCCAGATAATAACTTTATTTACGAGAACTAGATTCTTATTTTTACTGTGTGGAAATTAGAAGAGAAACCTTTAAAAAAAAATCCACAAATGCAACCTGTGTATGTACAAATAACTTTAGTTTTCAATGCTGGATTCTGGGATGAGCAGGGGATATGCACACAAAGCGACATTCAGTTACAAAAATAACGGAGCAGCTTTCCAGTGCCTTTTCAGAGGCCACACAACTGGAAAGCTGCCACGTTTTCCCTGGATTTCTGTGCTGTTGTGTCAGTAGCTGAAACCCTGGGTTAGAACTTCCAATTTGGCTCCCTTTTCTCCCGCGTGGAGGAGACACCAACTCACTACCCTGTGGAGACACTACCTTTTCCTATTTGGTTTATTTAAAAATCACCTATTCTGATTGACTTGTAACAATGAGTGCTATAAAGAACTATACAAATAAACTTTCTTTCAAATTCATAAAACTAGTCATACTTTTCGGAAACATGTTAATGCCAAGAGTCCGTCGGAAATTGTCTACTGTTTCGAAGGAAATGGGGCAGCACCGAATGGGTCTAATTCGACTGGCTGGGGCTGTTGGGGTTGATGTGAAGTGATGCTTTGCACCACAAGTTCGGTAAAGGGCACGGCACCAAAATCGTCCATTTTCAGCGCGTCTGCACTGTGGAGGGGCCCATGGAGTGAATTCGGTCTTGGCCGCCCAGGTAACACGGGATTGTGGTCGGCACGGATGTCGCTCAGGCCCTGATGGGGAGGGTGCCAGGGCAGGTCTGGGGGATGGAAGGGCTTGGCCCCAAAGGGGTCCAGCAGGCTCTCCTCGGCAGGCAGGACGCCCCCTCTGTCTTTCTGGTCAGTGAGAGCAACGCTAATGTTCTCCTTGGAGTCTGAGATGGTTAAAAACTCGTTGCTGCTTTGAGAGTCTCGGCGGCCCACCTTTTTGTGCCTGCGGGCTCTCTCTGGAGTGCGGTAAGTAGGCTTCACGGCCTTCTTGGCGCTGGTCGGCGTGCCGTGGTGCCGCTTCCCGTTGCTTTTGGCCAGATCCTGCTTTGTGCGCCTTTGGCGATAAGGCAGTTTTTGTAAGCTGCGCTGTTTTACTTTTTGCTGCTGGCTCCCGGTGATTTCCTCAAAGGGCACAAGCCCGAAAAGGTCCTCGTGGCTGTCACTTTTATTTGTGGGTGTGGGAAAGGGTTGAAATGGAGTGGAGCCAAATATGTCTACACTTTTGTGACAACCAGGGAGAGTCCGTGCTTGGAGCCCCCCTGCACGGCCGTCTTGTATGTTCACCTTCTTGCTAAAGGGTGCCTTTGTGAATACATCAAATTCCTCTTGCTCTAGCCCCGCAGCAGGAAAAAGGGTCTGGGGAGAGAGGTTCTTTTCATTCTCCCCTCGGTGGGGCTGTTGCGCACGCATGGCAAAGAAAGGGACGGCGCCAAACACGTCAAACTCCTGCTTGGGAGTGTCCACCCCAACATCTGGGAGGAACTCGGGAGGGCTGAGGAGGGTTCCATTAGGATCCTGAGTTGGTCCACTGCCAGATTTGTCTCTGGAGGCAGGGCTCGCGTCGTTGTGCTTGGCTTTGGCCTGCTCGTAATCAGAATCAGAGCTAGGTTTCTCCTCTTCTTCCTCATCTTCAGAATCCATGAGGAGAGGCCGATGACCCAGATTTTCCGGTTCAGTGTCGTCATCATTGAAATCAACTTGTTCTCCCTGGAGAATGTCTTCATCCTCTTGCTCGTCCTCCTCACTGCTCTTAGGAGAGGGGGGATCTGATTCGAAATCACTTTCAGATTCAGCGTTCCCCTTCTGCACTTGACCCGGTACTGATGAATTCTCTGCGGTTTTCTTCCTGGGCCGCTGGTCTTTAGATACTGGACTTGCCTTTCTATTCTTGATAGGGTTTGCAGAACTGTTTTCTTGATTCATGAATGAATGTTCGATTTTCTTTTCAGGAGAACCTGCAGATTCAAAAAAAATTATTATAGCATTCTAATGCTTTTCAAAAACCATCTGCACAAAACAGTATTTACCAACACAAAGCAGTACAAATCCCTCCTACCATTTCTCTCCAGGTAAGAAATAATGTCAATTCTTTGTCATTAGGCACTTGTCCTCAACTAGATGGTTGGGTCCTTTAGTGCAGACTTACTTGTCTCTGTGCCCTACACACCACCTAGGCTCTCATCTATAGCTAAGTTTTATTTCCCCAGAATAGGACTCTGAATATAGTGCACAAGGAAATTTTCTTCTCCTACCTTCAAAATAAGATTACTCAGCTAACTTTTATCAAACAACCTTCTGTTTATATTTCAAATCTATTATAAAGTTTTCCAACAGATATCAACAAGCATGAATAGCTTGTCTACTTAGTTATATATTTTACCATAATTTTCTTAGTTGGAATTCTGGGTTTTTTTGTAAACTAGTATCTTATGAGTTGGGTTAACATAAATGTGTCCCCAGAACCTCATCACAGATAAGGACCAGGTACTGAACTGAGACTGTACTCAGGACGCCTGCCTTCTGTAGATGACCTATCTTCTTTAAATATCATATCTATATTATGACTTTCCCGACAACCCGATACTAGACATTACACTAAAAGCATGCTACTTTCAAAAACATCTTAATGATCACTAAATTCACTGGATGATAGGTAATAAAACTGCATTAAACAAATATAGTGCTTTACAGTTTCACTGTATGGTATGGTATATAAGATAGTATACATTAGTTTACATGAAAATATTCTGCCTTCCCATACACGGGTGTACTGATTTTTCAGAGGTAGGGATTAATTTGCATTGAGCCAACCACATACCCATTTTTCCCTTCCTCTCCTTGGACTAAGATCACATATTTTCAAAACAATTAGCTAGGGTTGGAAGTATAGTCTGTAGTCATGAAAACTAATTAGCTGATGATGGAAGGATCACTCCTTTCCCATCAGTAATATGGCACTCCCTGTGGCACATGACACCTCTAAGCTACTTCCTTCTTTGAAAATCAGCACCACTGTCTTCCCACCTCTCTAATCCTTCTTGGTCATATTTGTAGTCTTCTTTTTCTGTGACATCTCCTTAAGCACGTATGTCCCCTGGGTTCTATCCTTGGTTGTCCTCCCTATGCATGTCCTCCCCTGGGTTTTAATTACTATGTTAATTGCCACAATCACCAAAATGACCAAATCTCTAATGCTTACCATGAATACTTAATTCTTCATCTACTATTTATCATGAATATGTACCCTACCATTCCTTCAAACTTAATTTCAGAAGAAATCATCTCTTCTCTTAAAATGGGCTTCTCTCGGGCCGGCCAAGTGGTGCGTTGGTTAAGAACTGGCTTGGGACGCCAGCAGTCCAGGTTCGGATCCCACATATGAGGGCCAGTGACACTGCCCTCTACAGCTAAGATGGTGAACAACTCCACCTGGAGCTGGGCTGCTGTGAATCACTGTACGGCATAGCTGCAGTCCCTGCTGCAGTGGGCTGCCATAGGCTACAGTGAGTGGTCGGCAGCCAGCGTGAGTGGCTGGCAGCTGGTATGAACTGCCAAGAGCAGCTGTGAGCTGTCGTCCAGAGGCTGGTGACCGAGCTGCCTCACCCGGGAAGAGCACAATGATGATACCAACATGGGCCAGTGAAGCGGTGTCCTCCACAATTAGACTGAAGAACAAAAGGACAGCAACTTGTCTGTTCCCCTCGCCCAATTCCCCAATAAATTTTTTTTTTAAAGGGGCTTCTCTCTAGTTCCCTCTAAATCAGTGAGAACAGTACTTCCATCTACCTCATTCTACAAACCAGCAAAAAAATCAGGAAATCATTTCCCCTCTTCTCACCAGTTACTGTTTTTAGTCTCATGAGTCTGTTCCGTCCTCTCCCTCTGCCAGTTGTCTATTTCATTCTCTCTTTAGCCTCTAGATTTGCCTGTCGGCCTCCAGTCTCGTATCGCTCAAACTGTTCTACTCGATCACCAGGACGACATTTCTGAAACACTAATCATGTGGCTTCTGCTAAAAGCCTTTTAGTGGCTCTCCCAAGTCCCCAGCCTTAGCCCACATGGGGTGCCCTTCTCTGTCTGGATCTGTCCTACCCCATCTTTAGCCTCAGACCCTGATGTCTCCCATGGGTATTCTTCATTATAACCACAACAGAAGTCTCCTGACTCAAACTCAGGAACTGAGCAGATTTAGGTAGTTTTGTTTTGTGTGTGGCATTTTTTTTTTTTTTGAGCGATCTTGCTATCAAGCCTTTTAATATTTGCTATCAGACACTAAGGAACTTAGTAAGATTGGGTATCCAGGGGCACTATGCTGTTTTAACATCTCTCTACCATTTAATTCCGTACCTCAGTATAAACGTCCTTCTGGCACTTCCGCTCCACTCGAACTACCTAGTGGATCTGGCTGTATTTCAAGACCTAGCACCTTTGGAGGGACCCCTTGAAAAATTCCTATAGTTGGTGCTTCTGATGAGCTTAGTAGCAGACGTCATTGTAGCACCTATTATACTATATTACAATTATCTGTTGACTTGTGTTTCCCCTACTTGTGTATGAGCTCTTAGAGGCCTTTTTATCATGTAACTCGTGTTATCATTCATTTCTACCCCAGCACTGTGCTCAATCGGAATTTGTTGAATAAAACAAGAAGTGATGACTCTGAGCTCACATACATATTCAGTATATTCAGAATACAATAAACAGAGTTACACAGAAAAATAAACCCTTTACATTTGGAGATGATCTCAACTCAGAATTCAGTCACTCATATTTTTTATTTGATTCAACAAAACATTTTATATGGGACTTTACTATACACTGACTATACAATGGTGAATAAAATAAACACGGTCTTTGCCTCCAAGAGTTTACAATCAAGTGTTGAGACAGCATGTGCAGTGAACATAATATGTGACCGGTGCGCTGAAGGAAGAGGAGCCGTGCAGGTCCCCGGGCGGGGAAGGCACACGTCTGCTCAGGACAGCCAGCGAAGGCCTTCCTGGGGGGGATGACCATCAGGGCGGAGGTGCCAGCCACACAGAGGACAGGCAGGAAGCTGCTCAAGGCCAATTCAAGAAAGAGGCTGGCACATGTGAGGGACTGAAAATAGGTCCCATTGTGCCTGGTGCACAGTAAGGGAACACTGTACAATGTCAGGTAGCAAAGAGAGGGCCAAGGACCAAGCTGTGATGGTCCCTTTATGGCCATGATAAGGAGTTTGGCGTTTGTTCTAAATTCAGTGTGTAGCGGGGAGCCATTACAAGGCTTTATTTTAAATGGGCATCATGATCAGGTTTACATTTCAAAACGATGATTGACTGAAGAGAGGGTACAAAGCGGGAAGATAAAGGAAAAGGAAACTGGTAATTCAAATCAGAGATTAGGGTGGCCTGGACGATGGTGGCGGCACGGTAAAAAGAAGTGGAAGAATTAGAGACTGAAGAGGAAAACTGGATGGATGGGCGGTGCCATTAACACAGACAGAAAAGGGTGAGTAAATAAGTTGAGAAGTAGAGATTATCAGGAACGGGTTTGGGTACAAAGCTTGAGATGTCTGTGAGCCATTTCAGTGCAAGTAGGTATCTGTGGCTTGAGCACAATGGTTAGTTTTGAGCTGGAGAAAATGGATTTGGGAGTCATCGCCATGCAGAAGACATGAAGAGAGAGGCCCAAGTCTGAAGGAAATGGCCTAGGAAGAGAGCACAGAAGAGGAAAGGGGGACCCAATACTGAGCCCTCAGGTATAAAGCACATAGAATCAGCAGAGGAACCTGCACAGCCACTGGAAAGTGCCAGAGAAGAAGACCCAAACCAGGTCAGTGCAGTGTTACGGAAGCCAAGAGAGGAGCCTGTTTCCAGAGGATGGGGCTGACCACTGGGCCAGCTGATGCAAAGAGCTCCGAGGAACTGAGGACAGAAAATGGCCACTGGCTCTGGTCAGCTCATGCAGCTTGTTGGCAACTTGAAGTGAAGGGTGAGCAGGCAATCTAGGGGGGCTGAAGAGTGAGGGGGAGAGAAGACAAGGAGACTTCTCCCAGGTTATACTTAAATACAAATATAATCTTCATCCATTATTCATCTGCCAGTTCCTTTAAGCCAGCTAAGACCAATATGTGGTATCTTTACAAATTTATAATAGGCTTATCTTAAATCCTAACGGATTAAAACCAAATCAAATGCAGGCTTTCCAGTTTGCCTTCTCCATACAGCATACTTCTGATATTAAAAACAAAGATTATTTTTAGATTAGCTACGAGTTGATTTTCATGAACTTCTATTCAAAAGCAAAAGAAAATGTAATGGCAAAGTCACGCAATCATCCCTCACTTCGGGACACCTCCTCTAAGGGACATTTTAGCTTCTTACCTCCTCAAGCTACTGACCCACCCACGGAGAGCCACAGCGTGCAGCCCTCAAGCTGCTCAAGGACCTCCTCCCCCCGCCCCCCCCCCAGGCCCATTCTGGTGTTTACCAGTGCACCACGCAGAACGCTATATCTGCAGAGACAGCCAAACTGTTCTGTGATCTCAGGCGACTGAGTTTATGAAAGGCTGCATTACATAATGTGCCTCCACCCTGATTCACCTGGGATATGCTCGTTATGCATATTTAAGGTGTTGACAAGTCCTATACCAAAGACTCCTTTTAATATTATGAAACCTAGGATTTTCCAAATTTGCTTCACTATGCTTTTAAAGATTAACACCTATTAATCTTCATAGACAGTCTCGCCAATAGCACTTGAGGGAAATGCTGCCCTACAGCGTCTCTGGGAAGATTTCCATTTCGAGGGCACAGAAGTTTTGTCCTAAAAGTCTTCTGGAACCTGTAACACAGGACAGAGTCCTTCAACTGACCTTTTTGTGATTCTTACGTTTTAATCTCAGTCTTCTAAATGACTGGCCAACATTGCTTCCCAAACACATTCATCACCTTCTACTTCTCATTCTGCCTGCCTTTTGTCAGCTTCTCAAAGTTGTATTAATAGAGATACATATTTCTTTGTTGTAAATTGCCATGCAGATCTACTTTTTAATTATCAGTGTGGATATAAATTTGTAGGTTTTCACTTACCATTTTTAATGCATCTTTACAGGCATCAATATGGTCCATAATTAATTCTGATAGAAATGTGATAAAACATTGTATATATAACATTTAACTATTTACCTACAGAACCTCTAGGTTGTTTCTAATTTTGCACCATTTTAAATAGAACCATAATCATGCACTTCTTCCTTGAGGAGGGTAAAAATAAAACAAAAACTCTTCTTTTTAAATATCAATTTCACTTTATCAATTTGCTGTTATTCCCTCCTTATGCATAATACACAGCTAATAAAGTTAACCCAGTAGCAATCTCTGACAAGATCATAGTTAAATGCTGTTTGTTCCCTCATATTTTCATATTATGAGGGAATAATATAATAACAGGTTGTACTTTATAGGATTGTTGTAAAGAAAGGACTTAAAATAGTGCCTGACATGTAATAAACACTCGATAGTGTTAACTATTGTCATCTCCAGGGCAAGGTCAAACTCAAGTTATCGCATCCATCATACTCCAATGTTCTAGCAACTTTTCTGGACTCAATGGTTGAAGGCAAATCTAAATGAGAGGGAGGAGCAGGGAGAAATGAGAGAGGAGGTGCAATTCAGAGGTGCAATTCTGTGACTAATTCAAGGATAGTTCAGGTCACTATGTTGTACACCTAAAACTAAATCTTGCATGTCAACTGTTAATTGAAAATAAAAAGAGTATTTCAGGCAAACAAGTGTCTAATTCTCTTGTGTGATATGTGAACTGTTTCTCAAGGTAATTCCAAGTTAAGTACTGAGAAAAAGTTACAGCAATGGAAGTCACTAATGTGTTAAGAAAACTAGTCCTTATTCTTATTGCTTTATGGCTTAATACACCTCATATATACAATTTTAAGATAGTAGCTCAAAGCTAAAGTAATGCATCAATTATTCAGTAGTGTCAGTAAAATAAGAAGCGTTTACTAATTAGGTGAAATACCCAATTAACCATTTGATAACAGTCTGTATATAAAATATATATAGCAACTTCCCTTCCTTCATTAGCAGAGGAGACTAAATGAAAGTGTCCTTGATGGCCTGTTCTCATTTGGAATCATGCATTACCAGTCTCACTTTCTTCGTCTGCATGTGCCTGGGAGAACAGGGATCAAAGTGAGAAGACACATGAACTGCTTACACCTGTGTTGGTATGTTGCAGGTACTCATTAAATGGCTACAGTATTGTTATTGCTAACGTATTATACCACCATTTCATGATTATTAATGGGAGTACCTACTGTACGCCTTTAATGGCACTGAGAAATGAATCAGAGGATAGTAACTAATATTGTCAAATGAACAAATCCAGTGCCGAGGGTTTCTCATACATCATCTCTTAACTCCCTACACATTAGGGTAAAAATGCTCTGTGAGGTTTGCTATGATCTTTCCTCTTCAATTTTATCAACCACACCTTCAGAAATGTTCCCTGCGTCCTTTCCATGTCAAATCATTGTCATGACTGCCTACCACTTCAGAGATGTACAGTTACCACCCAATGCTCCTTCCTTGACTTTCTGTTTTTTCTTTCCAGTTCTTTCTTTTAGTGACCTTAATCTTGTTTCATAACTTCAACTATATCTTAAATTTTAGAGATACAGTCCAATCTTTTACACATAAAAGATTTGAAACTAGGGAAAATGACTTGCCCAAGTTTAAGGCCATACTCTGCTGATGCCACTAGTTTAAAACCCTCATTTGTAAATTCCACAATTGAACTACCAGAATATCATCACCAACAAACATTCAATATAGCTTATCACCAACCCCTACAAAATACAACTGCAGACTTGTCTTACATTCTTTTATCCCCTTTACAAAACTATGCCTGAAAAGTGTTAAAAAACAAACAACCTAATAGAATGAGCACTGTATTGTTTCTATTTCAGTAAACAGTGTTTTGTTGTATGATAAATACCTTGTATTGAGTATTTTACAGGGTTAAGTTCTAGAAATACTATCAGATTTATCAAAAGATGAAACAATACTCAACTTTAAAAAATCCACAGAAGGTAAACATCCAAATAACCTCAGTTACCTCACCTATAAAATACGGACAATAATGGCACTTACCTGATAGAGCTAAACATTAAATAACACTCATCTTATTTACTGAAAGCTCATTAAATATTAGTGTGTGTGTGTGAGAGAAAGAGATTATATTACATTACCAAAGTATGATTACCAAAGTATACTTTGATAACGAATTCATTCATCAGGGTACTGTATGGTATACAAAGACAAGACAATTCTTGACTTCAAACAGTTGTGAAACCCACATACTAATCCTGATTCTGGTGATCTGAAAAATGACTAATGGGTTCTGAAAAAAAATTTACCTAACCAAATGAATTTAAGAATATAAATCTGACAAATGAATTTAAGAACATAAATTCATCCATTCCATGCTTCAGTTTTCATAAAAGAAAATTTCTAGATGTAACTAAATTTTAAACCTTATAGTCTTACAGTTTAAAAGAGGATTCCATTCAAAAGCTAAAATTTGTAGTCAATTTTCATATATTTAGTATAGTATTCTTTTAAACAAATACTTCATGAAAAGAATTAGATACTAGTGAATGCCACACTATTTTTTTTCAATATTATGTGTTAATTTCAGGTGTACAGTATCATAGTTAGACATTTATATAATTTAAGGCTAGTCTAGTACCTATCTAACACCATACATAGTTATTACTATATCAATGACTATATTCCCTATGCTTTACATCCCCATGACTATTTTGTCACTACCAATTTGTACTTCTCAATGCCTTAAATATTGCCAATGATGTATTCTTAAATCAATAAATGAATCTTCATAAACTATATAAAAAAATTCAACATATTTATAAAATGTCAAAAAAATATGGGGACAGTGGCATGTCTGCACCATACTATTCATATTACCACTCTTCTAATCAGGTTTCCATCTTTTAGACGACAGTTCATTTAGTTATAAGTGGTACAGTCTTAATCATATAAGAAGCTTCCCATTTCAAGAAGATTTTGTTTTGATGTTCTTCTCTTTGCTATCAGATTATAGAGGATAAATGGCTTGACACTGCTATTGTAATTACATGCCTCCTGTTGTCTCATCATCTGTGGGTACAAGGGAGGGGCTGTGGCAGGAAGACTTTAAAGCTCACTTTGAATTGGTGGGTAGCATAGGGCCTGCCATCATTTCCCAGCAATTTACCATGCCAGGAACAAGGATCAGAGGATTAGGGGCGAGTTTTATCAAAATCTGTACTATTTCTCTGAAGACAGGCCAAGTAACAAGGCCACGTATAAGAAGAGAATCATACTCGTCGTGAACAGTATTTGCCAGCCAGATTTAAAATGCTGCAAAACTGACATTTCTAATGTTACTCATATTATTGTAGATTTTTATTTAAAACAGACCACTTGATACTTTTGTTTGCAGGATAGAGTTTAGAAATCAGAGCTGGATTCCTACTTATTCACTCACTACCTGACCTCAAGCAAGTTACTGGCCCTCTCTGAGCCTCAGTTTCCACTGTACGTATACAACGGAATTCAGTAAATGGTAATCGTTATTGTTAACATCCTAGAATAGAAACAGTCTTGATCTTCAAGAATTATATACTAGAATCTAAAGGTATAAACAATGCACCTCAGTGTGGCTTATAAAATGACCCACCATTTGGACTGACAAACTGTAATAGTTTATATTCCAACAAATATTTGCTATATATAATGTGACCTTTCCCAATTCTAAACTCAGTTTAACTTCTTGTTAGATAATGAGACCCATGAGGTGGGTCTGGGGTTTGAGGAGAATAGGGGAAGTTCACCAAACCTAATTAAAAATTAAATGCAATATAAGAAACTTAAAACTTCAGTGACCCAATTAATATGGCCTATATGTCAACAAAATTCTTCAAATACTATATGTTTCAGAAGACGTGTTCATTAAAATTAGAGAGTCCATAATTCACAAAGCCACATGCTCTATGCTGGTACAGAAACTAACTGTAAAACAATGTTTGGGAGAGAAGCAAGTGTGTGTGGGTTTCAGGACGGGATGAATGCCACGCTTTTAATATGATTTTTGTGTGAATACTGGTAGTGAATGCTTTAGTAAAAATAAAAATGGCACTAGTAAAACAGTTCTTGATTGTGGAAAACTTCATTAATAGGTTCTACACTTTATTTAAAGGTTTCATTCAGTACTTAAGAGGATACTAGCTCATTATTATTGGGTCTTGGTACTATGACTAGCGGGATAGAAGCTGCGAAGTTTACTTACACTAAGATTTTGGAATTTAGTAGTAAGTAGTAAAAATATTTTTTAAATAACACTACCAACAATAGCAGCAATCATTGAGAATATGTATGGTCTGTAGAGCATTCCCTCATTTAATCCTTTCAATAGTCTCATCAAGTAGCTAATATTATTCTCAATTTAAGATACAGAAACCCTTCAAGAAATTAGGCAACACCCAATACTACACGGTTAATTTGTGATAGGACTAAGATTTATATCCAGGGCTTTATAATTCCAAAGTCAATGTTCTTTATGCTGTACCACACTACTAATATCAGTTTAGTAACCTGACATAAAAGGTAAACATAATTCCATGATAATTACAATATCAACTTATCAAATAAGGTATTACCTTCACATACAGCACCAAACAGAATCTTGATATAATTATTTGATTTATGCATAACTGGAGAATTACAAATTTTAACTTTGCCCATAAAGACATGTTTAAAAATAGGAAGAGGAAAAGCTACATTTGATTCATTTTAAGACATGGCCTACCAAAATGTTACCTTCAGCTAAGCTTCCTAAAAGTCTGAAAGTAATATAAGCTAAGGTACCCAACAAATCAGAAAGAGACATCTATGTGGACTAAGGTAGGTAAGTAGGCTAGCTAACTGTACCACATCTGGAGTACATGCAGCTACTAATGACACAGAAAAAAAAAAAACAAACCTAAATCCCGGTATTTTGGCCTTTAAATATTAAAGGGAATGGGAGCTAGGGTTATGAGCATAGGAGCAGCCATTCCCCTGGTTGAGCACCCCCTTTCTTTTTAAAGGAATACAATTAAGTAGTGCCTCAAAAATTCACAAGAAAAATTACATCCAACACAGAATTACTTACACAAGCAAAATTATCAATCAACTATCAATTTAGGAAGAGGAAAAAAAGACATTTTTAGGCAACAAAGTTTAAAAGTTTTCCTCCGACACACACTTTCTCAAGAACTAGAGGAGTTGCTCTACTAACAAAACAAGAAAGAGAAAGAGGAGATCCAAGAATTCCCAGGAAGACTGATGGGTAAAAGGAAATACTAAGGTAAGTCTATGGCAGGCACAGAAAGCAACCAATTTAGACTGCAGAGCTCCATGAGAGATGTAACCATGTAAAAATGAAAATAATAGCCACCTGTAATTGCGAGGAAGTTTATGCTTCTAAATGGAGATTATTTTTACATAACAAAAAAAAAGGAACAAAAACATAGTCATTTTTATAAACATAATTATAACTACCTCCAAGAAAAATAAAACCCTATAGAAGAAAGGAAATGTAATCATGGTATGCTAAACTTCAATGTTAACAAATATTTATATATCTAAGAAATGTACACATTGAACACTGGCTACCAATAATTATGTCAATACTCTACTGGGAGAGATCTCACTTATATGTAGAATCTAAAGAACTGAATAAGTAAGCAAAGTAAACAGAAATAGTCTCAGAGACATAGAGAGAAAACTGATGGTACATTTACACAATGGAGTATTACTCAGCTATAAAGAAGAAAGAAATCGTACCATTTGCAACAATATGGATGGACCTAGAGAACATTATGCTAAGTGAAATAAGTCAGTCAGAAAAAGACAAATACCATATGATCTCACTCATATGTGGAATCTAAAGAACTGAATGAGCAAAGTAAATAGAAATAGTCTCAGAGATACAGAGGAAAAACTGCTTGTTGCTAGATGGGAAGAGGTGGGGATGAGGGAGAAGGGGAAGGGATTAGACAGCATAAATAGGTAACTACAATATTGCCACAGGGATATGAAAGACAGTTTGGGGAATATAATTAATAATGTAAATATTTTATAGGGTGTCAGGTGGTCACATGTCTTGTTAGGGAGACCACTTCGTGGATGGAGTAGAGTCTTGATCACTGCACTGTACACCTGAAACTGAATAATATTGTATGTCAACTATAATTTAATACATATATAGTCACAGGATGTGAAGTATAGTGTGGGGAGTGGAGTCAATGGAATTGTAATAGATATGTATGATGTCAGTGGGGCAATATTGGGGGCAAGGGATTATCATTTTGTGAGGGGTGGAATGTAGAACTATTACATTGTTTTTGTACACCTGAAACTAATCAAAAAAGAAAAAAAAACTATACTAGGAGGATGGAGGGAAAGGACATGTGCGTAGGCACGTGTGTATGTATACGTGCACACTAATTGTAACTAATATAAATCCTCTTTTTCTATAATAGGCAGTCCACAGATATTATTTAAAATTGAAAAAAAAAATAAAGTAAGAAATAACAGAGCAAGCATGATCTATTAAAACACCAGAAGTGAAAAATTAGCTATAGGGAGATTGACAGGGAAAGGGGAGACAGCAAGGCAGTGGCAAAGAAGTGATCTTTGTCATTACAAACCTTGTTAAATCTGACTTTGTAAAGTACATACATATATTATTTTAGTTTTTAAATTTGGTTTACAACTAATTTTGCAAAATTCAGATAAAACAAAGAAAAACAAAACAAAAACTAATCCATTACAATTTCAAAGTTAAGATTAGAGTTTCTTTCTTTGGAAATAAAAATCACAATTCTGAATACAACCAGTATGTAAAGAACATCAGATTGAGGACAATGGACCTTCTTCTGAAGTGTGCTTTACAAGGAGACTTAAAACCTGCTAAATTCTATACCTTTCTGCCTCACAACTGAATTCATTTTATTCACAAGTAACATTCTCTATATGGCTTACCTAAAATTACGTTCAGTGATTGTCAACTCTTGGATTCAAGAGTTGTATATGTAAACTGTGTATGTATATCACATATACATATTGCTCTGTTCTTTCTTGCCTTTATTCTGTTCTAGTCCAACAAACTCCAGATGCTTACAATGCTAGATGGAAGACAATTTCATTGGATAGAATTCCTTTTTCTTTTCCTAATTTCTTCCTAAAGCTTATGGAGAAGTTAATTTTTGTTTCAGTAGATTCAACTATGCCCCCAAATACTTTACTTTATTGAAAAATTATAAATAACAAAGTATTTCTAAGCTTGATAATGAGTAGGTCAGTTGTTATTTTTAGATTTAATTTTAATTATGTATTTTAGATCTGATAAGTATAAATTAACAATGCTACTATAGCCAATAGATCACTCTTTTTCTCTCTGTGGAAGCATTCTTCTCTTATGACATTCCCTCCTTTATTCCAGTTTATGTACTCAATGTTTCATAACCAATCTGTTTCAATGTTCATGTTCACACTAAACCTAAAAAAAGATATTATGAAGGGGAAGCATTTATATCAAAGGGCATTTTTTAAGATCACTGTCCTAAGGAGTACAAATTTTTGGGTATATAGTCAAATGTTTTCATACATCCAATGAATATTATGAGGTAATTACTGGGCAGGATTCCAACCCTCATCCTTCCAACCCTCAATATGTTTAAAATCTAATAGAGAAGAATTAAATGCCCACAATAAAAAGAGAAACAAAGTAATAACAGCAGCAAGCAAGTTCAAATCTGTGAGCATATTTCTAACTACGAAAATCTTAGGCCAACCCCAAAATAAGGGTGTCCAGGGAAATGGCAAATCATTGAGGCTTACTCTAGTTTTTGATTTTACTATTCATTTCCCCAGGGTTCTTTCAAAAACTGTTAAAGAACAGAAAAGTTGCCTAGATACATGCAAACCTGAAAAGTATTATGTAACTCCTTCCAGAATATGAAAAAAGGCTAGCACTGAAACCACTTTCTGCCACAAATAGATCACTATTAGAAGTCACCATATTCTGAGAGCGTATAAAGATCAATTTGAGATATTATTATTAAAAAAAAAAAAGCAGTAACATTTGTATAACCCATTGGAGGTGTGAGGGGGCACATTTATGCAGATTAAGTCAATAGATACAGTAAACTGTCTTCCCCAGTTAATGATGTCATGTCATTCATGAAAAAGATAATTTGAAGGAGGCAAGAAGAAAATGGCAAGAATATGGACTCTTCAATAAGTGACAAAGAGTAAAGCATGGAGCATCAAAGTATGCAGAAACACTCTTTATTACTGTGCTGTGTATTCTGAATAACTAAATCTCTATGTTGAAAACATATAACGTTGCCTCAATGTGTTCATCAGAAATCCTGAACACGTTTCTTATTTTGGCTTTACATTCATAAGTTTTTCTTTTGTTGTTCTCCCGTGTGTGTGTGTGTGTGTGTGTGTGTGTGTTTAAATGGTAGTGATGATGTTACATATGTAACTTGCCTGAGTGAGAAATGAAAGCAACAAGAGAACCAAAGAACATGGCTCACATTTATGTTGAATATCTTAAACAAAACCTTTAACTTCTAATGAAGCATTATTTCTTCCAATAAATTTCTCTTTTCTGAGATTAAACTCATTTCTTCTATTATAACCATATGCACACACTAATTCATTTATGCTAAATTGGGATCCTACTCCATCCTAGTAACCTCAACACTGTTAACTAGGTAATTACTTTGAAAATATTACAACAAATATTTTTACATGATGAATAATAGTTTTAAAATTCTGGACTGAAAACAAAACAAACATATAGAAGAAAAGAGTAGGTAATTTGTCACAACATGATTGTGACAAATACAAAATCAATATTTTTTTAAATGTAGCTACAAGAGAGCATGTATAAACTAACAAAATACAGGATTTTTAAGCAAAAAAGCTAAGAATTAAAATATCTTATATTTTAAATATATCAACAGAGATTTTCATGCATGGATCTTTTTTTCAACAGTATCCAATAATAAAGGTGAAAAGAAACAGCTATGGCTCTATTATGTAAATCAGTATTTTTTTATGTTGGCAAAAGACACAACTCCATAATCCGATGGAAAGAACATTAGGAAGACTAGGATGGCTAACGGTTAAGATGCGTTTCTATTTCCTGTAACTACCACCTGATTCTCTCTTTGGCTTTAACATGAAGAAGGATTTTTGCTCTTTTGTGTACTGTTTTAATGATAGTGATGATGTTACATATGTAACTTGCCTGGGTGAGAAATGAAAGGAACAGAACCAAAAGGATCTTCTGGAGGTTGGTTATGTGGAGCAGAAAGTGGGTCTACATTCTTATCTGAGGATGCTCTCTCCTCGAGCCTGTCTGCAAAAATAAGATGAAACAAAACAAAAAATAAAATAAAAACAAAACGGTCTTTAATTTTTTTTTAAAAAGTGGTTTACGGTACAAATAAAAGTGAAAATTAAACAAAGGAACAACCTTTTGAAAATAATTAGACTCAGAGTTCATTTTTCTAAGTATTAGGGGGTAGTCCTGAATTTAATACGTACTTGTTGCTATAAAGGCAAGCTTAACAACATAATCTCAGGGCTAGATTTCACTAAATACAATTAACATAATAAATGACTTGTTTTGGTTTATTTAAATACAAGTTGCCTTCAATTTGTAACGTACTGGACCTGAATTTAGACTCAGATTACTAAACAGACACATATTTGCAACTTCCTCCATAAATACATATGAAAAATAAATACATATGAAAAAAATATCACAAATGGTCTCTCATTTATAAAATAAATAAATCCTATTTCTCAATAGCAATAACAAGTAATTCATTATATTTTACTTTATTGTTCATTTCTCATATTATTTGTAATTATTAAACCATTCACATATACACAGATACAAACATATAGATATTTCTCCATTAAATTAAATGTCTTGATGACACAGCATATCTATTCATTGAACAAATATTTGAGCATCTATATTCTATTTAGATACAGGCACTGTTCTAGGCAATGGGCATGCAACATCAAACAAAACAAAGATTCTTGCCCTTGTGGAGTTTATACGCTGGATAAAAACAAATAATGAGCAAATGAGAAATATATATGGCAGTATGTTCAAAACAAAGCCATAGAAAAAAATGCAGTGTTGGTAAAAGAAAAAGGGATATTCTGATGAGATGGCTCTGGGATGGGTCCTAAGATTCTGCACTCCAACAAGCTCGCAGGTGACGTGACAGTACTGGTCCCAGGGTACGCTTTAAGGAAAAACCCTCATCTACAATATCCTGAACATATTTATTACCACTGTAGACAATTAATTCTTTAAACACCTTTATGATATTGGATACAATTATCAGCTTTTATGGCTAAAACTAACTCTGCAAAATCCACTGAAAAATCCACATGAAACTTTAGGTTGTTTCAATTTTTACTTAAAATTTTGTTGAAGCACCAATAAATATTTTTGTTAAGGAAACACATCTGACAATTGATATAAGCACAAACAAAATTTAAGAGCTACTTTTCCAATCAAAAACTGCAATGGATAACAATGAAAATTTATTTTAGGTGTTCTTTTTCAAGATATTAACTGTATACTTGATTCAGAAAACTAGTAACAGATGTTGATTGTACCATGAAATTTTTTTTTTATATTTTGTTGCTCGACACCTAAAAGAGAAGTTAGCCTCAGCATCATTCTGAAAAAATAAGGTTGGAGAATATATCACCAAGGATCTTTAATGTATTGTGGTGGGAAGTCATAACCAAACCCTAAGGAGAGGCCTTAACTAAACTGAGTCAGAAAGGATACCTCTGTTTACCAATGTTCTCAGGCCCCGAACGTATTTACAGAGTGACTTTAAAACCAACGATTGTTCCTGGATCACAGTCCTCCTAGACTCCTCCATCCTTTCTTCATCTCCCAAATTATGGTGCATAAAGAGTGATGACAAAGGAAAGAGGGAATGGGATAGGACAAATGGAGAGGCTGTCTTAGAGTGAAATCCACAATGTATCAACATCCGAGAGCCCTCATTCTTGAAAATCAAGACAGAGTATATATAGGTACTTCCATCTCGATTAGTATGAAACATCCTTCCTAAAACATCTGCATCATAATTGCCAGGATTCCTGTATAAAATGTAGTTACCTAGGCCCTTACCACAGACAGAATGAATCAGATTATCTGGGTAGAGGCTTGGGAATATACATTTTAACATACTCTCCTGGTTTATAAACTACTGTACCAATGGTTCTCAAAATATAAAAATGCAAAGTTACCACTAAAAGTTCTTTGAATCCTCATGCACTGGTGTATTATCTCCACCAATCTATGGTGGGTGAATTCTTGGTAAATGTATAAATAGAACCATGTAGTTATGACAAGAGTACAAACATTATCATTTAGGAGTAAATAGGTATTTTTTGTATAGATGGTCCCCATAATTAAAAATATGGAGACACTGTTCTATACAAAGTTCATTTATCCAATCATTTCATAACAGGAATTGGGATAAACTCACTATAAAATGCATCATGTTCTCATTGTTCCACAAAATACACAATCAATTTTTCCATGGAGGATTTTTAAAAAACCATTTAGATTTCCAAAGTTCATATGATAGTCTGGGTCCCAGGGCACAAAAGACAAAATAAATACATGTATTAATATTATAAATTATCAATTACTTATAAATAAAAACTAATGAAATGGTATGTAGAGTGACTTTTCAAATACACTGTCACCCCTAAAATGTATTCCAGTACCATTTTCAAATAACTGGTTGTCTTTACATTCATTAGAGCAAAGCTTGAGTTTGACTTGTGCAATATAAGAAACTTACCTCCTCCTGCCTTCCCAAAAGAATTGTGTTGGTAAATAAAGACAGTATTGTTTCAAGAATTTTAATTGATACAGGCGGCAAAAATACAGGATTTAAGAAATCCTAGATTCAAAGTATATTCCATAATATCAGAAAAAAATAATTATTCTAAAAAGCTAATTCAGCAGCTTATATGAATAATGGCCAGACGGTTAATAAATAAGGTTTAAAAGTACAATCTTCATCTATATACTTTTGAAACTGTTCTAACATACTTTAAAATTTCTGATACTCTGTACTGAAGGAACAGTAATAATAAGTCTGAATTAGCTAAAAATGGTGAAACAGACTAATTATATATACAGGTGTTTTATATCTATTTTATTCTGTGGCTTCATAGGAAAAAAAAACACAAAAAACATTCAGTAGAATTTGTAAAGTAGCCACAGTCTTTAGTTTGTTCTATTCTTCCTTTCAGTTATTTTGGTGCAATTTTAAACAGAAACAAACAATAAATCCACCATCACAAAAAATAATATTCTATTCCATTAATATTAGTTTTAACATGCAGAGCTATACAACTACTTGAACAAATGCAAGTTAAAAATTTCCCCCAAAAAAACACCTGTACTCTAATTAATGTTTAATGTATTAAATAGTATGACCACTGGATTTCTAAAGTTTACCTATTAATCTGAATGTTCTGGTACAACAGACAATGAAAAAGACAAATTTAAATTTTTTAAAATGTCACTGAGAACAGCTTTATTAGTACTGCTTAATTTTGTTTTCAGATTCTGGAACAGGTAAAAAAAAAAAATCTGAACCATAAATAATACTGTTAAACTGAAAGCAAAAGCAAGAAAAATCTGATTTATTTTATATGTTAAGTCCCTTTGCCACCAGGTATATGGAATCAACTGTATTATTAAAGATCACTAAAAAAGTTTTTGCTACCAATTACTATTTTAGAATTTTAGTATCTCAAAATACATGATTTTAAAATTACCTTAACAATAACACACCTAAGTAAAATATTTCCTTTTTTTTTTCTTAATAAATGTACCATTTTAAAAACAAGCCTGAAATGGGCGTGTATAATTCTGAACAATCATTATATGGGCAATGGCTATATTTTTAAGGATCACACATAAAGGTATTCAAATTCCTCACTGGAAATCATTTCATAAACCAAATATAAATTATTTTAAAAAGGACTAAGAAAACTTGATAAATAGCGGCCCTGGGAAAAAAAGCGAATTTGACATTTCAAATGCCATCAATTATTTATTCATTCACTTTGGGAAAGTTGTCAGGGACAGAGGAACCTATCTATAATAACCAACCATCAATTTTGATTACACTGTTAGTTTTATACTAAAACTCTTAAGTTTCTGAAAGAGGTCTTTTGCCCATCGCTGTAATTTAAACCTGATCACTAAATTAGATCAAATATTAGATACCTTACTGCTTGTGAGAGGTACTAGAGATGACTGAATATTACAGTTCAGTAAAACTCTGTGAGGAAGACTTTCTAAATTATTAGTCTCTGCATTATTGATTTGTTTGTACACTTTATTAAAGACTTTCCACCTTTCCTGAATCCCATTATTATGACTACCAATTATTAAGGCAGAAACAGACATTCTTCCATCTCCTTCCTTGCTGTTATCTTGCTGTTGATGGGTTTGCCCTCAAAGCCCCTTTTAATTTGTTTTTTAATTGCCAGCTGAGAAACCTCATAGTTTAAATATAATCTGGTTAAAGGGCAGTAAGTTCATAAACTGGAGCCTAAAGACTTATACAGAAGGTGAAAAAAGGGAAAGTGGCATTTTATTAAGTGCCCAGACTCTTTAAAGACAGTATTTCACTTCATTTTCTTGACAACCCTATGAGGAAAGCATCATTATACCCAGTTTTTAAATAAGGAAGTGAAACAGCAGTTAAGTGACTTTACTGAGATTACAACCTCATTAAATGCCATTGTCAGGGATCAGAATTCACCTTTTCTGGTGCTATGTGCCAATTTAAGTGCATCAGCCCGTGACAGTACTTTCGATAGCTCAGGGACCATCTAGGCGGTTTTGAAATGGATGAGTTGTTCCAAGTCTGACCTTCACAAAAAAATTCCTCCTGGACTTTCATTTGGAACTTAACATCTTTCCATAATTAACACTGCAATGAAGTCTGATCACTCTTTGGCATACATATGTGCACACACACACACATACACACACACACACACAAACACACAAATTATATATATTATCTGGCCTTGAAGTTTAAAAGCAAACAGCTGGTTAAGAATTTTACATGCTAAATCCAAGTTTTATGAAGTTATGCAAACATGAGTATTTATTTACATGCCATTCTTTCCTATGGGAAGTAAATAAAACTTGAGTGTCGTTCCAAATTCTAGGGAGCTTAGAATAACATTTTTATTATAAGGTCACCATAATGTGCATACTTTACCCATTATATAAACTGATTTTATTTTTTTTAAAGGAGATGTTTTCTTACTCAAGGAGTAGAAAATACTGATTCAGCAAACTCTTGGTTACTATCGTGGTCAGAACATAATAAAATGAATATTTTAACTTTACCTTTTACTTTAAAAATAATCCTATAAATTTGGTTGCCCCTTTGTCTCCCTGCTGCTCCCCCCACAAAAGAGATACTTCATTTCCTTTTTTAAAACCTTACTTTTGGGGGCCACTCAACATAAATTATAGGAAAAATGTCAAACAAAATAGTTGTGGTTAAAAAATTTCTTTAATAAAAAGGCGATTGTTTTTACCAAAGTTAAAAACCTTTATTAAAGGTTAAAAACTCATTTTTAGATCTGCATTTAATCATCAATTTAATTTTTCATAATCATATAACCAATATGTAAAGTACAAATGTAAATCTCAACCAACTATTTTTACATTAATTCAGGGAATTTAAAACTTTACATAAAATACAGGGGGTGACAAAAAAAATGTATACACATTTGAAGAAAGAAAAACTGTATTAAAATTGTAATAATATATACTGTAGATAACAAAGGATGAATACAAGTCACATTTGACTTCTGCAATACAAGAGGTGCTCAAAGTGGTTACCATGAGTGTCCAGACACTTCTGATTACAAGCTACTACTTGAACAACATTGACCAAAGTGTCCACTTGTATACATTTTTTTGGCACCCCTAATATATACCAATTTGGAATAAAGCATTTCATCTAATAAATGTTCTCATAAAGCCAGTTACCTAAAATAAAATAGAAAATAGGAACTATAACTAGGGACCATTCAGATTTCTTTTCATATGCAAAAATGGGAAAACACACTTGGATGTGAATGTACATGTCTGCACATGCGCGCGCACACAGACACAGACACACACACACACACACACGCACACATACACGCAAGCCTCAGAAACCTGAAAATTATCTGCATACTATGAAAGTAAGCTTTTTGTTCCCATTTGGCAACCTCCTCAAAACACACCACACATCCCTTTTCTGAAAAAGAACTTTTCTAAAATACAAATGGCGAGGCTTGAGGCTTGACATATATATTAGGTAGTTTAAGAAAAGGCAATGATTTCAAGTAAAAACATTGAGATATCTGATTTAAAGTGGTAAAGAATTTATTTCACTTTTGCCATGTCAGGACAACAAAGCAGCCCTTTTATGTCACCGCTCATTAAAAGGGCATTACAAAACATTAACATAATGTAGTAGCCCATGTTTTCTTTCAGGCACTTTCAAAGGGCATCTCAGACCCACAATATCTTCTACTGAGTGTGCAAGAAAACAGAGCTGCAAAATGATTAGTAAGGCAAGATACTAATGTCTCCCTTTTTATTTGAACATTAATCTTCCATGTTTTGGAGATATTCTGAATTTAACATTCAAATATATGCAGTATTTAAATATTAGGAATCAATGTATCATCAGCAATCTTGGGTTTCATAGCTACTATCAAGCAATGGCGTTCTAATGCACGCAACGTAGTTTGATAGGTATGTGTAAAAGAAGATGGCCTGATTTTTGCCCTCAAATGCACAAAAAGAATTTTCTATTTACCCTCTTAAAACAGTCTTTGGCCTTGCTGAATAATTATAGAGCTGTTATTTTACTGTGAAGCAAAATAAGCCTTCAAGTGTCCCTTACTTGATCTTAGAAGGTCAAATTCTCTGTCCAACAGTTCTTCTTCTGTTAACTTGGAAAAATTATCCTCTCCAAAAGGATTCCACCCCGACATATCAGGTGGGTTACTGATGTTCTTCTGATGTGTAATATTTGCAACTGCCTCTTTGTCAGCAACTGACCTATAGTAATAATTAAGGGAGGAAAGAGAAGGAAAAACCATTAGAAATGAAATTTTTAAATGCCGTAGCTCATACTTTATAAATGTTTAGAAAAGAAAATCATTGTATTATGATGGAGATAGCAGATAAGGGCATGGCTTGAGAGGAAGGCCTCCTGGGATCTGAACAGCATCCGTAAGGACACTGACTAGCTGTGTGTCCCTGAGCTACCTCAACCTCTCTATGTCTCAGCCTCCTTACCTGTAAAACAGGAGAAACAGTATCTACCTCACAGCATTACTGACAAAATGATTTAATACACATAAAGCAAAGAGAACAGTGTCTGGTAAAAAAAAAAAATACTAGTAAGCAGTCAATAAATATTAACTACTATTATGGTGAATAAACCTTAAAGTAAAAATGAGTTGCCATATCCAACAGCATTGCTCTAAAATCACTACTGAGTAAAGGTGATCTTATGTCCTGGTTATGTTGCGTTTTTTTTGTTTGTTTGTTTGTTTTTGAGGGCAGTGTCACTGGCCTTCATATGTGGGATCGAACTGGGGCCGCTGGCTTCCCAAGCCAGCGCTTAACCACTGCGCCACTCAGCCGGCCCTGTCCTGGTTATGTTGAGATGCCACAATAATTTTCCTTTTGGCAAAGGCATTCTCTATATAGCTACAAACAAATGATTAACTGGTAGGATTGCTTTATGGATTAGCTAAAACTAGATGAGGTGGTTTTCTATATAATAAATGTTTCATGTGTTTGAAGTATCTATAGTCTGGGGCCTGGGACCACTGGGTCTATGAAAGTTATCTAAAAGGCCTCTTGGCTTTTAAGAGAAGATGAATCTAAAAACTTCTTAACCTGAGAGTCCCCGGGGACCTCTCTTTCAATCCAGCCTACAAACAACATAGGCCATGAGATGACGTAACAAAGTTATCCAGTTCCTTTCATAATTCAGATCCAGATCTTCTAACATTAGTAATGAACAATCTCTATGTACTTCTTAAAAATTATCTCAATTTTGCAAGCCTTGACTCATCCCCACAAATTCATCTTCCCCTTGGGAGCTCACTGCCACCACACAGATCTTAAATGGGAAGAGAGAGCAAAGTTGCCCATTTAATCCGCTAGTCCAACCACCCTCGGTACAGCTGAGCCAAGAATGGAATGTTTAAATACTTATTGAAAGCTAGAGAAAGAGAAACAGTAATTGCTCAACAAGAAGACAGCCTTCTCAGTAAACATAGCTTAGGTATCTTAATAATAAATATAATTTAGTTTAGAACTCACTCTGGGGAATGCATCCATTGTGAGGATCTAAACCTGCCTCCCTGACAGAATCCCATCTTTAATTCTAAAACTATCTTCAAGGACTTTCAAAACTAAGAAAAATGGCCATTCCCCCTTCTGCCTGTCAGTGATCCCTTTTAGAACTTTCGGATTCCCTATCTTAATCATCCTCCTCTTGTTCCTGGAATGAATTAATAGATTCTTCTAGGTAGACTGTCATTCAATTGGGAGTGGTGGTGGTACATTAACCTACAATTTAAACAGGTGTTAAAATATGCCTACAAGCTGACACTCCACCCTTCAAAGGGTAAAACTGAATTCCCTGTGCTTGAATGTGAACTAGATCTAGCGACTCAATTCTAACAAATGAAATAACGCAGAAGTGCCAGAGTGTGACTTCTGAGATTAGGTTATAAAAGGCATCAGAGGTTCCTTTTTGCCCTTTCTTTTGGACTACTCGTTCTGGGAGAAACCAGAATAAATGACTCTGTGTTTAAAACAGTGTTCTGGCAGTCTTTTGGAGAGATCCACGTGGCAGAGACCTGAGGCCTCCTGCCCAAAGCCGTGAATGAGCCATCTTATAGACAGATCCTCCAGTACCAGCCAAACCTTCAGCTGCAGCTGTAGCCAACATTTTAACTGTAACCTCATGAGAGACCTCTCCTTAGACATAAATATAGAGCTAAGCCACTCCTAAATTCCTGATTCAAAGAAAGAGTATCAGATAATGTTTATCATTGTTTTAAGCCACTAAGCTGTAGCGTAATTTATTATGCAGCAACAAATAATAACATAGGGTGATTTATATCATAATATATGCAAAGATGTTTGTTTATTTAATTATTATTTGAATACAACATTGTAATACTGTCCAATATTCATACTAAAGAT
The DNA here is from genome assembly GCA_033961575.1 of Aselliscus stoliczkanus. Taxonomy (NCBI): domain Eukaryota; kingdom Metazoa; phylum Chordata; class Mammalia; order Chiroptera; family Hipposideridae; genus Aselliscus; species Aselliscus stoliczkanus. Next base: position 89,584,958 of record CM066734.1, on the reverse strand, counting down.
ATATTAACACATTGGAGGGTAGAAATTTTAGCAGAATATTGAGTAGGAAATAATCATGCTAACCAAGATAGTGATCCTTTTCCTGTGTTCTAAGGAACTGCTTGCTTTCTCATCTTCTACTCAAATGTCCCTTATATACTTAGAGCCAAATATTTAACCCCAATCTTCACCTTCCACTGACTCAGTCAAAAACAGAAATATATGCTTACAAATCACCTTTTAAATTGTTATAGAAGATAGTCATTACATATAATCCTCTGTATAATGATTGATATTAAATAGAAATAATAATAGTGAAGTAGCATTCAATGAATAAAACTATTCCATTCTTATCCTTAGGGAACTTATTTTCAGGTATGTCTTTTTATAAATTTATTAGCTTGCTGCTTGTATTTCATAGATAATATTTTAGTGGCTTTAGTTTATTTATAATGTATAATATTACTTGCTTGAATTTTACTATTTATTATAATGCTATTAATCTATTAAACAAAAAAGTGCTATGTGGGTTAATCAAAAAATTGTAGAGTGGGCAAATGATAAAGAGTTTGGCAAACACTGATCTGGATCTTTAAATGAGCCTTTGGTCATGTGCCCAGCTCTCTACTTAGACACACGTGTCCTGATTCATGTACCTCAATCTTTGATTTAGGAAAGCACGTCAATAAATCAGGTTGGTTTTTTGTCCTCCCTCACTCCCTGTCCTCTCCTCTTCTCTCTCTCTCTCTCTCTCTCTCTCTCTCTCTCTCTCTCTCTCTCACTCACACACACACACAGACACGTTGGGAGGAGTTCTATAACAAACTGTATACTTTACCCCTCTCTTGACATGCTCAGTGAACAAGTATGCTACTGATGTCGCTGTTTCTCATGCCCCACTCCTGGCCATAGCTTGTAGACACCGTTTCCCAGCTGATGTTTCACACTCTGAAACAGTGTTCTATGAGAACTTCTTTGGTGTCACACTAACCAAAGCTCTAAACAGATACTGCCTCCTACATATCTAAACATATTAAGAAGTATTTATAATGGTCAATAGCTTCATAACTACAAAATCCTGAAACAATACCCCATATCAAATCTAATTTTGAGAAAAATTTGAATCACAGTTCTTTAATTTATTATAATGCTTTCAATATCAATTATCTATGAAAAATAGCTCTATAAACCAATGTATCTGAATAACCAAAATATACTGTTTCCCAACTGTTATGGTAACAATAAACTTGCTGTATCATCATCTTTAAAAACAACCAAATGACACATTAAAATTTTTCCTTACCTGCTTAAATTGAAACAAATTTGACAATTTTATGAGTAAATATTATCAAATTAATTAAAAATAATAACACGTAAGTTGAAAAAGTTAAATTAACTTATCTACAAGGATTATTTTTTCAATTATTAAAGCAGCTTGTTACAGTTTTGTTTCCACTTAAATTACAAAGAATGCCTTAACATATAAGCCAATAATTTCCTTAGCCTTACATGCTGCTGGATGATATTAAGCCTTATCTGCAAATAGCAGTTAGCAGAATTAACTAATGGAAATGCACAGAAGGATGGGGATGCACAAGGACCAGAGGAAAGGACTCGTGAGAGAAAAGGGGGGACTCGAGCGCCTCCACTCCACAGTCACACCTACTTCCACAGTCATTTCCTTTTATACATTTGCATTCACTAGAAAGATACTTGCCTATTGGCACGGTAAGAGGAGCCCATTATGGTTCCAGCCTGAGCTGGAAGTGATGAAGCATAGGAAACTAAGGCCGGTGAGAACTCTTGAGGGGAGGTAAGATACTCAGGTGATGCCTGTTGTTGAGACTGCTGATGATGGTGAGCTAGCATTTGCTGCTGCCTGAAAGCCTGCTGATACTGCTGCACCTGAAACAAGAAATGCCATTATATAAAACAAGCTCAAAGTCACTAAAGCACTGTCAGCCTTACATCTATTTACTGTGTTCCTTCTTTTCACATTGGCAACAAAATCAGAAACTTGAAAAATAATTTATATTTGAAGAAGCAGCTCCCTACTAGAAAACTGCAGCAAGATGAAATAAATCTATTTAACAAATTGTGAAGCTAGGCTCACTTGGCAGGATTCAAAAATTCTCCTTTAAATACCTGAAGAAAAAGACAATAGAGCAGCAACTCTCTAGTATAGTGGTTTCTATAAAAAAAAAAAAAAAAAAAAAAAGGCCAATTATTCTCTGAAGCAAATGCAATTTTCCTTTGGGTTTATTTTTCTTCGGTTGACATTTGCCAAATGAAAGGGACATATGACAAAAGATCCTGGGTAACAAATCATCTCCCTTATACTATGAGATAAGAGCAAACAGTCAGTTACAAAGTGCCACATTCAAATGCTATAGCGTTCAGCCCAATTCAAACCTGCTTGAGAATACATGACTGGCTTTGATAAAATATGTGTAATTAACTTGGATTGATTCCGAATTATTAAATTATGAATAACACCATTTACCCTGTGAATTCCAATAGTGTACTCAGAGAGAACTCTCTAGAAATTATAAAACACTTACCACTGCAGGATACGGTGGTACAGGAGGCTGTGGCTGATACACCGAATGCAGTAAAAACTGCTGCTGAAGCATCTGTTGCTGCTGCATTGCATGTTGATACTACAACAAGAAAATCAACAATTTCATCAATATCACTCATGCCTTTTTTGTGCCACAATGTTTTATTGTTTTGGTTTTTTTTAAAGTACTGGTTTTACCATGACAATGATTTGGGTACTTAGTAGTCCAAATACCAATGTAAAATAGCTACAGTCAGTAAGTGACTATAACTTATATATGTTTATAGAAAATGGTTTCAGAATTATCAATGAAACATAATAGATTCAACTCAAACCATTTCCAGCACAATTTAAGGATGCTGGAAAAAAGCCTAAACACATTTACCAGTTTAGGAAGACACCAAAGTCACTTCTGTCCAGAACTCATGACAGTAAATTCCCACTCTCCTCTACCTCCCCTTCAATGGTGTCTTCTGCTCACTCAATGGTACCACCTACTTAACTACCCTCCACTCTGGGTCCTTAAGTCAGGATCAGAGGAGGGAGACGCCCATGAAGTGTCGAGCATGTGTCTGGCTCAAATGCAGTTCAGGAAATGATGAAAATGATGAAAGGATGATGGTAACAGTCATTAAATTTAAAGTAATTTAGAGAAACTAGAAATTTGCAGGTTCTGATGAGGCAAAGGACAGAATAGAAGTTAAAGTCATTTTCTTCTATGTCCCCTCCAACTCTAAATGCCTCCAACTCCACCATACACATATACACCAACCCAGGCAATAAATGAAAACTTAAGACAATGTTCCAATAATAATGTAATTAGTCTATGTATCTGATCTCAAAATGTAACCTAAAAAGGATAACACCCATCATAAACTGCAGTGCTTATTCATGATGCCAAATGACCAGATGAACATTCTTTGCTTCATACAGCCACGATGCAACCTGTTTCACACAGTATTCTTAAGTATCTCACCAAATGCAAAATACATATTCTTTAAAATCAGGAAACTGAGCAATATGTTTACTTGGATCTGGAGTTCAAGGTGCCCATGGCATGGAAGGGAATTCAGTGATATTCGAAGCTGCATGAATTTCCCAACACTACTTCCATACTTAAAGTAACAGAAGAGTTACCTGCTGCATGTAAGCATCCTGCTGCTGCTGCTGCTGCTGCTGCTGCTGCTGCTGCTGCTGGTGAGGATGGCGGGGCTGCAAGTGCAGCTGCTGCAGTCGCCAGTCTCCTTGCTGCAGCTGCTGCAGAACTCGGTGCTGCTGTGGCGCCTGCTGAGGGGGCGCTTGCCCTAATGAAATCTCAGGGCTGCTTCCAGGTCTCAGAGCTCCTAAAAGAGGTTTCCAAATACTTTCATTAACATACTCATGGATTTCAATAACATGATTGGATTTCAAAACATTCATTTCAATAATCATTTAACCAAGGCATTTATATCCTAACATAGAAACTTCCATAAGCATAGAGTCCCAAGGGATTCTTTACTGTACTTCTAAGTATCCATGAAAGCTAATTTTGTCAACTACAGCTCTAAACAAGTTAATATCTTAGAAACGCGTCACCTTTCATGCTTCATCTCTCCATGAACACACCAGTCCTGTCAGTTTGTTCCACATTTCGCAACTCTGTCATGCACTGTATGAATCTGTGTCTCTGCCAAAATGATTCTCTCCATCTAGAATGCTACTCTCCACCTACTGCAATTCTTATCCTTTCCAGTTTAGCTCAAATCTCTCTTCCTTATTCCTGCATCTAACACTTGCACTCAGTTTGTAACATTTCATGCTGCCTTGCACATATTAATTGTTTACATGGTTATTTCCTAACTAGGGTCCCTGAGGGATGGGGTGATGCCTTATTTATTACTTAGTATCCCAAAGAACCTTTTATATAACAGATATTCAATAAATGCTACTGCAATTAATCTATTGACAGTGTCTCCTAAATGGATATTTACTTACAAGCTTCATAAATTTTACCCTAAGAAAATCCTATGAATAAACCCTTGAAATTGAAGAAAAATAAAAGAGCAAATGAACTACACTGTAATTTCTATATTCTTTCCCAATGAGATACTGCAAATTCAAATGCAACTATTTAATCCTAAAGGGAAAAATAGGAGGGAGAGTAGGAGGCAGGGAAGGATTCTTTTTCATCATTGTTATTCATCATCTTCATACCTCCCTGGGCTTTAAGTACAACACTCTATGACAATGGTTTTATAACTATTTCTAATTCTTCCCATTATAAGAAAATGCTTGCTCATTTTAATTACTCCTGAAAATGTTTATAAAATTATATGGAAGAAAATTAAGACCATAATTTCACCTCACAGACATAACCACCATTAGCTTTTTCAGTGTATTTCTTTCCACTTGGAAAGAGGATTAAAAAGTTAAGCTCCTCAGCTATCCATTCTTCTTTTCAGGCCCCGATGTCTAGCTGGAGAACACTCGGGGGTGAAGCCCAAACACGAATGATCATCATGCAATACCTCATGAGACTCATCTCTCGCCTCACAAACTGTGACTTTTTTTTAGCATCATTCAGCTGAACAGAGCTCCTTGGTTCTCAAGCCAAGGCCACAGAGCACCAGAGAACTCCCAAACATCACAGGAATCCCACATGAAAACAATGCTTTGAAGTAAGTACATCATTAAATCCTCCTACTATTATTCCCCATTTCGCAAATGATGAAACTGAAAGCTCAGAGAAGTTAAGTGAGTTCACAAAGTTAAAAATAAATGATAAACTGGGAGAAAATATTTACCTGGCAAAGCTAATATTCACAATACATAAAAATAAAACCTTCAGAGCAATACAAAATAAAGACAAACCTCATAAAAAATTGCAAGATAATTCACAGAAGAAAACAAATTGCCAGCAATCATATGAAACAGTACTATTAAGGAATATTAAAATATAAACAAAAAAGTACTGCCTATCAATAGGGAAACAATTTTAAAAACCAATACTATGAAGTGTTGACAAAGATAGGAATGAAAAGGCATTCACACTGTTGATGGTAGTATAAATATGTGAAGTCTTTTTGAACAGCAATTTAGCAGTAACTAACAAATTTTAAACAAGTATACTTTTGTTTTTTTTTTAAAGACGGCAGTGTCACTGGCTCTCATATGTGGGATCCGAACCGGGGCTGCTGGCGTCCCAAGCCAGCTCTTAACCACCGCGCCACTCGGCCAGCCAATAATAAGTATACTTTTTAATATCTTCCTCAGAAAAATGTAAATAAAAAGTCTGTTATAAGATTGTGCACCACAACACTATTAATAATAGCAAATATTGGAAACAAGCTAAATGGTTCTATAGGCTATGGTACATTAATACAATGAAACATCATACCTATTAAATATAATATGGTAGAGCTGTATGCACAATTGTGAAAAGCTCTCCAAAATTTATTAAGTTAAAAACAAATCAAATTGCAGAGAACCACGTATAGTATGAATGCATGTACCCATACTACATCAGAAAAACCACATGAATTATCTGTGTCCGTATGTATACACGCAAGAACACAAAGGACTGGGACTGTGGCTAGTTTACCCTGGGAAGATAAAGAACTATTCTTCTCTGAATATTTCTGGGTTGTCTGAATATTTTAAAAGAGTATATTCATTTCATTTTATATTCTGTATAATATTTAACCAGGGAAGAAATGTAAAAGACGAACATATTGGGGAAAAGAGTATTATTTTTCAAACATATGCTGGAAGGATGTAGAAAGAGAGATGCTGCCCCTGACTTGGGGAGCTGGCCTGACACTCACAGCTAGGTCTTGGTATTCTCCAGATGAACACAAACAATTTCGCACAACACCAACATCAGGCAGTCACTCTGTGACTCTGATGGATCAGGACAAGACCACTCCACAGTCACGTCTGAACACTGACAAAATCAGGACCATTGTCCAAACCACAAAAGTGACCAAACCTCTCCGTCTCCTGTCTAAGGTGACTGACTGATGCTTCTTTACCAACTGAGGCTTTGGCTTCCCCTCTTCTAGATAAAATTTAAGACACCTAATATCATATCCCAGCTTCATGACAACTTCCAGTCTAGAGCGAAGCTCTACTTCCTTACAGTCTCCCCAAAGCTACTTAACACATGCCCAAATTCCTTAAGAAGGGTTTTCAAACACCATCTTACTGAGACACCCCCACAGATTCCCGTGGTATGCGGATAATAAAACCCTTTTGTTCAACTGCAAGTTTGTTTCTGGTGGTCTTTGGCTGAAGGGCATTGATACATGATAGACTAATAGCATCTCCAAACCCAAAAGAAGCAGAAAAAAGAGACACTAACATTGAATGCTTACTATGAAACAGAATTTTCCTGGATACCACACCCTTTGTTATTTACTCCTTATAACAGGAAAAGTAGTTGTTATTCCCATTTTATAAAAGAGGCTAAGAAATGGTAAAATGGTAATTGGACACAAGAGATTTCTAATTCCTCTATTTTCCCCCTTTCCATGGAATACTCCTCCATCTGGTATACCTGATCACCACAGAGGTATGCAATAATATTTCAGGTAACATAAACATTATGTTTACTTCACAGTAATAATAGTAGTTATTAGTTAACATTTCTTAAGGATATATTATGTGGCAGGCATTATATTAAGCAGTCATTTAATCCTTACAACAATCCTATAAGGTAGGTATTAGTATTTTCTTAACATACAGTACTAAAAATTGGAAAAAATAGGTCTCAAATCCAGGTTGATAAGCCTCAAAATTGATCTCAAATCCAGGTTGATAAGCCTCAAAGTGTGGAATAGTAACCATTAAAGTATCCTCATTTAAAACAACTGAAAACATTTTAACATTAAAATAAAACAGATTATCATGAAATAAAGTGCCAAACGGTTTTCTTGAGGTGGGACTTCAGGTTATGTCCCCCAACCCTTAAGAGAACAAGTTTACTTACTCTCTAATATTAGGGACATTTCCTTGAGGAAATATTTTTTTTTTTTTTTTAGTTCCACACTATATTATAATGCTTAGGAGATACTTTAGATTAGAAAAACAATTTTTCTCAAAATGAGATGAGAAGACAAATTTCTATACTGTAATGTCCACATAATCCAAGACAGTTTCCTTTGTGAAGACTAGGTTCAGTGCAAAGACCCATAACTTTGTAAGGCTGGAGTTTCTTTCCCCTTTCCAATACAATACAGAATTTACTATACTCTTGAACTTTATTATCAACCACAAACTGTACTAGTGAATGATTCTAGGGATAAGCAATTCATAAGCTTTGTATGCCACACTCTTACATGCCAGTAACTTACCTTTGCCTACAATGTTAGGAAAACAATTAGGTGAGTTGATTAGACGTCAGCAGTAAGTTTCCTGAAGCATTATATCATCCATTTCACAATAGTAAGTTTGCTAGTAATTGGCAGGGCTATATTACCTTTTGGTCTGTGGTTACCAAATTCACCAGGAGCAGGGACTTTAACAGGTGTTGCTGAATTCTGAATGGTCAGCGCATTGGGAGTGGCAGTAGTGGAGTTGGCCTTTGGTCTTTGTCTTGGTGCAATTGAGGTTTCTGTTGGTCCAATGGTATCTGTTATTCTGAAACAGAATACATTTCATTCAATATTGGGATTATTTCTAATTTATTCTTGGTTCTATAAAGCATCTATTTCAACAGACCCATTTTAATTATTATGAGGATGTTAGTCTTCTTGGTTCCTCCCTAAGTCTCATTCTCAAGTATTAAATATTTACTAAAGATAGGAAAGTACATAAAATCTAGCCAAATATCTTTTTTTTTTAATTTATTTATTTTATTAGTTTCAGGTGTATAACACAATGCAATAGTTATACTCTTTACCCCCCCAAAGTGACAATCCCCCTCCTCCAGTTCGCCACCCCCCACCCATATCATACATATCTATCACAACTCCCCTCCACAGTATACTCCACATCCTGTGACCATCCACATATTCAGTTACAGTTGGCATACAATACTATACAACATCAGTTTCAGGTGTACAGTGCAGTGATCAAGCCTCTACACTCCATCCATGAAATGGTCTCCCCAACAAGACATGTGAGCATCTGATGCCCCACAAAATATTTACACCAGTATTAATTATATTCCCCGAACTGTCTTTCATATCCCTGTGGCAATACTGTAGTTCTCTATTTATGCTGTCTAATCCCTTCCCCCTATCCCCACCCCCCTCCCAACTAGCAACCCTCAGTTTTTCCTCTACATCTACGAGTCTGTTTACTTTGATCGTTCACTCAGCTCTTCAGACTCCACACACAAGTGGTATCACATGGTACCTGTCCTTCTCCGACTGACTTATTTCACACAACATAATAGTCTCTTCACAACATTATCAATTACATTCCCAGAACTGCCCCCATATCCCTACAGCAAACATTGTAGTCCCACCTACACTGTCCAAAACCTTCCCCCTCTCCCTCTTCCCCACTCCCTCCCAGCCAGCAACCATCAGTTTTTCCTTTATATCTGCTTGATATGACTTCAATCTTCTTACATTTACTGAGACTTGTTTTGTGGCCTAATAGCCAAATATCTTTAAACCAGTATGTTACCATTCAGTCTGACACTGAAGTTGGCAGAAAGAGTGTAAGATTGCTCTTAAGGAGATGAAATAAAGGAAACAAACAGGAAACTTATAAGGTTTTGGACAAAACCAATAGCCAACTATCTGAACCAGTCAGAGAAATAAAAGTAAGAAACAACAAACTAATAGTCTTCCTTAGCTTGGACTCTAGGCTTAACGAAAGAAAAAAGAGAAGACTGCGCCCTAGAACATGTAAAACAAAAGAAGCCAAAGCTTTTAACAACTGGAGCTACCTGCTCACATCCAACTTCTTAAATATTTAACTTTGCTTTACTTAAAACACTGAGTGTAAATTATATACAAATTTCCCACTAGGACTTAGTTTAGGCCACAGACATGGGTGGTCAAATGGTAAGCATAATTTGGAAAGCAAGAGACACTAAATATTGGAGAAGACACAGATATTTGCTCTTCTCTTTCAAAAAAAACTCAGGAAAAATCTTTAACTTGCATATTTACTAACTTTTGCTTTCTATAAATTCAGTACAAAAACTCAAAAATAATTTTTAATAGTCATATGATCACTTTTCAACAGGATTACAATAAAATCTCTTTACCAAGTTCCTTGAGCATATTTTCAAGTGATTTAATACTTAATTTTTTGGCATACATATGATTTATGAAGTACATATCTGTGGCCTCTGGAGAAAGTCCTGTGTACCATAAGTGCACAGACAGACCTACACTTCTTTCTTATAGCTGTACCACAAGAGGGAGCCCTGTTCACAACTATCTTTCTAAAACAGACATGAAGTGGATCAAAAGATTTTAGAAAATTGTAGAAATACATTCTAAATATAACATTTAGGTTTTAGGGGGAATGAGAATGGGGATGGTACAAGTCATACTAGAATTGAACTAAAAGGCAATAAAAGATCATGTATACATATAATCAACTAGATTTCATTTTAATGATAAATATTTAGTGAATTCGAATTATTGATGTGGCACCAAAACGAATGCTGTACTCCCTATGTTCAAGTAAATAACTTGGAGGAAATATTGTATACAATCTTTCTATCTGTCTATCCATTGTTTATTAAGTGGGCAGTGTAGGCCAGGCTTCTCACCCTGCCTCGGTCCCATTCTAAATCGCTCCATAGATTTCATAACACAAGTATAATAAACCTCTGAAAAGCATATTAAAGTTCTGCAGGCTTTGATTAGTCTAGTGTTTCCCAATTTATTTTACCAATGTATCAATATCTAATATACAATTACTGATAGCCAGCAAATAGTACAATACCTTGTCTTCAAGGAATGTATAGTACACCTACAAATGTATAGCATGTGTTCATGAAAATACATTAAAATTTAACACAGTAAAAATAATCAGTGCCAAGCTAGTACTGTCAAGGTTTCTGGAGGAGTAATTTTCTACCTTTACCCTAATCTGGCTAGAGAACGGTTCAGGCAGGAACTGGAGATGAAAAATAATATGCTTTCATTAGACAGTGAATAGAAACTGAGCATTCTGCGTGAAGAAATGGGGAAGAAAATGCCTGAACAGATTAGGCAAAGTGAAGACATGAACTTGACTGAAATAAAAGATTGAGTAATTACTAGTATTACGATGCTGCACGGCCTCGTCTACACCGTTACAACAGATCACACAACTGTTCTCTCTGTTTTCCTTCTTTTCTTCCCTCTTACCACCTGAGCAATCTTCCTAAAACACCAACTCTCTCTCCTCTTAAAATCCTTCAGTGGGGCCAGACGAGTGGCGCGGTGGTTGGAAGCTGGCTTGGGATGCCAGCAGTCCTGGTTTGGATCCCACATATGAAGGCCAGTGACACTGCCCTCTACAGCTAAGATGGTGAACAACAACTCCACCTGGAGCTGGGCTGCTGTGAATCTCCGGGATGGCATAACTGCAGCCCCTGCGGCAGTGAGCTGCCATAGGCTACAGTGAGTGGCCGGCAGCCAGCGTGAGCGGCCAGCAGCTGGTGTGAGCTGCCAAGAGCCGCTGTGAGCAGCCATCCAGAAGCCGGCGACCCATCTGCCTCACCTGAGAAGAGCGTAATGATAATACCAATATGGGCCAGTGAAGCAATATCCTCCACAACTAGACTGAAGAACAAAAGGACAGCAACTTGTCTGTTCCCCTTCCCCGATTCCACAAAGCTGTTGCCCTCCCCAAATTCCCCAATAAAATCTTTAAAAAAAATTTGTAATACTCAATATATACCAATAACAAAAAATGAATACAAGTCACGTTTGACTTCTGCAATTACAAGAGGTGCTCAAAGTGGTTACCATCAGCGTCCACACACTTCTGATTATGGTGAACTACTGCTTGTGCAATGTTGACCAGTATCCACTTGTATATATTGTTTTGGCACCTCTGGTATTATTGACCAATGAACCTTATTTTTTTAAGATACATAATGTATAGATTTTAACATACTCTGAATAGCACTGAATTTTAGCCATGTTAACTATTTCATTTGCTTATAATTGTACAGCTATAATTTGTGTCATGGTGGAAACATAAAGCATCATTCTTATTCAGCTGACTCATGCTTTTCAAAATCTATATTTACTTTCTTAAAGATTTATTCATTGACAAAATAATTATTAGAAAAACACAAGTAACAATAAAATTCAACTGACAATTCTACCATACTTAATAATTACCACTCAACTACACAGCAGGTGCTAACTGCAGCTAGGTCATGGATAGGACACGCTGTTGGTCAGGCTGCATCCCTGCAGGCTGCATCACTGCTTCGTCTCTTACTCAAGAGTATTTTAAGATTCAAGTGAACATAGATAATATTTTCAGAGTGGTGCCATATTCTTTTTAAAACTAAGTCATTCCCAAATGGTATTTTAACAATTTATAAATAATAGATTATGTATAACACATTTCACAACCAGGTCCCAAACAGACCTGAACACTGAACAAAAGGTTGCAAATTCACTGGCCTAAATGCCCAAGGCCAAATTCCTCAGCTTGACGTATAAACCAAGTTGCTCCTGACTTATTTACCTACCTCTTCAGCTTCACTGCCCACCACTCCCTTATGTCGCCTGTGCTCCAGCCTAGCAGTTTTACAAAGGCCATTCTTCTTGCTTGAAGTGCCTGTCTGTATAATTTCGCTCCCATCATTCCAGCTAATGGACTACTATCCCTCAAGCTCAGCACCCTCCACCCCAGGGAAAGGATTCTTTCTGTGCTCCTGTTTTCTCTGCTACAGGTCTTTTCTTCCCTCCACTCTGAGTGGCCTGATAGCTATCAGCTTGGAATTCTCTACTTGTCTATCTTCATTAGAATGTGAGCTCTTGGGAATAAACACTGCTTCTTTTTGTTTGCATTTCCAGTATCTATATCTTGCATATAACAGGAACATGACAAGTATATTTTATGTCAAATAAAATACTTTGTATAGGTAAAATACAATACAAAAAAGTTTTGACCAAGAAATCTCACCAAATGTAACATTATACCTGATATTACATAATATATAATATGATACTCTAAAATACAGTCCTGCTTATTAACTATTAAACTCAAAGTAAGCATAAGAAAAAAATTAATCATTAATTCAACCATTAATCAGAGTCAGGTCTTAATCTACATAATTAAACTTATTAATACAGTAATAACTGTGAAAAATGATTTAAAACATTATATTTCTTTACCAGTCTTAAAAGTATTATCATTATAAACATTCATTATAAGTTATACATAGTAATACATAATGTAAATATGTATTAGAATACATAAAATAGTTTATGAATTTAGAATACTCTAAATAGTTGCCTATAAGAGCTATTTTTTCTTGCCTTAAATTAAAAAAATCACACTATAAACTCAAAATATAACATTTCATAAATTAGAGATGTCATGTGATGAATAATGACAACATCCCCCCAAAATGACCTCATGTAATATAATCACTTCTTTATTGCTGTGACTGATGTCAAATCCTTTCTCTAATATAAAAATGCTTATTTTGTACCTGCTATCTGAACTCTACACCATATGCAATAAGGAACACAACATTTTTTGTGCGATGTAGATATTTAATTAATTACATCTGCTAGGATTAAAAATGAGAACTAGGGCCGGCCGAGTGATGCGGTGGTTAAGCGCTGGCTTGGAACACCAGCGGTCCCGGTTCAGATCCCACATATGAGGGCCAGTCACACTGCCCTTGGAAAAAAAAAAAAGAGAACTATCCCCCTTTGTAAAATAGCCTTTTTAAATTTCGGCATAGCTTTGCCTACCTGGCTTTTATTTGGCTTTTCCTAGAAGCTGCTTCACTAGCAGTCATCGGTTCAGGAAGAGCTGAAGGAATAGGAGAATTCTGGGCAGAAAACATAAAACTTGTCATTTTAGTTTTCACTGTATTGCAGAAAGCTTTATTTAAATGCTATTGATACACGCTTAAACTTTAAAAGTACTGTCTGTGAGATACTCGTATTATTACTTTCACCTCAGATACCTACAAATTGTTCACACATATTTGCCAGATCTAATCTGCAAATATATGCATACTACACAAATGTCACTTTCATATTCATGTTGCCACAGAAACCCTTCAAAAATGAACAGAACAGGGGCCGGCCGAGTGGCGCATTGGTTAAGCGCTGGTTTGGGGATGCCAGCGGCCCCGGTTCGGATCCCACATGAGGGCCAGTGACACTGCCCTCTACAGCTAACAACAGCTCCACCTGGAGCTGGGCTGTGCGAGCCCCGGTGATGGTGTAGGCTGCAGTCCCTGCTGCAGTGGGCTGCCATAGGCTACAGTGAGTGGCCCGCAGCCAGCGTGAGCGGCTGGCAGCCAAGCGTGAGCTGCCAATAGCCGCGGTGAGCGACATCCAGAGGCCAGCGACCGATCTGCCTCATCCGGGAAGAGCGCAATGACGATACCAACAGTGAAGCAACATCCTCCGCAACTAAACTGAAGAACAAAAAGACAGCAACTTGTCTGTTCCCCTTCCCCGATTCCCCAACGCTGTTCCCCTCCACCAATTCCCCAATAAAAAAAATCTAAAAAAAAAAAAAAAAAAAAAAAAAATGAACAGAACAATATCATTATATCCACTTTACAAATAGGCAAATCTTGGCTAAAAAAGGATTGCATTAATACTTATAAGTCAATGACTTTTTTACACTTTGGAAAAAGAAGCAAACACCAAGCATATGAGTAAAGTGTTATTTCTACATATTGCAAATAATTTTCATGACACTGCTGGTAAAATCTAGAAAACAAGAGCAGAGGCATGACTCATTTGTTTACGTTCTATATAATGTTTGGCTTACAGCAGGTACTCAATAAATGCTGGCTGAATGAAAAGCTAAAAATCTCCAGTCAAATGTCAAATGAAGCTACTTTCATTACTCAAATGTTAGAACTGCATGACTTTCAGCTTCAACAAAGGTGTATTACAGGCTATGTATTACAGTGACATAGTAAGGACTTCAAAAACCAAAAGAAGAGGTACCAACTTCCTTCTTTTTTTAGAGGCGTAGATTGCATTATACACAAAGGAAAACCTGTAAGATCGAGTGAGGCCAGACTGATCTTTACAAAGTTGAGAATGGCTAAAAATCAGTGATGATTCTGGACCTTTATCAAAATTAGCAGAGACATGCCAAACCCAGTTAACCTGATGCAGTTAAGTACAGCATGCAGACAGACACTGAATAGAACTCAAAGCCTTTGAGTGGTATTAGCTATTATCAACTCAACACTTTCCATAGACTAGGCACTGGGTTTTACATTTATTATCTGAAGTCCTCGGGCGGGCCGAGTGGCGCGGTGGTTAAGAGCTGGCTTGGGAAGCCAGCGGCCCCGGTTCAGGTCCTACATGTGAGGGCCAGTGACACTGCCCTCAGAAAAACACAAACAAACAAAAAAAACGACAATGACGTCCTCATAATTACTATCCCTGTTTTATGGAAAAAGAAACAAATATTAAGAAACTTCCCCAAATACAGTCAGCCCTGCGTATCTACGAGTTCCACATCTGTGGATTAACCAACCTGGATTGAAAATACTATTCAGAAAAAAAATATATATATATGTTGTTGCTGATGTGTATTATGCAGTTAGGCCTATGATGGTTGCATCTGTACTAATGTACAGACTTTTTCTTTATGTTATTATTTCCTAAACAATATAGTATAATAACTATTTACATTGTATTACATATTATAAGTAATCTAGAGATGATTTAAAGCATACAGGAAGATCGCATAGGTTATATGCAAATACCATGCCATTTTATATAAAGGACTTGAGCATCCACAGATTTTGGTATTTATGGAGGGGATACTGAAACCAATCCCTAGCTGATACTGAGGGATGACTGTATATAAAATTAGTCACTGATAAAGATAGAATTGAGCCCAGGTCTCTCCATTTACAATGCTCTTTAAACCAAAGGTAACCAAACTTTCTAGGTGTACAGACTGCTTAGTGTCTCAGTAATTTTTCATGACACTCCTAGTTCCCCCCACCAAAAAAAAAAAATCTAAATCCTGGGTTGTTTTTTTTATATTGGCCCAAACAATGTGTTGTTTGTGCTGTATCAGACAGATGTCACTGTGTTTCTCTCAAACATACAAAATATCATGCAGTGCCCCCAAGTCTACTGTAGCTCCCCAGAGCACTTCAGTACACAATTTGGCAGCTGTAGCTTTATATCAAAAACGCTAATCACAAACATACTATTAGACTACTTGTCATGAAACAAATAACTCTGAAAAGTGTGTATGTATGTGCTTAAAATGGATTTTAAATTCACATCCCACTTTAAAAACTACTTACGTGAATATTGGAGACTGGACAATCCTTTTTGGCAAATTTAAATGCGAAATAGGACACTTGAAATATATCAGGTCTACGCTCTGGATCTGGTTCAAGCATGAATCCTGCAAGAATAGATCAAAAGGTTGAGTTTCACTGAACACAGAAGCTAGGTAGGGGCACATTCAAAGCATTACATATATTTCCTTCTAAGAACAGTGATGATTCTAACACATTTTGTTAATGTTTACAGCAAATGTAGAAATTATTACTTATACATGAACTTAAAGTGTTATGCCAAGCTAAAGACAAATCAGTCATAGAAACAGCTCTGCACCAGAAGTATGATTCACAAATACAAATATTCTTATGAGAAAGTAAAACAAAACAAAATATCAATTTAGTGAACACTGGGGATTATTCATGAAAGTCCCAGGGCCATAGTAGGGGTCCTTAATTTCATTATCTAATACCTCTACTACTTTTTAAGTGATCCTAAATCACTGAGAAAAGACTAATTTGTGTGCATTATAATCTATTTAACAAAGTAGTACAGGGTTAGCAGTATACTTTTCCAAAACATGCCTTCTTCCCATACTAATGCTAACAGTATTAACCAGTTCTGTATTTCAGCGTGTTATACATATCGTATTCAAAAGTATGAGATGAGTTTTATGGCTTTATTATGAACAGATTTCATACCAACCTTACAGCACTACTTGAAATGCCTGACCTTTTTCCTAACCGCAATGACCAATATTATTTATTCCTTGGCTGACTTGTGATCTTACAATTTTAGAAGAAGGTTGATATATACATTCAATTCTGAAACTGAAAAATTCATATCTTGTTAAGATATCTCCATGTTCTCACTGATTCTTTGATTAACTCTAAATTGTTTTCATGTTAATTTTTAAGCCTATTTGGAATGTAAGATTTACAGCATTAATTAGACAATATTCTGAAATTTGCTAATAAAATTACAGAGAGAAATTATATAAATGGCTAAATTGAAATTATAAATCAAAATTAATTAAACCTTCTTTTCAAATTTAAGTAACTGCTAAACAATGTATAATACATCTCCAACAGCATGATACAAGCTTATTTTGGTTAAAGACACTGTTTGGCAAGTGACAGAATAAATTTAGCAGAAATTTATTTGGGAAATTATGAACTCAGCTTTTTAAAGTATTCTGCATACATGATTTTATGTACTTAAAAAGGCTAACATATATAACTTATCAAATTGATTTTTATTATTTTATTACTATTGTTAGATGGAAATAATTAAAATCATTTAATTCTAGTATTTATTAGCTTATATTCAACCTTATTCCAGAAAAGATTTGAGGAATCTACAAGGTTTATTTTATCCTCCAAAATCACATTTTATCTTGATACCAACAGATATCAAATGTTTTAAAAGTAACATTTGTCCATTATATAGGGATAAATTTACATAGATTTTTAACAACAAATGCTTATTCAAATAATTTTTTTAAAACCAAACAAATCAAGAAACTTATCAAATTCACAAACTTTTCTATTTTTCTCTTCTAACAATTCAGTTTATTTGGCTTTTTTTAACAGATTTTTATTGGGGAATTGGGGGAGGGGAACAGCGTTGGGGAATCATGGAAGGGGAACAGACAAGTTGCTGTCCTTTTGTTTTTCAGTCTAGTTGTGGAGGACATCATTTTACTGGCCCATGTTGGTATTATCATTGTGCTCTTCCCGGGTGAGGTAATTGGTCACTGGCCATTGGACGGCCACTCATGGCAGCTCCCAGCCGCTCATGCCAGCTGCCGGCCACTCACCCTGGCTGCCAGCCACTCATGGTAGCTCAGGGCAGCCCACTGCAGCAGGTACTGCAGTCTATGCCGTTGCCGGTGACTCAGGACAGCCCAGCTCCAGGTGGAGCTGTTGTTCACCATCTTAGCTGTAGAGGGCACAGCGTCACTGGCCCATGTGGAATCCGAACTGGGGGAGGGGGGGCCCTGCTGCTCAGAGCTCACACTCCCAAGCCAACTCTTAATCAACATGCCACATGTTGGGCCCCTTATTTGGTTTTTGAAAACTAATTTCAGCAGTAACTAATTATAAATATTTATTCCTATAAAGGACTTGATATAGCATACAAACTATAAGGTTTTTTAAATATATGGGAACATTAGGACTAATGGAAAAATAATGGCTGAGAGGCCAAAAAAAAAACAACTCAAGATAATGATGTCAGTAAAGAAACTGCATGCATATGATTTGGTCTTATATATGTAGGCTGCAAATTTAGATCTCTGCTTTCTAGCTGTTTACACAAATAGGTCAACATGATCCATTACATGAATTACTGTGTCTAATACAAAAATAAACCAGGTGCTAAGAAAAAGCACTATTCCTACTACCAAAAGCAAAGAGTAAATTCTCCTTTGAGTCTTTCTGAAGATGGCTCACACTGTGTGAATACTACCCTTAAAGAACTGCAGTGTGTAACATAGGGCAATGTCTTATACACTGCTTCCATGTGGGCCAGTGACGTAACACCTAAATGCAGTTCAGTATAAGAAATTCTATAGGGGTAGAGAACAGTACAGTATGAGAATACACTTGGCTTAATATACTTAACTCTGGCCTGGCTTAATCTAGGAAAAGCTTTTTAAGTATCTAGAGAGCAACAGAATGACCCTTCAGGCAATCCTACATATATTTCTTCTCTTTCATAGTAGATGAGAAGCACTGAGGGGAAATAAAGACATTTGAGATTTTATGTTCTCTATCCAATATCTGTATAGGTAATTCTATCTCTCAAGTTAAGCATAGCATGACATCCTCTAAAGATTAGGTAGCCAGGCTGTGGGTAGAAATGATATCACTTTATAAGCAAACAAAAGGAACTCTTAACTCCCCTGGCTCATATTTCATGTGGGCATGCATCTGTGAGAGCCAGTTTAGTTTGTCTAACTGTACTGATCCCATTTATGTGACATAAAATCAGTTTAAAGGGTCATGACTAGCACTTGTTTTAATAAACAGAATATGTTACTGTGGTAAGCATAAGCAATATCACATGAAAGTTGTTCATGTGCATGTGTGTGTGTATACCAGGTGATAATTAAAATGCATTTATTACTGTGGATCACAGATGAACAGTTTAAAAACTACTGTGCTGGTGATCTCTCTCTATTACTATAACTCATTCTCCTCCAAGGGAAAGACAATTATTTGTCTAATTGTTAGACTAGGAAAAAAAGAAAAAAGAAATAGGCACCTACACATGTCCACGCCCATATCTGCTGCTCTTTCTTTCAGAACAGTTTACTCTTAGGACACGTATTTTCTCTGTGAAACCATGTCTTGTAAGTGGCTTACTTCTCTGGAAGAAGTCTAAGGTTTTCCAGCACTGCCTATGACTGGGTGTGAGTAAATCTGGGATTGAATACAGATTAACAGGCCCATTAAAGGAAAAAATAAATTTCATTCTGCAATCTACTTTATCAGTTGACGGTTTTATCTGATGAGCTCCTGTACCCCATCTCTGATTTAGCTCTAAATTCAAAGTATGAAGAAGCTGAAACCATAGGTAGAAAGAATATGACTACATTTTTATCTCTGAATATTTTTATACTGGATATTATCAGCCATTAAAAAAGAAAAAGGAAATAAACCCAGTAAAAGGCATCTTTAAGCATTTGAATTAAACAATATAATTTCCCAAACTGTCCAAAAAAATGGATTACAAAATACGCTCCTAGCTACTGAAGGATAGAATCTGAAGGGCAAAGGTATCAGCTCTCATCCAGCTAAACAATGAGGCACATTTACCAAGAATGACAACTTCAGTTTTTAAGTAGTTGATCCAAAGCCATTTTCACAATAATTAAACCTCAATTCTAGTATTTTATTAACTCCTACTTCATGACAATAAAACTGTATCATCTACAGAAATATGCTCGAAGGGAAGGAGTGAATTAAGGAATACATCTGTCCAGTTCATCTAAGACATTAAGTATTTTTTTAAAAAAATAAAAGCAGACAAGCTAGAATACACTCTTGTTTACTTAACTTAAATTGATAATGTGAACCATCATGGGACCAATCTCACTGCCCCTGATTCTACTGCAAATATAAAATTGCCTTTTTAAAAGTTATCCACATAGAAATGAAAGGCTATTTCTCCGTTACTTAATTGGGTGAATCTTTCTGTTGACACAAATACCACATTAATACAATCGGAGAACACAAAACAGTCTCAGCATTAAAGTTGGTATATGATTAAACCACAATATTTCCAACTAATGTATAAGACATATCTGATTAAAAAGCACTTATCTGAGGCAGCTGAATTTATTATGTTTGTACTAATTTTACACAGGAAAGTACAACATCCATGCATATAGTCCAACAAAAAAGCAGCTGAAGGAACTGCTGCTGCTGTAGCTGCGGCCAAATTAAATCATGATTTAATAAAGGACTTAAACCAAAAATTAAATAAAGGAGTTCCCATTCAGTTACGCAAAATGATGGATCCATGCCTGGACCTAAGTAAAAGTTAAACCAGCATCTTTAATCTAACAGTTCAATAAATTTAATAGGAAAATACTTTGGGTACAAGTCTCAAAAGAATGTTCCTGTATAAAATTTATTTTTTTTCCTTCCCAAAAGACACTTGTTCTCTGCAAGAGACTTCCACTTATAACACTTAGAGTAACTTACCTGAAAAGTGAAACACCCACTCTAATTTTGCAACTACAAATACGTCAAGCATTATCTTGTTATTTTTATCTGTTAACCTACGGAGATTATTATAGAAACTTACACGTTAGGTACATATGTCCTACCTACCTTATTCTGTGGACTACTGAAATGAAACTTAATTTAACAACCACAATAAATGTCCATCAATGGATGAATGGGTAAAGAAAATGCGATACACATACACACACCACAGGGAGAGAAGAATATTATTCAGCCAAAAAAACAAAGGAAATCTTGTCATTTGAGCATCATGGATGGACCTGAGGGCATTATGCTAAATGAAAGAAATCAGACAGGGAAAATAAATACACTTATATGTGAGATCTTTGGAAAAAAAAACCTCATAGATACAGAGAACAGATTGGTGGTTGCCAGAGGTGGGGGCTGCGGGTGTGTTATATGGGTGAAGGAACAAACTTCCCGTTATAAGTCAGTCCTGGGGATGTAATGTACAGTATGGTGACTATGGTTAACAATATGGTATTGTATACTTGAAAATTGCTAAGAGTAGATCTCAAAAGGTCTCCTCATTAAAAAAAAAATGTTAACTACATGAGGTGAAGGATGTTAGATTTATTGTGGTGATCATTTCACTATATATATATATATATATATATATATATATATATACACACACACACACACACATCAAATCATTTGTTGTATATGTGGAAATAATATAATATTGTTTGTTAATTATATTTTAATTTAAAAAATGAATCCACTTAAACCTGATAGATAGCTACTAAGAGTAAGAGGAGAACCATAAAGCAACAATAAGTGAGCAGATGCAAAAACTAGAAAAAAACAAAGCTTTCCCTTCTGTTCACTATGATTCACTACATCACTGCACAAAGTAAGGGGTGAGAAAACTGTTACAGTTAACAGTATATTCCGGAATATAGGACAACCTATGGTAAGCCTTTGGTAGATGCACCATCAAGCTGCAAAACCAAGTTCTGCAGGGAAAGTCCATCCAAATGAGCTATCTGACAGCAGACCCTGATCCTTACCCAGAAAATCAGAAATCAGGTTACTCAGGAAGCATTGTAACAGGTTTCAGTACTAGTGGTAGTTCTCACAGCAGTAATGATAATAATATCAAAGGCCATCTCATTCAGTACTTACTCATGCTAAGAAGTACTTTTCATAATCCAATTTCCACAATAACCTTTAAGAGGTAGGTACTTTTAATAAGCTCATTTTGGAAATGAGATGGAAATAAATGAAGGTGCCCAATATTTCATACCAAAGAAGTGACAGAGCAGATGCAAGCCCAGGCCCTTTGGCTCCAGAGACCTTGTTTTTAATTTCCACCAGGTACTTCCTTAACAACCTTAACAGAATCCTAAAACAAAGGTGAGGCAACCAGCCTGCTGGTTCACTTGTCACAACTATTCGGCAATCCTGTTAGTTTTGCTTCTCATTCTCCTCAAATGTTCTCTAAGTCCTTTGCAGCTCTTAGATTCATAAATGGAAAGTGCTTCTCTTGGAAAAGTTAACAGGAGCTAACAAGAAAAATTCTAAATAATTCACTCAGCTGCTTTTAAGAAGAAATGTCTGCAGAAAGTATAATGAAAATAGTTAAACAGAGCTTTATGGACAGTAGGTAATGATAATACCGTTGACCAAATAGAGAGAATCAAAAGTATATTAAATACTTATGTAACCACAAACCATCAGTTTAACAAAGATTAGGCATGGCTATTTCATTTTCAAATATCTTAACCATGTAAAATAAATGCAACTAGAATTAGTAAAACTATGAAAACTAAAAAGATATATGTTTTTTTAATACTTTATCTTATATGTGGGATCAACTACACTGTATAGATAGACAAATGGCAATAAAAAAAAGTTTCACTTTCAAAAACTGTGAACACAGGCAATTCCTATTCTTCTGAATATAGGATTTATTTCAAAGAAATGTAAATCACTAATTACATATTATATAAGCAGACAGAGAAACCCTAAATAGTATGATGCGAAACAGGCAAGGTCACATGAAAAATGTAAATAATAGAATTGTAAACAATCTAAATTTTTTAAAAAACATTACACATTATAGATAATTACCTTGTGGCTTAAAAAAAATCTCTCTTTGTTAAGCTTTTACTACTGAAGACAATATTTAAAAAGTAAAGTCCATAAAAACCCTTCGACAGGAGATAAAATACCAACATTTACTTCAATACTTTTATTTTAGTGAGTTATTTTTTAAAATTTCTGCCTAGCACTGTGAAGTAAGTTCAAAAACGTTAATACATAATCAAATTTATACTAACATTGAGAAAATTAAAATCTGTACATTTATTGACAAATAAAGGAAGCATATGTTGCACAATAAAACATCAATTAACTAGAGCCCAGTGAGATGCTAAAATTATCAACAGGTGTTCAGCTTCTCAACCTTGCCATTACACACATAAACACACACACAGAGAGAGAGAGAGAGAGAGAGAGAGAGAGAGAGAGAGAGAGAGAGAGAGAGAGACAGACAGACAGAGAGAGAGAGACAGAGAGAGAGAGAGAGAGAGAGAGAGAGAGAGAGAAGGGGAGAGAGAGGAAGAGAGGGAGAGAGTGGGGAAAAAATGTAATGTAAGAAAATAAGATCTCACTTTAAGCAAATTAAATCATGAATCAGGGTATATATTGTCCAGTATCTCATATAGTATCTCATTATCCAATGAGAATATTCAGAGTTTCTAAGACATTGCAAGGTCCCCAACAAAATCCTCAGTTCAACTGTAATTAAAACTATACTTAGCAATGAAACAATGTCAGTTTCAGTGACTCACAAGGGCTTCAATAAAAGGTTAAACTTCAATTAGCTAGAATATGAAACATCCAGAGTAAATTCCTCCATCGATTCTTTGAGCATTCCAATTAATCAAGTTTTTCATGCTTTTGATGCCCTAATTTTTGGACAATGAAGGAGGAAAGCAACTGGATAAGATTGAGTGGGTTAGGGGTCCAGCACTTACTCACATATACACTAAGGGTATGTTTGTTCTTTGTAAAAATTCACACTTTGCAAAATGGCAGGATAAAAATAACAAGGCTAATGGGAAAACTAGATTTGGGACAGGTCATTGACAAACTATACAAACCTGTCACCAGAGCACTGACAAAAACATTAATCAGTACCTGGAAGGTAACTTGGACTGCCCAGGCAAGTAGCTTAATTTGGCTGGAGGCTGCCACAAGGATATAAAAACACTCAAAACAAGGCTGGGGAGTTCTTAATCAATAAAGATAAAAGTAGAGCTCTGGACCAGAGGAGCTGCTATTCAGGGGGGCCACCATTAGAAGAGAGCCACACAAAACAGAGGTAAATCTCTGTGGGAAGAAAACCCCAGGTACAAGCACTCATATTACTATTCTCCAATTAGAGTGTTTACACCAGAAGTTCAGGAGCCAACCTCAGGCTATTTCCTTTCCCCTGTAAGTTATAATACCACCTCCTCCATCCCATTACTCTGGTGCCCCTTGCCTAGGAAAAATATCCCACACGAAGCAAACATCCTACATGAAGCAATGTAATTTTTGTGTTCCACTGACATAATTCTCCAATTTCTAACAGTATGAACAAAACCAAGTTACAGAAATAAAAACAATGTGCTTTAAAACACAATTTTATACCACAGTTTCTTAATCCAGTCATCTACTGATGGGCATTTTGGTTGTTTCCAAGTCTTAGTTAGCTATTGTAAATTGTGCTGCTATGAACATAGGGGTGCATAACTTTTTTTGCATAAGTGTCTTGGTTTTTTTCAGGATAAATACCTAGGAGTGGAATTGCTGGGTCAAACGGTAACTCTATTTCCAGTTCTTTGAGATACCTCCATACTGACTTCCATAGTGGATGACTGGATTATGAAACTGTGGTATATTTATACAATGGAGTATTACTCTGCTATAAGGAAGAATGAAATCATGGATTTGCAATGATATGGATGGACCTAGAGACTATAATGTTGAGTGAAATAAGTCAGTCAGAGAAGGACAAATACCATATGATCTCACTCATATGTGGAAATCTGGAAAACTATGAATGAGCAAAGTAAACAGAAACTGTCTCATAGATATAGACGAAAAATCAGGGTTACTAATTTGGAGAGGAATGGGGATGAGGGAGAAGGGGAAGGGATTAGATAGCAAAAATAGGCAACTACAATATTGCCACTGAGATAGGAAAAACAGTTTGGGGAATATAATTAATAATGTTGTAAATATTCTGTGGAATGTCAGATGATCATAGGTCTTGTTAGGGAGACCACTTCATGGATGGAGTAGAGGTTTGATCACTGCACTGTATTACTAAAGTGGAGGTGGTATACCTACTGTAATTGAATATATATAGATAGTCATGGGATGTGGATTATACTGTGGAAGAGAGTTAGAGGAAGAGTAATAGATATATATGATATGGGGGGGAGTGGGGTGGCGAATTGGGGGTGGGGGGTTGTCACTTTGAGGGGTAAAATGTATAACTATTGCACTGTGTTGTACACCTGAAACTAATTAAAAAAATAATAAAATAAAATAAAATAAAACACAATTTTGCAATGAGGCTAGGCTAGGTATCCTATTACGCTTCATTTTTTTTTTTTTGGAGTGCTTCCCTTTTCTTTTTGATTTACTTCATAATTACAAGAGCCAGCCATTTGTCAAATATGTAACAAAATTTTTTTTTCCAATTGATCATTTTAATTTTATGCTGGGGTTCATGAGTTTGGGAGGGCTTTTAATGGTTTAAATTTACATCTTTATTTTTCTAATTCCTGAGATTTAATGCCTATCTTATAGCTTACCCATTCCAGTGTTATAAATGAGTTAACACCATTTTCAAGTACCTTTGTTTTATTCTTACATTCAAGTCTAATTTATCAAAAATTCTGGCATAAAGTTTAAGGTAGAGATCCAGCCTGATTTTTTTGTCTACAAATTGCTACCCAATTTTTGTGTTTCCATCTGTTTTTCTCCATTGAGTTGAGTATTTAAAATGCAGAATATTAGAAACACTTCAGTCAAAACAGTGCTTAGAGGTGCTGTTTAAATACTGCATCTTAATATATTTTAGTATCTGATGGTCTGCCCCCTCTCTCAAATCACCTTATCCAGAAATTTTACCATGTACATATATATAAAATTAAATTACAGTATCAAAAGGAAGAAAAAAAATCTCAAGAGAAGGTTGGATATAAAAGTGAGGTATTCTTTTGGAATAAAGGGCCCAGAGGCCTACCTATTTGATACTACACTTAGGTTGCTTTCCGATAACATTTTATAATCAATAAAAAATAGATATTAAAAAGGGTGATAAAAAAAAAAAGGGGGTGGTGGTCAAATAAGCTACAATCTAAGATTAGCAAAACTTTGACCCAAAGAAGCAACAGATGTGGATATTTGAATTTCAAAAGATCAAAGAGTGAATAATTAAATGTTATGCTGGAAGTTTTTCCAGAAATTCCAGTTTCCTTAATTACATAATCTCTGTGTTCTACAAAAGCTTATCTAGGGGCTTAAAAATATCCATGATTACTAATCAGTAATTAGGCTGCTTTCATTCCTATAAAAATCTACAAACATATTTTTTTAATGTTTTTCTTTACTATAGCTTCATAAATTTATAATAAATGAAATTAAAAGACTAGATTCAGGTAAAAGGATATACTCGTAAATAGTAGACTCTAAGTACAGTATCCTACAACTTTCTCATAAATTTTCCAAGTACTTACTTATTAAGCAATGTATGTTATGGGAGTAACGAGAGTTGTCTGGGATGGTGAAGCTGCCATCACAGATAGCAACCTGGCTCTCACCAAAAGGAAGAGTGAAGAAACAAAGCTTATACAGTAGACATCCTAGTGCCTGTAAAACAAAGAAGCATGAATATCATCAGAGCTCAAGTAATCAACTTACCACAAGACATAAAAATAGTAGTAAACCGAAAACTAAATACACTATCTAAAAAAAAAGTCTAATGCTTCTATACTGAATCAACTCTTTTACAAACTGCTTCAACAAATTAATGTGCTTAATTTTTAAGAATACATTAAACTATATCACTTCCACATTTTTCTATCACATCTGTGGCAAGTTGGCTGAATTCATGTTATCATATAACTCTAGATTATGAATAACTAAAATTAGAAGCGCTTGGTCCCTTTTGGGGAAAAAATTATACTTTCATTTCTTCTATAAGAAAAACATATATTTAGTATATAACTAGCACAAAACCAACAAAGTAAGCAAGCACAAGGCTCCATCTAGCAGCAATTTTTAAAAATTCACTCTAAAACATGGTTTAAAATTCTAGGATTCCAAATATGAGTTAGCCAGCACAGTTAAATTTATCAGACAACCATTAATACATTTATATTGGTATTCACTAAGTATGTGTCACTATTTCATACAATAAAAATTAGTTCTCTTTTCCTGTGTATTACAGAATCCTATGATTTTGTTCTCTATTATACTAATGTTTGTTACCTGGGTAATTATATTATAATTCAAAAAGGAAAGGCTCTGTCTGCTTCCCTTGTATAGCTTAATAAACATCACAGCACCAATAAATCTACTTGCAGACTGACAATGAAGACAAAACACCCTAAAACACAATTTTCTAGCTAAACTGGTAACAGCTCATACCTGAGAAGCAGTAATAAAATGTGATTTTTAGCTCAAGAAATCATTATGTTGTCACAAAAAATGTCATCTACAAGCTTTACTAGTATAAGGGGTGTTTCTATTTCTAAACAGATTGTATAAAATTATCCAATAGTATACAATTATATCAGTAATACTGAAATGTGACCTTACTATCTAAAAATTAGCAAATTGGCTTTCCTTTATTGCATTTTCTCCACATATCAACTTAGCAAATGCAACTAACAAATACACTAAGTTTTATAAATACTATAAAGATCACAATATACAGAAACATTTGCCTGAGTTCAACAATTTGTTATTTTCAATATTATAACAGTCTTCCAATGAAAAAAATTTAAAGGCTGTAGAAATTTCAATATATTCTTTCAAAGATATTACTGGGTTATTTATTATATGACTAACAAAATTGTAAAGATTCTGAATAGAAATAACCAGTTCAATGTGGCTTAAAAAAACTTATGATGCTTACCAGAGGGTAAGTGGGGAGAGGGGGTAGTTGAAGAGGGTAAAGGGGGTCAAATATATGGTGACAGAAGGAGAACTGACTCTGGGTGGTGAACACATAATGCAATACATAGATGATGTATTACAGAATTGTACATTTGAAATCTATGTAGTTTTGTTGACCATTGTCACCCCAATAAATTTTAATTTAAAAAGTGTAAAAAAAACAACCTTATGATGCTTTGCTCTGTAAGGAAAATCTCTTTAGCATGCAGGCAGTAAACTAAGCATAAGGCCCTCTTAACAACACTAAAAAAATACTATTTAATGGTGTAATGTTCACATTAAATTACACCTTTCTCCTACCCAGATGACAGTCTAGGCAAAAGAGATCTGCATTTTAGCCCATTTTATCTTGTCAATTAAACCCTTCATAATGCATCTTGTGTTAGACTAAATTGTTCCTATATAACAATTTGAGACAGCAATGTCAGTATACTTAAAAAACTAAATCTAAAATACTCTGCTTCACATTTGTGAACACAACAAAAGTGTCCTAATTTTTTCATCCCAAAGGCATTTCCCTTTTTATACATTTAATGAAATGAGAATTGTTCAAAAAACCAGAGGAAACAAATGATCTGATTTTGAAGGCGATCATCATCCATTTTCCTCATTAAAAGGTAACATGAAGGGCCGGCCCAGTGACCCAGTGGTTAAGTGCTGGCTTGGGAAGCCAGCGGCCCCGGTTCGGTCCCACATATGAGGGCCAGTGACACTGCCCTCAAAAAAAAAAAAAAGATAACATGAAGCATCTCTCACTGAATTTCCTAATGCTTAATAAAATCAGCATCCTAGATCTCAAGATAAAAATAACCTACAATAGAAACTCCCAGACAAAAAAAAAAAAATTCCCAAAAAACACAGTTAAATAAATACTTTAACCTCGGTATCATAACTCTCTGAATCGGTATTGTCCTGAAATAAGATCAGAAATATGATTCCTCACCAATATAAATATTTTACTGTATATTCTGGAATTTGCATCTAAAATGTTTCAGCATACTTCTGTTTCACCTGAACTAAGATAAGCATAAAAATGATGTCATGGAAATTAAAGTTGTATCTCTGTCATGCATATAAACATAGATTCTGTTTTCTGATTCTGAATATTTTTCTTGCTTCTTTTCTATCTCAGTTATGTATGTATAATCGCACAGCTATACCCAATTATCCATTATAGAAACACTACTTTATATACTAAACTATAAATGGTCTAAATTTTAAAGTTATTACTGACAACTTACTATGCTGCTTGGCACACATACCGATGTGTGATAAGTCTGATGAAAAATGAACCATTAAAAAAAAGGTTTCCCCTCTCCTTTTTATTAAGATATTGGGTAACAATCGTGTGCTTAGAGTAATTTTCTTTTTTAGTCAACCCTTAATGATTTCAAAACAGTAATTGAGCTATGATGTCTGTTGTTTCCTCTGCTGCTGAAATACTCTTTTAGTGACATGGATTTCAACAGCAGTTACAAAATTAGGCCAGAAAAGACTTCCACAATCACCCCTTCTAATACCTTAATTTTATCAATTGAGATCAAATTGAATTTGCTTTCTATGTTATACTATAAGCCATTTTAATGAGTCAAAGGTTAATGCTGAGAAAAGCAAACTGAATTTTGAGTTATACAAAATGGTGGTCTATAAGCAATATCAAATTAAACCAGCTTACTCATGGTTTGATTCAGTTATGTATATGATTAAAAAATTTGGCCACCAAGAGATATAAGAACCACTGTTTGGTGGAAAAGTATATAAGATGAAAAGATATCAAAGATATTCTTTTTTATTACCTTGCAAAAGTATTTAGGTATCCCAACCCCTACTACAGAAGAGAACCAAGGTTTTGGTTTCACACAATAAGCTTGACTTCTTTCTGAACATTATGTTTAAAAAAGAAAATAAACATGACTTTTCTTGTGAACTCCAGAAGTACTTCCAAAGGATTTTTTTCCTCCATCCCTAATATGGTCACTAGTGACAGATATAGCTAAATACTGGTTGAATTTAAATGAATTCACATTTAAAATAGACTTTCCTATTAAATATAGCCAAAATATTTTACTTATGAAATAAATTCTTAGAGGTATTGACATTCTAACATAAAGTTCAACTATATAGAAATATGATCTATCTCAATAATTCAACCCAAATATATATGCTAAATTATAAAGAACTTCAATATACAAGTTAGTCAATGGCCCGTTTATAATTAGAAAAAAATTTTATTTCTGTAAATTTCCATTAAAAAGACCCTAAAATACCCCAGAAAATTATCACAGTGTTACATCCAGCTTTTCCATAAAGTGATCAATGAAAATTCCACTTTATAAAAAAAATATTATACTCATATATAATCTAAACTCTAATAATACTGTGGTAAAAAGTTACATTATATGAAGTCCTTTATTTGTTTTTTTATATCTAAGCTTTCCATCTCAGGATTAAGAAAGTAAAATATTCTAATATTTTTCATCTCCTGAATAAGCAACTCTACTCTACACTACTCTTCTACTTATTAGGAAATACCTTTTGAGAGGCACAGGGAAAATAATCAACCGGAATCATATTTTTTTAATGTGGTTAGAGAAAATGTCAACCTTTCTTGGTCTTACCCAGATATCAGCCTTGGTGGTGATGGGTTTCCCTCCATAAAGATTGATCATTTCAGGGGCTCTGTATGACAGAGTTGTATACCTGGTGGTAAATAAGTGAAATGGAGTGGAGATATAAAAAACCAACAGATACTACACATTGCTTCTACATAAAAAACTTTTCAGTTCAATAACATTATATTAAAAAAATACTATTTTTAAAAGCTCATTAAAAGTACATCAAGCATTAAACAAAGCATATATACACATTTTTATTCAACAAGTGCAATAACACCTTCAATGACAAAAACCTTAATTTGCTTTAATAGAAAAACCTTAAGACAATGCACTAGAAACAGTTTTCCTTGAATTTCTTATTTGAAATAATATAATTTGGCTATAAAAATATCCTTGCCAAAATACGTTAGTCTATTTAAAATAAAACTCCATTATCTCAAAAAAATTAAGTTACATGTTTATTTAGCAGTTTGTTTTTATGGGCTCTAACATACTTCCTTTGTACACAGTAGTAAATCTCCTTTAGGTTTATTTTTGTAACTGCTGTTTTAAAAATAATTGTGGTGCCATATTCTAACTACACTAATTAACACATTTTTTTGCGGGAAACGAGTAAACTCGTCATATAGCTTTTTATGCCCGCTTACAAAGTGTTAAGTACACTTCTAATACTGACTGCCATCATAATCTATTTCGAATTACAAAATGCTGTGAAAATTTACCAATATAAAAATCCCAAATACATTATGAACAGAATATTTTAATGAAGTAGTGCTCAATTTCATGGCAGAAATTACCGGAATATGAAAGGACTTCCTCTATCATGGCATAATTTATAATTCATTTTAAGTGTTTATAAATTTTATTTTATAGGAAGTACCTTAAAGGTCAACATTCTCCCATCCTACTTTTCCCAATTACCCTGATTGATGGGACATACTGACTGATACTACAGTGTGGCGACCTACGGAGCCAGAATATGAACTGCATGAGGGCAGGACTTTTGTTCACTGCTATAGGAAGCTCCAAAAAACAGTGTCCGCTACATTGTAGGCCCTGAATAAATACCTGTTTATTGAATAGGCGGTTAGACCATTAACTCAACTGAGCCACAGAGCACAAGAACCCCTCAGAGTTGGCGTTTATCACTAATAACAAAATTCTATTGATCCTCAACTACACTTCGGATTTCAACAGCAAGAAATAAAACTTCCAGTAAGTCAGGGATGCCTGAGCAGAATCCTACAGCGGCAATTATATACCCAATCCTATCTTTTAAAGGTTATATTCCAAAGAATCCAATTCAATAATTTATTGTTCTTGAGTTCTTCAGGACATTTATATGTTTACTAGGAGTTGTTTTTTGTGAAATCTAACTATCATCGCAGGCTGTTTTCTGAGTAGAAATACGGAGTCTAGAAATCCATAGCATTATATAAATGGGCCAGACTAATATCAGCTCTACTTGAGCTATTTCAAAATATATATATTGCAGTTCAAATAATAGCTCCTAGATAGTCTTAACAATTGAAAATCTATGAAGAAGTGTGGAGGGCAACTTAGAAAAGGTAACTATAAATACTTAAAATTTCTATTCTGACATCTTTCTGCAGCCTATCATTTTATTAAGGTGATCTATGATTTACCAACAGTTCTATTTTCAAAAACTAGAAAGCAAAACAGGAAAACATCTTTACCTTAGCAACCTTGTAAAGTACAAGAATAAGAAAACATAAAACAGATATGATTTATTTTTCTACCAGAGAGCTTTCAATACACTATTGCAAAATAACAAGTTTTCCCCATAGTTAGCAATGCCTACATAAGTCAATCTCATTAATAGTAAACATGAAGTAAAAGCTTAAATGTTCTCAAATAATTTAATTTTTCCCTAACAACGAATTCTCAGTATTAGTAAAAACAAAGATGTTAACTAAACTCAACAATTACAAAGTAGATGAAAAACTTGTATCCACAGTAAAATGTATTTCATAGTAAGCTAGATCAGACATAAATTAGTTAATGTCTATGATAGAAATATTTTGAAGAAATCTATAAATGGAATATCTAAAATTTGTATTAGGAGGGCTGGTCATAGGCCCAAGTTAACCAAAATTCCCATGACACAAAACGCAATAAAGATAGAAACTTACTTTTTAATTTCTTCTTCTACTATATTCACTCCATCTTTTTGAGGATTAAGAAACTTATTAGTGGCACTGCCAAAGTCACAAAGTACATAGTTCCCGCCATCATTCAACAAAATATTTTCTACCTGAAGAAAAAATCAATAATTAGTATTTTCAAAATGAAAATTATCTTTTTACAGCCATGATTTTACACAATACACACTGAAGGGCTTGTTTTATATATATGGTGTGTGTGTGTGTGTGTGTGTGTGTGTGTGTGTGTGTGTGTGTGTGTGTAACCTCAAATTATGAGAAAAGACAAATAAATTGGACCAAAAATATACTCTAGTATGCTACTGCTTCTCTTATTAAGAACAGAGAAGTGCTTCTCCCATCCCAGGATATTTTTGAAGGGGCCAAAAACCCCTAAATCTTCTTAAAAACAGTTTCAATGAAAGACAAGAACTAATGGCAGTCAGTCTATACTGTGCCTCCGTTTTTCTCCACGTCTGAACTTCAGCTTATCTATAGATAAGCAGTAATGAAAAGCATTAACCTCGGGTGGATTCCAAATACCACTTTTATCTATAAGACTGAACTGAAAAATAAAGACTTGACTTTATGTCTTAAATTAGGGATCAGAGTTGTACTAACTTAAGGAAACAAATTACATGCACAGTTTCTAGAATAGGAGAATGTGGGTTTACAGCCCAACTTTGCTACTCACTAGCTGTGTACCCTCACACAATTTGCTTAACAACTCTGTGCTTTAGTTTTCATACTTTTAAAATGGGACAGAGACTACCTATAGGTTTTACATATGTGATAGGTTTTATAACATGACATTGCTGTAAAACTTAAATGAATTAAAACATGTAGAGTGCTTAGAACAGTGACTAGAATAAGGTAAGCACTCAATAAATGGTACTATTTTTATTATATTTTTCCTTAATATTTTTTATTTTTATGATAGTCTTAGGTAAGTAATTCAACCTCTCTTCACTCGATCAAAATACATTACTTTTTCATTATAATTTTTCTTCTATATTTCATTTTAGTCTACTTTTTAAAAGATGTGTGCACAATAAAGATTTGTACAACAAATCTACTTAAACAAATGTAGGTTTGCAAAAATTTACACATTAAAAAGAACTAATCATATGAAATACGGTCTATAAAAAATTCTGCTGCTCATCTTTTCCGGTTTTAATCAAGACTCAGCTGAAAACATCTACATGAAAAAAGTTAATGAGATTTAATAATTTTGAATGATCTAAAAAAGTCATACCATATTATTAGGGAAAATGTAGAAGTTGCATATTCAAAAGAAATGCACTATGCTGGTTATCCAAATAAGAGACAGAGGTCTGCATTTCAATGCTGGCTTATCTTATATTCTATTACTGTAGGTTTCCCTAGATGATGTTTTCATGGTTAACATCTATATTTTAAGTAACAGCTTCTATTCTACCTTAAAAGTGTTTTATTATCACCTTTCACAACTTTTGTATAATCAGTCAGAACTGGGATTCATTCATTTGTTAAATATTAATTATTAAGATCCAGCTATGTGCCAGGCACCATTCTAAATGTTTGGATAAATCACCACAAAAGAGAAAAATCCTTGCTCACATGGAGCTTACATTCTTGTGGGAGAGGTCAGAAAATAAATAATAGGCATAATACATAAGTACAAAAGTACTTTTTGAACGTGACGAGTGATAATGAGAGCAGGTGGAGAGCGGAAATGTTAGGCTGTAATTATATGTAAGGTTATGTAAGATACAACTCACTGAGAAGGTAAATCTGAGCAAACTTGAAGGGGCTAAAGGTTAGTCATGGAATATCTAGGCATAAAGAATTTCAGGAAGAGGAATTTTTGTATTTTTAGTGTTTGTCAGTATCAAAGAAGACACCTATGGTTCTACAAGGTAAGTGTACTGATATCTCTAGCAATATGATACTAGGAATGTTCAATCCCCTGTGGGGATTTTTTCCAATTTAACAAGTGGGTACCATATACAAGAGGCCACAGCACACAAATAGGTAAGATCAAGTGACTCTAAATAGTATCACCACCAAATTCTACAGTCAGTCTTCTGATGGCTCCAGGAAAGGTAACAACGGACAGAGACCAATCTCAGTGCTGATAATAAAAACTGGTTGAAATGAAACTAGTCCAAGAACATTTTAACTTGAAAGTTTAAAATGTATTAATCTGTAAGTATTCTAAAGCTCGTACCTTCAGGTCCCGGTGAATTATTGGAGTCTTACACTGATGCAACCTTGCAACAGCTTCACAGGTATCACAGAATATCTGGAACACTTCTGGTTCCGTAAAACCTGTCTGCAGCTTCTTATTCATCTGATTCACTACCTGCCCAGCTAACCAAAAAAGTAATTTTGAGAGATATATTTTTAATAAATGCAGCCTATCACAAAGAAATTAAGAAATGCCTTTATGGTCTCAGGTACTGGGGAATTGGCTTTTTCATAATTCTAATATAAGGAGACTTAGTATACCATAATGTTTTTATTCAATGAAATACATTTTTTTCACGTATCATATTGCTAAGATGAGAACATCTTAAGATGGATGTTGTCCGGCTAATACTACTGGCCATTTTTTTTTAACATTTTAACATCTCTGAAATCAGGGTATACCTTATAATTGACAGCATCATAGATTTGAAAAAAGTTATTCCACGCTGTACTAGTTTTTAAGTAAACCATGGTAAACAAAAACAAAGTTTCTTTATCATGCAATTTATAGTCTAAAGGCAGAGATGAACACTAAACAGTCGCACAAATAAATGAGCATCATAGCTATGCACACAAAGAATAATATGAGAGCAACATGAATTTAAATTGGTGAAGGAGGATGGGGGAGAGGCTATCAGACAAAGCAGGTGTAAGGAAGTGAGATTTATGTTGAGAATGAAGGAGAGGCAAGAATTAACCAGGCGGTAATTTGGGACAAGAGCACACTAGCAATAGTGAGTGGCATGTACAAAGGCCTCGGTTTGGGGAAGAGTTTAGTGGCTTTGAATAACTTAAAAGAAAGCCAGGGTGAATATGGTCCAGGAAGCAGAGAAGAGAGTTAAGAAAAAATGAGACTGACAAGGCACATAGCAGTCAGCAATATTTTAGATCTTAATTGAAGAACTAAGGAGTCTTCCTTTTTTTTTAAAAAAGATTTTATTGGGGAATTGGGGAGGGGAACAGACAAGCTGCTGTCATTTTGTTCTTCAGTCTAGTTGCGGAAGATGTTGCTTCACTGGCCCATGTTGGTATCGTCATTGCGGTCTTCCCGGATGAGGCAGATTGGTCACTGGCCTCTGGATGTCGCTCACTGTGGCTACTGGCAGCTCACACTGCCTGCCAGCCGCTCACGCTGGCTGCCGGCCACTCACTGTAGCCTATGGCAGCCCACTGCAGCAGCGGCTGCAGCCCACACCGTCACCGGGGCTCGCACAGCCCAGCTCCAGGTGGAGCTGTTGCTAGCTGTAGAGGGCAGTGTCACTGACCCTCATATATGGGATCCGAACCGGGGCTGCTGGCATCCCAAAACCAGCTCTTAACCAAGGCACCACTGCGCCGGCCCTACGGAGTCTTTATGATATGACTTTTTAAAGGATCTCCCCAATTGCAGGATTAGGGAATCACAAGAGCAGAAATGGAGAGCTGGGCTCAGAGGCTAATGCTCTACATCAGATAAGAGACAACAGACAGGGCCAGCCGAGTGGCGCACTGGTTAAGAGCTGGTTTTGAGATGCCAGAGGCCCTGGTCGGATCCCAAATATGAGGGCCAGTGACACTGCCCTCTACAGCTAACAACAGTTCCACCTGGAGCTGGGCTGCTGTGAGTTCCCAGGACAGCATAGCTGCAGCCCCTGCTGTAGTGGGTTGCCATAGGCTACATGAGTGGCCGGCAGCCAGCGTGAGCTGCCAATAGCCGTGGTGAGTGACCATTCAGAGGCCAGCGACCAATCTTCCTCACCAGGAAAGAGCACAATGATGATACCAACATGGGCCAGTGAAGCAACGTCCTCCACAGCTAGACTGAACAAAAAAAAAAGACAGCAACTTGTCTGTTTCCCTTCCCAGATTCCCCAATAAAATCTTAAAAAAAAAAAAAAAAAAAGAGACAATAGGCAGAGTAACTTACTAAAATCATGTAACATCCACACAGTAGCCCCTAGAGGATCATATTACAATATACTACAATAACTGACAGTCTAATAATGACAATTCTTAATTATTATGAAGTTAACTATCATTATATTTTAAGAACACAAGTAAATACATGATTCATTCAGAAAGCATTCTGATAAAAGTCAAGTTTGGGAATTTAAAAGTTAAGCTTATGTTAACTTGAAGCTTGCGTTAAAGGTTGGATAAATGAGTGTTTGCTGCTTTGTAATCTCTAAGAAGGTGCATACACACCTGATCCTTTTATTATTACTGTATAAACAGCATTCTCATGTATTTTCTGAAATGGTTGCTTTTTCCTTAGAATGTTAAAGCAGAAGCATTTATTTTTACCCATCAATCTCTGACTTTCAGAGAACTCACATCTATTTGGTTGTAATTTGTTCAGGGTGTCTCCTAAGCGTGAGGTACCTGACAAAGCAGCAATTTCCTTCATCCGCTTGTCAGACACCCTGACTCATTTTAACCAAAAATTAAACAGAATGAAAAATGTTCTCTTGGTGTTCATTCATATTCATGAAATACCATTTCACAGGTAAAGAAATCAAAACTTTAAACTCATTCCATCTCTTCTAAACGTTCAATGTTGGAATGAGTAGAATGAATTTTAAACAAATGTTGGTTCTCTTTCCATTCAGGGATCTTTGGGCAGGGACTCTTTTTTTTTTTTTTTTTTTTTTTGAGTGCAGTGTCACTGGCCCTCATATGTGGGACCCGAACCGGGGCCGATGGCTTCCAAGCCCAGCGCTTAACCACCACGCCACTCGGCCAGCCCAAGGGGCAGGAAATCTTGAATTACAAAATCCAACTTCTCCCAACATCAATGCCCCCCAAAAAAACCTAAAAGCTGTATTTGAACTGCATTTCAAATGCAGACATAATAAGAATTTATTATTCAAAATCAAACTCTTCTTAAAATTATAATAAGGTTATTTTAATGAAAAATAAGATTCAGGGCCTGCTGAGTGGCACAGTCGTTAAGCGCTGGCTTGGGAAGCCAGCAGCCCCAGTTTGGGTCCCACATGTGAGGGCCAGTGACACTGCCCTCAAAAAAAAAAAGAAAAGAAAAGAAAAATAAGATTCAAAAATCAAGTACTTACATACTGAAGGTCTTTTAAAACAAGATACAAATAGCTCTCAAATCTTTCCATATTTTTCAAATAGGCATTATCTCCTAAACAAAAGCTTTTATACTCTGCCCAATTTCATCAGTAAAATAAAAAAGTCAACATTTTCCTGACCTCTTAAGGTAGTTGCCCACTAATTTTCATATTTCTGATTATACAACAGGACAAGGCAGAAGTGGCAGTGTCCCAGTCCCAAGCATAGGCCTTAAGAGCGCTCACCTTCTCCACTTGCCCTCTTGTGTTTCTACCATCTCCATGAGTAAAACATCGCAGGATAGCTTGCTAGTGCCAAGAAGAGGACAAGGAATATGTGAAACAAGTCCCAGCAAACTGACTGGCATGTGAGCAAGCCCAGACAAAAGGAGTAGTGTCACCCTACCAAGCTCAGTCTAGGAAAGCTGGCCCACTGATTGATACACAAGCAATATAGTGTTAAGTAACTGTTGTTTTACGCTATTGAGTTTTGGAATGTTTTGTTATTAAGCAAAAGTTAACATATATTATCCATGGGAATCTCTGTAGAACACCTTCTAAAAATAAAAGCTCTTTTCATAAAATAATAGAAATATACTCAAAATACCAACTCTGATTTCTGAAAGTCTGGTACCTAAAGCCCACAATCTCTCTCTACCTATACATCAGAACATTAGCAAGTTAAGCAGAGCCACACCATGAACCCGCAGAGATCTAACATTTGACAAAAAAGGATTGTAAGTACTTGATATTTGAAGCCATTGGGGGCGGGGGGAGGGGGGCATTATCAGCTATTTAACACATTCTTCTACTTTCCACACAGTTTTATCTCTACATAATCAAAACCAGTGTACCTGAACTATATGCATTAATTCCTTCACTAAAGTACCTTCATTCTTAAACAAGTTTAGTAATACAATTAGCTTTTATATAGGAAGTAAGGGGAGAGCATTGTTCACCCATTTTCTACCCCTCCAACTCATTCCTCCCCCATGGGAGAAAAAGGAACTTATTAATTCATCTGAGAAAAGGAACTGAGATGCTCTAGTCAGACTTGCTGGATTCATTTTCTTAAGATATAACTGCCCTCTCAAAGGGCACATTCTGATCTGTATAGTAAATATGGTAAGCTTATCTGTTGAAACATTTAAAGAAAACTTCTAACATAATAGAAAAAGCATAATAATAATAGAAAAAAATTCAGAAAAAAAACAAAAACACAAGGAATAGAAGAAAAATCTATTTAAAAGCTATAATTAACACCTGCAGACAGCAATACATTTGTTCCTAAAACAAGAGCAAAGTGTATGTTAACACATTTTTTGCAGGAAACGAGTAAACTCGTCATATAGCTCAAATGCCCGCTTACAAAGTGTTAACAAAGAACAACACGGAGAAAACAAGAAAGAGTTCTTGGAAATTAAATGTAACATGGCAGAAATACAAAATTCTACAGAGGAGCTGAAAGGTACAATGAAGGAACGTTCCCAAATAGAATAAAAAAGAAAGAAAAGAAAAATAAAAAAAAAGAAAATCAGATAAATGATCAATCTAGGAATACTAATATCCTAAAAATGAGAAGTCCAAAAAACAGAGGAAATGAAAGTGCAAAGTGTCAAAACACGTCCATGGAAAAAAAAACGGGTCACATCAAAAAACTGAGGGATCACAATGCATCCAACCTCTCCAGAGTTAACACAAGGAAAAAAAAGTGAAATAATGCCTTCAAAATTGTAAATAAAAACTATATCTAACCTACAACTCTTTATCCAGCCAAATTACCAAACAAAATATTTCTATATCTGCAAGGTTTCAAAAACGTTTCCTTCTATACATCCATTATCAGAAAGCTACTGAAAACTGTACTCTCCCAAAGGCAAGTGGGAGGCATCGGGGAGTCTAACAAGGAGGGAGGCATAGGGAATTCCCAGAATGATAGCAAAATGCTGTTCAAAATAAACTGAACTGAGGTCTCCCAAAAGGATATTTCTTAGAGCGGAAAAGATGAAATTGACACAAATATTAAAATGTTTAAACATACTGCATAAAGATTTACACTTCCATTGGGAAATATGGGGCTATAATACTAATATGTATGATGGAAATTAGGCAAATGAAAGCTGGGATAATTACTGACTCCAGGAAAAATAAAAAGTATAAAAAAGAAAATGCAATTACAGACAATTACATGTCACAATTTAATGGCAAACAAAATAATTTAAACACTGATAATTTAATCTAAAAACTGAGAATATACTAAACTGACAGCAAAATCCCCAATGCTAACAGTAAAATCCTCATTTTTTTCTTAGAGATATAATTCAAAACAGAAAAAAAGAAAATCAGCACTAGCAAACTTTCAAGAGCTCAGAATCCCATACTTCCCCTGATTTTCTAAGTCCTTCTCTTTCATAGTCAAAGAATCTCACTGAAACTACAGGTTCTCCTCTACATAATGAAGTAGAGAAATATTGAAGTAAATATGAGAAGAAAAACATCTCAAGAATTTTAAAGCGAATGCCTACAAGGAGAGGAATGGCACAGGAAGATACTGACTTAGCATAGCTTAACAGATCTCTACTGGACTCTTTTAAATATATACATGAATAATTTTGATAAAAATAAAAATTTCATGTAAACAAAGCTTGATGATTCAAACCGGATAAAAATATTTAATTTTTAAAAAGTTTTAAAAAAGGTCCAGCTAAGTGGCTCAGTTGGTTAAGAGCTTGCTCAGGAGTGCAAGCTCTGAGCAACAGGGTCACCAGTTTGATTCCCAAATGGGCCAGTGAGCTGAGCCCAAGCTGAGCTGCCATCAGCTGGTGAGAGCACGTGCTCCTAACAACAAGGTTGCCTGGTCAAGATAATAAAGACTGAAATGGGCACCTTGTGGCTCAGGGGATAGAGCGCACGCTCTTAACAACAAGGCTGCTGGTTCAACGCCCGCATGGGATGGTGGCTATGTCCACCCGCAACTAATTGAACACAGCACCTTGAGCTGAGCGACACGACCGGACTTGGAGCTGAGCTTGCTGCGGCCTCCGCAACTAAGATTAAAGGACAACAACTTGGCAGTTCCCCTTCCCCAATTCCCCAACACTGTTCCCCTCTCCCGATTCCCCAACATTAAATAAAATAAAATAAAATAAAATGCAAAAGAATGCCTTCCTGAAACAAACAATTTGTCCCCTAAAATTGGAAATGTATTTGGTTCCCCTTTTAAAATGTCTTCTGGATGGCAATTAATTAAACTCACCCAGGGTTATAATTATGCCCAATTCAATTATCGTTAAAAAGTTACAAGTAGCCAAGAGCTACTAATCAACTATAATCCAGCTAAGAATCAGCACCATAAATGCTAGAATTCAGGAAACTGAGGAAGAGAAAATCAGTATCCAGACCTTAAACAGATCATCACAATGCTTTACAGTAGAAAAGATGAGATATAAATAAAACAATCATGAAAACATCTAACTTTTTATATTAAATATGGAAATAAGTTACAAATATATCACAGTAGATATTATAATATTAAATCACTTCATTTTCCTCTGTCCCTCCCACCTTACAAGACTGGAGTAAATGAGGCCATATTTTCTCCATCACCACTACCATCATCCTTGTCCTCCAACCTTCAGGAAATGACAAGAGTTCCTGGTATAATTAACAATCAAAACTGTCTTAAGAGACTCTAAATATAAACCAGGACTTTCTGGAGCCCAATTGCCAGATATAGTCTGATTTAAAAAGACGAAAAATAAACTAAAAAAAAAAAAAAAACCAAAACAGCAAGTTTGCAGGAAATGGATTAATTGCTCCCTTCATACATGAAAGTAAAAAAAAATTTCAGGGATTTTTAAAAGTTATTATTATTATTATTATTATTATTGTTATTATTATGGCATAGTATACAAGTAATTATTTCTCTAAAAATACTACAGTAGGTCCAAATAAAATGTGGTTTTTGTATCTTCTGATATTCACAAAAGAACTCCAAAATACCAAATGATACAAGTTTATAAAATGTATACATCAAAATACATCCTCTAAAGTAATTACATTTAATATACTGAAAGATAACATGGTAGAGTGCTGGAAAAAAAAATCTCATAACACTAATATTCATACATTATGCTCTTTTTGGTTGGATTAATAAAAGTAATGTATAAGGAGCCTGAAGTGTAACTGCTCTTTTCTTGCTTAGATTTCCTGTTTTAAACCCAACAGCATTTTTCTTTGTCCATTTACTTGCTCATATCATTACTGTAGCAATTATGACTAGGTTTTAAATATTTTTAACAGTATTCCTTAATTAGATAATTAAAGCTAAGATTGCAATAAGTGCCTAGAATAAGGTGACAGCTGCCCTGGGAGAAATCAAGACACCCAGTAACCCATTCTAAGGCCTTTTTTTTTTTTAGTATAAAACAAACGCAGAAAAACACTTACCTCGACAATATTCCATTAAGATAAGCACCTCCCATACATTATCACTAACTGAATTAACAGCACAATCCAAATAACCCACGATATTTTTGTGACCAGACAGCTCTTTCTGAAAAAAAAAAAAAAAAATACACAAAATTTTAAGAATCTGAAAACATATATTTTAAAGCTCTATCATTAACAATGGTTTGAAGTCTACATTAATATATCTAGAGAATTTCAAAAAGTAAGAATTAAGCATCAGTATGGAATCTGACATACATCAAAAAGGTTTCTACAGTTCCAATGGAAAGTATTTACATGTAACTGTCATTTTCTGACAGGCAACTATTCAGTGAATATTTATTTTTAAATTCAGTCAAGAAAAAAGATGGTTCACTCAAAAGTAACAGTCTCCCAAAAGTGAGTGTGCAAGGTAGTACTTAGGGACTTAAGAATAAAATATCAGAATTTTTACTTATATTTACTTTTATCTAAAAAAAAAAATTAAGTTGTAACATTTATGAACTAACAATTATATTATTATTTGTTTTACATGTGACATATTGCAGCTAATTAAGTGGGTTTTTAAATGTATTTTTAACTAAATAACCTAAAAAATGAATAAGTGATTAAAAAGAGATTTCCTTAAAGAAACCACAAAGACAATACTAATAATACAAGTATAATGAAATAAAAAGAAAATGGCATATCTGACATTTTTGGCACCTAGTATAAGATAACCATCAGAATATAAAGGTTAAAAATAATCATGATCTAATTAAGTCTCTCTGGAAATTGCAAAACGATTATCAAGAATACTATTTTAGAGCAGGCCGAGTGACGCGGTGGTTGAGAGCTGGCTTGGGACGCCAGAGGCCGTGGTTCGGATCCCACATATGAGGGCCAGTGACACTGCCCTCTAAATAAAAAAAAAAGAAAAAAAAAGAATACTATTTTAAATGAATTAACATCCACTATCATTAATAATAAACCTAGTTTTACGTGTGGGATACAATTTCAGATACTAGCTAATGGCAGCACAATAGGTGAATAATTCATAAATAAATATACATAATGGGGAAAGGGTCATCAAAAAAAGTTGGAAGAACATTGCTCTAAAGAGCTAATCTCCCTGAAATATCTCGTTGAAAATCATAGGATCTGAATGTTGCTACTGTTGCTGACAATTATATTTTTGTGTCTCAAAATTATATATATATTCTATTGAAAGGAAGAATTATGGAACAATATTATCATATCTGGGCTCAAGTTAGAGAACTTAGCCTAATTCCCCCATTATCTTGGGGTAAACCTTTTCACTCTTTTGGCTCATAGCCTTGCCTTTAAAAATGCAAGTCTCAAAGCATAATCAACTCTAGTCTAGCTACGGAACAGGGACAGTAAAATCAGAATTCAGGTAAGTCAGATTGTATAAATATGGCTATCTTCAAACAAAAGAGACCAAAATATGTGTGCTGAATAAAGAAGTTGATACAATAAGAAATCCCTCTTAGCTGTTCGTTAAGTAGGACTGGCATTAAT
Source organism: Aselliscus stoliczkanus (assembly GCA_033961575.1). Lineage (NCBI taxonomy): Eukaryota > Metazoa > Chordata > Mammalia > Chiroptera > Hipposideridae > Aselliscus > Aselliscus stoliczkanus. The sequence goes on along the minus strand of CM066734.1, from coordinate 89,541,048 downwards.
AACAAGTATTTATAAGGATGTGGAATAACTGAAACATCCATATATATAAATGTTTAAGCACTACATTGTACACCTCAAACTAATATAATATTGAATGTCAACTATAATTGAAAAATTTTTTAAATAAAAAAAAAAGTAAAACTAAATTTTACATTAAAAAAAAAAGAAAAACAGGAACATTCACACATTGCTGGTATGAACATAAAATGGTTCAACTGCTGTGGAAAACAGTTTAGTGGTTCTTAAAGGAGTTAAACACAGAATAACCATATAACCCAGCAACTGCACTCCCAAATATATACCCAAAAGAACTGAAAACAGGTACTCAAATACACATACAACACATATTCATAGCCAAAAGGTGAAATCAGCCCAAATGTCCATCAATGTTTTTATTTTTAAGTCCAACAACAAATGAACAGATACACAAATCGTAAAACTCACACACACACACACACACACACACACACACACACACACACACAACATTATTTAATAGCCATAAAAAAGAATGAAGTACTGATACATACTACAATGTGGAAACCTCAAAAATATGCTAACTGAAAGAAGCTGGACACAAAAGGCCACATAGTATATGACTCCATTTATATGAAATATTCAGAACAGATAAATCCATAGAGACTAACATAGACAGGTGGTTGCCAGTGGCTGAAACATGGGGAGAATAGGGAGCAACTGCTTAATGGGCAGGGGGTTTCCTCTGGAGTGACAAAAAGATTTTAGAACCAGATCAAGGTGGTGGTTGCACAACATTGTGAATGTACAATGTCACTAAACTATTCACCTTAAACAGTTAATTTTATATTACGATAATTTCACCTGAATTTAAAAAATAATTTAAATATATATATATTCGCATTTGATAAACAGTGGTTGAGGAGGAAGAAGAGAACAGATGAAAAGCGGGGAAAGAAAGGGAAGAGCAGGGCAGATGGGTGGCTCAGCTGGTTAGAGAGTGTGCTCTTTAACAACAAGGTTGCCGGTTCAACTCCCACATGGAAAGGTGAGCTGCATGGCACCCCCCCCCCAACTAGACTGAAAACAGTGACTGGACTTGGAGCTGAGCTGCGCCCTCCACAAGTAAGACTGAAGGACAACAACTTGACTTGGAGCTGATGGGTCCTGGAAAAAATATATTGTTCCTCAATGAAGTTAAAAAAAAAAAAAAGGAAGAGCAGCAGAACAAGCCATCCAGAACACTGAGAATAAATAACCTGAGAAAAAAAGGAAATTTTTATTACATAATTCTTTTTTTACTGTTTAGGCTAGTTAACTGAGTTACTGAAATTTTCTTTAATATCCTATTAAAATAATTTTCACTTTTCTTAATATTTAAATTTTTTTTTCTCTTGCTGAAGGATACCTTATATATTGCGGAGTGCGCCAAAAAAAACCCCAAACAACTTTATAGCATGATTTAAAGAATAAAAAGCAAAACTAATTATTGTCTGCAAATACACATATGACAGTGAATATACTGAAAAGCCATGGGAATGGTAAACACCAAATTCAGGACAGTGGTTCCTTTTTGGATGAGAACAGTGCAGGGATATGTTTGGGGCGGAATACACAGAGGGCTTCAACTGTATCTGTAAGATTTCAATTCTTAAGCTGAATAGTGACCAAACTGGTGTTTATTATACAATTCTCTAAATTGTTCTATCCTCGAAATTATCCATAAGTAAAATGTATTTAAAAAAAGAAAGCAGGGCCGGCCGAGTGGCACAGTGGTTAAGCGCTGGCTTGGGACGCCAGCGGCCCCGGTTCGGTCCCACATGAGGGCCAGTAACCCTGTCCTCAAAAAACAAAAAAAAGAAAAAGAAAGCAGAGTAGCTTGCCCCTTGAACTACAGTCGGGAAGGGAAGAAAGCGGACAGGTAGCAGGTGGCTGCTTTTTAGTTTTAAGTACGGCTATAAGAAATGTACCACAAATTCCCAGCTAATTTTCTAAGTTAATTTAATGATCTTCAAAGGTTTTATAGGTGTACATACACCAATAAGCAGCTTGCCTAAAAGCTGGCTAGTGTAAAACCCACAGAAAATACACCAGTTTTTTAAATGGAATTACTCCTTCACTTACCATAATTGTAATTTCCCTTTTACAAATGTTGAGGTCTGGCAAATTATTGACATACATTCGCTTCAATGCATGGCGGATTCCACCATGAGTCCGCACCAGGAAAACTGTGGAGAATCCACCTAGAAGAACAAGTACCAATTAATTGAAAAGAATCAGAAACTACTACCAAAATCATGTAATATAATAGAGCTCAATCTCAGAGGGAAATAAACTGACTGTACCCAAGAAAAATACAAGATCAGTAAGCAACTAATATGGGGGTGCCAAAATAAATGTATATACATGACTGTATTCATCTTTTGTTATCGATACATGTTATTACAATTTTAATCCAGTTTTTTCCTTTCTTACAATGTGTATACATTTTGGGCATCCTCTGTATATTAGATTAGAAGCCATGACATTGGCTCTCTATGCCAATCATGAAGGAGAGCACACATGCTTCGCAAATGAATATGCTTCTGTTTTAAGGTTAAAATACCAAAATTTTATTTTGCAAGAAATACCTCTTATGTAGCATGTGGAAAATGTCCAACGTAACTATATTACTATAGTTTGGCATACACTAGTGATTGCCTACCACCAGCCTCTGCCTCCTCTGTGATGACAAAACACGGATGTTATTTAATGAGACATCAATAGGATCAACTGGGTGGATCCCTCCTCCAGTTCCAAGAGATGAACAAATATTATTCTAAGGTGATACTGAGAATCCCATTTCCTCTGTTCAATAACTGATTTAAGATTAGGTATGTTACTAGTTTTGGGTAATGGAACATAAGGGAAAGTCTGTTGGGCATTGCAGGGAAAGGTTTTCACCCACAAAAAAAGAGAGACTTGTGGAGAAGGTCCTACTCATCCTTCCAGCTTTTGGATTTAGTTGTATAAGAATATGATGATAGGACCAATGGCAGCCATCTGTGGCCATGGTGGGAAAAAGAATCAGAGAGAAAATAACCCAGAACACCGACATAATTAGAATACTGAATTGGACAACTCTGGAACCACCTCCTTCAAGACCTTTTATGCAGATGATAAATATCCTGTGGTTAGTATTTACACCACAGTTATTTGGACAATCTGTTAACTGCACCTGACAAAGTACCATATCTGAAATCATAGCGAGGTGTTCTAAAGAACAACTACTTCTGACACATCTAAACAAAGATTTTCCACCTGAAGTTTTAAAAACTCATCTTGGTATAGGATATTTGTAGCTTAATTATGGTCTAAAACAAAAAACAGTGTACCACTTTTACCAACTTGATAGTCCTTATAAAGCAGCATCCGGAGCAATGACTAACCAAAGCAGTCAAAGGAAAAGTTAACCAGGGACAGACAATAGGGAGAAAGAGCTCCTAGAACACTCCTGAATCAGTATAGATTCACTTCAAATTCGCCAAATCCTCCAACTGCAGTTATAAGAAAACTGCACAACTTCCACCTAGTAGATTTGGATTTCTACGTATGTAATGTAGGAGAAATCAGATCAACCAGGTGACAAAAAGATGTTTGGGAAAGGTACTTTAAGTAAAAGCTCGAACAATGCAGGGCAGTTGTTCACCTAGCATTGATTTCATATGCACACGTTAACAAATTAGGAGCAGTAACGAAGTGCTACTTCCACTGCTCCCCGTAGTGTCAGAATTATTGAATTGAATTGCTGGACACCCAGGTGGAGAACTGTTGTTGGAATGCAACTACTTATCTAGAAGTAGTTACAGATATATTTTATCTTCTGCTTAGAAAGAGAAGTATGCCCAACCAACAATTAAGAAGCTTTAAATCTAACCATAATTCAGAATGGATTTGCAATGATCAAAAAGGGCCTTGGAGTCAGTATCAGATATTTTGGAGATATGCAATGCTGAATTAATAAGTATTTAATAAATATTTATTTGCTCATATAGACTTCCTTACAGGTCTGTGTGCACAGCACTTCTCTAAAACTCTCGCAGCTTCCTATCCATATCACAGAGCTACCTATCCTGTTTATCAATCTGCCTCTTCCACTAGGTGTTAAACAATCTGTCTAGGGCCTTCCAAAATAGTAAATGCAAAATGAATAATCCGTGTGTTTAGAGCACAACTGTTAAAAAATTTTGAATTAACCAAATGGTTCTAAAACAAACAAAGAAGAGGTATTTTCTTAAATGCCTTGTTAAAACTAACATACACTAGATCTTTGACATAACCTGATTACAAGTAAAAAAGTTTCCTAGTAAAAAAATTAATTTCATTATGCATAATTTGCATTCAATGAATGACTGTCAACTCCTAATCAGTACTTTCTTTCCCAAGAACTGAAAATCCAACTTGGAAGAACTTATATAAAATCTGATACTATTAAATGTTTCCTGCAATCCTAGTTTTCAACTATTTTCTTACCCCACGCACTAAGGGAACACTACTCATTCCCCAAAATGGTAGAAACTGTATATAGGATTAGGAGGAAAAGGTATCAAAATTGAGAAGTACAATATTAAAAAACTGATTCAGCATTTTTCCTCAATATATGTCAAAATCCTTGATGAAAAGTTAACGAGAAATAGGATATTCACATGGTGCCAAAGTGTCAAGAGGAAAAACATTCCTTTCCGAGGAAGAAATCTTGGCATTGTTCATACTGGAATGCTGATGTTATGTGCTTCCTGATGTGATGTGATATGAAGAAAACAGCATCACCTATGAAGTACCTCTGCTAAAAACCTTTAACCTAATAAACCTTGAGGTCTAACCTACAGTTTAGAAAACAGGGGCGAGGAGGAAAATAGTAACTCAAAGAACAATCAAAGTCTGAGACACTGACACTTAGGTAACTGTCTTATACACTGTTCTATATGTGGAGTGAAAAAATGAGGGGGTTAGAGTTACTTTAAATTTTAAAAGACATTACAATAAAATGTAAGACATACACGTAATCCTTGATTAAACCCAATTTTGAAAGAAATTACAAAATATGTTTTTGTTGGCGAACTGTTTGAAAGTCAGTGGTAAATACCATGTTATTTTACTCATTGATACTTAACAGGTACTTAAAACACATACACATTCTCAAAATGGGTATATTATCCTATGTAACCACAGTACCTCTGTCTCACCTAAGAAAATGAACAGGAGTGTTCTAATGCATAGCTCTTTTTCAAAATCACCCATGTTTTCAAAAAACATACAAAGAAAATACGGTAAAATATCAGTAGTTGAATCTACATGCTAAGTGTATGGTTATTCACTGTACTACTCTTTCAAGGTTCCTGTATATTATGAAATTTTTCATAATAAAGTTAGAAAACAAAAAAAAGGAAAAAGAGACACACAGAATGCTTTTCCCCAAGTAATTCCTCTCTCCCTTGCGACCACCACTGAGAATTATTATTTTCCAAGACACTGCTACTTGTTATCCACACTCAAAACTTCCCCAGAGGCACCGTAAGTCTCTTGCTACAGAAAATGTTTACGGTATCCTAGATACCTACAGCTCCAACATCCCAACACACACAAGCACTTCATGTTTATCAAAGACTGGGCTTTAGCAGTATTTATTCCTATCAAGTTTTTTTTCCTAGGGAATGGAAGAAGAGAGATAGAAGGAAAGCTAAAATTACACGTGGCTTTTCTGTACTGTGTATATCATCAGACATCATGCAAATCAATAAGAGAGAAGAAATACCAAGCTGTTAGCAACTTCTGATTTCAACCACTGCCAAAGAAAATAACGTCATTTGAAAATAGCCTTCAAGGGCCGGCTGAGTGGCACAGTGGTTAAGAGCTGGCTTGGGACGCCAGCGGCCCCGGTTCAGATCCCACATGTGAGGGCCAGTGACACTGCCTCTTTGGGAAAAAAAAAAAAAAAGTGCTTTCATTTGGGCCGGCCGAATGGCTCAGTTGGTTAAGAGCTTGCTCAAGAGTGCAAGCTGAGCTCTGAGCAAAGACGGTTCGATGCCAGCCTGAGCTGAGTTGCCGTTGAGCTGCCTGCTGAAAAAAAACAAAACAAACAAACAAAAAAGAAAATAGCCTTCAAGATAAGTGGAACATGCACTTATGTGGCTGTGGGATTTGAACCAGAGAAAAGATCCACCTACCTAATGACCATTGGCCTGTGGTACATCTGAGTTGCGTGACCTTAGGTTAAGGCAATAACTCCAGGAGTTTCCTTTAAAAGTAAAAATATCCCTAAAGATTACTAACTTAAATTCTTGCCCAGTTATTGGATCAGGAAGTGCTATCGCAATGGAAGAGTCAGGTACATTTGATTGGGCAGGGAATGGGAGGAAGAGGAGTTAGAAAGAGAAGAGAAGGAAACAGCACACCATCCACACAGTGCTGACCATACACAAAGCACTCCCAAGAATTTATTTAACTCTCATAACATCATGAGGCAATGTGCTGTTATTCCCTTTCTGTAGATGAGGAATAAACCAAGAACTGAGAAAGAAGGTAAGCAGTTAGTCCAACACCACAAAGCTGATAAGATGGAGCCAGAGGGATGGCCGAGTGGCGCGGTGGTTAAGCGCCGGCTTGGGACGCCAGCAGCCCCGGTTCGGGTCCCACATATGAGGGTGTGACACTGCCCTCAAAAAAAAAAAAAAAAAAAAGATGGAGCCAGAGATCTTTTTTCCCCCCTTATATCATGTTCTAATGATTTTTACATCCTCACCTGTCCTTGTTAGTAATACCAGTAGAAAAGTCTAGTATATAATTACAAATGGAAGGATCTGCGAATAACATTCCAATTTAGGAGGAACAAAAGGAAAACAGGGTAACCAAGAGAGAACAATGCCCTCCTACCCTGAGTTTTCTTCTTGATAGAACTTTACATCATAGGCAGTATTCCTTATATAGAAGGGCCTGTAGGTCAAAGCTGTATTAGATTTGGGCTGCACAGTACCTTAGAAGGTTGTAGCACTTCAGATGACAATCAAGAATTTTTGGTTTCTCTTGAAACACTTGGAAATACTCATTCTATGTGACATTATCAGATGGAGCTGTCAACTGCTGGACCCTTTACACGGGGCATGAACTCTGCACGTCATCACAGCACCCTCGCTGCCCCACTTTACTCCTTTACCTCACCTGCCTGGCCCGTGTAGGCAGGCCAGTTTGCAACCCCTACAGCAGGAACTTCGAAAACTTTATCCCCCACAATATCTATACTCGTTATAACTTACTCAGGGCCTCTCTGCAACTGGGCTGTCCGTTCCCTAAGATAGAGACTGTATGCGCCTCACTTATCAGAGCATCATCAGTGTCCACCATGTCATCTGGCACTCAAACATTTGTTGGGTGAATGACGTAACATTAATAAACTGGCTCTACTGGAAGTAGTTCTAATTGATAAGCTACAATTGCTACACTGATTTGTAAATAAAAAGCAATTAATCTCTAATTCATCATTTCCCCTTGGTGTTGACTATAGTACTTCTAATACACACTACAAATTCTGAAAATAGAATTTCACTTCTTTGCCATGTATTTCATTCATTCAATCATTCATTCAACAATATATACTAACTGCTCACAGGTGCCATGCACTGTTCAAGGTGTTAGGTAGTAGGACAAAACTAACTAGAAGTTTACCCCTTGCCCCCGGGGCTGACTTGCTGCCCAATATAAAAGATTCTGGTACCCTAAGCTCAGGGTTCCTCTGTCACAGGCATGTGCAGGTATCACCTGGCCGTTTCACATAGCCCTGTGAGAACTAAGGCTCTGGGAACTGGAGCCAATGCTGATGCTCCGGCTACAGCTATTGCTGTAATAAAATCCTTTGTCTCACCTCTTCTGCCAGCATCCATGACACTATGGCAGGCTGCCTTGTCAGCTTATAAGTAGCGTAAAAATCTCAAACTCTTAACAGTTCTTGACAGACAATAGGGAAGGTAGGGTAAAATATCAAGAACACACCTGGGCACATGTCAAGTTAGAGATGTCTACTGGACATCCAATCAGAGATATGGAATTAGCAATGAGATTTCTAAGTATAAGGTACAGAGAAGAGACCAAAGCAAGGGACATATAATTAAGAGGTCTTCTCATTTATATCTTTTATAATCTATCATTGTTTATAGACACAAGGAAGAGAACAGTTGTGGTCTTACATCCAAAAAAACCCAAAACTTTTCTACAAAAGAAAATCATATTTAATAGTAAAGCATTATTATATTTGCTAGCAAAGATGTTCTAGAATCAATAATCGTTTTATACACTCTTGGTGGATGTGGCAATTAGTAAAATTTTTCCACCATAAGCGTACTTCAAGATTGTATACCATGTATCAACAGCCTTAAAAATTTCCATATTCTTTATCTCAATTTTATTTATAGAATTCTACCATTAGGAAATTATTAGTGAAGATGTGGAAATTTATTTTGCCAGCGGCATAAAAATGATTAAATAACATCACTAGGATAGCATTTTGTGTGCATTAAAAATGCTTACACAGGGCCAGCCTGAGTGGAGCAGTGGTTAAGCGCTGGCTTGGGATGCCTGGTTCGGATCACACATATGAGGGCCAGTGACACTGCCCTCAAAAAAAAAAAAAAAAAAAGCTTACACAGGGCTGGCCGAATGGCTCAGTGGTTAAGAGCTGGTTTTGGGATGCCACCAGCACCAGTTCGGATCCCACATATGAGGGCCAGTGACACTGCCCTCTACAGCTAACAACAGCTCCACCTGGAGCTGGGCTGTGAATCCCTGGTGATGGTGTGGGCTGCAGCCTCTGCTGCAGTGGGTTGTCATGGGCTACAGTGAGTGGCCGGCAGCCGGCGTGAGCAGCTGGCAGCCAGCGTGAGCTGCCAATAGCCACGGTGAGCGGCCATCCAGAGGCCAGCGACAGATCTGCCTCATCCGGGAAGAGCACAATGACCATGCCAACATGGGCCAGTGAAGCGACGTCCTCTGCCACTAGACTGAAGAACAAAATGACAGCAACTTGTCTGTTCCCCTTCCCAGATTCCTCAACGCTGTTCTCCTCCCCCAATTTCCTAATTAAAAAAAAAAAAATGCTTACACAAAATGTTAATATAACTATAAACATATACTAGACTAAGATGCAAAATAATCTCATTTGGCTTCAGGTATAGCTGAACTGAAGACACCAAGTTTCTGGTTTTCAGCTAATAAAATTCCATTTTTGGTAAACTAATCTGAGATGGGTTCCTTCTGTTTGCAGTTAAGAGTCCTAAACAGGCTCTGGAAGCTAGCCATCATTTGTAAGGTTATTTCCATAGCACGAAAAAGTTATGCATTTCTCATTAACTGAGAACTCTGTACAGTCATGCACCACATAATGATGTTTCAGTTAACAATGGACCACATACTCTTATATAAGGGTGGTCCCATAAGATTATAATGGAGCTGAAAAATTCCTATCACCTAGTGACATTGTAGCCATCATAACATCATAGTGCAACACAATACTCACATGTTTGTGGTGATGCTGATGTAAACAAACCTACTGTGCTGACATTCATATGAAAGTATAGCACATACAATTATGTGTATACTACATAATACTTGATAATAAATGATTATGCTATGCTATACTTTTTATTGCTATTTAAAGTGTCCTCTATTGATTAAAAAAAGTTTCCTGTAAAACAGTAATCCGTGTTATGCCTGCAGCAGCCTCATACATCTTCTGCTTACCATGTCTCTTGATAACATCATTGTTTCGCACTTGATTTAATCTCATGTTGTTCTGTACAATAACACGCTGTACAGGCTTGTTGTCTAAGAACAATAGGCTGTACTATACAGCCTAGGTGAGCAGTAAGCTACAAAATATAATTTGTGTAAGTACAATCTATAATATTCACACAACTACAAAATTGCCTAATGACAAATTTCTCAGGATGTATCCCAATGGTTATAAACATTTCATGACTGTATATAAAATGTTTCCAAGCTAGGGGCTTACTAACAAAAATCAATGATTAGCATTACAATCCTCTTATGTTTTAGGTATTAGGTAACAGTAAGACAAAATAAGGTAATACCATATAGATAGTGTCCTAAATACTTAATATCACTTTAGGACCCAGTTTATGGTAAACAAATTATATATTTGCATATGTAGATATTATATGCCCAGAGACTCAAATATAAATATTGTCACCAAAGTTATTAGCTTGATTTTTCACATCATTGTCATAATTTAACACAATTCTCACAATTCTGTATGAAACAGACTGCAGAGACCATCATAAATTGTTTTTAATAACTATAATGTGGGAAGTGTCCCATTTGTAGAGACTAGACAGAATTTCAAAAACAGTTATAAGCTGTCTCTAACCAAGTCAACTAAATGAAGGGAGATAAAGTTTTGATGAGTTTCAAAGTGTTTTTTTTGGGGGGAGGGGGAGTGTGGAAGCCATACATGACAGGTCCATAAATTAATCTGTGTTTTATAAAATGGGCCTGAAATCCCTTACATGACTTCTAAGATGTGTTACAAGTATTAATGTCTTTGTCAATGGACAAAAAAAGAGCTCTTGATAGAGATTACTTGGTAGAATAACACTCGTTTATTTGTAGATTTATCAAAACATCAAATTCGTTACCTTATACACACATATGTACCAATTTCTTAAATTATCTTTATAAAATTCAGAAAGAAGGGCAAAGTTCCTACTCTGTTTAAGATTAACCAGCCTTGCATCTGTATTCTCCTGATCTTACTATGGATGTATATATGAAATTCTAATAAGATAGATTTATTACCACTTGCAAATATCTAGCAACACATATAACTACAGATTTACAATTATATATAAAATTAATAATTAAACGCATAATGATTATGTACTGCACAATTAGTAGAAAGTGGGTTTTACGAACACACCTGCCACTAAATACTTCATCAAGTATTTACTGTCTTAACTCCCTCTAGGACTCAGTCTCATCTGTAAAATTATGTTAACAACTACAAAGAATCTCTAGGGATTCTTTGAAGCTCAGGAACTAGGGATAAAAGTAGTCTCAAATGCCCCACAATCTAGTAAGAGATATGGATAAACAAATAAAATATCATAACAAGTGGACTAAACAAGTTATGTTCAAGGCATATGGAAACAAAAAGAAGTAGCACGTGGAGAAAAATCAGAAAAGGTGTCACTCAAGAAGTAATATAGGAGCTGAATCTTGTAAGAATGTATTATAGTTTTCAAAGCGGTTAAGTAAAAAGCATGGGGGAAACAGGTGTAAAAATATTTGGGGCAGAGTGGCACTTCCAAAATAGAAAATTAATGACCTCCAAAAATCTGTTCCTCCATAAAAGCAATGAACTGGGAAAAATTGTCAACACCAATTTTTTCACAACTCAGGAAATTACCTAAAAGCTTAAAACAATTCGAGGAGCTCATAAAAACTGTAAGCTTTGTGACCTTTTAACTCGTCCTATTCCCATCAGTCTCTCCTCGCCCAATAGTAGTCTTTTTTTTTTTTTTTTAAAGATTTTATTGGGGAATTGGGGGAGGAGAACAGCGTTGGGGAATTGGGGAAGGGGAACAGACAAGTTGCTGTCCTTTTTGTTCTTCAGTCTAGTTGTGGAGGACATTGCTTCACTGGCCCATGTTGGTATCATCGTTGCGCTCTTCCCGGATGAGGCAGTTGCTCGCTGGCCATTGGACGGCCGCTCACGCTGGCTGCCAGCCACTCACTGTAGCCTATGGCAGCCCACTGCAGCAGGGGCTGCAGCTACGCCTTCACTGGTGACTCACAGCAGCCCAGCTCCAGGTGGAGCTGTTGTTCACCATCTTAGCTGTAGAAGGCAGTGTCACTAGCCCTCATCCGTGGGATCCCATCTGGCGCCCTGCTGCTCAGAGCTGGCGTCCCAAGCCAGCTCTTAACCAACGCACCACTCGGCCCGCCTCCAACATTAGTCTTGAAAAGACACAGCTGATAACCACTAACTGCAAAAACCATTAGCCTAGCAAATACTGGAAGTAACAAAACAAACTTGGGACTCACAAAAGAGCCCAAAGCTCATAACGTGTCAGGCAACTCCCCCAAAAAGCTTCAATGCCAGACTTTGTCTTTATCTGACACGATTCAGAACTCAAACTGTGCAAAAATTCTATCACCACAGCGTTTGTTGAAAACAATCAGCAGCAACTGTATAATATCGCAGCTGTCTTAGGCAGTGATACAAGTTGGGAATAAGTTGACCAAGAAACTTCCACAGAAAAATTAGAAATCAGATGTCTACAGGGGGACTTGAAAAGCTAACATATTACTGGGAATCTAGAAGACTACACACACTTACAGGGCATTATGCAGGCCCAAGAAAGATCTGAGAAGACCCCAGCTTCTCACTTCTGGCTGGCACTGAGGCTCTGCACAAAAGGAAGTGAAGGCTAAAGCAGAGTTGTAAAGAGCACTGAATTCATGCCAACACATACACAAAGCCCCACAGCAAAAGCTGAAAGGGTTACTGGTTCCAAGCATTTAAGGGAAACCTATGCTATCATTAGCTGACCACTAATCTAACTGAGCAGAGGCTTTGGTGGCTACTCATTTAAAAAAACAAACTACAGAATCAGTCCAGGAAAGTCACAAAATTAACAACAACAACAAACAAATCCTGGAGGGTGGAGAACTCTGATTTCCAGAGTTGCCATATTATATTATTTTAGATGTCCAATTCTCAACAAAAAATTTTGAGCCATGGAAAGAAATGGGAAATTCTGGCCTATATGGTGAGGTGGAGGTGGGGAGTAGTCAAGAGAAACGGTCTCTGAGGAAATACAACTGTGGAGCATACCAGACAAAAGCATTAAATCATCTATTACAAATACCTTCAAAGAACTAATAAACCATGTCTAAAAAAATAAATAGAAGGTGCCAAAAAAATGTATGCACATTTTAAGAAAGGAAAATCTGTATTAAAATTGTAATGCTATATACCAATAACAAAAAATGAATACAAGTCGTGTGTACACCTTTTTTTTGGCACCCCTGGTATATAAAAATCATATCTCACCAAGTAGAAAATAAATATCTAGAAATTGTATTTTCAAAACTTCAGATATGAAGACACAAACTGAAAGGAAAAGAATGGTAGAATATACACCATATAAATAGTAACCAAAGAAAGAGCTGGAAAGGCTATACTAGTATCAGATAAATTAGGCGTTAAGACAAAAATAGTTACTAGAGACAAAAAGGACACTTTATGACGATGAAAGGGTCAATCCATCAAGAAAATATAATAATTATAAACATACTGGGGGTGCCAAAAAAATGTATACAAGTGGACACTGGTCAACGTTGCACAAGCAGTAGCTCGCCTGTAATCAGAAGTGTCTGGACACTAATGGTAACCACTTTGAGCACCTCTTGTAATTGCACAAGTCAAACGTGACTTGTATTCATCTTTATTGATGTTATATACTGAGTACTACAATTATAATATAGTTTTCCGTTCTAAAATGTGTGTACATTTTTGGCACCCCCAATATATACACTTAAAAACAAAGCCCCAAAATACTTGAAGCAAAAACTGACAGAACTGAAATGAGAAACAGACCAACAGTAGTAGTTGGAGAATTAATTATTGCACTTTGAATAATGGATAGAACAAGCAGGCAGAAGGTCAGTAAGAAAATAAGGCTTGAACACTATTAAGCAACTAGAACTAAAAGACATTTTGGAACATTCCCACAACAGCAGAGTGCACCTTTATTAGTACATATGGAACACCCTCCAGGACAGGCCATATGTTAGAACATAAAACAAGACTCAACAGTTTAAAAGTCTGAAATCATACAAAGTATGTTACTCAACCACAATGGAATAAAACTAGAAATACAAAAGGAAATTTGAGAAATACACAAATATTAAAGAACAAATTCATAAATAACGGATGAATCAAAGAAGGAATCACAAGGAAAATGAGAAAATACAGTAATACCTTGGTTTGCAAGCAATTCATTCTGGAAACAAACTACTCATATTGCAAGACATTGCTGGTTTACCACATTAAAATGTATTAGAAATGTTTGCTCATCTTGCAGAACACTAGCAAACCAAGTTACTCGCAATCCAAGGTTTTACTTTACTTTAAGATGACTGAAAATGGAAAAAACAGTATACCAAAACTTATGGGATGCAGTGAAAAATGCAGTTCTTGGAGGGGAATTTATAGCTGTAAACCACCACACTGAAAAGGAAGATCTCAAATCAATAACCTAACTTCCCATGTTAAAAACTAGAAAAAGTGGACACGTTATACTCAAAGAGGAAGGAAAGGAATAACAAAAATTAGACTAGAAACAAAGAATAGAAAAACTAATAGGAAAAAACCAACAAAGCCAAAATTTATTCTTTAAAAAAGATCAACGCTGGCAAACCCTTAGCTAAAATGACCAAGAAACAGAAAATACAAACTACTATAAAATCAGGAATAAAGAGGAAACAGTATTTCAAACAGGAACAAAAAGGTTTATACACAATTTTATGCTGACAAATTAGATAACCTGGATAAAGTCAATAAATTAGTACAAAGATACAAATTACCAAACTGACTAAAGAAATAGAAATTTTAAATAGACCTATAACAAGTAAAGAGGTTGAGTTAGTAATCAAAAAAACTTCCAACAAAGAAAAGCCCAAGGCCAGATGGCTTCACTAATAAGTTGTATCAAATGTTTAAAGATAAATTCAAATCAATCCTTCACAAATTCTTCCAAAAAATGGAATAGGGAAAATACTTTCTAAGGCATTCTACGAAAACCAGACAAACACATCACAAGAAGAGAAATTACAAACCAATATCCCTTATGAATACAGACATGAAAATTCTCAACAAAATACTAGCAAACAAAATCCAGGAATATATTTTAAAAGATTACACATCATGACCAAGTGGGGTTTATCCCAGGAATGCAAGGTTGGTTCAACATATAAAAATTAACCATGTAATAAAACATAGTAATATAATAAAGAAGAAAAAACACATGATCATCTAATACAGAAAAAAATTTTGGAAAAATCCACCATTTTCATAAGAACACTCAACAAATTAGGAATAAAAAAAAAATTTTCTCAATGTGACAAATGCCATTTCAATGTCATCTACCAAAAACCCACATCTAACATCGTATATCAATAGTGAAAAACTGAGTTCTCCCCTGTGATCAAGAACAAGACAAGATAGAAGTGCTCTAACCACTTCTATTCAGTTCTGTGCAGAAAATTCTAGCCAGGGTAATTTAGGTAATAAAAATAAATTAAAATCATTCAGACTGAAAAGGAAGAGAAGTAAAATTATCTCTATTTGTAGACGACGTGATCTTGTACATACAAAAGCCTGAAAAATCCATATTATCAAAGCTAACAAACAAGTTCAGCAGGTGACAAGGTATAAGATCATTACTGCAGAACTCAGTTGTATTTCCCACACACTAGCAATGAACAATCTGACAAAGAAATTAAGAAAACATTTCTATTATCAATAACATCAAAAATAATGAATTTAACAAGACTTGTATACCAAAAACTACAAAACATCATTGAAAGAAATTAAAGACATAAATCAATAAAAAGGTATCCAACATTCATGAACTACAAGCATGAAGATAAAAATTCTCTTCAAATACTCCCCAAATCCCCATTAAAAAACAAACAAACAAACAAAACGAAAAACCTCACAATATCCCTACATATCCATTTTTTTGAAGATCTGGACAAGCTCTTCCCAAAATTTATATCGAAACGTAAGGGACCCAAAAATCATACAAAGAACAAAGTTAGAGTACTTATACTTCCCAATTTTGAAACTATCCACGAAGCTACAGCAAACAAGACAGTGTGGTACTGGCATATGGACAGACATACATATCAATGGAATAGAACTGAGAGCCTAAAAACAGGCCCATACATTCATTAATGGCCAATTGATTTCCAACAAGAATGACACCACCATTCAATGAGGAATGAATAGTCTTTTCAACAAATGATGCAGGACACCTGGATATTCACATGTAAATCAATGAAGTCACACCTCTACTTTACACCACATAAAAAAAGTAACTAAAAATGGATGAAGACCTACATAAACACTAAAATTATAAAACTCCTAGAAGAAAACATAGGTATAAATCTTTGTGACTTTGGATTAGGCAATGATTTATAGACATGACACCAAAAGCCAAGTGACCAAAAAAAAAACAAAACTGGAATTCATCAAAATTAAAATGTTTGTGCTTCAAAAAACATTATTAAGAAAGTGAAAAGAGGGCCGGCTGAGTGACGCATTGGTTAAGAGCTGGCTTGGGATGCCAGCAGCCAGGGTTCAGATCCCACATGAGGTCAAATGACACTCCCTCTATAGCTAAGATGGTGAACAACAGCTCCACCTGGAGCTGGGCTGCTGTGAGTCCCTGGGACGGCATAGCTGCAGCCCCTGATGCAGTGGGCTGCCATAAGCTACAGTGAGTGGCCGGCAGCCAGTGTGAGCTGCCAAGAGCCACTGTGAGTGGCCGTCCAGAGGCCGGCGACCGATCTGCCTCACCCAAGAAGAGCGCAATGATGATACCAACATGGTCCAGTGAAGCAACGTCCTTCACAACTAGACTGAAGAACAAAAGGACAGCCACTTGTCTGTTCCCCTTCCCCGACTCCCCAGTGCTGTTCCCCCGCCCCCACAATTCCCCAATTTAAAAAAAAAAAAAAAGTGAAAAGATAATCCAAAGAATGGGAGAAGATATTCACAAATCCTATCTGATAAACATCTTGTATCCAGAATCTAAAAAGAACTCATACTATTGAGCAGAAGAAAGAAACTAATCTAATTTTTAAAGGGTAAAAGATTTTAACAAAAATTTCTCCAAAGAGATATACAAATGACCAATAAGTACATGAAAAGATGTTCAACATTATTAGTCATTAGGAAAATACAAATCAAAACCATAAGGAGATACCTCTGCACACTAGCATGACCAGGATCAAAAAGACAGTCAACATGTTGATAAGGATGTGGAGAAACTGGAAACCCTCATAATTGCTGGTGAGAATATAAAATGGTACAGTCACTGGGGGAAAATTTGGCAGTTCCTCAAAAAGTTAAACATGGAGTTATACCACATGGTCCAGGAATTCTATTCCTAAAAATATTCCCAGAACTGAAAAGATTCACATAAAAATTGAATGCAAATGTTCATAATAGTATTATTCATAATAGCCAAAAAGTGGAAAAATTCCATGTCAATCAACTGATGAATGGATAAACAAAATAAGGTATTACCCATATAATGTAATATGATTCAGTCATAAAAACAAATGAAAGATGGATACATGCTAAAACATGGATGAAAACTGAAAACATGCCAAATGAAAAAAAATAAGACACAGAGGCCAAATAATCACCAGAATAGGCAAATGTCCAGAATAGGCAAATCCAAAAAGAAAAGAAATAGATTACTGATTCCAACAGTTTGGGGCAAGAAATGAGGAATGAGAAGTAACTACTAATGAGTATAGGACTTTTTGGGGCATTCATGAAAATGTTTTAGACTTAGTAGTGGTGGTTCAATATACTAAATATATTAAAAATCACTAAATTGTACATGGTAAATTGAATTCTATGAAATGTAAAATTAAATCTCAATAAAACTGTTTTTTTTTAAAAAATCAGAATATGTCCAAGGAATTACATCTCACTCAATAGAGCTGAAACACAAGTCCCAAAACATGAAATTATAGATGAGGCATAGTAGAGAGTCAGATATGGTTCTAATCATGACAGATCATTGCTAAGATGTTTGAACTTTTTCCTGCAGGACATGAAGAAACAATAGAAAGATTTTACATTCCTATTCAAGAGCAATCAAGAGAAAAATGCAGGAAAAAAAATGCTACTTATGATAGCAATAAAAAATAAATAAAAGCACCTTACAAATAAATCAAATAGAACGATGCATGAGGGCTTTAGGAGGGAAATTTTAAAACTTTAATAAAAGACAAATTAAGCAAGTGGAGTTTGTTTGTTTAATGGAAAAGAAGGCTCCATAATATAAAGTTTCAATTTCTCATACAGTATTTGATAAATTCAGTGCAACTGAAATAAAAATCCTAATAGTTTTTCATGGAATTGAAAAACTGATTTTAAGATTCACATAGAAGTGTAAAGAATTAAGAATAAGTAACAATTTTTTAAAAGAATAAGATGAAGTAGTAGGGTTAGCCACTTTACCAATTACCAAGATTATAAACTCTGGTTAAGATTATATGGTAATGGCATAGAGATAAATAAATGACCACTTCAGCAAACTTAGAAACAGTTATTTATACATGGAAACTATAAAAAGTTGATAAATGACACCAGAAACATTACATACCATTGGGGAAAAGATAAATTAGTCAATTATATTTTGCTTGAACAACTGACATGGATAAGGTAATTTAATCTTTACACCATAACACTTCAAACTTAACTTTGATGGCCTGAAGATATAAATATGAAAAAAATTAAACATTAAAAGTTTTAGGCTGGCCGAGTGGCTCAGTTGGTTAAGAGCTCTCTCAAGAGTGTGAGCTGAGCTCTGAGCAACAGCAGTTTGATGTCCAGCCTGAGCTGAGCTGCCAACAGGTGGCAGGATGGCTCAGCTTAAAAAAAAAAAAAAAAATTTCTGGCCCGGCCGAGTGGCGCGGTGGTTAGGAGCTGGCTTGGGACGCCAGCGGGGGGTTCGGGTCCCACATGTGAGGGCCAGTGACACTGCCCTCTAAAAAAAAACCAAAACAAAACAAAAAAAAAATTTTAAAAGAAAACATAGGAGAATGTACGTATGACTTTCAGTTAGGGAAGAATTTCTTACATTAGATATAACAAAAACACAAAACAATGAAACGAATAAATTTGACCATGTTAAAATTTAAATTACAATTTCCATTTCTGGCAACACAACAGACTACAGATTCGGGGGGGGGGGGGGGAGAGTTTCCTGGTACAGTAATCCTTAAAACTCTGGATAAAATAATCACAGAGGCAGATCCAGAAAATTTCTTACTGCTAGAAATAAGAAGCATGAAATCTACAAACTGCACTGGAGCCAAAGGCCAACACTGGAAAAGGGTGAAAGGTCACAACGGGACCGCCACATAAAACCTGGACTCACAAAACACTTCACCCTCAATGTGAAATAGAAACCAATCCACCCTGCAGATGACACTAAAGAAATACATGCCTTGGCTTTGGCTGTGAAGTGGGAGTGTACTGAGGCTTTTTAAGCAAGATCCTAGTTCTCAAAGATTTGGAATGCAATCACCTGAGGCCCAACAATTAAATTCGCAAACTCATCCTAGAAAAAGTGCTACATACTTCATTGCTGAATATCACTACGGTCACCTTGGAAGTACTCCCCTTGGGAAGCTAAGCCCCCAACACTCATGCCTAATCCACCCTTCAAAGCAATTTTGGAACTCTTTTTCTGAAATGGCCATCAGAACTGCCATCGTATTACCCTTGATGTCCTGAATGTCATCAAAATGTCTTCCTTTCAATATTTTCTTTATCTTTGGGTAAAGAAAGAAGTCATTGGGGGTCAGATCAGGTGAGTAGGGAGGGTGTTCCAATACAGATACTGGTTTACTGGCTAGAAATTATCTCACAGACAGTGCCATGTGAGCTGGTGGTGCACTGTCGTGATGCAAGAGCCATGAATTGTTGGTGAAAAGTTCAGGTCGTCTAACTTTTTCACACCGTCTTTTCAGCACTTCCAAATAGTAAACTTGGCTGTTTGTCCAGTTGGTACAAATTCATAATGAATAATCCCTCTAACATCAAAAAAAGTTGGTAACATTGGTGCACCAAGTTCTCAAACTTAATTGTGAACCTCGTATGACCAAAAGAAAATTTTAGCCAACAATTTAAAGTATCCCCAGGTCGGTATACCCAGGAGTCTGGTAAAGATATGAGGTGTGATCACAAAATACGGCGAATGTTTAAATTTTAAAAAATTTATTTCAGTAAAAGACACATTGCCATTAATCCCCCTGAAAATACTCGCCCTCACTTCGAACACACTTATCCCATTGCTCTTGCCACTTTCTGAAGTAGTTCTGGAAGTCCTCTTTCATGTCTGTAGTTGAGCTGTCAAGGCTGCGCTGATGTCCTGAATCAAATCAAAAAGTTTACCTTTCATGGTCATTTTGACTTTGGGAAAGAACCAGAAGTCGCACGGTGCCAGATCCAGTGCATAAGGTGGATGAAGACACATCATAATGTTTTGACAGAAATTGCCGTACCATAAGCAATATGGTGAATGCTGCTGCTGAGTGCCATCCAACAGAAAGGCAGGGATCTTTGATACTGGAAGTGCTGTGTTGAACCTTAATAACAGTGTGTGACAAGTTTCAACTTGTTTGGTGCAGTCAGTCGGGCATGAGCTATGGTTGCAAGGTGTTTTAAGGTGTGCTGCAAATCATCCTCCATCATGACAATGCTCTGTGTTGCTGCAAATCATCCTCCATCATGACAATGCTCTGTGTCACCCTTTGCTTCTGGTATGGCAATTTCAGTGAAATAAAAACATTATGGTGTGTCTTCATCAACCTTATTCACCGGATCTGGCACCATGCAACTTCGGCTCTTCCCCAAAGTCAAAATGATTCATGACATCGAGGTAGCCATGACAGTAAAACTAAAGACATTCATGAAAGAGAACTTCCAGACCTGCTTCAGAAAGTGACAAGAATGGTGGGACAAGTGTGTTTGAAGTGAAGGGGAGTACTCTGAGGGGGGTTAATGGCAATGCGTTTTTACTGTAATAAATTTTTTTAATTTAAACATTCACCTTATTGTTTGATCACACCTCATACACTCAAATTTTGTCTAGAGGAAGGCACTCAGACCTCCAATCAGTGAGATTCTATGGATTTTGAGCACAGAATACACAAAAAATTTAGAAAGGAAGGAAACCACAGAGTTTTCAAGAAACCAACCACCATGAACAAGTCAGAAAAAAACAACCAACTACACAATGAGACTTGAAAAGGCTAAAATATACTAAAATTACCAAATACAGAATATAAAACAAGTATGCTCCATATAATTAAAGAAAAAAAAGAGGAAAATGAGAGTATAAAAAGGGATTAAGAAGTCATCAAAATTGACAAGGGACACCCCCCCTCCAAAAAAAAAACGGCCAAGCACTCTGACAATACAAATTGAATTTCTAATATGGAAAATATAACTGAAAAAGGTAAACCATGGCTGAAGCACGCCTGAAGGAAGACAGAACTGGAAAATATAGTCGTATCTTAGGCAGTAGAATGCTGATACATACAAAATGCAGCACAAAGGGTTAAAGATGGAAAATAGGGGAGATTATGAGACTTGGAAGATACAGTGAGAAGGCTCAATATACATTTCTCACCTAGGAGGACTGGGAAGGGGCATTATCAGAATAGATATGATTGAGAATTCTCCAGAAGTGATGAAAGACACCAATAACCAAATTCAAAAAAACCAAGAATTCTAAAATAAAATAGCAGAAAATTACATTTACACCATCACATGAGAGTACAGTACCAAAGAGAAAACATCAAAGCTACCAGTGAGAAAGGGCAGATTACCCACAAGGCAATTATAGTGATTACCAACTTCTCAACAGAAAAAAGAAGTAAGAAGGCAGTGAAATACCTTCAAAATACAGAAAAAAATTAACTGTCAGCCTAGGATTCTCTATCAAGAAAAACTCTCTCTAGAATGAAGACAAAATAAAGATTTTTCAGATTAACAAAATGACCTTCACTAAAGGAACTTTAAAGGAAGGTGTCACAATGAAGGCAAATGAGCCTAGATGAAAGGTCAACATATGAGAAAGAATGATGAATTGAACAAAGATGATCGCTATTAAACACTGACTTGTAAAACAATAAGCACAAATGTCTAATCTGTGGAGGAAAGAAAAGTGTAGATACAAAATCCTGGACAATAATACCATAAATCAGGAGGAGAGAATGGTAGTGATAGCAGGTAGAGCATTCTAGGCTTCTTGTCATATTTGTGAGGCATAAAGATATTAACTTTAGTCTTGTGTTAAACAACACTGAAAGTACAGGGAATAAAATATATAATTTCCAATTAATAGAAGGGAAAAAATGAAATGAAGGAATGAGAACCTTCACCGGTTCAAACAAAGCAAGAAAATAATTTTTTTTAAAACAATAATTAGCAAGCATTGTTTAAAGAGATTCAAGGAGTCAAAGGCAGAAGCAGAAGAAAATTAGAAAGGAATTTCAGCATAAAAAAAAAAAAAGACCTCAAAAGGATACATGAGGACCATTAAAAAAAGGGGAGTGAGAGTGGGTAAGAGTGAAGAACTTTTGCATCATCTACACTGTTGGATTACAACAAAGTTATTTCTTTATTACTGGACAGACACTCACACACACACCCCCTACTTCAATAGTCCAGGCAATAAAACTATTCATAGAAAAGAGATGACAAACGAATCTCTAATTTCTCACTTGGGTGACTATGTGTGGCTCCCCTTTCAACCAAGACAGGTAAGTCATTGATTTGGTAAAAAGTTCAGGTTTTTAAAAGTTTTAAAGTATATTTTAATAGTTTGGTATGTCTACAACAGAGGCAAGGAAGCCTGGACTACAGAGATTTGGGGAACCTGTGTTTGTAAACCAATCCATCACACAGAGGCACCATGGGGGGTAAAGGACAGGTAAAACACCAATACTAGGCAACGAAATAGCTGTTCAAGGAGTATTATGGAATGTTCTAACTCCATCTTCAAATATTTGAGACAACTTCTGTTTAATAAAAAACAAATGAACACTAAAAGAAAATTCATTATTAAAAACTATTTTGAAATACACTGAAAGGTTTATTAAGTTTTTAAAATATATTCAATCTTGGGCTGGCCAATTGGCTCATTGGTTAAGAGTTAGTTTGGGAGCGAAAGCTCTGAGCAGCAGGGTCCCAGTTTGGATCCCACATGGGCCAGTGACACTGCATCCTCTACAGCTAAGATGGTGAACAACTTCTCCACCTGGAGCTGGGCTGCCGTGAGTCGCCGGCGACGGAGTAGACTGCAGCCCCTGCTGCAGTGGGCTGCCGTGAGCTACCATGAGTAGCCGGCAGCCAGCGTGAGCTGTCGCCCAATGGCCGGCGAGCAACTGCCTCACCTGGGAAGAGCGCAATGATGATACCGACATGGGCCAGTGAAGCGACGTCCTCCACAACTAGACTGAAGAACAAAAGGACAGCAACTTGTCTGTTCCCCTTCCCTGATTCCCCAACGCTGTTCTCTCCCCCAATTCCCCAATAAAATCTTTAAAATAAATAACGTAAAATATATTCAATCTCCAAAAGGTTGTTTATACTTTTAATATGTATTACATTTAGATATTTCTTATATAAGCAAGGTAATTCAATCTAAAGTTCATTAACAAATGAGTTCTTTACCATTTTTTATTTTACAAATTTACTATATTACACAAATTATGTTTTTCTTAAATAAAAATAGCTTTATTTTCTAATTTTGTAGATATCTGTAGTTCAAGCCATTTAAAATATTAACATGAAATTATCAGAGAAAGCAAAACCCATTCTTTAGAACACATGGAAATTAAGTTGAAACTCAACATTCCAGTGTTTAGTTCAAGTAGAATTAAAAATCACACACAACAGCCTATGATTAGCAAGCAAAAACCACTAAAACTTGTGCTACTAAATGTACATGAGAAAGTTAGGAAGCATGGTAATTCTACATCATCCAATCCAACTGAAATAAAACTTTTTGTAAGTCACCAAAGATAGAGAGTGTGCTGAATGGGATATGTCAACTCCTCCTGGCACTATCCTTTATCACTATACAGGCCTAACATGTCCATGCTTATGCATGCACTTTGTATAACAATCGCAAGTGTGCCAAGTAAACACAGCGCCTTCTGTAATTACTTCAGAAGGGGGAGGAGAGGACTACTGAGGAAAATCGCAACACAGAGCCAAAGTATCAGCAGAAAACCAGTATCTATTACTTCAAGGCCTGATACCAAAACCTTGGCTCAGAAAACAAATACATATTTAAACATTCTGTGTAAGCCTAAGCAATGCACACTTCACAGTGTTTCAAATTGGTTTATCTGGATGTTACTGAACACAAATATGACTCAAATAGAAAGAACAGCTTGTGTAATTCCTCCTTTTCAAAGACAGCTCAAGTCCATTTTGATTAATTAGGCCTGTCAGGCAGAGTAGAGCTTACCCTTCTCAACAACCTCCACCACTCCTGGGCTTACTACTCCATTGACTAAATACAGTTTATCCTACCAATAGAAAACCACCAGGTATTATTATCCAACTCATGGCTTTCCAACTACTTGGCCAGACCCTTGGTAAATGACGGAGTCTGCTTTCAGCCTGAGTTGACCGACAGGGACCACCAAGCACGAGGTCACTTTGAGCACTGATGAGGAATCATTTGGGCACACCTGTAACCCACTTACACACTTGTGACACTACTGTTATGACCATGGCGCATAGAAGGGGAAGAATTTGGTTAAACTCGTCTGATACTCAAGAGATCAGACGAGACACAGCCTTACAAACATGTATGTAGTACCTTTGATACAAAAGCCAATCATACTGAGAAAGCTTCTACATAGAACTCTATACACACACAAACACACACACATACACACACACACAGTTTGAATCAGCTCCAAAATCTCCTCTAATGATTAAAAACATAAATTCTCTACACACTTTCATCTCCCAATGTTTCCATGCATGCTATAAGTACTTACAGCCACTACGATCTAAGTTACTGAAATACACATCCTAATATTTTTTTAATTGTAAACATCATAGAAAATCAAGGAGTATAAGGGCAATGTATATATTTATGCAGTCTGAAATTTTCTGCAGGATGTATGTATATGTAAATTTTCCTGAGGAAATGGTCTATATAACTTTCATTAGAGTCTCAAAGAAATATGCAATCCAAAAAAGTTGTTTACTATTTTTATTGGAATATGCAACAAATGGAAGTTATTCCAAAGTCAGGTCCTCCATATCCCCTTCCTGAAATTGTCTATGTAACCGGCGTCTCAAGGTACCTGGCCTTCGTTGGCCTGGGATTCCTTCTCTATAACAGCTGGGAATAGTGTTGTTGCCATGTCTACTTAAGAATGATTGAACACACTAAATTTAGCAAAGCAGAAGAAAGTTCTCTAGACAATTACAAATCTCCATCAAAATATGATAATTTTTTAAAAGAACAAATTGTTTTCAGGGTGAAATAATTTATAGAAATTCAATAGAAGAAAACCAAAAAAAGAGGGGGGGAAAAGTGTTATCCTCCTTTGGTGCGGCTCTCTATGTTAACAGCGTTTCTAAAATTATTCCCATAACCTAAAAATTACTTTATAGGCTGTCCCTTTTGACTTTAAAGATTCAGGTAATAAAGGAGCCTTTGAAACAGGTTTCTCACAGACACCCAGCAGGCTCTATGTCCTCTTTTCCTTTGTTTCTTTCAACCAAAATCTTACAAGATTTCTTGTAATTTTCACATTCATGACTTCAATGTTCTTCTCCACTGAGCTGATTTACTGCATTTGAGGAAAGTAGTTCTTTAAAAACATACCAAATTGCATGAGCTTCCCAAATATAGTCTATGTCTTTTTGTCTTTTGATTCCTCAGCCTTAAGTGATAAGGTAGTAAGAATACATTCCTAATTAAAGGCAAATTATCTTCTCCCAAAGTCATGATAATCAAAATATTTTTCCTTTTTTTTCATTACTGAAAAGGTCAATCCAGTTACAATATAATATAAAGCACATGGGACTAAGTTTAAAAAGTTGCAGGATCCAAATGAATAAACACTTCAGAGAAACATAAAAGATTTTAATAAAATGGAAAGACATGCTGTGTTCCTGGAAAGAAACACTCAATACTGTCAATATGCTAAACCCTCCCACCCCCCAATCCCAGGTTAATATACAGTTTTTATGTAATGCCAATCAACATTGAAAATCCAAACACTGCAGAATTATATAGAGTGCTTTTTGTACCTGAAGTTTTCTGGGCCTTTTCTAAATTTAGGATTATTCTCTGGGATTTAAGACCAAAAGTCCGTTCAACAAGCACCCCAGATGGAATTTAAGAACCCTTGCATTAGTTCTGCTATCTACTAACGATGGAACTGAAGACCCTTAACTAAGCAGATATTCCTCCTGAACTACTTTGGTCACTTTTGGGGTAGTGCTTTCTCTCCCTCCTCAGAGACTGGCTACAGGAGAATGTGACTGGGGAAACAGCAGCCCTGGCATCACCTGGAAGCTTGCAGATAATGCAGACCCTCAAACCCCACCCACATGTACTGAATCAGAAATTACTTTAACAAATCCCAGGTAAGGTTCATATACTTACTACACTGGAGAAGCAGTTTGTTAAAGAATAAGACTTCCCAAAATTATGTTTAAAAATATTACTACAGGTAAAACAAACCAGCTACTCAAGTAAAGGGGCATAGGCATTCCTACTGAACTTCTCCGCTCTACCAGCATCC
The DNA here is from genome assembly GCA_033961575.1 of Aselliscus stoliczkanus. Classification (NCBI taxonomy): domain Eukaryota; kingdom Metazoa; phylum Chordata; class Mammalia; order Chiroptera; family Hipposideridae; genus Aselliscus; species Aselliscus stoliczkanus. The sequence goes on along the minus strand of CM066734.1, from coordinate 89,514,423 downwards.
CTAGGACATCTCATCACTAATCCCATTCATAAGACTGGAATGAAATCACTTTTTGACTCCTTTATTTTCTGTCACAATACCCTTTCTCTTCCCTTTCCCCCATTTTCTTTCCTGCAGTGGAGAAGTCAGATTTTAGAATTAATGTTTTTGGTGGTTTTTTGGCAGAACTGAAAATGGCCTACATATAAACTTAGTGTCTACTAATACTAAATTTTATTTTTCTCTTTCTTACGTCTCAAAAACTTCTCCATTCCTAAACCCAAAGCCTGGGTATTAGGTCTCAATCATCTCTCACTGGTTTCTCAATTTCCTTCTCACCAGAATATCTACTGGATTTCAAAAGCATCAGATTTTAGCCAATTTTTAGATATTGCTGTTAAATTTGTCTTTTTTTTTCCAAATTCAGCATTATGCTAACCTCTCCTTGGGACTCCCTGGCTTTACGACTGTTAAGTGCAAAGACCTACAGCTTCAGGCTTTTCCGAGTTCCCCTCAACGTCTTGTCCTCTGCAACTCTAGAATCCACCACCTGCTTTCTCAGGCTGCCCTGAATGCCCTCTTCACCCCATCACCATGCTCATGCATCTCACCCAAACTAACCAACCATCAGAGGGTGGCTCTTCCTATGTGGCCGTACTAGCCTCTGAAACACATTTTAAGTAGGACATCATATGTGTGAGTTTATAGTTCTATTTGGGGAGAAAGACAAAAATAAGTTACTATGGTACCTTGTGATGAACCCTGTGGGCAATATCTGAAGTAAAAAGGGCTGTAATTAAATAATTATGTCTGGAATACCCTCAATCCAGCACTCTCCTCAATCAGGCCCTGAAATTTCACTGTTTGTAAGGAGCCTTTCTTGATAAGAACTGACAACATAAGCCAAGAATCTATTACCTAAACAGCATCACAAATCTTACTTGAACTAAACATACAACCACTTAATTTACATACCTCTCAATTTAGTGGTTTATTTATATAACCCCACTTAATGATTAGGGATAAATAGGAAGCAGGCATCCCTAACTTCATCTTTGGAATGTATTATCACTTGAACACATGCTTACTATTTTATTTTTAACCTCTATGAATGCTCAAATTAAAAATTCACTCATTTGATCAGGTTCCCAGAACGAAGTGTACAAAAGCCCCCGATTTAGTAGTGGATTGTGTACTGAAAGTTTTTAAGTCTAATCTTTGGCATTCAGAGTATTTTCCCACAGAAATAATCCTACATGTAATAATCAGGTTTTCAGGTCGACCTGCAGTACTGAGTGCTGTAACACGTACTGCCTCGCTATAAAAACATTTCTGTGGAAACCTTCATTCCAGGTTCCAACTGGAGAAGCCAAGGGTGCATCTCAGCACACCGCCAGCACCACAGGTTTGGCCCAGCCTGCCTACCTGAGAAAGGGAGTCCTCAGCCATCAGCAGTGCCCAAGCAACTATTATACCAGCAACTACTCATGCAGATGGTCCACAAATTCTACAGCAGTTCCTAACACTTCTTTGTTCATGGGTCCCTTTGAAAATATGACGCAAGTCATAAGCCCTCTCCTAAGAAAAACACACATAAAATGTCTATGAACCCCAGGTGAACAATCCCAAGTGCAAAGTGTAGGGTCTGCACAATAAACTGTACTCTGTAGACCAGCACTGTCCAATATATATGCAAATAACGTTAGCCACATATGTAATTTTAAATTTTCTAGTAGCTATATTCAAAAAGTTAAGAACAGTGAATTTTAATAATACATTTAACCCAATATATCTAAAATACTATTATTTCAACATGTAATCAACATTATGAAAATATTAATGAGATCTTTTACATTATTTTTTTCATATCAAGGCTTTGCAGTCCCAAGTGTGTTTGAAGTAGTAGCTACATGTGGCCAGTGGATACTGTATTAGACAGTTTGCTAGACCACACAGTGCATACCCAGCTATCCCTGTACAGCCTTAAAAAGTATAAAAAAAACCCAGAGAGCTTTTGTTTATGTGGGTTATATCAATCCATATTTACCATATTAGAAACTAAAATTAAGAATTTTAAATCTTCATTAATTCATTTAAAATAATAAACACATCATATGTTAACATAAATAACATCTTTATAAACACAGCTGAGTTTTCAAAACAAAACTTAGGAGAGAATAGCAATGTTTTACATTTTTGCAAAGCTCTTAATAGAAGACTGCCTGATTCTCATACCTGCTTCTGCAGTAACTCTCCTGTGATATGTTATCCTGGCTAAAAAAACCATATAAGGAAAATCTAGCCTTACATATACTATGTAGAGGGCAAGATGAAGAATATATTATTTAATAGTCTTTTCAGATAACTATGATAATCTTCTCTATTATAGCAAAACACGACAATTAGTAGTTTCTTAAGGGTTAGCTGCAATATGGTTTTTAAAACCACATCACTGAATTTTTTTGCACTGTTATATTAAAATCCAATGGTCGATCTTGTACTTTGCATTTGTGACAACACGCATTTGGAAAATACCAACAGTTCACTGAGTTAAAGACATCTTATATTATACAATTTAGAAAAATTGTGTTTGTTAATATCACCACCTATTTCCTCAAAAAAGCCTTCAAGTAATGGGGCGCTGTCAAGTTTACAATGAATGGTAGATAGAAATTTTCCAAAATTCTAATTTTCTTTTGAAAGCTCATACTCTGTCATTAATAACACCTGTCAGTTGTTTTCCTTGAAGTGACAGGCTCACTTCATTATTTGAGAAAATCTCTGTCAAATACCCAGATCTAAATGAATAATCATAGTTTGTCAGTTACTCTTTCAAATCAAAATGGTGTTCCATGAAAAAATAGCTATTTCAGGCAGGACACAACTCAATCACCCAAGAGCTTTTCCTCAATTACACTACCACACTTCATTATATATACAGCATCAAGTGCTTTATCTATACTTCCCATCTCTTCACATAATAAAAAGATGTGTACTTACAAACGGCCAATAATAAGCACATGAAAAGATGTTTAACATCACTTATCTTTAGGAAAATGCAAATCAAAACTACAATGATATACCCATTAGGATGGCTATTACATAATTTAAGAAAAAAAAGAAAATAGCAAGTGATGGTGAGGATGTAGAGACATCAGAACCTTCTATTGTGCATTGCTGGTGGGAATTTAAAATACAGCAACTATGAAAAAACAGTATGAAAATTCTTCAATAAATTAAACATAGAAGTATCATATAATCCAGAAATTCCACTTGTGGGTAGATGCCAGAAAGAAATGAAATCAGGGGCTTGAGCAAATATTTGTACACTCATTCACAGCAGCATTATTCACAATAGCCAAAAGGATTGAACAACCCCAATGTGTCCACTGAAGAGGAATAAACAAAATGTGATATACACATAAAAGGAATATTATTCAGACTTAAAAAGAAAATCTGATACATGCTACAACATGGACGAACCTTGAAGACATACTAAGTAAAATAATCCAGACACATAAGGACTAATATTGTATGAGTCCACTTAGAATAGTCAAATATATAGACAGAAAATAGAACAGTGGCTACCAAGGGCTGGGGAAAGGAGCGTTGGAGAGTTCGTGGTTAATGGGTACAAGGTTTCAAGTTGGGAAGACAAAAAAGTTCTGGACATGCATACTGATGACATAACAATGTGAATGTACTTATGCCACTGAACTATAAACTTCAAAAGTTAAACTGGTAAATTTTGTTATGTATATTTTTCCACAATCAAAAAATAAAAATGAAAAAAGACATGTACTCAAGGGCCAAGCTTGATGGAAGACTTTTTACTGCTTCATCAAGGACATTGTTAAGGGAAACAGGCTTTTAAAAAATTTAAAAAGTGCACATGACAGTAAAGAACAAATACAATGACTACTAATACAGTTTGGTGCCAACTGCCTTGGTTTGTGTTAACATACTAGCACTTTGAACCACCACCACGATTGCTTTTGAGCCATCAGTGTAAATGCCTGTACAGTGTTAAAGGCAATTATGTCTCAGTAGTATTGTGGAAATAACTTTGACCTGATAGATCCCCTCAAAAGGGTCTTGGGCCCGCCCCCCCATTTGGTTCCACAAACCACACTTTGAGAACCATATTAAAGCCTATTCTTTGAGAAGTCAATTAATTACAGAAGGAAAGAGACACAGAAGGTCACAGAACCTTTTTTTGTTGTTTTTATTTTATCTTTTAAGAGAAACAAACAGGTAGAAATAGAAGAAAAATTAGATAAATTCAGAGAAAGGAATGCGAATGAGAAGATAATCAGGGGCCCAGCCTCTGAAGTTAGAAGTAAAGGACAGACAGAGATTAGAGGTAGATTGTGGGTGGGGTTACACTTTGACTCTAAGTCCTGGGGATGTAATATACAGCAAGCATGGTGACTATAATTAATAATACTGTGCTATATACTTGGAAGTTGCTAAGAGAGTAGATCTTAAAAGTTCTCATCACAAGAAAAAAACCTGTAACCATGTGTTGGTGATAAATGTAACTAGATTTATTGTGGTGATCATTTAATAATACATATAATATCAAATCGAATCATTCTGTACACCAGAAATTAATATGTCAATTATATCTCAATTTCTTTAAAAAGATCTCTATTTAGAAAAATACAGATACGAGATAAATGCTTCTTGATAATGGTGATAATTCCATAATTTAATAAAAATACTAAGAAATTTTCTTTTAATATTTTAAAATCATAGTTCAAGCACCATTCTAACGTTTTACTAGCATGTGTACAAAAATGCACCATGTGTCACAGAAGTAATATCAGATCATTTTTAAGAAAATTGCTTTAAGATGCCATAGGAATTTATTTCATTACAAAGACTTGGAAGTTTTTATTCCAGGTTTAGGTCAAATTCATTTGTTATATTCTAATAAAAATTTGAAAGAACCTTGTTTCTTTTCTTTTAATTTTGAATAAATGTAGCACAAATTTGTTAAATGAATGGAAAAAGGGATTTGATATTACAGCACATCAGACCCCAAGGCTTAAAGTCCTCATAACCTGGAACTAGGAAGAGAAGGAGGTGGGGGCTAAGAACTCAGCTATTTCTGGTACCCTTTTCACTTTCCTTCCACCCTGCAGGAGGTCCTAGATCTCTCTCTGCTAGATTCAACTGAAGAAGCTAAAGTAATGCTATTTTATGTTACTGACTTTACAGTTCACAAATACATTATTTCATTTAGAGCTGGACCTTTCTAGACTGAGACAACAGACTAATTTGGTGGAAGCTGCAATTTTCAACTTTTTAATATTAATCCTGACATTTTAAACAACTGATCTGATGGCCTTAGGAAAGAGCAAAGTGGGAAAGCTTGAACCCAAAACTGTTTGGGAATACCCCTTCCACCTCTCACTCCTCAGGCACCCACCCATTAATAC